>OX243816.1:5975422-6137922 GCA_945859605.1 Lumbricus rubellus
TGTCCAGTGCCCATTCATCCGTCCTTCCGTCCGTCCGTCCGTCCGTCCGTCCGTAATAATATTGTAATTGTAATCGTACATTTATATAGCACCACTTAAAGATAACTCCTCGGAGGCGCTCCCGACCTGACACCAAACCACAATCGAAGAGAATGGGTTTCAGATGCCTGCGGAAAAGGGGCAAAGAAAGACAAAGAACTTCATTACGGAGACTAATAGGTAACTTATTCCAGAAAGACGGACCGACCACAGCAAAGCTTCTATGCAGCACTGTGAAGGATCGTGCCATAGGGACAACCGGGTGACCATGCGTTGCAGAGCGAAGGAATCTACGACCTGGAATGGATAGCACAGTCCGTCCGCCCTCAGTCCATCCGTCCGTCCGTCCGTCCGCCCTCAGTCCGTCCGTGCGTCCGTGCGCCCGTGCGTGCGTTCATCTCCGCCTCCCATCCACTGTTAATTCATCCACCACTCTGCCCATTCATTCCAACAGACTGCAGTCAGCCAGCAGCCATGGACGAAGCATATAAAAATTTGTCCATGCATATATTACAGTGATTACACAGTATACATGTACATGCACAAATAGACACAGACTACCGGCACTTAATATATAGGCTACATCTGTGTAATGTGTATATACAAACATATACTGGGTATCATCTGTCATAATCGGATTCCACGATAATCAGTTAAAACACAACTGATCGATGAATGTAAAAACTGTATAGCCTACATGATATGCAACCGAGAATAGATTTTTCCATGTAGTATTATAGAACAACAACAGCATGCTTTGGGTATATCGACAATTTCGATGACTACACATGTAGATGCATGTGTAATAGAGTGGCCTAGTTGGCTACACCGGTAAGCGAGAGCGGCACACATCTGTTGGTTGCAACAAACTGCGGTTCAAGCCCCGGGCTGGGAGTTGACATTCAGAGATTTAGATATATCGGGCTAGCACGTGTAGGATGCAGAGGCGCAAGCTCCTTTGGAGCGACCTTGGCCAAGTTTCTTAACAATCATTGTCTGGGGGAAGGCAACGGGAAACCACCTAACTCATCTCATCCCCAGGGGCATAAAAGCCAATGAACCTGCCTTCGGGCAGAGAACCATCATCATCATCACATGTATAGTATAGGCCTACTGATCACGAAAGTGGCTGCATTCGAGCAATTTCAATTCTCTGAACTCGCAATCTATCTCCTCCACAAGATGTAGGGATCTGCTGGGTGCTTTGAAACTCGCCGCACAGTGTCACCGGAGCAGAGACAAATAGCTCGCCGTCTCCTTGGCAGTCTGCACAACTAATCACGAGAACTTGCAGACGACACTGAATGCAGACTGAACTATAACAGTATCCTGTCATTCCTATGTGTGTATGTATCCAATGTATGTATATCCTTTGTATGTATATCTTATGTATGTATATCCTATGTATGTATACGTGTGTTCATTTCCTATTCATCTTCATAAATCAATGCATGAGACGAATACAATGATTGAACGATATGTCACTTCCTTTGTCATACATTACAATGCAATACAATACAATACAATACAATACAATACAATACAATGCAATGCAATACAACGCAATACAATGAAATGCAATACCTTACAATACAATACAATGCATTACAATAATATATAATGAAGTGCAATGATACACAATACACTACTATACAGTACAATACAATACAATAAAATGCAACACAATACAATATTTACTCCTCCTCCTCCTCCTACTCCTCCTTCTCCTCCTCCTCCTCTACTTTGAAGGGTTACTGCATACGAACCTTGAAGAAGTCCTTCACTCGCATTTGCTCAATCCAATAATTGATTGCCGCTTAGTTGTAATAATATTGCGGCGCTTAATAAACGAAACTTAACAAAATTGTGTTCGCTACTTGATTGGATATATTGTTGGACCTGAAACCGAGTCATTTAACACAGGCAGGTGGTTGTTGTGCTCGACATAACCTTTCTTCTCGTATACTATCATGACATTGTCCCTTCTCTCGAGAGAGGCGGAGAGGGCATTAAGAATAATGCCAAGGTCTCTTTAAGAAAATAAGTAGTTCGACGTCGTCTCCATTCAATTCAATCTCTCCTTGAGTCGCCACCGCCGACGACGACGCTAGAGACCGACCGCGGCCTTTGATAGGAATACACGAAGTCTGCTCTCGGATTGTACATTGAGGTTAATCATTCCCCTTCCATCCACGGGTCCTATTCTTGGAAACGTCGATTCGCAGCTGCTGCTGCTGCTGCTGCTGCTCTCTCTCTCTCTCGTCCAAAGAATTTATTGCTATGGCCAGTATTAAAAAAATTAATGTAAACAAATGAGGCTTTTTAATTCGCCGGTGTCGCGTGACAGTGTCTCCCCCTCTAAAAGTCAGCCCCAGGAGATTTTATTTATTTCGGAACAGATTCTCCCCCTCCGGGCGGATCTGTTCCAGAATAAATTTGTCCTTTCCTCCCACACCCCCAGTATTTTCTCTGTCGACGAAATAAAGTCTTTACGTTCAGCGTGAAGTGGGCAACAGTCGAATAAAATATTATTTATAGATTAGCAGGTCAAACCGTTAGTTTACTTTGTTAAATTATTTATCAAGAATATAGGCCTATAGGTCTATAATTAAATAGCCTACTTTTACATAAGAAAATGTCTTCCAATTCAGAGTTTCAGCCAGAGTTTCGGGGGGAGACTTTGTATCGTAGGGAGACTTTAATTATATCGTGACACCGGCCACAAAATCTCACTGTGTTAGTGCTTAGCATTCGACACCGCAACGGCACAACGTTCCAGGAATAGAATATTTTGCCAGAAATCTGTCATTAGGCCTATGTGGAATTGCGGATCAACGTCATCGTATCTGAATAATTACATCGTGATTTGCAACTTGATGCAGCCGACGCTCTAGCATCGAAATTAAAAGTTATCGCAATCATTCTGCAGGACCGATTATACGAAAATCCAATGTCTGTCTGTCTGTCTGTCTGTCTGTCTGTCTGTCTGTCTGTCTGTCTGTCTGTCTGTCTGTCTGTCTGTCTGTCTGTCTATCTGTGTGGTAGCTTTACAAAGTAAGAGTCACTATTGTAATAGTTCCATAAAGTCGTGTATATAATTATGTAATGTTGTAGGTAAAACAAACGAACTTAAAACTTCAAAGAAAAATGAACGAGAGCAAATAGAAATTTTATTGTGGACGAATTCGACAAGAAATTTATTAAAATCGGCATCTGTAGGCTACGCAGCCTCGTTTGAACTGCAAGTAGTCGTCTAGATTCAGACTTAGGCATATATATATATATATATATTATATATATTTATAGTTGTATACATAGGCCTATATATAATATATACATGACACTTCAACGATCAAATCGTTAATTGCATTTTGAAATTAGACGCATTTACTGAATACGGTCAAGAAGGAAATATAGGCCTATGTTTGTATGTGCACTTGTCCCTTCAAGCTCCCTATACTCCGAGGCGCTCCCAACTACAGAGCGGACACTGCATCGAAGTTTCACGCTGAAGCGTATGAGTAATTGCGAGTGATGGACTTGATCAGGGTCCCTATACGTGGCAGCTTGAAGTGGATTTGAACCCGCAGCCTTCCAGTTCCAAGGCACCAAATAATTATAATAATATAATATACTCGCAACACCGCGCCACGCAATATATATACATACATGTATGTTGACTGTATAGAAACGACAGAGATTGAATGGTCAATGGTCATGTTGTTTACGGAGGAAATTCACTCATGCTCGAGAAGCGTGGCTGCAGAGGCAGAATGGAATTATGGGAGGGCAGGATACACGGAATACCAAGACAGATGCTGCTCGACATTTTGATGGTGACATATGGTTAGTGCAGTCTGTGCAGACTTAGAGAGGATGATCAGCACAGCGTGTGTAAGCTTATCGTGCGTGTATCGCCGTATCGGACTTTTAGCCTAAACCTAAAGATTAAAGAGGCAGAAAACCATAGAAAGAAGAAGCCGTAGGATATGTTTATTATGCAATGTGCGTATTGCATAACAGTTGGGGGTGGATTGTTCTATTAAGTTGGAATGTTTTAATGTTTATCTTAAACTATTTTAATCTTAAATTAAAAATGGTAAAAAGGTCATCGTCAATTCGTCATCCGAATGAGAATAATTTTCCATGGAGAATGGGAATAGAAAGAAGGGATCGTGCAGTTCTAGAAATTCATTTTAAAAGTCCTTATGAGAAATATTGATTAATATCAACATCAGTGGTGATGATTTACATGTAGGCCTATCTTCAGATGTCTCTCCAGGCAAAGAGGTAAGGCGGACCCATACCTCACGGGAATCAATGACGCAAGTGTGTGTGTGTGTGTGTGTGTGCATGTGTGTATACTGTATAGCGCATACCTGTCTTAACAATAATTTTCATGTTCTGCAGGTAATACGTTGTCTGTGCTGACGATGTGGCGACTGTTCGTGCACAACGCCACCATCTGCTTCTACCTCATCGTCCTCTCTATCCTTGACACACTCATCCTCTTCACGAGGTCCGGCAACGACTGGGCCAAGCAGTTCTTCGACAAGGACGTCACCAGCTGGATCCGCCTCCAGTCGGAGGTCTCCTGCCAGGTCTTCTGGTTCGCATGCAACTTCCTGCTGCACCTCTGCAGCTGGATCCTCGTCCTCCTCTGCCACTCGTCGACCTCCACCCTGTCCTCCACCGCCGCATCCAGGTCCTTCGACCGGGCCAAGCACTCCTTGCTCGTCCTCGTCCTCTTCCTCGTCTGCTCCAACGCTCACTACTTCTGGACGATCGGACGATGGTGGCCCAACCCCGTCAACAAGTCGCTCTACTACTGCACGTTCATCCCGCAGAACGGACAATTCAGCGAGGCGTTCCGTGACCTCATCTGGCCAATCGCCGATATCACCCTTTCCTTCGTCGCCCCCGATCTCATCATCGTCTCCCTCCTTCTCTGCCGTCGACCCTCCCTCTGCTGCTGCTGCTGCCACTGTCGCCCCAAACGCCCCAACCCCGGCGACCAGCCCCGACCCCACCGCGACCACCCATCGCCGTCCACATCGACCGAGTTGGACCGCATTGCCGTCTGCCTGTGTGTCTGGGGTTTGGTGTCGACGCTGCCTGAGGCCGCTTACAACATCTTCGAATTCGTTCTCGAACATTCAAAGTTGGACGACGACGCCATCGAGCGGCTGATTGCGCAGCGGATTCTGGCGCAGACGCTCGCCTCAGCCGTTCGCGATCTCTTCCTCAGCGCTAAGCTCATCGCTTACGTGCTGCTCAGTCCGACGTTTCGCAGATTCGTCTTCGAGATGGTGTCACGTGTTCTGTCTTGCCGAATGGGGCGACGGAAACTGCCGAACGGTGGATCGGGTGTTCGGCGATTGACGCTGCAGCCTGGTGTAATCATGCGAACGGTCTGACGAAGGACTTAATCATGTGAATGGTCTGACGCATGCTACAAGACTTAATCATGTGCTCTCGTCTGACGAAGCAGAATCATGTGATTGGTCTGACAAAGGCTTAATCATGTGAATGCACTGAATGGTCCAACGAAGGACTTAAGCCTAATCCTGTGAACGGTCTGACGCAGGGCTGCAAGACTTAATCATGTGAATGGTCTGACGAAGGACTTAATCATGCGGACGGTCTAAGGAAGGACGTAATCATGTGGACATGACACAGGGCTGGAGACAGAAATTATAAAGCATTACTCAAAGCCATGCACATGTTTGTTTTGTATGTGCACTTGCTATAGCACCCCTTCAATCTCTCTACTCAGAGGCGCCTGCTTGTAAGTGCACGCATATAATTATGTAGGCCTATGCATGCATGTGAAAACACTTGCCGTTAAGATCAGGAATTTTAAGACACTCACAATTAAGGCGCTGCAGTTAAAGGCATAGGTCTACTATCAACGTTTAACGACATCCTCCACATTAAACGCATAAAAATATAATGTAAGCTTATATATATATATTTATATAATGTAAGCTTATATATATTTACATGTATATATATATAAAATTATATGCATCAAACGCATATATATATTAATATTAGGGCATATGTATATATATATATATATATATACATATACATATGCCCTAATATTGTGCAAAGACGGATAGCTCTTCTTTGTCTACGCTTATAGCCGGCAACACAGGAAAACGGTCGAAACAAGGACGATGCATATAAGCGTACGATAATAATAATAGGCGGTTGGATTTATGGATGGATCAGTTCAGCTGCAGTCTTATCTAGCGACGACACCTGGGAGCAACAAAGGATGTTTATGTGCGGAGTAAACAATAACCGAATATGAGGTTTAATATTATCAGGCTATGCCCTCCAAAAGATATAGTATCCGTGCTCAACGACATCATGATCTCATAGCATCCATGCCCCCCCCCGTCTTACTTAATTATTATAGGCTATAGCTATATTTACCCATAATATTTCATTGGTGCGCACTGCAAGGGGCACTATATAAAGATGTAGATACAATTTTTAAAAAAGTAATACAAAAACGCACCCACAGTTTAGTTACAACTGCAATTTGTCCAGAAAAAATTATTTATAATTTAAGATATTTACACTAACAAATTAATCAGGATGAAATCTACACAGGCGGATAAACTTCTACAGTTAAATAATACTTTACAGATTCAAGCACAGGATGAAATTAAAACTATTATTTATATAAAACAAACATATATCATTTAAATAAATCATGAGAAGTAACTTGATACTTTGAAAACACTTAAATATAATATGATACTCCTTCTTCAGTTCTAGACAGTTTCAGGATTAGATGAGTGCTAAATGCTCAAAAGATACTAGCGTAGCAGCATAAATTACAAATATGCTCAACGAATGCTATAAGTTCAAAAGATTCTAGTATAAAACAAATCTGCTCAAACAGTAATACCGTAATATTAGTACCAAGAGAACACTGTAACCAATAGGCCCTATACAGAATATCGATTCAAAATTTACAAAGTAATGCAAACTTTCACTAACAGTTAAATCAAGTCCCTATTAGTCTGATCAACAAACCCCATAAGGTGCTATAGAAGTCTTTGACCTCAATATTCGAAGTAAAATATTAATATATTACAGCGACTTGTAATAGTAACCTCCTCAGCATAGGCGTACGGGAGGTTTCAGAAGTGGGGGGGCAAAGATTGAACTTCTGCCCGAAAAATTTATCCGGCCAAAAAGTTGGTCGTCCGCGACTATTTTTGCCCGAAAAAGCAGATTTGCCCGAAACTTGACGACCTTTTTTTTTTTTTTTTAGTCGTCCGCGACTTTTTTGCCCGAAAAACCAGACTTGCCCGAAACTTGACGACCTTTTTTTTATTTGTTTTTTTTAGTCGTCCGCGACTTTTTGCCCGAAAAAAACAACAAACTTGCCCGAATTTGGGGGGGCAATTGCCCCCCCTGCACCCACGCCTCGTACGCCTATGCTCCTCAGAAAAGCATTGCACCTAATTATATGCACGTTGCACACTTAAGTTGTCTTCATGTGTCCAACATGTGTGCTCAAATGGGAATCTTGCTTGCAGTATCTCACACAATCTTCAATCAATGACTATTCCTTTTGGGGGTGCTACAGTGCCGGGAGTCACAAAGAGCACAAATTTCATGAGGAAACAAGCATAGTGCTTTTCACATCCCCAGCTAAATATTCTTCTAGTCTGTATCATACAGACCGTAACCATTCCTCCTCACACCACAAATGTCAAAAACTTGATCCGCACGAGTATATTTTTGAGTCCATGTCTCACTCTATAGTAGCAGCTTTTATAGAAACAGCTCTATCCATCTCTAACCAAAGACTACATGGAAATGCTAGTGTGCAGGTTATTAAGTGCAGGTATCCGAATACAGGTTTGCTTTAAGTCAGAACAGGCACTGGGAAAACGTTCAGCTTCTTCAAGTTCTACAAAAGTGCGATATAGTAAAATAGTATATCCAGCAAATAAACAAAAAGTTTCTTTACAGCAATCATTACACGTGCAAAGCCAGTAAATTGATATCTTGGACAACTATCATGATATTGTAACGATATCTGATCTTCAACAGTTTACCCTAATGCCAGGTTTCTTGCTCACCAGGATGATACAGAAGCACACATTTGAATTGTCATTCTAGATTAATAATACTGACTTTTTCTGCATCATTTGATTCATAATGAAACAGATAACAAATTGAAGTACTCTGTGTTCTACTTTATATGTAACAGAACTCGAATGAAGGGCTGGTTGTGAAAGACGGCCTGCAAAACAAATACTGTATGACAAAGTCATCACCCTTTTCAACAGCTTCCAATGATCCAATCACAAGCCAACACCTTCAGTACCGTAATCCAAATGTATGCCTTTCAGTACCATATCTAACTGTACGTCTTTTAGTACCATATCCAACTGTACGTCTTTCAGTACCATATCCAACTGTATGCCTTTCAGTACCGTAATCCAAATGTATGCCTTTCAGTACCATATCCAACTGTAAAATTTAAATGCATATACAGCGTCCTTTCAGCAGTCTTGATAGATCTATCAGGTAAAAGTAAAATCCTTCATGAAATTCACAAGCGTTCAATTCCATTTTTTCAACACTTGAAGCCAAATGCAGAATTGCTTCTTCCATCATAAGATTGCATGAAAAAGAAAAACCAGTATTTGCCTCACACAACATTTTTCTTGGATTGCAGACCAATTATTCTGAGCTGATCATGCAGCAGCAGAGAGTCAACAGACAATCTCAGCAGCTTTTAAAAGTCCATGCTCGTATCACATATTATTAATGACCCCAAAATACATCAAGTACTCTGACACATATAAAATACACCGACACACATCAAGTATTCTGACACACATCAAGCACTTATACGCATATCAAGTACTCTTACACATATCAAGTACTCTGACACATAACAAGTACTGTACTCTGACACACAGCAAATGCCCTGCCGTACTTTTAAAGCTCTTTTGCAAGTCAAGTACCTGATAGTTTTACATTATCCAGCACACCATAACATGTCAAGTTCCTTCTGTGTATGAATAATTCTGTAATATATCAAGTACCTGACTTCACATAAAGTACTTCATCACTCACTGCACATCTTTAACACACTGAGTACATGTTCCTAGTACTTCGTGACACACGGAGTACTTCCCCAAAACTCAAAGTACCTCATATCATGACAAACACCTCAATACACAGGCACACTTTACATGTCGCTGAGCATTCCTACACCAAGGTACTCATCACAAATTCAGTACACCAGTGGAGTTGCCCCGTAATGTCCTACCCACATTTCTCTGCCCCCGAAATCCATTCCCCCGTTGTTCCACGTTCGAGGAAGTACCCTGCGGTCCCCCGGTCTTTGGGGCGGGGGAGCAGTTCGCTGATGAGATTTCGGGGCGCAAGATGAATGGAGCGGGGCCGGAGATGAGGGAGAGGCTGAAGTTGGTCGCTCCCACCGGCCTTCGGCGAATGTTTGGAAGCTGTTGTTGTTGTTGCTGTTGTTGTTGCTGTTCGATTTCTGAGGTATACGAAGCGGGAGGCATCGCCTGGACGTGCAGAGCTTTTCCACCTGCATGCACCTTTCCAACTGCGGAAAAGAAAGACAGGTGGTCAGTGCTACCATATGGAATCGTTTAAATTTTAAAACAGATGAACCACGCTCCACAAATTTTGTGTGTGTATGTGTGTGTGTATGTATGTGTGAACTTGATCAGGAGCGAAATGCTCACTCTAATTATTGATGCAACGCTGAACTCAAAGATGAAATACTTCTGGATAATAACATAACAATAAGCCCAATTTAACTACTTCTGGGTAACATGACAATAAAAAACCCGTTTATTGTCCGGGAGCTATTGTCCTAGAACCCTACTTCTGTTCGAAGCTGTGTCTGTGACAACTGCAATGAATAAAAAATACTGACTGATTGAATGATTGATTGAATGATTGCTTGATTGAGCAGTCATTTCAGAGAACACCCCTGTCTTTGGTGTGTATTCCACCTATGGACCATATAATTTAAAATTTATTAACAGTAAGAAGCTTGATAGTGGAAGTAGTGCTACATTAGATAAAACGATAATATGAGATGTGATAACGTACTAATGTTAGATAAAACAATATGAGATGTGATAAGAACGTACTAATGTTAGATAAAACAATATGAGATGTGATAACAACGTACTAATGTTAGATAAAACAATATGAGATGTGATAAGAACGTACTAATGTTAGATAAAACAATATGAGATGTGATAACAACGTACTAATGTTAGATAAAACAATATGAGATGTGATAACAACATACTAATGTTAGATAAAACGATAATATGAGATGTGATAAGAACGTACTAATGTTAGATAAAACAATATGAGATGTGATAAGAACGTACTAATGTTAGATAAAACGATAATATGAGATGTGATAAGAACGTACTAATGTTAGATAAAACAATATGAGATGTGATAACAACGTACTAATGTTAGATAAAACAATATGAGATGTGATAAGAACGTACTAATGTTAGATAAAACAATATGAGATGTGATAACAACGTACTAATGTTAGATAAAACAATATGAGATGTGATAACAACATACTAATGTTAGATAAAACGATAATATGAGATGTGATAAGAACGTACTAATGTTAGATAAAACAATATGAGATGTGATAAGAACGTACTAATGTTAGATAAAACGATAATATGAGATGTGATAAGAACGTACTAATGTTAGATAAAACAATATGAGATGTGATAACAACGTACTAATGTTAGATAAAACAATATGAGATGTGATAAGAACGTACTAATGTTAGATAAAACAATATGAGATGTGATAACAACGTACTAATGTTAGATAAAACAATATGAGATGTGATAACAACATACTAATGTTAGATAAAACGATAATATGAGATGTGATAAGAACGTACTAATGTTAGATAAAACAATATGAGATGTGATAAGAACGTACTAATGTTAGATAAAACGATAATATGAGATGTGATAAGAACGTACTAATGTTAGATAAAACAATATGAGATGTGATAAGAACGTACTAATGTTAGATAAAACAATATGAGATGTGATAAGAACGTACTAATGTTAGATAAAACAATATAAGATGTGATAAGAACGTACTAATGTTAGATAAAACAATATGAGATGTGATAAGAACGTACTAATGTTAGATAAAACAATATGAGATGTGATAAGAACGTACTAATGTTAGATAAAACAATATTATGAGATGTGATAAGAACGTACTATCATTTGCTATCATGATGGGATCGTTATCATTTACGTTTCGATTTCCAAATCGACTTCGATTCTGAAAACAGAAGAACACAGAAATGAAGAAATGTAAATCTTCGAGAAATGGAGAAATGTATTTTCGACTGAAATGGAAGTCTGTGTATGTTAGGATAACTCACTGATAAGAAATAAGCTACAGTTTGGTTCGCATTAGCTCATTGTCCGGTCTTATCCTGTCTACAGCACATTGTCACATCTTATTTTTTGTCTACAGCACATTATTTAATCTTATTTTTTGTCTTCAGCACATTATTTAATCTTATTTTTTGTCTTCAGCACATTGCCTTGTACTGTCCTCAGTACATTGTATCTTCTTGTCTCCAGCACATTATCTCATCCTAACTTGTTCCTAAATCCAATATAAGAATGTTCTTATGATGAAAAACTATTTGCACTGCACTTTGGTTCATATGACTTTTTAAATTAAATAAAGCATCCCTGTTAAAAATGGTTTCCTCGTAAGAAATCCATCCTAGGGAAAAAATTCAATCGTGCAGCATCGACCACAAAATAATCAAATGATTATAAGTTCTGCAAAAGCATAAAATATCCCAATTATTGACTGACCTGAACTTGACCGAGGAAGTTGCTATTTCCAGCTCGTTGGAGATTCTGTAAGCTCTTCCACTGTGCATCATTTCGCTGCTGTGCCGCAATCGTTGAATTGTTCGAATGGTAGAAGTTGCGTGAACCGTACGGCTGGGTGGCCTGACCTACTCCTCCTCCTCCTGCCATGGTGTTGTTCAGTGTCTGGTATGAAATGTTCTGCGTTGCATGCGAATGCAGATATGCGTCGTTTACACCAGAAGAGATCCCATCGACTGCAAACTTCACAGATTAAAAGGTAATGTAAAGGATTGGGAAATTGGAATGCAGTGTAAAGGATTGGGAATGCAATGCAATGTAAGGATTGGGAATGCAATGTAATGTAAAGGATTGGGAATGCAATGTAATGTAAAGGATTGGGAATGCAATGTAATGTAAGGATTGGGAATGCAATGTAATGTAAAGGATTGCAAATGCAATGCAATGTAAATTAAGAAACTTTCTCAGCAACACGCAAAAACCATGTCAGCGCTTGTGAATAAGCTGGTGCTATAGAAAGCGTGCATGTTCAGAGTAAATTTACATGTATATTTATCTCTGTTCATTGTAATACAATGTGGCATAACAAATGAATGGATGGATAGATTGATGGATTGATGGATGTATGGATGGATGGATAGATAGAAGGGTGGGTGGCAGGATGGACTGATAAATAGATGGATGGATAGATGGGTTGATAAATAGATGGAAGTATGGATGGATGGATAGATAGAAGGGTGGGTGGCAGGATGGACTGATAAATAGATGGATGGATAGATGGGTTGATAAATAGATGGAAGTATGGATGGAAGGGTGGATAGAAGGGTGGGTGGTGGGATGGACTGATAAATAGATAGATGGATGGATAAATGGGTTGATAAAAAGATGGAAGGATGGATAGGTGGAAGGGTGGATAGTAAGGTGGGTGGATATATGGATGAACATAACGATAGATGAATGGAAGGATAATGGACAACATACTGTGATATGTTTGCTGTCCTGTTTAGGCGGCGATACAACGTTGCTGTTTGGAATCGTCTGTAGCAATCGGTAGACATGGTCGATGATTCCGAGGCCTCGGACAAGGTTGTCTCTCTGGACAAGACACGCCACTCGTTCCATCTCCTCCGTCTCAACGATGTCCTGAGGCTTACTTGAGTCCAAATGCATCCCGTTTAAATCTCGGCTGCTGCTGCTGGTGGTGGTCAGAGGATCGATGTGTGGACCAAGCTATTGTTTCATCAAAGACAAAGCACAATAGGAGACAATTCATTCGGATATTTGCATAGCGCCATTTCAAGGAACTACCTGAGGCACCCAAAAACAAATGAAAGATATAAAAACATAGTTTGAGGTGAATGAAGCTGATGATAATCATTGTACAAACCTTTTGTTCCTTGTTCTGAAGTTGTTCATATACCATTTTCATATGGAAACAAGGCTCTCTACGTGCTCATGTTTTCCCACTTGTATTGCATTGCATTTAAGCATCTACACAGCATCTTTAGCAGGGTGAACCGTTCAGAAGTGCTCATCATATTAAATTTATTATGGTAGCGATCTTACTATGTTATTATTTTATTATGTTATTATTATTTTATTATGTTACTGAACATTGATGATCATTATGATCAATGCAGCAAGCAGTATACCAACAACTTCACTTGATAGGATAAGATAAGATAGGATAAGATCAAGAACAGTTAAATCCTCCACAGTCATGTTGGTATACCTGAACTAAGAATAGATCGCATCAGAGGTATATATATATAAATTATATATAATATTATATATTCTTGTGAAGCTTGACTTTAAGAATGCGTTTAACAGTCTTTACAGAGATCAAATGCTTTCTTCGATTGATGAAATCCTCCCCGAACTTTCTTCATTCTGCCACCTCGCATACGCCGAACCCTCTGAGCTCCGGTTTGGTCAATATACAATTTCATCACAGGTCGGGCCCCAACAGGGAGACCCATTGGGTCCGATGCTTTTCTGTCTTCCGTTACAACCCATTCTGCAAGATTTGTCATCACCGCTGGTTCTGGGCTACATGGATGATCTATCCCTGGGAGGAGAGGCAGCCATGGTGGCGAAGGATGTAAGTCTTTTGAAGCAGAGATGTGAACAACTTGGACTGCAACTCAATCAGAACAAATGCGAAATCATCTATCACCATGACCTGCAAGGCATCGACCGTGTTTTTCAGAATTTTATCGTCACGTCGCCCGAGAAAGCCTGTCTGCTGGGTGCGCCATTGTCCACCAGTGAGGCCTTGACAACTTGTCTTGAAGGCAGATGTACCGAGTTGTCGTTGGCAATTAACAGACTGGAGTCCATCGCCAAACACGACGCTCTGATCCTCCTCCGTTGCTCTCTCAGCTCCCATCGATTGATGTACACTTTAAGATGTAGCCCCTGCACAGGGCACGTGCTGCTGGATAAATTCGACGAACTCCTTCGGAACGGCTTGAGTGCAGTCCTCAACATCGCCCTATCGAACGACCAATGGCTACAGGCATCTTTGCCGGTGAAGATGGGTGGACTAGGAATTCGCCGGGTGGCTTCGCTTGCTCTTCCCGCCTTTTTGGCTTCCGCTGCAAGCACCCGAGCACTCCAGTCCTCCATGCTAGGCAATGCATGCCCCGATATTGACGAGCGTGTGGAACTGATGGAGCATCTGTGGTGTATTGAGAGCCAAACTGGGCTACCTGAGAGTGGTGCGGCTCACAAACAATCAAGTTGGGACAAGCCTCTCGTGCAGAAGATGTTTACAGAACTGAGCAATGCGCTTTCCGACCCATACCATCAAGCACGTCTCAAGGCAGTCGCAGCGCCTCACGCTGGTGACTGGCTTTTCGCCCTCCCCGTGACATCATGTGGACTACGTCTAGACGATGAGGCGGTCAGAATTGCGGTAGGTCTCCGTCTGGGTACATGCATTTGTGAGCCTCATGCTTGCCCATGTGGAGCTCGAGTGACAGCGAATGGAGCGCATGGACTTTCCTGTGGTCTTGGACCTGGACGGATCGCCAGACATGCCACATTAAACGATCTAATTAGTCGAAGTCTTACACGAGCAGGTTTCCCAAATGTTAAGGAACCACCTGGTCTTTCTAGAACTGACGGCAGACGCCCTGATGGTCTTACGCTGATACCTTGGTACAAAGGCCGGAATCTCGTCTGGGACGCCACGGTGATCGACACTGTAGCTTCATCATACGTCCAGGTGACATCCGTTTCTGCGGGTGCGGCAGCGGAAGTGGCGGCTACCAGGAAGGTCGATAAATACAATCATCTTATGGCCACCTATCTCTTTGTTCCACTGGCTTTCGAGACCATGGGACCAATCAACATCGACGGATTGAAGCTTCTGAAGGTTTTGGGGCGTCTCCTGACTCAAATCACTGGAGACCCCAAAGAGTCAAGCTATCTGTTCCAACGGATTTCAGTTTGCATCCAACGATTCAACGCTGTTGCTTGCAGGGGCACATTCGAGAAGCAGCCACAGCTATCAGATTGACTACAACTGATTCCATAGTCTTTATATACACTATTCGTTGTCTTGTATACCTTTGTGAATTGAACTACTTCGGATAATATTAATATATATAAAAATTATAATATAATTTAAAATATTATATATAATTATTTATATATATATAATTGTATGAGATATATATAATATATATATATTTAATTACATATATCAGACTTACCATAAATCATGGCTAAGAACTCTATTAAACTAAGACACTTAAAAGTAAAAATCATGAACAGCAATCTGTTCTAATGATAAACTTCAAGATAAAATGTTAGAATGCACTGAATTAAATAAAAAACTGAAGAAAGCATTGGAATAACGAACCAATTGAATTCATTTCCAATGGCATTATTATCTTTAGCAAAGCATCAAATCAACGGCATATATCCACAACAAAGCGTAACTTATTACTAGGAAAGACTATAAGTAAAGTAATTGCTAATTATCCGTTTTGCAGGCCTGATACAGTGATGGGGTCTCAGGACCACAATCTAGGTCCCAAGTCTCAAGAGCACAGAAGTGAGGTTTTGGTGTTGGTTTGAACCCTGTGGTCTTGACATTAACACTCTTAATGTTGAAATGTAGCCATCATATTTAAGCTCCTTCACCAAAAATACCCTTCATTTCAATGACATCATGCCAGGATTGCTATGGCAGTAAATCTGTTTCTAGATGTGGGGAGGAAAAATTTCCCCAGGATTTACAGCCTTTAGATTACGTCACTGACAATTTGTGCAACACAGGGATATGTAAGCAGCCAGACTTTCACATCAAAAAGCAAAAGCCAACGTTTCTGAAGCATCAATCATGTAATCGTAATTGTAAAGCCAAACTCAGGGCACCAGGTTATTCACGAGCGCTACACTGAGACAGAGGGGTTGTCGTCCAAAGGGTAATTAATCAGAAGGAGGTCGGACAGATTAGATGCTAAGGTGGATGTTGTTCAGGTCCAGAATTAGAAGATGGAGGATCAGATAAGTCAGGGTATAAATCCTTGAGGAGGGAAAACTCCGCCACTGGTTGCACTCTGCTAGTGCCAGTCCCAAGCCTGGATAAAGGAGGAGGGCGTCGCTAATGGTCTTTGTTACCACACAGTGACGTTAAACAGCAAATACACACACACTTCGGTTTTCATTTCCATGTTCGAGAGGTGATAGACAGAATAGCTTGATGAGGGAAGGTATAGGGTGGGGGAGGGGTGGGTTCAAAGCACAAGCAGCTTTAAGTGTGCTCGCACGTCTCTTTACCTTGCTATTACCCATCGTGTATTGAACACGGTATTTCCTGGCCACATTGTGCTTATTTCGTTCAAAAGTCTCGTTCTACAATCACCAGTTAAAGGTCAAATCTGGCACAAAAAGAATATTCTCAGAGAGACAAAAACCATATGCTTGCTGAAGTGGTAAACCACCTTATAAATAACCTGATAAACTTGATACTTGAAAAACTACTGTAACTGATAAAACTTTCATCAGTGATCTTTAAAATTGCATGACCAGTTTTAAAAAATAAGTTAACGCTAAGAAGGTATGACAATTATTTAAATTTCGGAGATTTATCAGAACATCTGATCTATTTTGATTTAAAAAAATGTATGTACCGGCAGTGTCGCAATCTATCACCAAGTCATCTTTTTTAGAATCAGTTAAATATTTATCAAACGACAAATCTTCAACTCCATGGAAAGTTTCAATTCCAACGTGCATTCTTAAATATCCGACAAGACGAGACTAGAAACCTCAAAGAAAAGTCCAATATGTGATGGATTTGAGTAAAAATCTATCGGGCATCTGAGTATTCCCCTTGAAGAGGCGCTACACAAATTCACCTAATGAATAATGAATGAATAGAATTATAAAAATTGCATTAATCAACTGAATAAATGAAAGAATTATGAATGAATTATGAAAGAATTATGGAATAATTGGATGGACCCATGAATGGAAAAACAACAGTGAGCAGCAACATGTAGAGAGAAAGTTTTGAAGGCGAAATCTTACGTCGTTACGTTGAGAGGCGTTGAACCCGGGTTTTCGGGGCTTCGTTCGAACTCGCGATCTTTCCCCGGGACTTTCCGGTCGCAGGAGATTCGTGTCCTTCTTCTTCTTGTTCAGCATCGATTCCAACTTCTCCTGCTTCTTACTTATTTCCTCTCTCTGTTGCCTGCAAGAAATTCAACGATGCCATCGAAATAAAATATTGCCCTTGTGAGTTATCTAAAGGCAGAAGACGAGCCAGGAAAGATTTCGGGGTTGCCATTTCGGGGATTTCCAATGGACATGGCATAAAACACACAGAATTAATACAAAAAGTGGAAATTATTTTATTGTTTGAAACTGTGAAACCCCCTTAAATACACCCACACCTAAAGGACCTTGCAGAAGTACTCTGATACCTACATCCATGCACACATACACATACATAAGAGACTATAAATAGGTTGTACCATAAGAGGCACACATACATGAGAGACTATAATTATTTAGCTTGTACGGTAAGAGGCACACATACATGAGAGACTATAATTATTTAGCTTGTACGGTAAAAGTTGGGCTGGTCCTACGTGTGTGCGAGAGCCCAACCCCCAACCCCTGTGACGACAGTTCCAGTTATCGATCACTATTCCCCTGCCGATGAACCTGTCCTATCAATGAAGCTTTTTCAAAGTTCTACCTGGCACATTCCGATCTGGCTTTGAAGGCGGCCGTTTCCTGGTAGAGGGAGCCACTGCTGTGGAAATACTTGTCGTACTTTTCCGTTCCTTCGGCTGGATAAACGCGTCGGTAGTTTCCCATGTGCGTCTCTTCGTAGCGCGTCTGGTCCTCAATCCACTTCTGCTGAGCGCGATCCAAGTCCTCCCTACACAACAAGAAGAAACCAGCACTCCTCAGCGGCCATATGGTACTAACAACTACGATTAAATAATACTATTATTATCATAATTAATAGTGGTGATAATGATGATGATGAAAAAATATATTGTAGTAATATTATAACAATACAATGATATATTCTCAATTTTGTCATCCAACCTTAGATGAATAATAATACTAATATAATAATAATAACAATAATAATCTAAATTCCAGATGTTTTTATTTTAGTATTAGGGTGTAAATCCCTGAGGGATCATATGCACCTCATGGAAAAAATATATATATATATATAAATAATAATAATGATAATAATAATAATAATAATGATAATAACAATAGAAGCAGCAGTAATAGCCATAGCAGTAGCAGTATCAAAAATAATAACCGTAGTAATAATAACAATAACAATAACAAATAAAATAGTCATCAAAAAATTTACAAAACGTAACTTATTTTGTCATGCTACACCGATGAATAAGATCAAAACAGTCACGTAGTAGTTGTCGTTCGACGACATACTTGACTTCTTTTTTGTCGAGTCGACACAGAAGTCGTTCTTTGATCTTTCGTCGATCCTCTTCGATGCACTTCCTTCGATCCGCTGCTCCAAAGTTAACGATGTTGAGCGTATCGTACAACAGAACATCTTTGATCTCGCGATCGATGGCTGCATCCGTCGTGAAACTTGGAGAATGATTCACCTACAGAAATCAATCAATCAATCGATCGATCAATCCATCGATCAATCAATCAATCAATCAATCGATCGATCAATCGATCCATTGATCGATCAATCCATCGATCAATCAATCAATCGATCAATCAATCAATCACTTGCTATGGCACTCCTCCCTACAGCACAAACACTGAATCGGAGTTTCACACCGAAGCACATGAGCAATTTCTACTGAAAGACTTGCTCAGGGTTCTGACATGATGACTTGAGTTGGATTCGAACCCGCAACCTCCCAACTCCAAGGCACCGAACATACCCCAGTTACCCACCGCGTCCCACAGACATACATACAAACCTCAAGGACAGATGGTCGCAGTTTCTTGTCGAGGACGATGTCGAAGCCGAGGATTTCGAAGCAACCGCTTCCGAGAATGTGGTTAGGAAAACAAGTGCGATAGTTGTGCTTGAGGACAGCGTGCGCGGAGATCAACGTCTTGATGATGACGTCATCGATCTCCTTCCACAGTCTTTCGACGTCGTAGTCGTTGTCGTCCAACCATTTGTTTATCGTCGATAGTCGCCTACGTCAACGAACGAGTAGAGTTTACATGAAAGGGCACATCCAAATATTACGTATGCAAAAAATCTTACATCTCATATTATTTTCATATATATATATATGTATATAATTATATATATATATATATATGTATATATATATATATATATATACAGGGTGGGCCAAAAAAAGACTCCCTACATTCATTTCGAAATTCTTACTTTTGGTCAAGATATTGGCAAAAATCTTAGGGAGGTCTTCCTTTTGGCACACCCTTTATATATATATATATATATATTATATCATATATATTATATATACAATTATACATGTATATTATATATAATTTATATATTTAATATATATATATATATACACATATATATATATATATACATATATATATATATATATATATATATATATATATATATAGTACATACAGCCAAGAATCTTTGTGATCTTATCTGCAAACTTCAGTATCCTCTTTTCATCCAATACATTCAAGTTTCACGCATGACCTCCTTGTCCTGTAAGCAAGGCAGCACGCGAGCATCCCACATTAGCCAAAGCTCAAAGCTTTTTCACGTTGGAATCAATTCTCTTCATTGACATGCTTCGTTATTAAAAGGTACCCGAAGCATATCTTTCTTAAAACTATCCTTTTTCTGGGTCTTTTGCACTGGGAGCGCCTCTGATTGGCGCGCACTGTGAGAGGAGCTCAATAAATTTATATATACAATAATTATAGTAAATATGTACAATCCAATGTCTAACTGAACTGTGATATAAGAAGGCATAAAATGTGCTACATAAATTATCACTACATGTAAGACGTTTTTACGAGCAAAAGCCACACAGGAATGTGATTCACATGATCGCATTGCACTAAACAACATCAGATCATGTTACATTCCATCACATTGCAATGCATCACATCATTCCATGTTACATCATCACATAGCATTACAGTGCAAATGTTACTGTAATACATCACATGAATCAGACAATGATAACATGGTCACCTCTTGCTGCCTGACTCATCATCTCGAATGAAGTCATTGCTGTTCTTGTTGATCGCGTAGTTCGTTAAGTGCATGTAAACGTTGCCCTGTTCACAAATACAAAGAATTACAAATGTTACTCACTCACTAAATGAATGTGTATAGCGCCTCTTCAAGGGGACTACCAGGAGGTGCTCCCAAACTCAACACGGCCAAATAGAACTGTCTTAAGATGAGAGAGGAATGAAAGCCTGAGAAGAAGTTCGAGAAAGGAAGCAGATGTGGAGATACATGCATACATACATGATACACATACACACTTTAAGTGCCTTCGTGAGGTTATTGTAAGGCACCATATAAATTTTCATATATATATATACATACATACGTACGTACATACATACAATACATACATGCATAACATACATTGAGGCTTAGAGATGAGAAATCAGATAGTTCCTTACACAATTCGTGACGGTTGGTGGGACATACTTGGCAGTTGCGAATCTGCCAAGGCCTTCTTTGAAGACAAATATCCTCAGTGGATCGCACGACGTCACCAGCGCGTAGATACGCATATCAAACTTAAAGCCATCGATAAGAAACGGCTAAAAACACAAAGGAACAAAAATGTTTAATATAATCGCTCATAAGTTACACAGACCCAGCCTTTCTGAACCACTTAAAACCTTTGTTATGTAATGTGAAGTGTATGAAATCTAACGAGGAAGTAATATCTTAGCTGGTTAATTCTCAATGCTATCATATTCTAAATAGGGTACTTCAAAGCTGAAATCAGAAGGAGAGCCCTTGACCAGAACTTGAACATAATGTTAATAAGGTTGGTCAGAGACATGAAGTGTCTAGCTAATAAAATAAATACTGTCATCCACTATTAAGAGACTTTCACTGACCAATAAACTCATGCATCTTATCTAAATCTAATTGAAGTTTCAATAATCGGGTGGCAGTACTTGTTTGGCAGTGTCTCACTGGTAGTAGTGCTGCGCCCTACTTATCTATAATCTCTGCTGCTCTCTATTCGATTTAGCCTCCCATTGAGCTTTGTATACAAGCTGTTTGAAGTGTAACTGGAGCAAATCTCAGAGCCAAAACAATAATATAAACAAATTCTCAATATCAAGGCAGCTTCGTGTAATGTATTAATGTAATGTAATATAAATCTTTGAGAATTTCTCAGCACCCACAAAAGCCACGTCAGGGAGACCAGCTTATTCATGGACTCACAAACAACACTATCAATGACAAAACGACAAAGGTGAATAGTTGACTACACAATCCACATGGACTACGGTCAGAATTATTTTCACGGCCATTAAAAGCTGAATTTAAACAACATGTCCAAAGATTACTAATGAGTTGGCAAAGTGCCAGACGTTAAAGGAGCTTCATCATCTACCTTCGACAGGTATTGCTGACAAAGCATGTGCTCGTGAGGCTTGATGTCTTTGGGGTTTTTCGTCAGCCAGATTCCTCTGCCTTGACAACCGCTCTCTGGCTTCAGAATGTAAGTCTTGTTCTTCTTCTGTCTTGTGTATGCCAAGAAATCACCGTGACTACAAGTAAGTAAGTAAGTAAGTAAGAGGGTAAGTAAGTAAGTAAGTAAGCAAGCAAGCAAGTAAGTAAGTAAGTAAGTAAGTAAGAAAGTATAATCTTTATTGCTCCATCAGCAAAATGCATAATAGGATATTGAAAAAGAATGTAAAATAAAACACAGAAGAGAGCAAAATAAAACACAAAGTAATAACAATGTAATGTTACTAGTGTATAGTACTAATAATGTAATTTAGATAAACAGCAATGCCATATCAACAAAATTCTAGCTCTGTAACAAACGATTATCGTTTTAATTGTTTTTTTAACCAAGTAATCATATCGCAATGTCAAGATTTCCACAGCACCCAAAAGAGCCGTCACGAAAATAGCTCATCATCAGCCGCAGTGGCAACAATTAATTGGTCAGCCAAAACAAATCAATAATGAAGGCATGGTAAAAAAAAACAGTTCAAAGTCAAGCTGTATTTAACCAGTTAGGAGACAGGATTTCAAGTCGATATGGTGGAAGGGGATTAGAATCAAACAGGTAAGGAAGAGAGCAATAATCTCTCGAAATTGATCAATAATCTCTTGAGAACAATCAAGAATTCCTTAATATTTTAAAGAAACTCTGAAGCTAAAAAACCCGAGAGAATCTCAACTACTAATGACAAGTGCGTTGCGTTTATCGTATGCACATACCAGTGCGTCAGCTCCATATACCTTCGTTTTCTCTCAGGGTTGAACGCAATGGGAGTGCTTCTGAAAGGCTCTTGCTGCGAGAAGCGCTTTATAAATGGTCAGATACAATACAATACAAGTATATCAACCAGATTTTTGTTCATAAATACAATAAAACGTAGCCGTGGCATTGTCTTATATAATCACGTGACAACCACAAATGAACATGGAAAAAATCTTACTCGGCTGGAAAGCACCAAGATCTCGGAAAGATGTTGTATTCCTTTGGGAAAAGTTTCAGCATACGATTCATGTTGCGAGCCAGCAGATCCTTCCGACAGAGTTCACTCATTCCAGGAAAATGATTGATTTTCTTAAATATTAATTAACACAACCACGTCATCAAGACCAGTTAATTGATCCATTATTATGCTCTTCATTCATTCATTCATTCATTCATTCATTTATTAAATGAATTTGTATAGCGCCTCTTCCCAGGGCTGTTCTTGAGAAATTTTTAGAACTGCACAACTCCTTCTTTCCTTTCCCATCATCTGTAGTAAATTAAAGTTGGTTTTCTTTGGTCATGTTATGCGTTCAAATGGTTTGGAGAAAGATATGATGTTGGCATGCGGTGAGGGAAGGAGAAAACAAGGGCGACCAAGGAAAAAGGTTGTTGGACGATGTTCAAGAAACAACAGGAATGAATCTGGAACAACTAAGAGAAGCGACATCAGAAAGAAAGCAATGGAGAAGGCTGGCCTTGTCGATCGCTAGAGTTCAACGAACTGACAGCACAGGGTGACAGGGTGTAGTAAATTACTTCCAATCGAAGGAAAATGACCTTTTTGCTAGTTTTAACTGTACAGAAGTGCTTCCACAACTGCACATTTTGTGTACAACTGCACGTTAAAAAAGCCCTGCCTCTTCCAGGGAACTACCCACAGCCGCTCCCAACACCAGCACAGTTAAATAAAACCGTCTTAAGATGAGAAGAGGAATGAATGAGAAGGGGTTAGAGAAAGGGAGCAGAGCATCAAGGGAAGACAAACACAATAAATTCGTGTGGTCATTAATTGACTAACCTGATATCGTTTCATATCCATGACTCGTTCAAGGCTGACGGAAAAGTCCGTCCAGTAAAGATTCCAATCCTCCTCATCTCCAACTTCTTTGAAACCATAGCGACGAGCAGCTCGGTGAACTAGTAATAATAACAATGAATTACTATTATTATGACAATTTATGTGGTGCTTGAAGGGGCGCTATAACAAGTGCTTCTTCTTCTTCTGTCTTCTCCTCCGTCATCGATATGACGATGAGGCCTTTATGAAATTTCTCCAAACTTCTCTGCTTCTGATTGTTTCTCCGATCTCGGCTAAGCTGGTGCCTTCTCTTTCAGGCCTTCTTTGATGTTATCCATCTAGGTCTTCCGCTGTCTACCTCTGCTTCTTTCTCCTTCAACATGTCCATGTAGTGCAGCATTTGGTAGTCTTTGTTCGCATTACGCGAGGTGGACAGGCTCACCAGGAACCCCGAAAAGTGCTGGCTAATGCAGGCGGCAGGTGTTGGAAGGACACCTTTGGGCGAAAGAGGCCAAAAAGGCCCACCGGCCTCCTTACCCTACCCAGAGAGAACTGGTCACCACTCGGCAAAGAGACCAAGAAACCTTATAACAAGTGCACATACAATCAAATATAATTAAATATATATAATATTATATATTATATATTAAATTTATATATAGATACACACACACACACACACACACACACACACACATATATATATATACTATATATTTTTTATCTACTAAATATATATAATATACTAAAGGCTGTTATTGATGAAGCTATTAGAATTAGATTACCTGAGTCGTACTTGCAAGCCATCAAACAAATATATAACAACCTGAAAAGCATAAACAAAGGAGGTCTTAGGTTCAACAAAACTTTTGAGCATTTTAGATATAATTGATTATATCAATAACTAATACAATTTATATAAATATCAATATGATGATGATGATGATGACGAGGACGACAATGATGATGATGATGATGATGATGATGATGACGACGACGACGACGATTGACGGTGACGATTATGAGGTAGATGACAATGACGACGATCATGATGATGATGATATGATGATATTGATACGAAAGATGACAGTCCAATGACAGTGACTTGGAATCACAAGTGGATAATCCAAAATAAAAAACAAAAGCTGGACTTTGAGCAAAATGAGAATAAATCCACTCACTTTTTTCTCTTTTTCTTCTTCTTCAGTTTGTCACCCTCAACCAGGGGTTCCACTGTCGTCAGCGCAATCTGACTTTCTGGCTTTGAAATCTTTGTTGTACTCGATTTCTCCGACTCGCACTCGCCAAGTTCCTCGCCATACTCCGTCCGATTTTTATCCCCTACATTGCGCAAAGAAACGTTGCGTAAAAAGCCAGACCACAAGACATCAGACATCGCAACACAACCTCATATAATTATCATCTCTCTGTATAGTTTTAAATCTCGGTTTGATAAATGTTTATCTTAGCGTCGTAAGTTATTCGCTTGTTGTAGCATTATTAGTTTTTATACAATCCAACTTCTAGTTTGGCAAGAATCCTTCTCATCGATCCAGCTTCCATTTACACAGCTCAATTATTTTTCATCAAAATAACTTCTGTTTAATTAAAAATTATTCTTCGTCAATCCAGCTTCGATTTCAGCAAGATTATTTTCATAAACCCCACTTCTCTTTTATTAAAATTTAGTTTCATCAAGTGAATCTGCAAAAATTAGTCCATGATTGGCATAGGGCCCCTGAGCTGACCTGAAAATCTTGGGAAGAAGTTGCCCCTGCCTGCACTAGACTACATGTAATTGTGACGCCAACCGAAACATAGAATATTTTTTAGTTGACCTTCAAAGTCCGGGATGACAAGTGACGAAGGTTGGTTGTCATCCGTAAGAGTCAGATGGTTGTCTTCATCGTTGGCTTCGTTGTCACGATCACGAACAACGGTCTCGTCAACGTCACTTTCGGAGTCGGAACTGGAGTCACTTTCCCGATCATTCGTGCTGATATCATCCATGATAAATGAATCATACGGTGATTCCAACGTCTCTCAAGACTGGCAATTGTAAAATCAATTTGTAACCGCTCAGTTTCTTGCACGAGTGCTTATTTGCTCGAGTGTAGTCCCCAAGATGAGCCAGACAACGGTTCCTGAAATGAGATAAGATGACTACAGTAACATAACATAGGTCCATCCACATAGGATGACCTTCACCCAGGGCTCTTCTACGGACATGCTCATGTCTGCGCTCTTCCCTGCACTTTCTCCAGTTTCCATATCCTGTTTCAGATATGGACTCAATACCTGGATGCAGTATTCCAACTATGGCATAATCTCTGATTTGAACAACTTCAGTATTGAATCTTTGCCTCTGGTATATTGTACTGCAATTGGACAAAAAACAAATACCTGGCTAATTCTGAAGCATTTCTAAAACAGGTGCTATATAAATATTGTACTTACGTATATACCTACAATACATACATACATACATACATACATAAATGTACCTCACATTTGCATGTGCATGCACACATACATATACACATCCATACATAAATTGTACATACATCAAGAACACCATGAATAAACCACTTGCCGTGAATAAAGCATGTTGAGGTAAGCTGATATGGCCTCGAAGGATTTAGTTCAACAATACAATTCCTGTATCTATAGGTTTAGGAACTGATGTATATTTTAAAAAAACATGTTTTGCCTTGACAAATAGGCGGCATACTTTATTATACATGTAAGCACGTTCTACATCATTCATGCATGACTCTTTGAATCACATCAACCAAATATCTCTGACTCCCCCTCCATCTGTAAATCAAACAAATCCATGCCCACCAATGCCATTAACTCACCTGACCACAACCTTGAAGTCACCCTGGACTCACATCTTTCGATTTCAAATGATATCTCCAGCCTGCTTTCTGCACAATTGTGATCAATGTTGCCACAATTATATTCAAACCATGCTTGATTTAAAGTCGTGTCTATAATCATCGCTTACATTGATCTGGCCAATCGTAATTCCCTCTTAATGAATCTTGAATTCGATCAATCTTAAAGTAACTTCACCTCAATCAAAATGCCAAGATTACCCACACTGTTACAGAAACACTAAGCATCACCCGATCAATACCATCCTCAAGTCACCCCAATGGCTAAAAAAACCAAACACAAATTCTAAACTGTCTGTCTCTCTTCGTTTCTGACTCTCTCTGTGTCTCTGTCTGTCCCTCTCCATGTCTCTAAGTACCTCTGGGTGTCTTCCTCTCACCTTATCTCAATCTCACTGTTCTTTGTGTCTATCTCAGTGTTTGTGCTTGTCTATCTTTGTTTCTCTGTGTCTGTACAGCTTACTTTCTCTATTTCTCTGTGTCTGCTTGTTTGTAGCCAGCAATTCCAAACCTACTGGTATATATATATATATCTATAATTATAACATGGGAAAACTCTTCACTATTTCATTATCCTTCTCTACCCAAAGCAGTGGTGTCTAACCCCTTCACCTGGAATGGAAGAACAAACCTTACACTCTGGACAAACTAATGCATAAAAGACTAAAAATCTGTAAAAACATACATAGTTCATAACTAAAGTTACCACAAGCTAAAAAACCGAAATAAGAAGCTACTGAAAGTACTATAAACGTTCCTCAATACAGTATCCTGATCAGAAACGGCTGCAGCTCCTGGAAACCCTGGGAGATAGTTCTCCCAACTCCATAACCCCCTTTTGGCAGAAGCTACTGACCGTTCTATATACCTCATTCTTTCCCATAACAAGGGGCAAAGCCAGACAAATCTGGTGCTTCCATTTTGGGGTTTCCAGTGGACATGGTGCAAAATGCAATGATCAATACTATTATTTTAAAACAGTCCTATTTTAATTTTTATTCTGCAAACTTTTCTCACAAAACCAACAAGCACTGTGCAAGATTCTGCAGTCATCATGGCAATCAAAATCAGAGCTGAGTACATGCTACAGTTGCCTTTAGGTCTGCTTGCAGGTCATTTTTCCATATTCTACACATATTCTGGGGGTGAGAACACGCTGTATACCCGCGTACACCCTCGATTACAGCCCTGCATATTTCTCACTTTGCATTGTCAGACAGATTGTCCAACTAAATAAAGTTTGATGCATTCTATCATGTAGTGTCGAAACAACTATCAGCCAAAGTGCGAGGCTGAGCGAAATCACGGAAACCCTAATTTCATAATTTTACCAAACGTGAGTTTAGAAGTAGCCTACAGCATGTAATCTTACAATAACCTACCGTATGTAATACTGAGAAGCTGAAGTGCGCCATGACGAAAACTCCAAACTTTATATTCATTGAACAATACAGTAACGATTAATACTGTTATTTTAGATGTTAAAACGATACAAGAGCATCCACTTATACTATAAAAGGCTAAATCAACGCTTTAAAAACAAAACGCAGAACTTATATCAACAACTTGCCCAAAATCTACCGTTGCTGGGCATGCTGAATGAGTTGTTCTGATTGGCTAGCCGTTGCTGCCAGGACGCGTTTTCACCAACGACACTATAATATTTATGTAAGCACGTGCGCAACGCAATTCCACATCATTCACGCATGACTTTCTAAATCACATTCAATAATAACATTATTTTTAGCGTTTTCATTTCTGTGGGGCCATTAAAACAGTTTTAAAATAATATATATTTGGGTTTTCCAAGAAAATTAAGTTGACATGCCCCAACTCATCACATGAAGAAAGTAGGCCTAGGCCTAAGAGAAAAATAGACTAATTAAACAGCAATTTCTGCAAAATTCAAGGTTGGGAGCCTGAGGAATTTGTTTAGGCATATACTGGTTCCAAGAGCTAACACTGCGATTGCGAATAATAAATAACAAGCACTGGGCCTACGTTGACTCGATCACGGTCTCTGTTGCAGTCAGAATGTGTGACTGATTTGTTATTTAAACTGTGGTCCATATAATTTAGGCCTATAGGTCTGCCGCCTATTATATTTTTAACACGACTTAGTGCAGATCGAATTTAAGTGTGGTAGCCTACACACACTGAAATCTGTAAAACTTTCCCGAACCAGATCGAACTACCAGATAAGTTAAGTAATGTTTCTACGTCTGCGCATGTCGATTTGAACTTGTTTATCTCATTAGGCTATGTATAAAGGCTTTACAAGTACGTAGGCCTAGGCCTAGGCCTACATTGAATTATTGCTCTAGTCTGGCTCATGCAGTTGTAACCGGTAAGCCAAAAAATGTGGCAGCGTCGCACAATTGGGGGGGGGGTGGATTCGTGATTCGTGAAGAGGTGAGACCAATATTGATTTAAAATCACGAGGGGTTGAGGTCTTGAGGAGTCAGAACTCAGAAGAAGAAGATGATGATGATGATTGTCAATTATGACGAGGAGCCGAACAAATTAAGTGTCAAATCTGTAGGTCTATGATCTACTCAATAAAGTTACCGCGGATACTCAACAATTATTTATGATGCTTATTGTCTAGTAAAACTTTTAAGATTTGCGCTAACCAGCCAGACATTAATGTGGTTGGTCCGGCGGTCTGGAATAGCCTTCCTTTTGAGCTGCGCCTACACTCTGGGACTCTACCAGGATCGTTCCTCACTAAACTTAAAACTGTTCTTTTTGAGCGCGCTGGAGTCGGGAGCGCCTCTGAGTAGTTTTTTACTTGAAGGAGCGCTATATAAATGTCCGAATGAATGAATGAATGAAAAATATCGCAGAATAAAGTTTGCATGCTCGCTCCGCAGCCTGCAAAAAATTTACTTGCGACACCTTGCGAATGATATCGCATTTGGATTTCAACGGTGTAAAAATAATATCAACAAAAGCGCTCGCTTGCGTGTGTGCCTGCCACTGTACAATGTCATGTGGACTGGAACATAATATAAGGGATATTTCGTGTGTATGTGTATTGTGTAAATGTGTAGGCCTACCTGAATGTGTGTGTCTATGTCACTATGTGTGTGCTTGTCTTGTGCACGCGCGTGTGGCTGTGTGTGTGTGTGTGTGTGTGCGCGCGGGTGTGTGTGCGGGTGTGTGTGTCTGTTTGTGCGTGTGTCTGTTTGTACGCATGAGAGTACTGTTATTAAGAATGTGTGTGTCTTCGATCGGGATTCGTACGCATTGCCAATAAGCAATGACTGATTCTAGGCTTTGCTCTGTAGGCTGATGTTCTTCTAATTGATTAATCGGATAATTAATTAATTAGACAGAAATCGATTGCTTCTCTATATCCCATTATTCTGGCCAAGATTTTTGGCCAAAGACATTTCATGCCAGTTGGGCATGATCACAAATACGTCATGGCAGAGCCGCAGAAGAGGTACAGACAGACACACAGACAGACACACAGATAGACACACAGATAGACACACAGATAGACAGACAGACAGACAGACAGACAGATAGACACTCAGATAGACAGACAGACGGACGGACGGGCGGGTGGGCGGGCGGACAGACATACTAAGGAAGAAGTCGCCCATTTGATTCCCTAATTATTAGTTTTTACTCTATTGAAACTACTCGATCTCTTTGGTCAGCTTCAATGGCATTTAGAAAAAATACAAACTGAGCTAAGTGATTTGCCTGTCTCAATTATAGAGCAATCCCAACAGCCACTACATTGTAACCAGTAGGCCTACCCACTTTCAAACCCAACAAAAGTGTCGCGATGATCTTGCTACAGGAGCCTCAGTTTAGCTCGATTGGTGTGCAAGGCTCACGTGCGTTGCCATGGCAACTGACTATAATTATATAATTAACCGCATCTCCGTTTTGCCTATGTGTAACTGCGCGCGTTAAAAATGCTTGGAATAGGCCCTAATAATAATCTTAATAGTAGGCTAATCATAATAATATTCCTAATAACAGTCCTCGTCATTCTAATAATATTCCTAATAATAATCCTCATAGTCTTAAAAATCTTGATAATCCTAATAAGCCTAATAATATTTTTTTAAATAAAAATTAATAACAATAATATGGATGAAGCGTAGCCGTTCCCGATGCCACTAACAGTCTCGGGACAATGTTTGGCCTTCTTAGGGATTAATTAGAATCGACGTCGTTGATTAGAGCTATTGCAATGGATAGGCCTAAAATAAAGATAGGCCTATCGCAGGAGTGAATGCCAGACCGAACTATAGACAGGAAGACAGAGATACTGAGAAACAGAAAGAAGAGGAGCCAACAGGCGAGGATGAAGAAGGCCAGAAGAGGAGTGGATCAAAGTCAGCATATGTACGGTGGCCTAGTAGGGCCTTCGATCCATAAGACCCTTGATCTGTTCACTCGACACCCACCCTGACGATCACACTCGATGGCTATACCTTTTGAGGTCGCAGTTCAATCACTTGTGACAACCACTTTGAACCATTGACACACTAGAGTTTTTACACAGATCTGCGTTTTATCGCAGTCTTAAGACCGTTCTTTTCAGCCGCGGTTTGATCTGGAGCGCTCCTGAGCAGTAACCTTAAAAGGGCGCTAATCCCACTCCACCAATCACCATTCTGCCAAGTATCACTCGAGTACACTACACTGCATCTTTCTCCGCTAATTGCCACTCCGAAACTCCCAATGGCCCTTGCGTGCCGTCGTACTATAATAGGGAGATAACACTGACGAAGCGTCTTGGCTTTGGTTCCTTAGTGATAATCATACATAGCTCTATGGTGCTTCAGTATTTATTAGCATGCTATGCACATAGCCTCAGTTTCATCGGTCGTCTGCTCGCTCTCGTATAAGGCGCGAAACTGTATTGGCCATCTGGTGACGAAATGGAAAACGACGGTGAAGACGACAAGAAGAAGGATGACGTCGTCCTCTACTGCATGTACAAAGGTGAGCGTAATCGTACACTCTAAACTTCTAAAAAGCCACTCGAAAACCAATTGCAGGGCTCCAGCTTATACACGAGCACTTCATCTGTCGAGTCGGGGGAGGGGTTGTCCAAACGGTAATCGTAATCGTAATCTCGAGATTTCTACAGCGCCCACAAAAGCGAAGTCACGGGAACCAGCTTATTCACAGACGGTGGTCAGAATGTGGTCCGGGTCCGCTTGCAAGCGGGTCAGAAGAGGCAGAGTAGCTGTTAAAGATGGTGTTGGTCTGTAACTGTAAGAATCATGCAGTTTCAAATAGCAAAACCGATACTTTTGCAAAGCTCTGTAATTGCGCATTTAACCTAGCCAGATAGGTTGCATAGGCTACATGCGAGAATACTTGAGCAACATAAAGTACAGATCTATCTGACCTCAGTGACCTGCAGCATTCTGTCTTTAAAATATGAGCACCATTGATGCATAATTATCATGATTTAAAATTGTAGCCTGGTTCTGCAGTAGGCCTATACTTGCGCGACATGCTATATTTTCATTGTGGTCTGTCCATTTTTCTGGAATACCTTTAGCACTTTACGATAGGAGCTCTCTGATTCTCTTCACCTCTCTTCGTGAACGTTTGAAGACCGCTCGTGAATAAACTGGTTCCCTGCATGCGCTTGGCTTTCGAGCGGCGTTTTAAAGGTTCGGAGATTACGATTGGGATGCTGTTTTTGCAAAGCCTGTATACGTTGTAGTTTGAGAACACTCTGATTAGGTTCTTTTGAATAAAAATAAAAAGCTGCATAATTTGTATAAAGCTGTAGCCTCATTGCATTACACTGGGCCTACTAACTACTTCACCAAGCGCGAGAAAAGGTGATATCTGGGAAGCAACTTTATTTTTTGTGGGCTCTGAGAAATCACGAATTTTTACAATACCATGAATAAATGTCATAGCCTATATTATAATATATATAATGCATACTATACTTTATATATATATATATATATATATATATATATATATATATATGCACAATGTATATACACAATTATACATGGGTGTACTCTGTATGCATTCATAAGTATAGCCTAAATCTTAATATTGCATTCGGGGGTCAATTTGGCGCCGATTCCGTCTAATGAAAGGTGTCTGCAGCAGCTGCTGATGCATGTAAATAATTAAGTTATAAACAGCCAGCTCCAATGTTTCTCGCTTATAAACCGTATACAACATCAACCGTTGTCAAGGACGCTGACTCACTTGGATACGCAATATCAAACATGGCCGCCGAATAAATGCGCGCCTTAGTGCGTGCGTACGTATAGGCCTATGTATGCCTGTATGTGTATATAATGTATGCATGAATGTATGTATGAAGGGCCTAACTTAAGCCAATAGGTAATCTATAATACTAGTATAGATCGAGGTACAACATTTCGCATTTCTTTTCCCTCATCGGCAGTTAGCCTAGCATAAATATAGATAACGGCGCAGTTTATACAGCATTGCCCTATGAGCGCCTCTGAGTAGATTCCTTGAAGAGTCGCTATACAAATACTTGTATGAATGAATGAATTTATAAATGAATGAATGAATGATAATACTTGTAACAATGACTATTATTATTTTTTTTTTGCCCCGAGGTAAACATGATCCCTTGGGGACTTCAACTCTCTCGATAAAAACAAATTTGTCTGGAATGGACCCTAATCGTCAAGAAGGTCCCAGTTGGAGAATTATTATTATTATTATTATTATTATTATTATTATTATTATTATTATTATTATTATTATTATTATTATTATTATTATTATTATTATTATTATTATTATTATTATTATTATTATTATTATTATTATTATTATTATTATTATTATTATTATTATTATTATTATTATTATTATTATTATTATTATTATTATTATTATTATTATTATAATTAACAACTATATGTTTGTAAAACTGTGAAGGTCCTGGTCCAGCCTATCGACTGCGAACGAGTCTTGGAACGAAAGAACATTGTCTGACGAAGAAGCAAGCACCCGCATATACAATCGGACATAAACATCCAGGTCGGTCGACCCCCACTTCCATCCCCACCCTCACCTAGAAGAGTTCAGGGCTTAACGACACTGTTTCATATCGAAGATGATTAGTGTCGGAGGCAGAGAACAACCTCACACTCCACGTTTTATATTGCGACCGAGCCACCCGCAGTAAAGATCCGACCGGGAATTGAACCCGGGCCGCCGGCGCGGCAAGCGGGCTACAACCCACTCGACCACGCAGAATCTTCACCCTCACCTAGCCAGTGTTGCCACTGATGTTTCAGAAATAAACCCAGATTTCCTTCCGAAAAACCCCCAGAAAAACCCAGACTATTCAAAAGAGCTATTTCAGACCCCTTTATTCAAATTAAGTTGGTTTTTCGCTTTGTTCTTATGAGGGTTAACAAAATGTTCGTCAAAAGAGTCGAATAAAATGTAATTACAACATTAAAAATATCAATTGTTAAAGTTGTCAGATACTCGGCATCCATAATTTATTATTGACAAATAGCCTAACAAGATGAAAGGTGTGACCTGAACTATTTTGAATGTCAAAATGGTTCATTTCTGTGCAGAGCTATTTTCATGTCATATAAATTATTTGTGAATTGACAACGTGAGATCTTGATTGTGGAGTTTAAGATAAAAATTAGTGGAAAAAATTATGTATCACAACCATTTTACATTGAATTTCACAGAAAGTTACGTGTTGTAAGTACAAATGGTCAGCTCACCAAAATAAACCCAGATTTTGCCCCCAAAACCCAGAAGAAGGCCAAAAAACCCAGATCTAGTGGAAAAAACCCAGATGTGGCATCACTGCACCTAGCCAACTGTTCTCGTATTAATAGCCTACTTGGATAGAAAGTTTAGCGACATCTTCTGGCGAAAAAGATGTTGACTTTGAGCAAACGTCGAGTCTATATAAATTGATTGATTGATTGACTGACTGACTGATTGAATTATTGATTGATTGATTGATTGACTGATTGATTGACTGATTGATTGATTTATTAATTGATTGACTGATTGATTGATTGATTGATTGATTGATTGATTAACTCGACGTTCGTTCAAATTCATACCATTATTTAAGAAATCCATCCATGCATCCTGTCAACACATAATATTAATGCTTCATCATCACATATCATTATCGCACGGTAGAGGTCACGTGAGCTATGTAGGCTATAATTGTATGTTATAAACCCAGAGTGAGAATTGCCGAGGGTTGGGGTTGGGGGTTTCAACCCCCAAGTCTATCTTAGAGCCCCATGTTAAAGTCGGTTTTTCACACCCCGATTCCAAGTGAATAATGATTCAAACCCCCCAGTTATTTTTCCACAATTCTTACACTGTTACAGTCTGTAGGCTAGTTAGGCCTACCAGAAAACTGACAATAACTACATCTACGTTTCTCCACGGTCCATCTAAAACGCTGCATGGATTTGAATATTAATTAATGTTTTTGTTCTATTTTGCCAATAATAAAATGCAGAGAAGCAGATCGTGAGTCCTGGTCCCGTCTACAGCTATGACCCGACGTTGACCTCACACGGAAAGAAACACATACCTGCCTACGTCATATCCGGTAGACCAGTGAAGAAAGAAGGTAACCAGTAATCAACAAGACTAATAGTTCAAATAACGCTTTCACAGTAGGCCTATACAGTCCGTAGCCTACCACGATATAAGAGATACATCATGATCCGTACTGTAAATATTAGTAGGTGATCTAAACGTTATAAGTAGCCTACGTGGGGACGGTGGGGCGCGGCATAGTGAGTATGCTCGTCGCCTTGCAGCCGAAGGGTTGCAGGTTCGAATCCACCTCAAGTCGCCGCGTAGGGACCTTGGGCAAGTCCTTCACTCACAATTGCTCAGCGCTTTGGCGTGAAACTCCGATGCAGTGTCCTCTCTGTAGTCAAGAGCGCCTCTGAGTAGAGAAATTGAAATGGCGCTATAATAAGTGCACATACATCCAAACAAACAAACAAGTGCACATGACTCTATCCATTGATAGATGACGCCACAGATTAATAATTGACCCATGATTGTGTCTCCATATATCGTAATCGTAATCGTAAACTCGACATTTTTAAAGCGCCACTCGAAAGCCAAGCGCGGAGCACCAGCTTATTCACTAGCGCTGCGTTGAGTCAGAAACGTTGTCCGTGAGATATAATTTTTTTATATAATTATTATAATATACGCAAGCACTCACACTGCGCTATAAAATGAACAGTAGTCTATACAATGGTATCTTTATTATGTGTGCCGTTGACATTGCATGTTCATCAGTCGTGGACAGAAGTCCAGGACCCGGAGACTACGACGTCGCCGGCGTAAAGGACGGCGCCCTCAGCAAGGACCACAAAGCACCGTCCGTCACAATCGGACAGCGAACGAAGCTGCTCGACAAGGGCAACATTCCTCCTCCAAACCGCTACAACACGAGCGTCGGCATCGGCTCCAGGGCACAGACGATCCCCTACGCCCCCGCATGGACCCTCGGCGGTCGATCGGAGGTCGGTGGGTCCCACTACCACGGGCAGAAGGCGGCCGGACCCGGTCCAGCGTCGTACAGCGCCGTGGCCCCTGCCGTCTACAAGTCGGCGATCGGCGGATGCACGATGCAAGGTCGAACGAAGGTGAAGGACTACAAGAGCATCAAGGACAACCCTGGTCCAAGTTCCTACGATCCGTACGGTCAGAGGGAGAAGAAGGGAGGATTTTCGATGGGGATACGTCACTCGGAATACGTCATGCCGCTTATCAACGCCGTCGACATCCTCTAAGCTGTTAATTTAATAGTGTAGGATTTGTGTACATGAGTGGTTCCCAACCTTTTTTGACTGAAGGGCCACTTTCTCTAAGTTGGAAGACACGAGGGCCACTGTTTCTTAATTGAAGGACATTAGGGGGCCACATGGCTAAAATTTAATTAACTGAAAGCATATAAAATTGTTATAATTGATTCAAAATAGATTGTTTGATGTTATTTATAGACGTCAAAATAAAATAGCTTGTAATAGAAAATAATTAGGTGCTCTATCCTGTCCAAATTGGCAAATTTTTCATTATTTTATAAAAGTTCTTTGAGAGACGAGGGCCACTTTCTGAGGCCTGGCGGGCCACTTTTGGCCCGCGGGCCACGGGCTGGGAACCGCTGGTGTACATGATGAAACACTGCGTGCTGTGATTGTGTAATAAAAATAAAAATTAATTTTTAAAAAAAATTCCTTCACGAAACGCCTGCAAATGCACTGCGCTGTACAGTGTACGTGTACAAGTTATGCAGCAATCTTAATTAACATCAATCTTAATATCATCTTAACTATGAACAGAACAGACAGCCTGCAATTCACATGAAGCTAGGAGTCCACGACATAAATGATAAAGCTAGGCCTATCTGTAAAGTCTCATCGATGGCAATCTGTTGCATGGTTGGGCTGCATCATCCATGATTTTTATGTTGAATGTGTGTCTACTTTTCAACTTCTGCTCTTAATAATTATTGAGACCGTAACACACACACACACACACACACACACACACACACACACACACACACACACACACACACACACACACACACACACACACACACACACACACACACACACACACACACACACACACACACACACACACACACACACACACACACACACACACACACGCACGCACGCACACACACACACACACACACACACATTCTAAGGCGATTGAAAACAATTAAATTTGATAATGTGAAGAGATACGTATACAGTTACGTGATATGTGATTGACACCAGTCTTCTCCCTTCTACGTACCTTCCTAACTCACCATCCGTCTCTCCTTAATACCTCCCTCTCCACCTCCAACCTTCTCTCTCCCTTTCACCACCTGTCCGACCGTCTTCCTCTGTCCCTTCCTCACTATCTCACTACCTCCAACCGTCATTCTATATCTCTTTCCCTTCCTCCTACTTCCAACCGTCCATACATACGTAACATATGCTTGGACTCTATCTGTCTCCTTCCTCCGGCCTCCCCTCCCCCTCCATACGAAACGGGTCCATTCTATTACGAGCTTCACAACATTAATTTATTGTTCATTTTAGCAACGCCACCTATCGAAACGAAGTGAGTGAAATTAGCAAAGTGTAGGCTAACGTGGAAAGTTCACTTCTTATTCTCTTCTACTATTTCTACTTCTATGCCTAGCCTAGGCCTACTATAATATTGATAATCGTCGTAGGCCTATCACTACCAGCCTTCCCAGCTGGAGCCCTTGTGGGAACCATAATTATTACCATGTGAAACATATGAAACATGTAGAGACTAGAGAGACAACGCGGGTCCCATGGAAATTGGAAAATTAATGTACCCTTAGTAGGCCTAAAACGTTTCGCGCAACTTTTCTGCGTAAATGAGTTGCACCATATAAATCCCTGGATATAATAATTAGGCATACCTACGCTAGGAGCCTAGACCTAACAAATTCTTTGCATACTATTAGTACTAGATAGGCCTATTATAATAATAGACCAGTCCCTAAAGGATGTAGCCTACAAATTGTATAATACGCAAAAGGCCAATAATGGCCTAGGCCTATAACCGAGATAGAGAAAGGCACGGGCCGCACGGCGAACATGAGCGTAGGCCATATTTAGAAGATGTTTCTCAAAGTTAGGCTAAATGTCTTTTGTCCTAGGCCTACTGGTATATATGCGCGCCTATCAAAACTAAAATTCCAGAGAAATACGGTAGGCTAATGTCCAATGGAAACACCACTCCTAAAAACTAAAACCCACAAATCAATAATATTCCTGCTGAATCCTGATTATAGTTCTAGGCGCTGGCCTATTAGGGCCTGTTACGCGATAGACCTAGCCTACTGATGACGAAAAACGCGTATAGCTTACATTCGAGTGACCACTAACGCTGCCGCTAAAGTAAATGAAGTTCTTTAGACCTTTGCCTATAGCCCTTTAGGTCTGAGCAGTTTAATTGTTTGGTCCATTTCGGTAAAGTTTTTTTTATCGTAAGGCTAGCCTATAGGATAGTGTGGAAGATGAATCGTAGGCCTATTTGCAATCGAGGGCTCCAAACTTATAGACCTAGGCCTAGGCAATATCTATATAGGCCCTACTGTAGGCCTATTATAGCCTATAGGCCTATACAATTTTGATGAATTCAGATTTAGGCCTAGGCCTAGGCAACTAGCTTCGAACACGTAGGCCTAGCCGTTAAAGTGTAAGAAACAAACATCCAAATACAAATTTTAAAATTCATATAGGCCTGCCGATAACCGATAGGCCTAGGCCTACTCGTTTTTATTTGTGTAAGATTGTTCTTTTGCTAGCGTTAGGCTAAAGGCAAGGACAAGGTGATTAAATAAAAAGCATGTATATCCGTTTTGTATATGAGTTCTTTGGTTTTAGTGAGCGAGCGTAGCGCCACTCTGCGAAAAAGGCGTAAAAGCTTCTGACGGTAAAAACAAACTTGGCGGTCGAAATGTGTTGTTCATCGATTAATTTTAAGAATTCGAGGAAGAAGAATCCCGGATTGTCTTTCTTTCGATTTCCAAAAAACGAGGAAAGGTAAATGATGCATGTTTTTAGATATTGCTTTAAATTTGTTTGAATTAGGTAATCTAAAATGCGTAAACATGCGGCGGCATTGCGAACGAATTCACCGGTAAATCTGTGTGAACGTTCGGTAAATTGCATCTGACATTGAATCGAAAAGTCAGACGTCTGTTTTGTGTTTCCTCAAATTTTTCGAATAATAAATTGCAATAATACACAAGTAATTCAGAAATAACAATTTGCATTGCTATACGTGTTTGGTAGATGCAGGCGATGGGTACAATTATGTCAACGTCAGGACCTAGTGAAACGCTCTGCAGCGAACTTATCTGAAAGCTGTGGACTGTGTGCAGACCACTCTGAGGAGAGTCAGTTCATGAATAGATAAAAAGCGAGACAACTTGGTGTGGAATGCAGTGCCAACACTGTTCAATGTGTCAAATCCACCCAAAAGACTTCAGTCGTGTTGCAAGCTACCTCTGCCTCGAAAGCCATTTCTACCTCACAAGCCACGTGCAGACGTTTCAACACCACCAGGTAGAAACACAGTTTTGTAGGACTTATTTGCAATTTGTTTTACAATTTAAAATCTAAAATCTTATATCTAGGTCTATGCATTTTTTAAAAGAAATCTTGTAAGTCAACAGATCAGAATGATGTGGGGGTAATTCCGAAGACTGGCTGGTTAGTTTTAGGGTTAGTGCAGTCATTCGGTACTTATGGGTTATCTACCCCGATTTATTTTGACACAGTGTCTTTTGCCATGAATCTACCAGTTTCTAATGGCTAAACTAACCCTAACACTAACCCTAACCGACCCTCACGGAATGACAACGCTGAAAAAATAAAAAATAAATCAGGGTAGATAACCCATAAGTACCCAGTCATTCTGCTGAAATTGAAGCTGAATTGATGAACAATGTCGTCTATAGGTCGCACTCTAATTTTATCGCATTCCTTGGCAGCTATATTGTTTGGAGTACGCGTGTACTCAGTGTGCGTGTTTACCTACTGGCTACCCGTACTCCAAACAATATGGCTGCCAACGAATGAACAGTTATTATTATGAACAGCTTTGACGACTGTTAACACAATGTTTTCTACAATGCGTAGAATTCGAGAGGTAGCGAGTTTGAACCCCCGTTTGGTGGACATGCTTTGTAGGCTGCTATTAGCGCCGTGTAATTGCAAAGCTGTCTGTTTTGTTTGTAAGTAAAAGTAAAGTCCTGGACACGAGGCCAGCGTATCGCAGGAGTTGCTGTTTACTTCCCAGCTTGCGCCGGTACCAAATTATACTGCTTGTTGACAGTGGCACGTGTGCGTAAACAACTTGCCCAAGGTCTTTACCCGGAGTCGAACCCGCAACTTCCCGCTCCGTTGGCCGACGCGTTACCGGTCCGCCACCAGGTCGTAGTTAAGTTTGATTAAGATTACTGTAAAACTTGTAAATGTAAAGCGCAGTGCGTCTTGCAGGGACTTCATTAAAGAGAAGATTATTATTATTAATTTTTTACTCATATTTCTACAATATTTCTACTTTCACTTTTTACCCCTTGCTTGTAAAATGTAAGCAGAGTGTCTTTAAAAATGCTTGTGCAATTACATACGGATAGTTACACATGTGATTCTTTTGACAGTAATAAAGAACACTAGAGAGTAAATGCATAAAATAATTTTTACATATGTTTGCTTTTGCAGGACAATCAGTTCATTTTGGGAAGCATGATCTACAGTACAGACGAATTCATCATCGCCTCTCGTATTACATCCGACAAGTTCGAAAACTACGCACAAAGAAGACAATTCCATTTCAGTAAATAAAATTATCGAGGCTGCATCTGAGTAGGCCCATCTAAGTGGACCCGCTTTACAGTTTCTTCAGTGCCAGCTAAGGTGTTCTGGCAAGGCTATCTACCCATCATATGTGTCCTGCTGCCTACAGATTTCTGTCTCAGTACTTTCATTTGCCTAAAAGAACGATCGTTACGGTTATGGCTTCAAGGAATTTGCTAATTTTAATGTGAAAGTTGAAAAGACTTTGATTGAAGTTAATGGAGATGGAATCATGTTTATGTTTGTTTGTTTGTGTACTTGTTATAGCACCCCTTCAAGCTGCCTACTCAGAGGCATTTCCGAATACAAAGCGGACACTGCAACGGAGTTTCACACCGAAGCCCTGAGCAATTGCGAGTGAAGGACTTGCCCAAGGTCCCTACACGGGTACTTGAGGTGGATTTGAACCTGCAACCCTCCGGCTGCAAGGCAACAGATATACCCACTACACCAATGATCCCATTATCTAAAATAGTGCATTTGAAACAATTTCAAGTGCTATCCTATTGAAATCAATGGTAATGTGGCACATTGGAATCATGTCTCAGAATTTTTTAGAGTTAGTAAACATAAAGTTCATCTTGCTGCCTAGCTGAGGCACATAAAATTAGGGGGCTTTAAAAAATAGGAATTAAGCTGAACTTTGGAACGCATGGACAAATTATTTGATCTCTGCAAATGTGTTGATTTCAAGGATGTAAAAATTTGTCGATGTCCAGTGACAGCAACTTCTTTCCACATAAAATTCTGGCAAGACTGCATAACTTGGTTTTCTCAACGGAAATTTATATATATGATCAAAAACTAAAATTTATTGCATAGATGACTGGAGACTATCTCTTTCCGCTCTGCTGCATTTATGGAAAGCAGTCAAACCAGACTTGAATTTTATGATGCTTCGTAGATTAAATCAGAATTGCCTTGAAATCTATTTTGCATCAATTCGGCAAGGATTTCTACATAATTTTGTCATCACCATCATCATGTTGTTCTCGTCGTTTGTGACTGTCACACATTTTACATTCTCTTACTGGAACATTACATTATACAGTTTTAAAATAGAGGAACATTTAATGTATTTGCACATGTATGCTTTGGCTTTTAGCATCATTCTATGAATATTAATAACTTGGCCAATGAGAACCTATATAAAATTATAAGACTTTGTTGTTGTTCCTAATGATTTGTATGTGCGAGTTGCTATATGAACTTAAATGGTTATAAGTATTGTGTTCAATTTTCTTATTCTATTAAAATGTTCTTAGTTGATGAAAAATGAAGTAACTAAGCACAAAGACCTGTATTTTATATAGTGCCCCTTTAAGAAGCTACTCACAGGCGCTCCCAGCCACGGTTAAAGAAAAAAGGCGAGAGATTTATGAATTAAAGTTTGACCGGTCAGATGTAGTAAATGAAGCTTTGAAGAAAGCTCATTCCAGATCAACGGCCTAACTGGAAGCTGGATTGATGACAAGGATTCATGGTGTTCTAAATAACACCAGCAGGTCTGAGCTTTATATCGGAGTGACAGGTGTTAACACATAATTATGACACTAACTAGTTAATACAGCACCGCGAACTGGACAATTAGCTTAAGTTTGACCAAAATTATACCTACAGAAACAGGCTATTTGCACAGCGAAGGGGGTTATTGTCCAGGGGTTAATGTCCTAGGTTAAATGGTAGGAGTTGTCCAGGGGTTAATATTCTTGCCTCAAGTTTTCTGAGGTGCAATCTACAATCATAAAGGCATGAAGTTAATGTTAGTCTGGGATATCCGTAGTCTGTTAATGCAAAAGCCATTTAATGCCGTATACTATGACAGCCAAAGTGGCAGAAAGTTCTCAACTAACGCAATGCACTAGAAGACCACAGTAACTCTGACAAGACCATCAATCGTGAGATGCGCTGCTAACTTACAGCAGCTAACTTACAGCAGCTAAAGACCGACACATGCCTATTAGCTACGCTAACAGTCGGGACACTTGGCATCAGAAAGTGACAGTAAAGAACATTAAGCCGTTTTAAGCGCTGCAGCCTGGATTGAGTTTGTTGGTTCGTAGGCCTATAGCCTACAGCTGCTCATAAATAGTGATTAAAGTGTGGGAAATCGGTGCATGGATGCCGTCCATGACCGTCCAGCCACACTTTAAGCTCTGCTCATACGCACTATTTAAAACCTTAACTCTTCCCGATCTCATCGTATCAGACGCAAACAATTCGTCGATACAGTGGGCTAGGGCCGCTAGGCTCCGGCTTGGGACGTATCGTAAAAAGTACAAAATTAGCCCTAAAACTACGTAACACGCCATATAAATGGTACCATACATTACAGCGTATATCTAACACGATGTTTTACTTTATATATGCGATTATTTATTGTTTTAAAGATAATTATTCATCGATTCTCCACATAGCTTCCGCAATGCATTCGTTAAGGAAACACGCGCTTTTACGCCTTCTTCGCTTGGAGCGCCACATTACGCGGACGGCGTCGGACCATAGATAATCACACGTCGGACGCCATTTTCGTGGTAAAGGCGATCGCATAAGAACCTGCCGGTCGCGTAAATACAATCTGGAATATGGCGAAGACCAGGGCGGAGTTTGCCAGTTGATGTTACCAGTTATTGGTCAAGCTATAATTAGCTTGACCAGCAACTGCTAACGCAGCAACAGCAAATCCGCTGGCGCGTTGCAAAGCAAAGAAAGTTCCATTTAAGAGTAAGTAAGTACGCATAATGCGTATTTACTATGGCAAAAGTAAAGTATGAGACAGGAAATTCTATGTGGTTGGAAATAATGTAATGACGACACGAACCATAAAACTAACCCTAACCGACCCTCACGACGCAAAACCTTACCCTGCGCGAGCGACACCTAGGTGTCCAATCATATAGGCATGCTGAAAATTTACTAATAAAGCAGGCTAAAGTGGTATATAATTACCTGTGTCATTTGTTCGTCCATACGAAAGATCATTTGTGATAAATTGTAATAGCAAAACCAGAAGCTTTTAGATAGAAATTCGTCCAAAATCGTTATAGCATGCCAACGCACGTGTCAAGCAGATGCTGACAATTTACCAAGGGATGGTCAGACAGCGGGCCGTGCAAGTCAGTAGCCTACAGTGGGTTTTTTTATTGCTCCCAAATCAATCATATACAGTTCTGTTTTTTTTAAACAGTAAACTTAAACAACAAATGTGATAACAGAACATAGGCAATTCAATGCAATTCACAGTTTTTGGAATACAAAGGGTATCCCTGAAGGGAAAAAATCCCGCTAGGAAGGGGCCCTACTTTCAGCTTCAAGATTAACCAGATAAAATGTTGGGAGGTCAGCAATCAGTGCTGGAAGATTATATAAAATTATAGTGCACAAATAATACAAAAAGAAGAAAAGAAAATAATAAAACGACAGTTCACTTCTATTTTACTAGAGACATACATCCTTTTTTGCAATGTGTGCTCTGATTAATTGTTTAAAGTGAAAGAAAGGTTTAGCAGTTCTCAAAGTTGTTGGTAAATTATTCCATATTCGTGGACCTTGATATTTAATGGAGAATTTTCGTATATTAGTTCTTGGATAATCGCTTATGTATTCTCTATTACTTCTAGTAAGATGAGTGTGTTTGATTGTAGGAAAGTAGTCTAAAAAGGCAGAGGGTAGCAGGTTGTTATTAAATTTATACATAAATTCCAAGGTCTGAGCTGTTCTAATTTCGGTTATATTTAAGAGATTAAGTTCTAAAAAAGAGGCTTTGTATGGGCATTGTATGGAGACTTAGTGATAATTCTTATGACCCTCTTCTGGAGTGTTATAAGACTGGTCAAGTGGGTTTCATAGGTGGAAGTCCAGATGAAATTGCAGTACGTTAAGTAGGGATGGATTAATGTAGAATATAACTGTCGCAGTACATGTGGTGGAAGCAAATAAGATATCCTTCTGAGTATTCTTATGTTTTTTGAGACTTTCTTAGTTATTTCTAGAATATGTGTGTCCCATTTTAAATGTTGATCTATGTGAACTCCAAGAAATTTTGTTGATAAAACAGAAGGAATTATTGTGTCATCAATTTTAATTTCCCTGTTCGAATTTGGAATTACTTTTTGAGAGGTTCTAAATAAAATATAGTTAGTTTTTGACAAATTTAGTGACAACTTGTTTGCCCTAAATCAATCATTGGCTAGAGCCAATTCCTCATTAACAAGTGATTTTAGATAGTCATATGAAGCATGAGATATGAAGGCATTAGTGCAGCGGTTCTCAACCTTTTTAGTCCGGCGACCCCTTTTTATATTTCAAAAGTTGTGACGACCCCCAACGACAAAATTTATTGTGCAACAACCTCCGTTTCACCTCATTTTTGTTACTATTGTCCATTGTTATGCATTTTCACCCTCATAATACGAAAACTGTTTTTTGCAGTTGTAGGAGGTTTCCTTTAGCTTGAAGTACCGTAGTCGAAGTTATATAAGCCTATTCGGCTTTTGACAATGGGGAATGGCTTAGAACTGGAATTCTTCAAACCCGCTGTCATAAGTAAAGTGTGCCTTCTTGGCATCATCCGCTTTGTTCTTAAAAATACTGGTCATGCTTTCCTACATAGCTAGGATGGTTAGAATAGCCTATCTGAATAGTGCTCTGCGGTTTATTTGTTGGGTTTCATTGATTCTACCGATAAAATGTCATAACAAAGATATAATTCTAATTTCTCTATTCATGCTGCAACTATTAAGCAATATTCTACTCTGAGAATTGGTCAATAGTTTTTCTTTTCTGAACACTCATTTCACCTTACTGATTCGTTTTGCGATGCTAGCAATTTAAAAAAACTTCAATAGTATTGTGTTCCTATAAATGCGCCGAGCAGGGAGAGTTTATAGAATGGACGTAGTCCTACGTGCCATTCCCCATTGTCAACAATTTTACAACCCGCAATGGTAGCATTTTAGACTGTCGTTTGAACGAAACTCTTCATCACTTCAGTGCTGATAGTCGTGCTTTACGTCTTTACGACTTCAAAGCAGGGTGGATAAAAATCGTGATTTTTTAAATAAAAATCAAAAAATCGGATTTTTTTTATTTAAATCGGATTTTTTTGATTTATATCGGATTTCTTTCTTATAGTTCGTATTTTGTATGTAGTGCCTTTTTTGGGTATCAAGTCACATGCTTCATTAGGTAATAGTTATTATCTTTAATTCTACAGCTATACAATACAGGGTGGATAAAAATCATGATTTTTTCACTAAAAATAAAAAATCCGATTTTAAAAATTTAATTCTGATTTCTTTCTACTAGTTCTAAGTTTGGATTTACTGCCTCCATGTGGGTATCAAGCCACTATGCATTATTGTAACTGATATTTGGTATTCGGTAACAATTATTACCTTCTTTAGTTTTCCAGTTACACAATACATATTAACACCTTTGAAGTGGTATATGTATACTTAATGCGAATAGTGCGATCGATGAACAATCAGTTAAATTACTTAAATCCAATGAAGAAGTCAATGTTCTGTTAAACTGTGAAATCAGATCGCTATGTAAGTGGTTAAGTTACTGAGTCATGCTGAATGCACTAACTGGCAGCTGCACTGCTGCAGCTAAGTGAAAGGAAACAAACCTGCAAGTTGTGTGGCACAAAAGCATTGATTTGAAATTTGTTTTCACTATTCGATTTAAATCGTGATTTTTATTACCGATTTAAATCGTGATTTAAATCAATGATTTAAATCAACCGATTTAAATCATCTCCACCCTGCTTCAAAGTGTCTCCTCCCACTGTTTAGAATCTCAATAAAAAAACTTCATCATTTCAGTGCTGAAGGCATGGTTTATGACTTCAATAAATGTTCTCTTTCCATTCTTAATTTTTTTCTAAATTTCCAATCAGTAGCCTATTTTAAACTGTCACCTGAATTTTGTCAATGCTGATAGTCATGGTTTAAGACTTCAGAATGTCGGCCCCCAGTTGTTAACAATATTTTGGATTTGTGCACCGTAACATTCTACGCAATCCTCTAAAAAATTAGGCCTACTCATAATTTCAGTGCTCAGAGAGGTGGTCTAGACTTCAACAAATATTCCTCCCTGTGTTTCTTTAGAAGAATAGCAGAATTTACATTTGAAAACCAAAATGGAAAAAAATAAATTAGCTGACGCAATCTAACTGATGAATCATAGCAAAATTATGAATAAAAATTTATTTTAGTTTCTTGAAATTGCTTTTTGGCCGATATCTTTTGCAAATTTCTGAAGGGGCCAGGCGACCCCTGGCAGATTGTCAGGCGACCCCCGAGGGGGTCGCGACCCACAGGTTGAGAACCGCTGCATTAGTGTCATCTGCAAAGAGAATATAGTGTAGAAGAGTCGTGGAGTTTGGTAGGTCGTTGATGTAGATTAAAAATAACAGAGGCCCAAGTATGGATCCTTGAGGTACACCAAAAAAATTAGTTGAAGATCAGAGAGGCTACCATTACACAGGACTTGTTGATCACGACTGTTCAAATAGCTTTTAAACCAGTTCAGAGCCAGATCAGTATCAAATGCTTTAGTCGCTGATTTCACGTAGAGATTCGTCGATTTTTGCGAAGGTTTCGATTTTGGTTGCTTCCATGTTCTGATTAACCGAGGCTGTTACGTCCGCAGTCACCTCAGCTGCGAGTTCCTTGATTAAAGATTTCATCATAGGAATGAGAAGCGTGGAGAGGCGGTCCATGCAATAGCACATTCACTATCTTATCGTCAAGGACTAACTCAGATAGTTCCTCAATTTTTGCTATTTTTTGGCCATGATAATAGATTGAGCGAAATTAGTTGAATCGAAGTTGAAATTCAAGCGTTAGCGTTAGCAAACAAACTTCGGTAGGCAAACCTCACGTGTTTTAACGAGTTGACTGGGTGTGACCGCGTAGATGCGTAGATACCGGTAGTTAAAGTTCGAGTCCATTCAAGTTCATTCCAACGATGTAATTCCTCATTTATGTTGATAGTTATTCCATACTGCCATCACGAAGCGGTATCCCAACGATTTACTGTTTTACTATGAGAAAACTATTGCTCAAAAGAGTTTTAAAACTAAAATTTGTCGAATGTTTACGGTCATGTTATCGTCAATCCACCACCATGATCACGTGACCACGTTATTGGTTTGTTAGCTGTCAATCTCGTAAAAACCCGCCTCTTGAACTCTTGCTCTGACCCAGATGGTCTTCGCTATATTCCATTTTGTATTTACGCCTGCCGGTCCTGTGTATAAATTGTCCTTGGGCTAATAATAAACATATAGGCCTACGCCACCTTACGACTTTACGATTGCTTTGATTTGTATGATGCGGGCAACAGCTGGCAGCAGAGTAGCTAATCAGGGATGCCACTCATAGCTTTTCCCGCCTAGATCTAGGTTTTTTCAGTCTTGTCTAGGTTTCTAGGTTTTTTGGTTAGGATCTAGTTTTTTCTCACGGCGGTTTTCCGACTTTTTTTACATAAAAATTGATTATTTTTAGCTGAACGTGCACAAAACACTTTGTGCACAAAGACGTGAAAAAGTCGAAAATTTTGTGAATTTGAACAAAAAATTGTATAATTTGGAGCGAAAGACTAAAAATAATCATCATAAAATTTTATCGGGAAGGAAAAGAGAGCAAATTTTGATCATCGATTGACTAATAAAGGTCGTCAGAAATTTCAAGCCGGAGAAATGGAAAATTAATGTATTTTTCAGAGAAATTATTGTCAATCTAGCCTTTGACACTTTTAAAGCCTTTTTCTACCAGATAAATTATGACCTTTTTTCTAAAATTCAGAGTGGCATCCCTGGAGTAGTGGAGTTGATCTTAAAATTAGGTGATGAAAGATGGTTAACGATGAAAACGGAAAGGCCAAGAAATGTCGTTTTTCGTATTTCGCTGGATATGTCTGAAGAATTGCGTATTGCAGGTGCCTTCTGATATTTTTGTAAGTTTATGTGTTTTGTTATTAGTAGTGATTATTTGCTACATTAGGCATATTGATCGATTTGTGATATTGTTGACTCTGTGACCTGCCGCAAGTAGGTCAAACCTATAGGCCTTAATAATAATAATAATAATAATAATAATCTTTTCTTTAATGAAACGCTTGCAAGACGCACTGCGCTTTACATTTACAAGTTATGCAGTAATCTTAATTAAACTTAACTACCAACTGAGCAGACAGCTTTGCAATTACACGGCGCTAATAGCAGCCTACAAATCTAATCCGCCCAACGGGGGCTCGAACCTGCTACCTCTCGCACTCTTGGCCAGCGTGTTAACCATTACTCTACCGGAATTTTAGCAGTCGTATAGTTTAGGATATTTACAGGGTGTAGCGCATAATTTGCAGTCGTGAGTTTGTAGTGAAATATTTAGTGAAAAACTGATAAGTGAGGATTTCTTTGCAAGTAAGTTGTAATTATTAAATATAACTAATTAGTCTGGACGTCTTGTTTTTGCTAAGAACTACAGAAATATAGTTAGACAATTTAGTAATTTTTGTAATAGGTACTACAGTTACTTTAACATATAAATGTAAATGTATTTTTAGCCATATAAAATTAGGAAAAAGTTTTTAGTATATAAGTTCTAAGAGAAAGTAGAGCAGCATTTCAGCTAACTAGTCTTGAGATTTGAATTTTAAAATTGTTATGCCATGCCATATGATTATGAAGTTTTCATTAGATCATATACATCCATCAAGGAGATTTTAATTATTTTATCAATTGCACATTGTTTCTGATGCTGATTAACACTTAACAGTCAAGCTTGTAATTTTAAGTTAATTTAATTAAAAACTCGGTTATTTAATGTTAAATCTCCTGCTGATTGTGCTTCTGGTTTTTCTTCAGATTCTCTAGACAGGTTTTAGGATCTCAGAAATGGATGAGGAAATTCTAGACGTGGAAGAAGTAGATGACGGAGGGTATCCAGCCGATTCCAGTCAGTACGTCGACATGACAAGAACGGCAACATTGTACTCCGGTCTCGAGACGTTGCACCGCCAGAAGTGTTTCGCCGACGTCACTCTCTGCGCGGGCAACCGCGAGATCGACTGCCACAAGAACATTCTCGCCATATCGAGCGCGTACTTCATGACGATGCTGACGAGCGGGATGATGGAGGGGCAGCAGCGCAAGATCCACATCAAGGAGATGGACGGACAGACGCTCGAGTCGCTCGTCGACTTCATCTACGTCGGCGAGATCACGCTGTCGACGGACAACGTCCAGAACGTCCTCTCCGCGGCCAACCTCTTCCAGATCCTCTCGCTCAAGGACGGCTGCGCGGAGTTCATGATCAAGCACCTCAGCGTCTCCAACTGCATCGGCGTCTACTTCTTCGCGCAGGCGCACCAGTGCAACCACCTCGCGGTGCACGCGAAGGAGCTCATCAACTCGCAGTTCGACATGCTCTGTCGCGAGCAGGAGTTCCTCTTTCTTCCGGCCGATAAACTCATCGAGTTGATCAACGACGATCAGATCAACATCAAGCACGAGGAGCAACTCTACGAGACGTGCATGGCGTGGCTCAATTACTCGCTCGACGAGCGAAAGCAGCATATTTTCGAAGTCTTCTGCTGCATCCGATTCGCAAACATCAGCTCGTACTACTTTTGCGACAACGTAGACGGTAACGAGTTATTACGAGCGTGCGAACCGCTGCAGAAGGTCCTTCAGGCGGTTCGTTACTTCCACATGATGCGGAATCGGCGGCTGGAGGTGGATCTCAACGATATCCCTCGGAGTGGAATGCCGGTTGAGCGTGTGATTGTCGTCGTTGCTAATCCTCAGGCGGAAGACAATTCGCAGAAGTTCAATTGCATGCAGGCGGTTTTGCCGCACAGCGGAGAGATCAAGTTCATCTGTAAACTGCCTCACAATCTCTTTATGCCAGGCAAGTACTGTTGCTATTGTTATTATTGTTATTGTTATTTATCATATATTTTTTTTATTAATGTCCATTTATGCACTGGTTTCCTACTTGGCAGTGCATTGCGCATAGGATCGCTGCTCTGGTTTTTCAACATTTGTCAGTTATTAGCTTGTTTTATAAATCTTATGAACATTGTTGGATTCTGGTTCCTTGCTCACAATGCCACTGAGCATTGTGAGCATGGAACCAGAACTTAGCTGTACAACATTGATCTGTTTGCTTGCTATGCATTGTTGTTATTCGCTATGAATGTTGCCGCAGGTGTTTGTGCGACTGGTGACAACGAGATTTACTTAGCTGGTGGAGCGTTGCGTAAGCTGAGCCACAATCGAAACTCGTTTATTCCGGAAGGAATCTCGTCGAGTGTCTACCTCTTCGACCATCTCACTCGCTCGTGGCAGGTCAAGAACCGAATGATCCACCCACGATGTCAGTTCAGTCTCATCGTCGTCGACCGGTCAGTTCTCCTTCTCTAGGTTCTCTCGTTTAACTTGTAACGGTAAAGTCCTTATTCTTTGTGACACAGTGATATCTATTTTGTTAACCCTTTGGATCGTTACCTGTGTGAGTTGTAGCACCCTATGAGAAAGTGTGGAAATTATATAGGTACTGATAATGATAATAATAGTCATAATAATAATGATAATAATATGTACTACTGTGTTGCAAAGGAGGGGGTTTAGAGTAATGCTAAACACTGGCACGCAGAGCACATGGATGCGGGATCGCTTCCCGCTACCCCATGAATTGTAATCATCCTGCGTTGTCAGTTTAAAATTAGGACGAAGATTATTATTGTTATTATTATTAATGTTATTATTTGTTATACTGTCACAGACGTTTAATAGAAGGCCTGCTTGCTTATGTGCCATTGTTTTGAGGATTGGTAATTATCTATTGTTTGCGCAGGTGTTTGTTTGCGGTCGGTGGGAGGGACGAAGACGAGTTGTTGGACAGCGTGGAGCGATACGACCCGCGTCTCAACGTCTGGTCACTTGTCGCTCCACTGCCTCACAAGATGAGGTGCATGGCGTCCGTCAGCTACAAGGGAAAGCTGTTTGTTTTCGGAGGAGAAATGTCAACAGAGATCACAAACGCTGCTTACTGGTATGGCCAGTCTTACATCACTTCATTCAATGTACACGATCACTCAATATACACGATATGTAAAGTGATGTAATTAGTCATTTCTAGATGCCGCTCACAGCCTTCGTCTTTCAGTAGTGCTCCCAGTGCAGGAACCCCGAGAGAAGAGAGAGTAGAGGTGTAGATATCTTTTATATACGCTGTAATCGTAATGGAACGCTTGTATGGCGCTTGTATGGTGCCACTCAGCGTACACCTGGTCACCTGGTGCCGTCAGCTTCTGCAGCTCTGGCGATATCCCTGATGTATCCTCTCCAGTTGATCCTCTCCCTAGTCGCCTCTCTTAGCTCCTCCAGTCTCATGCCAGACTTTTCCTGTACCTCATCCAACCATTTCTTCCTTGGCCTTCCACATCTTCTCCTTCCCTCACCGCATGCCGTCATCAGCTCCTTTTCCAAACCATTAGATCTCATCACATGGCCGAAGTAGCTCAGTTTCCTCCAAGTTGCTGTTTGCTGCAGTGTCTCCTCCCTCTCTATTCCAAGCTCCACGCGCACCGATTCGTTAGTTCTCTTCTCCGTCCATGAAATCCTTAGCATCTTTCTCCAAATCCACATCTCACATGCATTGATTTTCTTTTCCATATCCCGTGTCTTTGTCCATGTCTCGCATCCATATAGGACCACTGGGAAGATCAGTGCTTTTACCAGTCTTTTCTTTGTTTCCCTGCTCACGTATTTATCCTTCCAAATCTTTTCCAGACCGTTCATTGCCGTTTTCCCCATTGTTACCCTCCTCCTTATTTCCATATCACTTCTTCCCTCCTTCTCTATCATAGATCCCAGGAATGTGAAGCTCGATACTACCTCTATCGTTTCTCCATCCACCTCAAAGTTTTCCCATGTTGCAGTTGTCATAACCTTTGTTTTCTTTACATTGAAGTATAGTCCCGCCTTTTCGCTTTCCTTCCTGACTCTTCTTATTAACTCGACTAGGTCGTCCCTCTTACCCGCCAATAATGTCGTATCATCGGCGTACCTCAGATTATTCAGTATTTTCCCCGCTATCCTTACCCCCTCTGTTGCCTCCTCCAATCCAGCTCTCCTCATAATTCTCTCGGCATACAGATTGAACAGGAAAGGGGACAAAATGCACCCCTGCCTCACTCCTTTCCTTATTTTAAATTTACTCGTATCTCCATATTCAGTTCTTATCACCGCCTCTTGATCCACATAAAGACCTTTTAGTAGTTTTACCAGATGTAGCGGTATTCCCATCTCAATCAATGTCTTCCACAGTAACGTATGGTCTATGCAATCAAACGCTTTGCTGTAGTCTATAAAACACATATGCACCTGTTGACCGTATTCCCTCTGTCTCTCCATAATCCACCTTATATTGGCGATGTGATCGCGCGTTCCTCGCGCCTTCCTGAATCCCGCTTGGTTGGCTGGTAATTCCCTTTCGATTGTCTTTTCCATTCTTTTGTGTATTATTTTGAGGAGTATTTTGCTCGTGTGCGATATCATCGCTATCGTTCGATAATTTTCACACTCTCTCGCGTCTCCTTTCTTGAATATTGGTATGAACACGGACCTTTTCCAGTCCTCCGGCCACTCCGCAGTTCTCCAGATTTGATTGCATAGTTTTGTAATAGTCCTCACCACTGCTTCATCTCCCGCTTTTACCAGTTCTATAGGTATTCCATCATGTCCTGGCGCTTTGTTGTCCTTGAGTTGTTTTATCGCCCACTCCACCTCTACCTCCAATATCTCTGGTTCGTTTTCAACTTCCTCTATTTTGACGTTTTCCTTCTCGACACATTCATCTTCCATGTACAGCTCTTCCGTATACTCTCTCCATCTTTCCTTTATCTCCTCCTCATCTCCTATTATCTTCCCATCCTTCGTCTTGAGTGAACCCATTCTAGGGCCTGCTGTCTTCGTTATTTCCTTCATCTTTGCGAACAGTTCTTTAGTTCTTCCTTTCTTTCCTTCTTCCTCCAGCTCCCTGCACATTTCCTTGAGATGGTTTTCTTTATCCTCCCTTGCCTTCCTTTGGAAGGTCCTATTCAACGTTTTCACCCTATCTCTGTTCCCTTCCTTCTTTGCTTCTCTCCTTTCTATTGCCACCTCAATGGTCTCTTTGGATAGCCATGAGGTAGTTTTCCTTGACGTTTTCTTTGGTACATGTTTCTCCGCAGTCTCCTGGATCGCAGTTTCCATCTTTGTCCATAACGTGTTGGAATCCTGCTCTTCCATTGTATTGTCTCTCTCTAAGATCTCAAACCTATTCTTTATCTCTACTCTGTATTCTGGTGTTATGCCTTTGCAATCAAAACTGGTCAGTCTTTTATCTTTCTTCATCTTCTTCAACTTTAGCTGCAATGTAGCCACTAATAGCTCGTGGTCTGTTCCGCAATCCGCCCCCGGTCTTGTTCTTACGTCTTTTATCGTGCTCTTCCATCTTTTGTTCACCACCACGTAGTCGATCTGATTTCGATGTTTTCCATCCGGCGTCGTCCATGTATAAAGTCTTCTTTTCGGTTGTTCGAACCATGTATTCATTATTCTTAGCTCATTGGAATAACAGAACTCCACCATTCTTTCCCCCGCCTCATTCCGTACACCCAGTCCGTACTTACCCACTACTTCTTCCTTTCCATTTCTGTCCTCACCAACTTTCGCGTTAAAGTCACCCATAATCACCATTATATCTCCTCTCGGTGTTGTGTCAATTGTTCCTTGCAGGTCCAAGTAGAAAGCTTCCTGCTCCTCCTCCGTCGCCATCGCTGTAGGAGCATATACTTGTATGATTGTTGTGTTGATCTTTCCACCCCGAAATCTTACACTCAGTACTCTGTCACTCACTGTATTGTATCCCATTATCGCATCAGCGCTCGTTCTATCGCACATGATTGCTACTCCGTTTCTTCTCCTCTCATCCTGCCCAGACATTACTATCTTAAAACCGTTCCAACTAAAATGTCCTTTTCCCTTCCATCTTGTCTCACATAATCCCAGTATCGCTATATCCATCCTTCCCATCTCTTTTTGGATGATGTCCATCTTCCCACTCTGCATGCTTCTGACGTTCCATGATCCGACTTTCATAGCTTTTTTACAGCTCATGTCAAGTCTTTGTTTTCTGGCCATATCCGCCGCTGGACGTCCTTTCGGCTTTGGTCCTGTGGCTTCATTAGAACCTGAATCTTCCGACTCGTCACTGTGCTCATCCCCAGTAGCCATTAAGTCACCCTCAGGCCTGAGGGTCTCACCTTTGGTGACTATCGTTGATTTACTCTTTGGATACATCATTTCAATTTTCTTGGCAGAAGATAAGGGGTGGTTTGCCATTGCCTTCCCCCCGTTTGCCATCCGTGCCCGTTCGTTCACCCTTCCATACGGAAAGGTTACTAACAGGTCGCACCACGAGAAGGTGGGCACGGTGGACTTTGATTCGCCAGCCCAGGTCGGTTCCGAGTCTACGCTCCAATTGGAGTCGTCGGTCGGGTCTCCTCCCCGCTTTACTCAATTTAATGAGTGACTGACAAACCTTTGCGACCTAAACTCAGCGTACACTAAAGCGAATATAATGCTAAATGTGATTCAAAGCTAGGCTAAGATTAATGCAAGGAATCAAAATGGTTCACATGTATGTCGAAAATTTGATTAAAATGTGCATATTAGGCATATTTAAGAAAAGCATATTTTGCTTTAAAATAACGCCACAAGTTTGATTTGTGATAGCTGTGTTCACTCTTTGGAAATTGTTCCCAAATTTGACAAAAACACGTGTTTGAGTCATTTGTTGTTCATTGTGCGCTGGCATTGTTTTTTTTAGTTACGACCCATTGTCTGATTCGTGGACAAAGTTACCTCCGATGAAGAGTTGTCGCGCTCTGTCGGGTGCAGTTGTCTACAGGGACAAGATATACGTCATAGGTGTGTACAATATGAGTGCTAATCATTCCATTTTTCTGGTCGGGGTGCCACCCTCATCCCTCGGTTACTTGAAGACTGTATGTGTGCATGTATAATTGTATATGGACATTTATATAGCACCTTACAATAACCTCACGAAGGGGCTTAATGTACCAAACAGTTCGAAACAAGTGCGACTGAGTGACTTTGAGAATGTTTCGTAGGTTACATGCAGTTTGGTGTCACGAATTGCTAATGGAAGACTGTTCCATCTTGAAGGTGCAATACATGAGAAAGAATGGTGGGCCCTCATCGATGTTCGAGAGCTTGGGACTATCAAGTCCGCATGAGTGGCAGAGCACAAGGATCGACGACACAATTTTTGTATGCCTTGTTCCTTAATCACCAACACAGTGCGCTGTTGGGGGTCAGTCAGACAGACGGTGTATTGTGTGGTATCTAATCAGTAACTTTGGGGATGGGCTTTGGGCAGTATCAGAGTAACACCCTTGCATCTAGTCTAATCTAGACCTTAGTACATGGTTGGAGTGCAGAACCCAAGAAGAGTATTAACAAGAGGTTGTGGTCTTAGTTGTGTTATTTCAATTTCTACATATATATATGATCTGGACTTATTTTTCTAGATAGTTGTAATATAAAAATATTTGTCTAAGTTGTTAGATTTGATCTGAGTAAAAGTAAGTAAAGTAAAGTCTATCCAGTTCCATGTGGAAGTTGTTAGATTTGATTTGTATGATTATTAATCGCAGGTGGAAATTCATCGATCAGTGAGAAGTGGAAGAAGGAGTTCCTGCCAGAGCATTGCGTCATCTCCGTTGAAATATTTGATCCAACCAACAATTCATGGTCGTTGGGACCTGACCTTTCGAATGCTCTCTGTGGCGCTGGTAAATGCTCTCGTCGATTCATATGACATTGCATTCAGAAACTGCTCTTACAATCTGTTTTGTAATTATTTTTTACATGGCATTACTCCTTGAATAAGACATATTTCGTGGAGGGTGCTATGATGTAGTATATGTGCAATAGCAGTGGCTAGTTTGCTCTATGCCGTCCCGGTATTTATTTATTTATTTATTTATTTCTCTCATAAATTGCTATGGCGCCCCTTCAATCTCTCTCCCCAGAGGCACGGACACTGCATTGGAGTTTGACGCCAAAGCACACGAGCAATTGTAAGTGAAGGACTTGCTCAAGGTCCCTATACGGCAGCTTGAGGTGGATTCGAACCTGGTATGGTGTAGGTTTGCAAGTCAAGAGGATAGGAACCATCTTGTGTCTGTGATAAGCAGGCTAATCCACCTCTGGTACCTTCCTAACGACTTTCCGACATTTGAACGACTTTGTCATCAAACCGACGACCGTCGTTTTCTCTGTGGTCCTGATGAACTTACTGCATTGGTTATTTCCACCAAAAAAACCCAACAAAAAACCATGTGACAAATGGGAAACTGCAGTTAAAGCTTTCAGTTCTTTTCAGACAGGACCGACTTGCGATAGTTGAAAATGAAAACGTTGCATTAAATGAATATTGGACATACTTTGGAAGATAAATTGAGATAGAGTTTTTCTAGCAAGCAACATGAAATCTTTTTCAAATGGTCTTTACTTTTCCACACTCAGTTACTTTACGTGGCTGGTTTGTGTCTGCGATTCCAGGCGTTGTAAAGTACGGCGATTCGATCATCCTGATTGGTGGAGAGGACGACAGGAGCTGGATGGCCGGAATGTGCACGCTGAGGGAGGAGAACAGTGTGCAGACGTGGATCGCTGGAGTGGAATTGCCGATCGTTATGAGTACGTTCGGTTGCGTTGTCGCCAATATCTCAAAGAAAATTCTCGATGACTGATTCTCGTTGCCGCCAGTCAATTCTCTAATAAGCCACTAAGGTTGACCGAAGTGTCATCAGAAGTGTCTGATGATTCTTTGTTATGAATGGTGGACTGCTGGCAGACAGGCTAACTTGTCTTCTTCTGTACTGCCTGACCTGTGGTAAACTTATAAAATCATGGTGACGTGCCTGGATTCGAAATTTTGTTTCGGTAAATTTGTTGAACGGTAGAATTCAGAAACCTTACGATTTTGCTTAAAAATTCGAAATTATATGTGAATCATAGAATTTGGAATGATGGTAACACTGATAAAATTATTAAGATTTCTAATTTTGTTGAAAGTTATGAAAACAGGGTGTCAAGACTTGAATTGCTGCATTTCAGCGTATTTAGTGTTCAAAGAGCAGGATATTCAGCATTAGGACATGATGATTAGGACCTGATGATTAGTGGATTAGACTTTCTAATCAGACCAAACTTTTCTTTTGGTTTCATTATATGTGACATTTGTTTTTCAGTTCATTTTTAATACCCGCTAGCTACTGAGTTTCAAATGACCGAGTGGTAATGTCATTTCTTTTTCCTGCTGTACTATATTGTGCATAATTATGGTTTATTAGTATTTTCACTTTTTCAGTTTTGTGTGATTAGAGTTTTGGCCTCGTGCCCTGGATTGTCTCTTTAAAATGAGTTCTGGTATTTAATGCAAGCTTCCACACATGCTGTTACTGTAAGTGTGCCTTTTCCATGCTATATTAAATTGTGTTTTGGGCTAAATGCAAAGTAATTGTCAAGAATGATGATATTGCATATTTGTTTATTTCCAAAAAACAACTGGCAAAATGCTTTAGAGTTTAGATGTAGGGCCTACACTAACACAAGTATGGCTACTTATTACGTTTGGAGGAGCTTGTTAGTACATGTTTTTAAATAGCATTCTTGGGATAAAGTTCTAGTCTTTATAGGGGGATGGAAAGCATGACCCTCTGACTTTAGATCAAACTGACCCCACATTTTTTTGCCTTGAATTTTTAAGAAGAAGAGACCCTCGACTGTAATATTAAGTCTGTAGGTTTTTTTAGTTGTCAACTTTTTACTTCATCAGTCTTGTATAATTTTTTAGTTGTTCTACAAATTTTCAGTTCATTTTGGTGACTGTGTATTTAAGCATGAGACATTTAGATTGTACGTTGTATAATCGTATCTACTGGTTAGCAACATTTTTTGTGATTTAATATTCTTACTGTGTTATTTTCAACTAAGCAGTAACTTAATTTAATTTATGATTGGGTATTTCTTTTGTACCAAGTGTTGTAAAAATGGAATCATCAAATTCTAAGATGTAGGGCTGTTGGAAGTCTGAGGTAAAGTTTTCTGCCAAGAAACATGAAATCTGTTTTTGGTATTGGAGAAATGTGAACACATGTGCAATATATCACAGTATAAATTTAAAAAAACAGTACGTTGACTCACATTCCTTACGAGTTTTTCTGGTCAGCACCATTTTGAAGGTGAAGCTTCACACACGGGATAATGAAGTAAAATGAAACTTTACAACATTGCTAGGCAATATATGCATTGCGACATCACATGGGCTTATGTCTCACTCTCAAAATGGCGGACTGCTCTAAAGTCAGTTACATATTCTGACTGCAACACAGTCCAGGAGTCGATGTACTGTTTGTTATTTATACTGTGCATGTATTTAGATAGCTCCACCAAAATGCACCTAGAAATAGCCATGATTATAGCGATAAAGGTAGTTGGAAATACTAATTTCGATTGCAACCTTCGGTTGATGATCCCTATTTTAATTGAAAGGTGACCGCCATTTAAGTTACACCAGTTCAATGATCTCAGTTGAATCTCGGGAGATTATTTCTGTTACTTTCTGGACTCAGAAATTCGGTTTAAGAATTATTGATTTTAATATTGATGTAAGAAAAACGTTTAGTTCTGTTATCACTCGAAACATATTATTATTTTCATCGTTAAGGATTATTACTGAAGTTGTGTAAAATATTCTGGAAAATTTTCTGAATCTTTGCTGTTTAATATTGGTCTCAGGGCCAAACCTTTTCTTATTTTGACCAATTCTGCAATCTTCTGACCAGTGAAGACATTGTCCCAGATTGGGAGCGCCCTGATCTAGAGTGGTGCTATATAAATACTCAATTATAATATTTGTTAAATTCATCCCACAATAAAGCGTTTAAAACAGACTTCATGTTTTCCACACTGATTTGCTTTTGTTAAAGTAATTTGATCATGCCTTCTTATCAGACAACAAATATATAGCATCCTATCAATAAATATTGCAAAGATACAACTAAAATCTTAAAACCACAGCTTTCTTTTTCACGTGAATTTTAATTACGTGCATATTGTTTATTATCATAACTGAACTAAAAAAAACAAGACGAAAACTCTGGTTTCACATCCTAACTTTAATTTGTAATTACGAGGGTAATAACACAATTTATTTATTTATTTGTATAAATAGTTTAAAAAATACAATATTAATCTGGAAAGTTACACGTGTGGCATTTTATTGGTGAAGCAATACTGCGCATAACATAAAAATGAAATTAATATTTTTTAATTAAAGAAAGCCGCGTTATTTAGAACTACACCGGTATGAACGTTCGAAGGCAACTTTAAGCGATGCAACTAACAGTTGGACGAGTAATTAATTCTAAATAATTATACAACTTTAACACAACTTCGCCCAACAAAGATGATTATAATGAACTGCTGACTAAAAATAACTTATAACTAATACAGCTGCTAAAAGTATTGAGTATCAACTTTAAATAAACTTTGGTTTAAATCCAAAATCTCCAATGACAAGACGTCTGACGTGGGTGTAATAACCCAAAAATATGAACACCTTTAATATAAAAACTCCGAATACTGAGAATAAATTAATAGTGCTGCAGTCAATCTGCAAACAAACAGCTAGCTTGCCCGACGGAGGTAAATTCAAGATAAGTTATTACCGCTTCAACAAGAAGCTTGTCATTGAACATTAAAAAAACAATTTTTTCAAGCGCTACTTAACAGCAGTGCACCAGTCAGCAAGTAACAGATCTTAACAAAACACCATGCCAGGAATAAGACCTAGTTAACGATAAGATAAGAATATTATTTAATTCATCAATTGCTATCCGCATTTTGGTGTACATACGTAATTATAAACGTACATCGAGCCGATTAAAAGTCAAATATTTTCAGATCACAAGCATCACGCTAAATCCAATGTAAGTATACATGTTGTTTATGACGACCAACTATTTACATTGCATTTTGGTTTACATGACATTTAAACCAAAATACAGAGTAAATGGGTAGTCATCATAAAGAATATAAAATATTATATACTTATATATAGATTTAGGATGATACATATGATTTTCTTTGTCTAGACCAGAACAAGGAAGGGCAGCTTCCTTCAAGACAATGGTGCTCATTGTAATCTCATGATTGACTTTCAATGATGTCATTGTGTGTTCAATACATTTAGCGGTGAAAAATACAGATTTTTGGTTTTACATAGACTTAGAAATAGAATAATTTCTTGTCACAATCATAGCTTAAAAGTTTTTACAATGAATCAAAATCATGTGAAACCTGTAGTTTAGGATAAAACATACCACGCAACATATGCATATCTGTAGGCACTTTTCAGCTCCTCTCAAAGGGGCTCAATGTAATGTAATGCAATCGTACATTATTTATATAGCTCATCAATATATCTACAAAGAAATCCAAACAGTCCATGCCTGCAATTTAACGCTTTTTCGAATGTAGCAAAAAGATAAAACAGGCAGGAAAGCAATCTCAGTAAAATAGTATCACCTCTAAAAATACACTTCTTAGGATTGTCAGCAAACACCTATCTCACCGGTATCATCGTAACAAATGCCTAGATCACAATTAGACACCGGAGCAACAACAAAAGTTGCTAAGCAACAATAACAATGAAAATATTGGTGGTGGCTTTATGGCAGAATCACGCACGCAATTCCTTGGGCTGAACAGCTTCGATTGAACACCAGATTTTGTGTAATTCAATAGAAACCACAATTTAACAAACGTCAACTGATTAATATATTAATTAACATAATCAGATTAATTCTACTTATTATGCAGGTACAGCGAGTAAATCAGAAACGTAAGTCACGAAATTAGTGACCATGCACAAATAAATGTCTGTGGTCGTTAAGTACAAAGTTTAATCAGCAGAATTCCACCGGTAACCATTGCATTAAATAACAACAAATACAATTGAGATTCACGAGGCTCACCAGATTGGGGGCATATATTGCCGGTGGGGCAAAACAGTGATCACAATAAAATTTGCTAGCAAAGCAAGCAATTAAGAACATGGGTGTTTTGCATAGAGGTTCCTACACGTAAATTTTCAGTTTCACCCAGTGTATCATTAGTATCGCCAGTGCGTTAAAGCAAAGAAATGTTTTAAAAACCAAGAGTAGTAGTTTTAAAAAAATAGTTCCAAATTTTCCAAAGGCAAGTGGTCCACTTGCCCCAATGTGCGGGTGCCCATGCTTCTGATCGTACAAACCCTGGAATTTTGCTTGCACAGCAATTATGCATTATATAGTGAACATTGATCATTAACTGAGCAATGTTAGCTAGGCATTATTAGATTAGATGCAAAGACTGAACCTACAAATCCTGCATTAAATAAATATGTAGTGCTTATTGGACCAGCCTGCCATTGCATCGTACTTAATCTTCATCTGTCTAATGAAATGCAACATGGCAGAAAAAAATAAGTTGAACAAGAAGAAGAAGAATGCATAGTAAAAGCAAACTGATTCCATTCAAAATAGAAAAGGGACTTTCACCCACCAGACGACACAGAAATCCTCCATCCTAACACAGAAAACTGAATTGAAAACCCAACCCAGATCAACACAGAAAACTGCAGTACAAGACCCTAAAACTACTACTACTACTTTCATCTTTGGCCAAACGTAGGTCAGGAGCACCCCCGAATAGTTTATCTTAAAGAGGCGTTACACAAATTTCATAGATTTAAATATAACAGAAAGACGTAAATGCAAGGCTGGTCACCACACACCTGAACACAACAACCACGGCTGCCTTCTAAAACCGGGGCAACGAACGACGCCACGAATGACACATTAGTCGGACTTTGACATCGGAAATGCGGTTCCGATTCCTTGGCCGTGTCTGTGACAGACCAACTCCACGTCGTACTTTTTGATCTTCACGAGAGCATTCTCCTCATTCATTAGAAACATGACGGTGTACAACGCCATCTCGAATTCCGGACTCGTTCCGATGAATGAACTTCCGATCGGCTTCGCGGACGATCGGTTCCATATGAACTGCAGCGTCATTATCCTCGGCGACTTCTCAAATTCCTCCGTCTGTAAGCATAACAATAATAATAATAATAATAAAAGCAAAAATAATAATAACAATAATATATATAATAAAAATATAATAATAATAATAACAATAATATTAATAATAACAAAAGCAAAAATATAATAACAAAAGCAATAATATAATAATAGTAATAATAATAATAATAATACACTGAGTAATAATAATAATAATACACTGAGAGGCCTATAGGACCTAACGTTTAAAACGATTATTTTACTCGTCTGTACATGATTGTGTCAGTTTTTGAAGAAATAAATGTTTTATAATAATAATAATAATAATAAGAGCAAAAATATAATAACAAAAGCAATAATATAATAATAGTAATAATGATAACAATGATAAAAGCAAATTTTCGAATAGCTGTTTTCAACAAGGCAAAACAAAATACAGAATTTCACACAGAAAGAATAACAAAACTATTTGTTTGAAGACTAACAAAACAGCAAATTCAACAAAGCATTAAAACACACTGATATCCTGGTAAATATGAATTTACCATGCAAAAGGAATGCAGTATCGGCAGAAGTTTCAAGTGCCACCTAGCTTAGCATCAAGCTTAAATCAGAGCGAATACAAAGAGCATAAGAAATGGCCACAGGGTTTCCGCGCTGAAAGAGCCTGTGCACAGCCAGTTTATGCTGAGAGATGTGCTCTATACACTTTTAGATTTTTATGATACATTAATAATAAAATATTTATGACCAAACCAGATGTCAGAATCACTGTGATAGAGCTTGAAGGGGCGCTATAACAAGTGCACATACAAACAAACAAACAAAACTGTCGTAAAAATTGATTGCGCTATCTCAATTGCTCACAGTTCCGCGTCTGAAGTATCCTCGATAGTCGACACGTCCCTTCTTCTCCTGCAGGTAGAACTGGATCCAGTTGTGAAATCCGGTGACCTCGTGACCTCTCGTCTCTCCAACAAACACGTGCTCAAACCCGCAGGAATTCACAGCCCTGACAACGGAAATTCTTGAATTAATGACCGAATCTAAAACTCCAGCTTATATCTAATTTCTAATATAAAAAAGAACTGCAGATATGCTCATGATTTGATCAGGTAGAGCAAGTAATTTTAGATTAGAAACTTGGCAGTTTGTGATATTCAGACTATAGGTACTGTAGACGGACACCTAGCATCAAAGAAGAAAGGCAGTAGGATTAGATTAAGTGGGATTAGAATAGATACTGGATTAGTTTACAGTCAGTGCGATTAGATTAGGTACCGTCTGTAAATTAGCTTAGATAACAGCAGTGCTGCAGTCCTGACGATAATCATCTACTTGCATTAATGTGAAGGCCTTTATAAAATTGTCTTTCTGCCACCCATCTGTGCACGCACCAAAATAAAGACAGAAGCAGTTCACACATGTATGTCGAGAGAAATGTCTCACTTGTCACCGTAAAGACGTTTGTACATCTTAAACCACAGTTTGTACAGAGTTGCTTTAAACTCAGTGGTATCCGTTGATGCTTTGTTGTTGTTGATGAGGAACTGGTGTGCTTCTTTCATTACCGATGTTTCCATCACAAGATCAATGAAATGCCAATTCTCCTGCTCTTCCTGTGGCGTCACCTCCTCCGGTTTCGTCGTGTCCGACTCGTAATTGTCCAGCAGCGCAAAAAAGGCTTCATACAAAAACAGAAACTTATTATAATAATGTCATATAAATATGTAGTAATTAATGTAATTAAATTCAAATTCTAACAAAATATTGCACATGGTCACACCAAAATGTGTCATAGGGGAAAGGCAAATAATGACCCTCTGGCTTCAGATCAAACGGACCCCCCAAGTTTTTTTTGCCTTGAATTTTTAATAAGAAACGACCCTCGACTGTAACATCAAGTCTGTAGGTTTTTTTAGTTGTCAACTTTTTACTTCATCAGTCTTGTATAATTTTTTGGCTTCTCTAGTCAGCTATCAGGAGTAGATGCAGTTAGATATCTAAGTGCTTGAAAGCCAGGCAGTTTTGAGTCACTTTTTGAATGAAGAAAACAAATTTGAGCTACGAAGAGAGAATGGCAGTTTATTACATTTCTTGGGGCAGAGGCATGAAATGCACACACGAGTCGATAGCTGATCTGCATCATAACAAACTTAATAAATCTATTCTAATCTAATATAATCTAATGACTTATGTAGCACATTTGTAATAATGCTCAAGGCATCAGTCGATGGAAGAGAAATTATTGCCAAGAAGTCAAAGATCAGAATCAAATATTTAATTATCTCAAATTTTACAGTACTTAACCTACATGTAGCTGTACACAGTGCTAACTGCACAGACAGATTGTAAATTAAATCCATATGAAAGAATATTACTGTTATCATTATTTTCATTGCTATTATTTATAGCCATAATTATCATTAAATACTACTTCCCTGCTCGATAGGAATGCTTCTTCTGGAATGCACATGTACTATGTAGTGCGTAAGTAACACTGACCACAGAAACACAGGCTTCATCCTCAATTAGTAAACAACCATAAGCATTTTCTACCTTTGTATGTAGGCTTAGCAAAGACCTTGTCCTCTTTCATCCACGTAAAGAGATGCCTTGACGCCCAGTCCTTGCCCGTCATTTTGGTCGTCGTAACATAACCTGAAGACAGACAATCACCACTCAAACTGAAGTCTACCAAAACTGCATGGTATTAAGTCATTCAGCACAGGGTATCGAAACGATACCATACCACATAGGGGATGCAGGCAAAAACAAACAATGATTAATTATAACAAATTACAGCTTAAAACAATTGTGAGTGATAACCATGACTGACCTTGCAGATCTAATTTGTAGTCGATGTCAGGTTTGCATTTCTCGACGTCCAAATCCCAAAGTCGCGAGAAAATGTCCGACAGCTGACTGTTAAACTTCAAGTTACTACAAGAAAAATGCAAGACAAAACAAAAATGGATATTAGAATTGGAAGAATGCAATAAAATGATGCTTCCCGTTACATTCACCTTGTAACCCCATCAAAGCAAGACTTCAACTCCATATTGGATAACGTCTTTTCAATACGACGCCTCATTCGTCAAAACAGCAGCAGCCTGTTGATTTTGCCATCCATCAATCGTCCAGAAATTTGCAACATCCATCTTCCAATAAATGCTTCTGGGAGACTTGTAAACTGCGCTATGTGACCTGCGCTTACTCATCCGTCCATACCACACATGCCAGCCGTCAGAAGGAAATCATCCATCACGCAGTGTTGTCCTTCACTCAGAAAAAACTGGAATTACACTTGAAGCTCTGCACAATGCTACTTTTGTAGGTTGTACGAATGATACATCGCGTTTCATGTCTGAGTCCATGTCAAGTGTAACTCAGTTAGCCGAAGTGTCTGATGACAAACTGTTTAAAGCCATTCACATTGACACTAAGCACGTCCCTCAAGCTTTACTCCCTCCCCCGTTTTAAATCCTTCAAGCTAGAACACATAACTTCTCATTACAGGTCTATTAAAAATTGTCATAATTTCATCTCACGTATTCTGTATAGGCACATCTACTAACATAATATTTAACCTTGCATTGTGACAGTCACTTCAAATGCTCTACAGTACAATATTGTCTGTTTAAGCTGCATCTGTGTCAGTTAATCAATTAAATACTAGCAGTTGCAGTAGTAATTCCCTGATTTTTGAATGAGAAACACTAATTTCTACCACAAATTGTCAAAACAGCAGCAACTCATTCGATTCGGGTTTACATTGAAACAACATTTAACATGATGCAATCTTAACTACAGATTCCAAGTTCTGCATTGCAACAGGATCACAGTGTAGCTGTGTTCAAAAACAAATTTGATTAGTGATTCATATTTATAATCATGCTGCATCAAAACATGTCTTAAGTATCAGTGCATGCACATAGACTTTGTTTGTGTAATGTAAATGTAGCCAATTTACATCTTGTAAAAATTTTTAATCGTACATTTATATAGCGCCACTTCAAGGGAACTCCTCAGAGGCGTTACATAGCACTGAGCCACTTCAATATAGGGAATCATCAGAGGTGATCCCAAGCTAACAAAAATGAAAAGTCTGTGATCGAACTGATTGGTCTTCAGGTATAAACGATACACAGGTAAAGAGATGCTGAGGAATAATTCATGCTGGAGCTTGAAAGTTGATAGGGAAAAAATGATGCCAGAAGTATTGAACATCCACAGAAAAATCTCAATGTTAGAATCTAGGAGTTCGGGCCGGTGGCACAAAAAATCACCTCTTGCAACAGAGCAGAGAAATTTGCGACCATGGAAGAACGAGACAGTAATGTACGCGAGCAGATGACTATTTATATAGTGCCTTTAAAGAACCTCAAAAGTTACAACTAAGATAATGAAACAAGATAATTTACAGACATTTTTCATTGCAGGTTTGAGGCTTAGAATCATGCAATTTTCTTCACGTATAGTTGATACACAGATCTGACCAGTCACACTTTGTTTAATAAAACTCTCAAGTTCTTTTTCTTTCGCATGGCTGGGCTGGGAGCGCCTCTGAGTAGATCTCTTGAAGGGGTGCCATATAAATCCATAGAATGAATAACATTGCATCATATTACATCATTATTAGGCCTAAAAAAAAAGGTTGTGTTTCCGGTAACAGAGCTAAAAAAAATTGGGTAGGTAGGTCGGAAAATATTTTTATTTTGTAAAATATTTTTATGCAGTGACTATCCGAAAAAGTATACCCCACTAGTCTTTTTTGCACGCTGAAACAAAGTACGTGTTCTAAGCAAGTATAAACTGCCTATTTCCCGACTGTCTGCACCAAAAACTGCTCTAGAAACAGTCCTATTAATTTCATTTTGTTGACGTCTCTTATGTTATGTCAATACAAATGTTAAAAAAATATTTTTTTTTTTAAATTAAATTTTTTATTAAAAAAAAAATTTTTTTGGAAAAAATTATTTTTTTAGTAAACTTTTTTTATAAAAATATTTGGGTCGCGGCCGTAAAAATGGGTCGGTCGCGTTACCGGAAACACAACAATTTTTTTTACGCCTTATCTGTTAACTATGACATTTTTGTTAGAATAATTACTGGTGTCGTCTAGAGGATGGATTTCGCTTAGAGGTTGAATTTGTGAAATAGATGGAAACCAACAGCACGAGAAAGCTCAGGACAAGAACGCTGAAAGAAAACAATATTTAATTAACTGAAAAATTAAATGAAGCCAGAAAGAAACAGGATGAGTTCAAATTATACACATTTCATTCTGTTGCCCTGCCTAGCGTAAACAAAAGACCCATGTTTCCATATATGGTGGTCATATACACAGATCATGCGGGTCCCATCTGAGGCCTATGGACACATCCACAAAAAACTTACACCCTAATGATTTTCTGCCCAAGATATCCTAAGCATTGAATTCCATACCAATTGATGCAAATTGCAAAGCACAACTAACAAATATTCACAGAATTGTATAATATTGCTACTACTAAGTGACATCAATAATTCTTGTGTGTGTGTGTGTGTGTGTGTGTGTGTGTATGTTTGTATGTCTGTTTGTTCATGCATCTATTTTCGGTTTGTGTGTGCATGCGTGGCTGCGCGCGTGTGTGTGTGTGCGTGTGTAAATGTGCTTGAACACAAAAAGTCTATTTGGTAGCATCCTGGATCTGTACTCCAATAACTGAAACCACATCGGCTGAGTTGATTACGTTTAATATCCATAGATGTTTGTTCATACATTTTTAGATTAACAGACCTCCTGGGCATATTCAGCAAAATATATTTAAATTAAACAAAAACAAACTACTACTCATAATTGTCATTATGATCTTGAAATGTCTAAGGCGCCACACAGGAAAAATGCAGAACACCAGATCATCGTCAACAAGCACTGTATAAAATCAACGGAGTGTCTAAAGATAACAAGGAATGTACATCGTCCGCTTGTCAATAGACCAAAAGGAGACGGAGGCATAGGAGCTGTTGCAATGGGCTGTGTTTCAGTCGAAAGAAATGGGAAGGCAGTGGAGAGAATAAGAATGGATAATGGTAGGTTTTTGTGTTTAAACCAGACAAGTGAAGATCAGATAAAGAAAACAGCAAGGTGATAAGGTGAGCTTTGCAATGAGGTATCAAATATTCTTTGTTCAAATCACAAAGTCGGAAACAAGATTTCTTGGATTGAAAATCCAACTGAAAATCTTCAACGTGTTCACAATTTCCTACCCGTGTCACCACTATTCACACACTGGATGGGTCGGCTGAGAGGTTTTTGGAAGAGATCGCAACAGTGGTATGCAAAACTGACACAGATTAAGACACCCCAAACCTAGTCCTTTGCAAGAAGTATCATTCCGTTTGACGGTGGTCTCTAACATTAATCAAGCTTCACCTTTTCGTAAATGCCGACCAAGTTTTCTGTGGCTGCAAATTTTCATGCACGGGCCCGTCTTCCTTCTCCGTGAAATCATCTCTTCATAACGGCATCAAACGACAGACATTTATTAAACGGTTTAATATTTGCTTTAAAACCACCACTTTATATATTATTGGTGATTACAATGACGCGCTGAATATTTCAACTGTTACGACGAGAAAATTACTATAAAATTAGGCGCTACATAAATGGTTGAGCTGTTCTAGGTACCGGGTCGCATCCAACGCGAAGGTTGACGACTATGTTTTCTCGATTTCTTCGTATAGCATCATGCACAATAGACCTCACACGATCAGTAAACACATTACATTTGTTATTTTACTTACTTCCCGGCCATTTATTCTGTTTAACCAAGTTTCAAGGACAACAAAAATTATTAGGCCTACTAAAAATCACATGCGACCGTTGCTAGCAACGATATCCGCATCCCGCTACCGGATCCCCTAACAGTTTAAGGTTAAGCCTATCATAATGCTTAACGCTAAGCTTAGGCCTACATGTAATTATTTTTTTTTAAACACTAGGCCTGCTAAATTGGTCTCTTGTGGGCCTACTCTGTTAATTGGTGGATTTTTGAAACAAAAAGAAATGAAAAATTGTTTGAAAACTCTAGGCTAGCCTACTATAATTAACTGTCGATGCAATAAATCAGTTAGCATATAACAACTACTTTGAGGCCAGTCATTATAATAATTTTTTATCAATATTTTTGTTTTGTTTTCTATTGTGATACCATCTAATACGATATTATAGGCCTACACCAGTGTTGTTGTCAAGACCTCAAACCTCAAGACCAAGACCAAGACTTTGAACCTCAAGACCAAGACCAAGACTTTGAGCCTCAAGACCAAGACCAAGACTTTTGGGCTCAAGACCAAGACAAGACCAAGACTTTTGGTCTCAAGACCAAGACAAGACCTTGCGAAAAAGCAGGTTCTGCTATCTTAATGAAAACGTATTTTATTCAAACAAAGCAACTCTATAACCAAACTGCAGAGAATTCCGAGTTCAGTTCGTGCCTACAAAACTCCTTAATGTGATTATGTGCAATGTTATTGCAAATGGCTGTTGCATTTTAAAAATTAACAGAACCAATTCATTTTCTGATCAAGGCGTGCCCGGTGTGGCCTCATGAAAATTCCACCATGTGAAAAAATTTGTTCTACAGGTGCTGAAGTTGCTGGCACGCACAGCATCTTTTCAAGCACTGGATATAAATTTAGAAATCGTGAGTCTTTTTTAAAATCCTGCCATGGCGTATGCCATATATCTGGACATTTCCAGCGGAGAAAGCGCCCAGAAATAAAATAATTTTCCTCCGAAAATTTGACAAAATTATAGTTTTTAGTTGCTGTTTATTATATTGTATTAGGCCTACATGAACTGCCATATTATACCATGATTTCATTTTCTACTATATAATTATAATTTTATTAGTTATTATTATAATATAATTATGATACTATCGTGAAGGCAGGTCTTGGTCTTGAAAAACCAAGACCAAGACTTTGAACCTCAAGACCAAGACCAAGACCAAGACTTTGGCCTTCAAGACCAAGACCAAGACCAAGACTTTTATTCTCAAGACCAAGACCAAGACCAAGACTTGTAAAACCGAACTCGAGCGCACTCGAGACCAAGACTTTAGTCTCGAGGACAACAAGTCTGGCCTACACCAATAAAGAGAATTAGGCCGGGGCCTAAGTCGCAGTGTCTTATGGCAGCTGGGCAGGTTGGTTCTGCTTGGAACCGTTTGCATGATTGAAATAGCAAGACCGAGAAATGGACCAGGTCAGAGGTCATTGGATGCGAGGATCAATATTATTGTCTCTGTTGACCCTGGCGTAGACCTCTGTAAATTCTAGAACGATCTGTGCACAAACCGACGATGCACACGTCTTAGATGTGTAACGTCCTATGAGGCCGCTACAATTTAACGTCCTTTTAGGCCGCTCGGCGTACTCACTTATTAATTTGTGGCCTTGCTAAATTTGCGACCGGCCTTCGGTTTTAGCCGCTTTTAGATCTGACCTTCGGTGCAGTACTTCGCTGCAACAGAAAGTGTCGCAATGCGACACTCTATTTTTAGATTCGGCCAACGTGTAAGTCGCTGATTGGTTGATCCAGATCACGTGACCGCTTCCAACGCCGAAATGCGCAGTCGACTGGAAGTTTTCATCGGAGTGAGAGCTCGGCTCGGGAAGATCAGAAATTCCGTATATTCTGGGTCTAAAAATGCTGAATGTGTGGCTGATTGCCTGATTTCATGAATATGAATATACCGTTGACTAAGCGACTGGTTTTGGGACAGTTTGCAGCCGATTCTGTGTGAATCTTTATTCTCATATATTCCAATATTCGGACAAGAAATCTTCCGATCTTCTTTTCATATTTGAATGCGAGTGTTGGCCAAATTGCACGGAAATTTCCAGGAAAGTATTAACTAATCTAATTGCTCCATAACAGAATCCGAAACCAAGTGTAGTTAATTAATTAGAAATAAATGTTCATTGATAATAAGAATTGAAACCTAAGTTGATATTGCATATCGGTTGAAAGCTGCAGACCGAATTATGATTCATTATACCTGACTGTTAATTATAAAACGCGATTACTAGAATTAAGGTTGTGCACGCCTGTAGATTATTTACGGAGATCCTGCTGACTTTAAAGACATATTGCATAGTTATTGAAGAACAATATCTAGGCCCGATCACCGATGTTAATTGTCAGTAATGCTTATTCATTATACTCAGTTGAATTGTTTAATTAAATAAATCAAATCTGACGTTAATAAATAACTGAATAATGGAAACTTCTATAAGGTCTGAGGATCACTCTGATGAGGAATTAGAGGAATGCATAACTGAAGGGGAGAAGGGAGGAACCCCTGACCGTCTTGACCAATTAGAAACAAAGGGTAAACAAGTTGGGGAACTTTTACTAACTGTTTCAGAAACCCTGGGGATGTTCATGGAACGACAAGAGTCCCAATTCAAGAGCCTTAGTCAGGAGATAAGCCACTTACAAGAGCAACACCACCGGGGTAGTCTTTCCCGAGAAGAGGGTGAGGTAATGAGGAAAAAGAGAAGGGAAGGGTTGACCACATCTAAGGATTGGGGATTTACACAATCTGTTGAAGGGGATTTGAACCCAGACGGTCTTCAATTCGAGGAAGCCGTCGTTCCCAGACCGGGAACCGCAGACATATGTCGCCACTCGACCGAAGCCATTCCTGGTACCGATGAGAGACGTCCCCGTCCTGAGGTGGGAGACCCAACCCTAAACTACGACTTTACCAGAGGGAAATCAATGGATCCCGTAGATCTTACTTACTTAGATGGACCTGTAGTCTTACCTGACAGCAGAGAACCCCTTCAACAGTGCGGCGCCTCGATTGAAATCCTAGGGCGGGCACCTACCACTTGGGAGGCTGAAGAGCAATACCAGGGGTGGGACCCGAGGTCACGTGGGCTTCTTTCGAGGTGGGGGCAGGCCGTTACACTTGGTACCAGAAGTGGGGTTTTGAAGTTAAGGTCAGATACAGAGGTTCAGGTCCAACCTAGTGCAAATACAATTGACACTAGAATTAGTGGGGAACAATTAAGCTCAGATGCAGCTGACGTTCAGGTCCGATTGAATAGAGATTTAAACACGATTTATGAAAGTTTTGACTATGAGTCGTATATGCGCAAGAAACAAAACAGGTTAAATAATGATATAACCGAACAATTGAAATGCAGTAGTGAAGACTCAGAAGTAACTGATATGCGGCCTTTACATCGATTTGTGTTCGATTCAAATGCGATAGCTGTAGGGCAAGACTGTTTGAAAACATGTACTAACTCTGGAATGTTAGTTGTAGATAAATCAAATGGGGATTTGTCGTTCACACGAGAGTACGACTGGGGTCCACGAGATGCACATCCTCGTCTCATGTCATCTGCAACTCCACGGGCTGCCACCTTCCCATACTCGTCGTACCAATTCATGAACACTGAAACTGGAGATCTTCGACGATCGAATGAATTTCCTCCACGAATCATCTCTTCGAAGAATGTGGGTATGCACGACGTCCAGGTACGTGAAATGAAACCTGAATCAGAAAAGATCGCGTTCGCTTCTGCTTCGATTCCTCGTATGCCCACCCTGACGACATCTTCGAGTCGGCCGATAATGTCAACGATGTCTTCGTCGCTAAAAACTCAGGTTACCCAGAGCTACGAATACTTACCTCGTGAGACAGTACAGCCCATCTTCGTACCCTACTACGGTCCAGTCTCGTACGATGAACAGGTTGCCCTGGCGAAACAATTAATGCAGTGGCCAACAATGAAACCGATTGTCGCGGGTGGTCTCCAAGAGGAACTGCCTAATCCGTTCATACTCGGGAGCGGTGTTGCTTCTGAAAAACCGCCCACCATCGTCAGCTCTTGTGCTCGAGAGTTGTCGCCGAAAAAGGACACTGCCGAACCGTCTCGATCTGAACCAATTGCTCGTGAAAGGAAAGAACCTGCTGGGAAACTACGAACTGAATATTCAAATTTCCCAGATAGAAGAATGACATCGCCAATGAAGCTGGACCGATACAACGGTAAGACCTCAGTAGAAGTGTTCCTTAAGAAGTTCGAAGTATGTTCGAAAAGTAACCGTTGGACTGAAGAAGAGAGACTGGCCCAACTGACGTGTGCGCTAGTAGAACCGGTAGACCAACTTCTGCATGAATTCGACTCGGAAGCCATCACCACCTGCACCGATCTAGTCGACCGTCTACGACTACGATACGGAAGCTCGGACCAGGCAGCCTTGTACCAAACTAAACTGAATACTCGCCGCCAGCAATCGGGTGAAGATCTCGGTCAACTGGTACAAGACATCCGGAAGCTTATGATTTTAGCTTTCCCAGGACCGTCGTCTGCGCACAGTGAGACAATAGCTATTCGAGCTTTTCTTGACGCTCTGTCAGACAAGGACTTAGCTCTGAAGATAAGGGAGCGGGAACCAGCCACGTTAGACAGCGCCTACAAAATCGCTCTTCGCTTGGAAGGTTACCGCCACGCTGATGAAGGTACCACCGGATTCCACGACCGTCGACCGGGTCGCATCAAAACAGTAAAAGAAGTAGAAACAACCCTCGACGAAAAATTCAACCAGCTGCAGGAGACGCTGACCCGACAGATGAAAGAAATGTTCCAGAACCAGTTGAGTGCTACTTCAACTGAGGGGCAGTTCCGACAATGGCAGCCGCAACGTTCGTCACCATCCTGGAGAGGAACAGGAACCAACAATCAGCCGTGGAACCGAAATAGAGACAATAACTTTCCTCGGGCGAAATGGGACAACCGTCGCTGCTATGAATGCAATCAACCGGGACATTTGGCTCGCGTTTGCCCAGAACGTACCCAGAGGTCGCCACCGGAGGAAGAAGTCGAAGAAACCGCCGGGAATCGAGAAGGTAACGTCAGACACGTCCAAGGTAGGAATGATGCCTACCTGTCTGTGAAACTGAACGGAAGATCCCTCCTAGCCTTGCTTGACTCTGGCTGCGAAATGACATTATGCCCTGCTTCGCTGGTAGAGCCTAAGGATGTGCAGAATTCTGAACAGTCCTTGCTAGCTGCTAACGGGTCTGCTATTCGTGTTGTGGGAGAGACAATACTGAAACTGCAAATCGACGGCCATGAATTCAAGATCCCCTGTTTAGTCACAGAACAGGTCTCTGAACTGATCCTTGGACTTTCGTGGATGAAACACGAAAATGTACTTTGGCATGTCGGTCGCAACTGGATTCTGGCAGGAAGTCACCGATTCGACGTTCACTGCAAACCCCGTGCAAAACTGTGTCGCAGAGTAGTAGCTTCTCGTGACCACGGACGAGAGGAAGGAATCTGTGTCGTGCAAGCGAATTCGAAAACTTCCGAGGAACCATGGACCAGCCCACCGGGACGCGCAGGAACCGGAACTCCACGCCTGAAGGAAACTTCCGTCTCGTCGAATCTACTGTCTCCTAAGGTGGTAGCCCGGAATCCTTCTAACGAGGATGTGCATCCTTCTCCCGGCTTCGCAAACCCTCCCTCCGTTGGTGTGCATCTTCCGTCTGTTCTCACCGACTTCTCTTCGGAAGATGTGCATCTTCCCTACGTCCTCGCCGCCCATCGAGCAAGTGAAAGTGAAAGCACCGGTTTCACTCCTAACCGGCTGTTCCTGTCAAGAGAGTTGTGCATGCCGATCGATTTAGTTTTAGGAGATGTTCAAGTTGCAAATGCTTTGTCTAGTACCGATGATTTTGTTGTGAATCAAATTGAGAATGTGCAAAATAACTTTGAAATTGCTCGAAGATTTATGCAGCGCCATGTCACTAACAGAAATTTCCGGTATGATATGAGAGTAAAGCCCGCTAGGTTTCCCATAGGGTCATGGGTTTGGTACTTCTATCCACGGAGACGCCCTGGGATTAAGGATAAGTGGAATAAACTTTACACTGGACCCTATAAGGTAATCGAACAGCTGAGTCCGGTCCTTTTTAAGATTCAGAAATCCGCACGCTCGCAAGCCAAATTGGTTTACATTGACAAACTTAAATTGTTTGTGGGGGACTCTCCAGGAGAGTGGAATGAGATAGAAGACCTAGATCCGGCAGGTCCTTTAGACTTGGAGACCCTGAATGGATTGAATAATCCTGAAGTTGAGGAATTAATGTCCGATGCGAGACCTCGCAGGAACATTGTTCGCCCCGTAAGATATAGGTAACGTTTAGCTAGTGTAAGATAATATCGCATAATGGCGATCGGTTTAGGCTTTGGCGAGAAGCCTGGTTTTAGTTCCTTTGGATGAAAACAAATACATGTAACGTTTTGTTTCTAGACTTGATCTAGGTTAGATCATGGGGGTAGGTAAGAATTGTTTACTTGTTGTTCTATTTGCATTGTTTTCTTTGTTGCCACGAAGAAGGGCAAGGATGCTGTGCTTGTTTGTAGTATAGAAGATGTGATTGCATAATCATGATTAATTGTATAATCTATGATGAGATTATTGGCTATTTTGAATTCTATATGGTTAGTGAAGGCAGGTTCAGATGTAGAATAGTGGGTTGTAATTGTCCAGACAGCGTTACGGGTCTATTCTATTATATTCCGTCCTGTAAGGTGGACGTAGAAAGTCTTTTGCATAAGTCAGGGAGAAATCCGTACTAGCTTCTTGGGTATGTTTCCCTGAATAGTAAATCCTTTGTTTGCTAGTTCCGGAAGGTCTGCTCTGTTATGCTTCGTCTTGTAAGGTAGACGTCGACAGACTATACACAGGTCTAGGAGAAATCCGTCCTAGTGTGGCTTGGGTATGCTTCACTAAGCAGTAAAGCCTTTGCTTAATAGTTCAGCCCTAGTAACGTGTAACGTGGGTAATGAAGTATTGACTGCCCATCGCTGATAGCGATTGTATGTTGAGCTAAGGAACCGAGTTTTCCCAGAAATCTCTTTGGTTACGAGTGAGGATAGAATTTAAAGAAATAGTTTCTGTTATTGTGTAACGTAGATTTGGTCCATAGTTAATGGTAATCTGTTAAATGGAATTGTAATATGCTGATTTGTTAGCATAATCGTTTAGTAAGAATTGGTGCCGGAGCAGGGAATATTGTGTTTGGAAGACATTTTAATTATCCTAGTAAGTGGCTCCGAGCAATTGAAGGATTAGGAATGTTGATTGTAAATTGTGTTAACTGTAAACTTGATTCAGCACCGAGATTCTTTGTGATACTCTTAAAATGTTGATGTCAGTTTCGTGATGTACATAAGTTGGACTTGACATTTTTGGGCATGAACATACCGAGTTGTCGGTACAACTTGTGTTATATCAGGTGTTAGTTAAGGTTGCTTGTATATTGTTTGGTTTCGGACCCTGTTCTGGAAATTTTCCATTAAAGTGGAAAATTGGATTAAGTGGGGGGGTGTGTAACGTCCTATGAGGCCGCTACAATTTAACGTCCTTTTAGGCCGCTCGGCGTACTCACTTATTAATTTGTGGCCTTGCTAAATTTGCGACCGGCCTTCGGTTTTAGCCGCTTTTAGATCTGACCTTCGGTGCAGTACTTCGCTGCAACAGAAAGTGTCGCAATGCGACACTCTATTTTTAGATTCGGCCAACGTGTAAGTCGCTGATTGGTTGATCCAGATCACGTGACCGCTTCCAACGCCGAAATGCGCAGTCGACTGGAAGTTTTCATCGGAGTGAGAGCTCGGCTCGGGAAGATCAGAAATTCCGTATATTCTGGGTCTAAAAATGCTGAATGTGTGGCTGATTGCCTGATTTCATGAATATGAATATACCGTTGACTAAGCGACTGGTTTTGGGACAGTTTGCAGCCGATTCTGTGTGAATCTTTATTCTCATATATTCCAATATTCGGACAAGAAATCTTCCGATCTTCTTTTCATATTTGAATGCGAGTGTTGGCCAAATTGCACGGAAATTTCCAGGAAAGTATTAACTAATCTAATTGCTCCATAACAGAATCCGAAACCAAGTGTAGTTAATTAATTAGAAATAAATGTTCATTGATAATAAGAATTGAAACCTAAGTTGATATTGCATATCGGTTGAAAGCTGCAGACCGAATTATGATTCATTATACCTGACTGTTAATTATAAAACGCGATTACTAGAATTAAGGTTGTGCACGCCTGTAGATTATTTACGGAGATCCTGCTGACTTTAAAGACATATTGCATAGTTATTGAAGAACAATATCTAGGCCCGATCACCGATGTTAATTGTCAGTAATGCTTATTCATTATACTCAGTTGAATTGTTTAATTAAATAAATCAAATCTGACGTTAATAAATAACTGAATAATGGAAACTTCTATAAGGTCTGAGGATCACTCTGATGAGGAATTAGAGGAATGCATAACTGAAGGGGAGAAGGGAGGAACCCCTGACCGTCTTGACCAATTAGAAACAAAGGGTAAACAAGTTGGGGAACTTTTACTAACTGTTTCAGAAACCCTGGGGATGTTCATGGAACGACAAGAGTCCCAATTCAAGAGCCTTAGTCAGGAGATAAGCCACTTACAAGAGCAACACCACCGGGGTAGTCTTTCCCGAGAAGAGGGTGAGGTAATGAGGAAAAAGAGAAGGGAAGGGTTGACCACATCTAAGGATTGGGGATTTACACAATCTGTTGAAGGGGATTTGAACCCAGACGGTCTTCAATTCGAGGAAGCCGTCGTTCCCAGACCGGGAACCGCAGACATATGTCGCCACTCGACCGAAGCCATTCCTGGTACCGATGAGAGACGTCCCCGTCCTGAGGTGGGAGACCCAACCCTAAACTACGACTTTACCAGAGGGAAATCAATGGATCCCGTAGATCTTACTTACTTAGATGGACCTGTAGTCTTACCTGACAGCAGAGAACCCCTTCAACAGTGCGGCGCCTCGATTGAAATCCTAGGGCGGGCACCTACCACTTGGGAGGCTGAAGAGCAATACCAGGGGTGGGACCCGAGGTCACGTGGGCTTCTTTCGAGGTGGGGGCAGGCCGTTACACTTGGTACCAGAAGTGGGGTTTTGAAGTTAAGGTCAGATACAGAGGTTCAGGTCCAACCTAGTGCAAATACAATTGACACTAGAATTAGTGGGGAACAATTAAGCTCAGATGCAGCTGACGTTCAGGTCCGATTGAATAGAGATTTAAACACGATTTATGAAAGTTTTGACTATGAGTCGTATATGCGCAAGAAACAAAACAGGTTAAATAATGATATAACCGAACAATTGAAATGCAGTAGTGAAGACTCAGAAGTAACTGATATGCGGCCTTTACATCGATTTGTGTTCGATTCAAATGCGATAGCTGTAGGGCAAGACTGTTTGAAAACATGTACTAACTCTGGAATGTTAGTTGTAGATAAATCAAATGGGGATTTGTCGTTCACACGAGAGTACGACTGGGGTCCACGAGATGCACATCCTCGTCTCATGTCATCTGCAACTCCACGGGCTGCCACCTTCCCATACTCGTCGTACCAATTCATGAACACTGAAACTGGAGATCTTCGACGATCGAATGAATTTCCTCCACGAATCATCTCTTCGAAGAATGTGGGTATGCACGACGTCCAGGTACGTGAAATGAAACCTGAATCAGAAAAGATCGCGTTCGCTTCTGCTTCGATTCCTCGTATGCCCACCCTGACGACATCTTCGAGTCGGCCGATAATGTCAACGATGTCTTCGTCGCTAAAAACTCAGGTTACCCAGAGCTACGAATACTTACCTCGTGAGACAGTACAGCCCATCTTCGTACCCTACTACGGTCCAGTCTCGTACGATGAACAGGTTGCCCTGGCGAAACAATTAATGCAGTGGCCAACAATGAAACCGATTGTCGCGGGTGGTCTCCAAGAGGAACTGCCTAATCCGTTCATACTCGGGAGCGGTGTTGCTTCTGAAAAACCGCCCACCATCGTCAGCTCTTGTGCTCGAGAGTTGTCGCCGAAAAAGGACACTGCCGAACCGTCTCGATCTGAACCAATTGCTCGTGAAAGGAAAGAACCTGCTGGGAAACTACGAACTGAATATTCAAATTTCCCAGATAGAAGAATGACATCGCCAATGAAGCTGGACCGATACAACGGTAAGACCTCAGTAGAAGTGTTCCTTAAGAAGTTCGAAGTATGTTCGAAAAGTAACCGTTGGACTGAAGAAGAGAGACTGGCCCAACTGACGTGTGCGCTAGTAGAACCGGTAGACCAACTTCTGCATGAATTCGACTCGGAAGCCATCACCACCTGCACCGATCTAGTCGACCGTCTACGACTACGATACGGAAGCTCGGACCAGGCAGCCTTGTACCAAACTAAACTGAATACTCGCCGCCAGCAATCGGGTGAAGATCTCGGTCAACTGGTACAAGACATCCGGAAGCTTATGATTTTAGCTTTCCCAGGACCGTCGTCTGCGCACAGTGAGACAATAGCTATTCGAGCTTTTCTTGACGCTCTGTCAGACAAGGACTTAGCTCTGAAGATAAGGGAGCGGGAACCAGCCACGTTAGACAGCGCCTACAAAATCGCTCTTCGCTTGGAAGGTTACCGCCACGCTGATGAAGGTACCACCGGATTCCACGACCGTCGACCGGGTCGCATCAAAACAGTAAAAGAAGTAGAAACAACCCTCGACGAAAAATTCAACCAGCTGCAGGAGACGCTGACCCGACAGATGAAAGAAATGTTCCAGAACCAGTTGAGTGCTACTTCAACTGAGGGGCAGTTCCGACAATGGCAGCCGCAACGTTCGTCACCATCCTGGAGAGGAACAGGAACCAACAATCAGCCGTGGAACCGAAATAGAGACAATAACTTTCCTCGGGCGAAATGGGACAACCGTCGCTGCTATGAATGCAATCAACCGGGACATTTGGCTCGCGTTTGCCCAGAACGTACCCAGAGGTCGCCACCGGAGGAAGAAGTCGAAGAAACCGCCGGGAATCGAGAAGGTAACGTCAGACACGTCCAAGGTAGGAATGATGCCTACCTGTCTGTGAAACTGAACGGAAGATCCCTCCTAGCCTTGCTTGACTCTGGCTGCGAAATGACATTATGCCCTGCTTCGCTGGTAGAGCCTAAGGATGTGCAGAATTCTGAACAGTCCTTGCTAGCTGCTAACGGGTCTGCTATTCGTGTTGTGGGAGAGACAATACTGAAACTGCAAATCGACGGCCATGAATTCAAGATCCCCTGTTTAGTCACAGAACAGGTCTCTGAACTGATCCTTGGACTTTCGTGGATGAAACACGAAAATGTACTTTGGCATGTCGGTCGCAACTGGATTCTGGCAGGAAGTCACCGATTCGACGTTCACTGCAAACCCCGTGCAAAACTGTGTCGCAGAGTAGTAGCTTCTCGTGACCACGGACGAGAGGAAGGAATCTGTGTCGTGCAAGCGAATTCGAAAACTTCCGAGGAACCATGGACCAGCCCACCGGGACGCGCAGGAACCGGAACTCCACGCCTGAAGGAAACTTCCGTCTCGTCGAATCTACTGTCTCCTAAGGTGGTAGCCCGGAATCCTTCTAACGAGGATGTGCATCCTTCTCCCGGCTTCGCAAACCCTCCCTCCGTTGGTGTGCATCTTCCGTCTGTTCTCACCGACTTCTCTTCGGAAGATGTGCATCTTCCCTACGTCCTCGCCGCCCATCGAGCAAGTGAAAGTGAAAGCACCGGTTTCACTCCTAACCGGCTGTTCCTGTCAAGAGAGTTGTGCATGCCGATCGATTTAGTTTTAGGAGATGTTCAAGTTGCAAATGCTTTGTCTAGTACCGATGATTTTGTTGTGAATCAAATTGAGAATGTGCAAAATAACTTTGAAATTGCTCGAAGATTTATGCAGCGCCATGTCACTAACAGAAATTTCCGGTATGATATGAGAGTGAAGCCCGCTAGGTTTCCCATAGGGTCATGGGTTTGGTACTTCTATCCACGGAGACGCCCTGGGATTAAGGATAAGTGGAATAAACTTTACACTGGACCCTATAAGGTAATCGAACAGCTGAGTCCGGTCCTTTTTAAGATTCAGAAATCCGCACGCTCGCAAGCCAAATTGGTTTACATTGACAAACTTAAATTGTTTGTGGGGGACTCTCCTGGAGAGTGGAATGAGATAGAAGACCTAGATCCGGCAGGTCCTTTAGACTTGGAGACCCTGAATGGATTGAATAATCCTGAAGTTGAGGAATTAATGTCCGATGCGAGACCTCGCAGGAACATTGTTCGCCCCGTAAGATATAGGTAACGTTTAGCTAGTGTAAGATAATATCGCATAATGGCGATCGGTTTAGGCTTTGGCGAGAAGCCTGGTTTTAGTTCCTTTGGATGAAAACAAATACATGTAACGTTTTGTTTCTAGACTTGATCTAGGTTAGATCATGGGGGTAGGTAAGAATTGTTTACTTGTTGTTCTATTTGCATTGTTTTCTTTGTTGCCACGAAGAAGGGCAAGGATGCTGTGCTTGTTTGTAGTATAGAAGATGTGATTGCATAATCATGATTAATTGTATAATCTATGATGAGATTATTGGCTATTTTGAATTCTATATGGTTAGTGAAGGCAGGTTCAGATGTAGAATAGTGGGTTGTAATTGTCCAGACAGCGTTACGGGTCTATTCTATTATATTCCGTCCTGTAAGGTGGACGTAGAAAGTCTTTTGCATAAGTCAGGGAGAAATCCGTACTAGCTTCTTGGGTATGTTTCCCTGAATAGTAAATCCTTTGTTTGCTAGTTCCGGAAGGTCTGCTCTGTTATGCTTCGTCTTGTAAGGTAGACGTCGACAGACTATACACAGGTCTAGGAGAAATCCGTCCTAGTGTGGCTTGGGTATGCTTCACTAAGCAGTAAAGCCTTTGCTTAATAGTTCAGCCCTAGTAACGTGTAACGTGGGTAATGAAGTATTGACTGCCCATCGCTGATAGCGATTGTATGTTGAGCTAAGGAACCGAGTTTTCCCAGAAATCTCTTTGGTTACGAGTGAGGATAGAATTTAAAGAAATAGTTTCTGTTATTGTGTAACGTAGATTTGGTCCATAGTTAATGGTAATCTGTTAAATGGAATTGTAATATGCTGATTTGTTAGCATAATCGTTTAGTAAGAATTGGTGCCGGAGCAGGGAATATTGTGTTTGGAAGACATTTTAATTATCCTAGTAAGTGGCTCCGAGCAATTGAAGGATTAGGAATGTTGATTGTAAATTGTGTTAACTGTAAACTTGATTCAGCACCGAGATTCTTTGTGATACTCTTAAAATGTTGATGTCAGTTTCGTGATGTACATAAGTTGGACTTGACATTTTTGGGCATGAACATACCGAGTTGTCGGTACAACTTGTGTTATATCAGGTGTTAGTTAAGGTTGCTTGTATATTGTTTGGTTTCGGACCCTGTTCTGGAAATTTTCCATTAAAGTGGAAAATTGGATTAAGTGGGGGGGTGTGTAACGTCCTATGAGGCCGCTACAATTTAACGTCCTTTTAGGCCGCTCGGCGTACTCACTTATTAATTTGTGGCCTTGCTAAATTTGCGACCGGCCTTCGGTTTTAGCCGCTTTTAGATCTGACCTTCGGTGCAGTACTTCGCTGCAACAGAAAGTGTCGCAATGCGACACTCTATTTTTAGATTCGGCCAACGTGTAAGTCGCTGATTGGTTGATCCAGATCACGTGACCGCTTCCAACGCCGAAATGCGCAGTCGACTGGAAGTTTTCATCGGAGTGAGAGCTCGGCTCGGGAAGATCAGAAATTCCGTATATTCTGGGTCTAAAAATGCTGAATGTGTGGCTGATTGCCTGATTTCATGAATATGAATATACCGTTGACTAAGCGACTGGTTTTGGGACAGTTTGCAGCCGATTCTGTGTGAATCTTTATTCTCATATATTCCAATATTCGGACAAGAAATCTTCCGATCTTCTTTTCATATTTGAATGCGAGTGTTGGCCAAATTGCACGGAAATTTCCAGGAAAGTATTAACTAATCTAATTGCTCCATAACAGAATCCGAAACCAAGTGTAGTTAATTAATTAGAAATAAATGTTCATTGATAATAAGAATTGAAACCTAAGTTGATATTGCATATCGGTTGAAAGCTGCAGACCGAATTATGATTCATTATACCTGACTGTTAATTATAAAACGCGATTACTAGAATTAAGGTTGTGCACGCCTGTAGATTATTTACGGAGATCCTGCTGACTTTAAAGACATATTGCATAGTTATTGAAGAACAATATCTAGGCCCGATCACCGATGTTAATTGTCAGTAATGCTTATTCATTATACTCAGTTGAATTGTTTAATTAAATAAATCAAATCTGACGTTAATAAATAACTGAATAATGGAAACTTCTATAAGGTCTGAGGATCACTCTGATGAGGAATTAGAGGAATGCATAACTGAAGGGGAGAAGGGAGGAACCCCTGACCGTCTTGACCAATTAGAAACAAAGGGTAAACAAGTTGGGGAACTTTTACTAACTGTTTCAGAAACCCTGGGGATGTTCATGGAACGACAAGAGTCCCAATTCAAGAGCCTTAGTCAGGAGATAAGCCACTTACAAGAGCAACACCACCGGGGTAGTCTTTCCCGAGAAGAGGGTGAGGTAATGAGGAAAAAGAGAAGGGAAGGGTTGACCACATCTAAGGATTGGGGATTTACACAATCTGTTGAAGGGGATTTGAACCCAGACGGTCTTCAATTCGAGGAAGCCGTCGTTCCCAGACCGGGAACCGCAGACATATGTCGCCACTCGACCGAAGCCATTCCTGGTACCGATGAGAGACGTCCCCGTCCTGAGGTGGGAGACCCAACCCTAAACTACGACTTTACCAGAGGGAAATCAATGGATCCCGTAGATCTTACTTACTTAGATGGACCTGTAGTCTTACCTGACAGCAGAGAACCCCTTCAACAGTGCGGCGCCTCGATTGAAATCCTAGGGCGGGCACCTACCACTTGGGAGGCTGAAGAGCAATACCAGGGGTGGGACCCGAGGTCACGTGGGCTTCTTTCGAGGTGGGGGCAGGCCGTTACAGATGTACATGTAGGCCTAAACACGGATCATAGCGTCATGTAGCCTACAGATCGAGGTCGCTGATATTACGCTGTTGCTGATGATGATGGCGGTGATGATGATGATGATGATGATGATGACGACGACGACAATGATGATGATGATGATGATGATGATGATGATGATGATGATGATGATGATGATGATGATGATGATGATGATGATGATGATGATGATGATGATGATGATGATGATGATGATGATGATGATGATGATGATGATGATGATACTGATGATGATGATGATGATGATAATGATAATGATGATGATCATGATGATGATGATGATGATAATGATGATGATGATAACGACGACGACGATGAGGAGGAGGACGACGACGACGATGACTATGACGGTGACGACGACGACGACGACGACGACGATGATGATGCAAGCAATAAATGTAGCAGCAGATGGAGAAGAAAGAGAGGAGGAAGGGAGGTCGAGGGGAGGATGCTGTTGCTGCTGCTGTTGCTGCTGAAGCGTTTGCATTAATTTCAGTTCGCAAGAAATCGATTGGTCATGAGCCAACAGCAATCGGTCAGTCAATCGGTCAGTGTCAGACAACACACAATCTATACACGTCTTCTATTTTGTATATATATATATATATAAATATATATATATATATATATATATACAGACAGACAGACAGACAGACAGCTATTCACCATATATATATATATATATATATATATATATATATATATATATATATATATATATATATATATATATATATATGCAAATACGTCACTTGCCTCATATAGGCTGCATATATATAATTATATATATATATTATTATATATATAATTATATAGTACATATAATATATATATTATATATATATATCTATATTAATAAAGAGAAGATTCTGTCTGTCTGTCTGTCTGTCTGTCTGTCTGTCTGTCTGTGTGTTTGACCGGAATGCATTTCAACAGTTTTTGACCTTTTCACTCCAAACCTTCACTACTGTGTAGGTCTCGGCATGAGACGCAAAGTCGAGGGGTTGGCGATTCTCCACCACCATGGGGGTCAGGGTGAGGGGTGAAACCCCCCAAAAAATTTTCACAAAAACCCAGCTATTTTTTTCAAACTTTGTACCCAGACAGAGGACCATCAGAACCACACGGTAGAGGGGTTGGCTAATCTCTACCACCATGGGGGCCAGGGTGGGGGCAAAAACCCTACGTTTATTAAACACCTTTTTAAACGCTTGCATGGCCATTATATAAACGCAGCTGATGTGAGTGATGTTCCAATCCGCTTTGCTGTAAAGTCCTACTATAATTGGCCTACTGGTGGAGGTCGGAGTTAGTGGGGTTGGGGTTGGGGTGGGGAGGGGTTTCGTGGGGGATGGGGTAAAAAAAATTCCCCAGAAAACCCTAATTTCACGGGTGGCGTACCGGTGGAGAGGTCGGAGTGTGGTGGGGTGTTGTCGGGTGGGCGAGTTTGGGGTGTGTTGGTGGAGGGTGTGGGGTGGGGTGGGAGCTGGCTTGGGCTGGGGTTCGGGTGGTGGGGTGGAGGGTAGAGGTGAGTGTAGGGTGGGTGGAGGTGGTAGGTGGAGGGTGAAAGGGGTGGGATGGGATGGGGCGGGTGAACGGGGTGGGGTGGTCGGGGGGGGGTGGGGGTTTGGGGGTGGAGGTGGGAATGTGGTAAGAGTGTGTAGTGGAGGTGGGGTGGAGGGGTGGAGGTGGGGTGGAGGTGGGGGTGTGGTGAGGGTGGGGGTGGGGTGAGGTGGAGGGGTGGAGGTGTGAAGCGGGGCGGGTGGAGGGGGGGGGGGGGGGGGGGGGGGGGTTTGGGGTGGAGGTGGGGGTGTGGTGAGGATGGGGTGGAGGTGGCGTGGAGGGGTGAAGCGGGGGCGGATGGAAGGGGTGGGGTGGAGGTGGGGTGGAGGTGTGGGGTGGGTGGGTGAAATGGGTGGGATGGGGCGGGTGAACGGGGTGTGGTGAGGGTGGGGGTGGGTGAGGTGGAGGGGTGAAGCGGGGCGGGTGGAGGGGTGGGTGTATGGGGTGGGGTAGGGGTTTTGGGGTGGTGGTGTGGTGAGGATGGGGTGGAGGTGGCGTGGAGGGGTGAAGCGGGAACGGATGGAAGGAGGTGGAAAGTACGGGGTGGGGTGGAGGTGGGGTGTGGTTTGGTTGTGGCCTGAGCGGGTCTAATCCTAAATTTCCCGGGCAACGCCGGGTACCCCAGCTAGTATATATATATGAATGGATATTCGCTATCCTTGTGCTACTTAAGTACGGTACTTCTTAGGCCATAATAATTATGTTCACACCACATGTATCGAAGTGATTAGGAGGAGGACGAGGACGACAAGGATGTGGGGTAGGAGGAGGAAGAGGAGGAGGAGGAGGAGGAAGAGGAGGAGGAGGAGGAGGAGGAGGAGGAGGAGTTTCTTAAGGTCGCCCTGAGGCAGCCAAGAGAATGAAGTGTCGGCTAATTTCCTTAGCCACGGCATGTTGAGGGCGGACGGGTGTCCAGTCCTCTTCCTCGCCATCTGTTCTCCCCACAGGCAGCGTATACGGTTGGTGCACTCAATAATTAATATAGCAGGGTTGGGTGGAGGGGTCGGGTAGGGACTTGACTGTAGTCGAAGTCTTGAATCATATATCTATAGCCTGGTGTGAATTTCAACCATCAACCTTTCCATTACTATAACCACTCAGAGCCGTTTTTAACATTATAATAATTATTATGTCCATTCGGTTCACGGTGCACCGAATGCCCTTGGGGTATATATAGGGTGTGCTGGCCTAGTAATTAGGATCACGACGGCGTCTATAGATAGATACAATAGAGTATGGACATAATATCATAATGATAGCCCTATATAGGCTAACAAGCTGAAGTTAAGATATTTACAGTAGAACAGGTCTACAATAGAATTAGAATACAATAGGATAGGCCTAAGATGATACAATAGAATAGAAAGGAAACACATAGGCTACGAAACGAAATAACATTATTATTTTGTTTCTATTTTATTTTAAAGACACCGTATTATAATAATAATAATGTTGAAAGTAACAAATTTAGTTGTAATTGTTTAAGTTGGGGGAGAGTGGGCGGCGGTCTAGATTTACGCGTGGCATATAAATTATAGGGTGCACCGCTGCAATAAAGCCGCAACGTTCTAGTGTCCTAGCAGTCCTATCCTGTGCGTTCTCACACGCACAACGATATATACTCCACGCGCTGATCATCCATCATTGATGCACTTCGCTCTCGTTTAATTCTCGCGTAACCTGGTTATCGCCCATCAGCATTATGGCGCATTACAGATAATGTACGTACGACTTCGTTTAACTGCTGTGAGAGTACATTAGGCATAATTATGTATATATAATTATGTCGTTTTGGATAATTCTGGGTAATTTCGTTACAGAAGGGTCCAGGCATACAACGCATCTTCACAATAATATTATTATGCACATAATTAGCATTATTTTGACACACACTTCTCTGTCTCTCAGTCTCTGTCTCTGCCTCTCTCTCTCTCTCTGTTTCTGTTTCCGTCTCTGTTTCTGTTTCCGTCTCCGTCTCTGTCTGTATGTGTGTCTGTCTTTGTCTGTCTGTCTGTCTCTGTCTGTCTTCTGTCATGTCACTCTGTCTGTCTGTCTGTCAGTCAGTCAGTCTGACAGACAGACAGAGTGACAGACAGAGTGACAGTCTGTCTGTCTGTCTGTCTGTCTGTCAGTCTGTCTGTCTGTCTGTCTGTCTGTCTGTCTGTCTGTCTGTAGCTTTTTCTTGGTCAGAATAACTGGGGGTCAGATTTATGTGGAGTTGACGGTGTGCAATCATGCAATGATCGAAGACTTTACTATGGGGTCATTAGAAAAACTCAAGTGTTCAACCCTTCAACCTCACGCCAATTCTCACGCTGACCTATTAGCCTACTTATTTTGCTTTAAAAATTTCATTGCACTAAAGCACTAATCATGATAGGCCTAGCCTATAAGCTTTTAACATAATGGTGGGCGTAACATAATGATGCGTAGAGGGAAACTGAGCAATTTAGATTTAGAAACCTGTATGGAAATAATTATTTACGTTCTAAATTACCTGCTACGCATTTTCAAGCTCTTGCTAAAACATTTAGCCACGACCACTCCTTCTACAGGCGCCATCGTAGACTATTCAGCATTATGTTCTACAGGGTAGCCTAATAAAGCCTATACTTTTGTTATCTGAGACTGAACTTAAGATATGGTAGGAATACCCTGAATTGATCATTTGCTATTCGCATTTTGGTTTATAAATATGATAATAAACGTACTTTTAAAAATCTAAATTCAAATGTTTTGAAATAACTCAAAGACTCGTAGATCCAATATTATTGTTTTCTTTCCCATCCATGTTACTATTTTACTTAATGTGGCGACAACACATAGGCTACTAGCCGAAGTACTAGCGTCGTATATATATAATGGGCAAAGTATTCTTACATTCAAAGCCAGCTTAATAAATAGGCCAGTTTGAGAATAATTGTAGGAAATAACGGGACGTGGGTGGACGGGGGGGGGGGGGGGGGGGTCAGATGATTTATGCGAAGTCGAGGTTGTGCAATGAAAAGCTTACTATTGTGTCCCCAAGAAATATCCCTCAACCCCCCTCCCTAACCCTTCCAAATCTCATCCTGAATGAGGTTATATTCAGTAAATCATTAAGTTCGTTCGTTCGATCGTTGATCATTTATATAGCGCCCTCTGGCCACCTATGCGATCAATTCCGTCACTATAGCTGATCAGATTTTCCTTCTCCGTGATAAATCATCCGCGGTCCATTGACACGTGAGATCCCTATGCAGCCATTTTCCCAGATACTTATGAAGCGGTATATTGATAATTTATTTCACACAAAATAAGTCCTATATAATTACATTGACACACACGTGCAATTATATATATGTATATACATATGCATGTTAGTATGCAACATGCTATATATATATATATACATATATATATATACACACACATTATGTGTGTATGTGTACATTGTGCATGTATATATATTTATACACACACACACACACACACACACACACACATATATATATATATATATATATATATATATATGCATGCGCGTAGTTGTTGCATGGCAACATGAGAGCTGCTAGCTGTGTGTACTGATGTCTTCGTTCTTGCATGGCTATCGTCGTGCGTATACATACAACGCGTAGGTTGGTGTGTATGTGGTCTTGTGTATACGATATAGGCCTACACATCGCCATGCAATGCCGTTGATGAGAGATGACACCACCACCACCACCACCACCTACACCACCACCACCACCACCACCACCAACAGCACCACCACCACCACTACCACCAACACCACCACACCAACACCACCACCACAACCAACACCACAAACACCACCACCTACACCAACACCACCACCACCACCACCAACACCACCAACACCACTACCACCAACAACACCACCAACAACAACACCAATACCACCACTACCACCATCTCCACCATGTCCACCGCTACTGCTGGTGGTGGTGCTAGTGGTGCCAGTGATGCTGATGGGAGGGACAGCGTTGTCGTCGTTTCTCTGATGGGATGGACGTCTTCTTCGCACGCCATCTGCCATCCGCCATCTACCGTCTGTCGTCTCACGCTGCCGCATATTATTCGTCGGACGACGATTTGGTCGTAAAGCAGCAGCAGCGACCGTCTTTCTACATTAGTCGTCTCTTGAGACAACTCGTTATTATTATATAACGTCTATGGTCACGTGATGACCATGATGAGGAGGACAAGAGAAAGACTGATATGGCCTCAGTCTGCATGTCTGGCCAAAGACGTTCAGAATATAGCGTGCATGATTTTTGCTGTGTGTAGGCTATTATAGCCTGTTGGAGAAAGCCCGATTTGTTCGTTTCAGGCTTCGATTTGTTCCTCTAAGCCCCCCTCTTAATCTGCAACTAGGAGGGAGTTGCAACGTCGAGAAAACTAGTAGGCCTATGATTATGATTGACGTGTATACGCTGAAGGCCTTCGGTTCAGGCCTGCTCGTTCGCTCCCACCGTACGTAGGCCTATATAATTATATAGTACTACATAACTAATATTAACTATATATTTATGTATATATATGAGAGAGACAGAGAGACAGTGACAGAGAGACAGACAGAGAGACAGAGAGACAGACAGAGAGACAGAGAGACAGACAGAAAGAGAGAGAGACAGACAGACACACAATAAATTTGGCTTCTGCCATGCATATCTGCGATTGTTCTGTAATTCCATATTCCATTAAATGCCTGGGAATCAGTCTGATGTATAAATACTGAAGGCCGTGCACTAAAACTCACGTCGTTCAACGTTATCATTCTGACGATGAAGTTAAATATTTGAACAGGCAACAGCAGCAACAACACACTTAGACTAATTGCCGGGTTTTCTGCGTCCGAACGACTGCGAAATTCAACGAGTGAAGAAGAAGCATGATAGGCTATAGCAGTTATAACGGATATTGGGTCGTGTCATTTCCGCACGAACGCAATGACATGGATGTCAAAGATTGAGGATTTGCGAGTCGGCTGTTGCTTAATGCGGGCGATTTGGAGCAAAGGAAGCAGCCCCATCCTCCTCCTCCTCCCTCATCCTCGTTCTCATCCTCCCTGCTTTCTGCAGGTAATCGATAACGCGCCGGTCGTGGGCGAGGTCCACCGCCGCCGACATCGCCACCGACACCGCCGCCTGCGCCTTGGTCTCATGCACGCGGTGCCGATCGAGTCCACCAAACGCTGCTGCTGCTGCTGCCCCTAACGTTGCGTATTATAGACGGTTGACGACGGTAAAGCACCAGCAGCACCAGCACCAGCAGCAGCAGCAGCAGCAAGAAGACGTTGATGGCGGGATGGTTGCATGGACGATCGTTGACTGGATCGGTTGACCTAATCAACGGACGGGTCAAGGTCAAGGGTCGATACGGTGGTCGAGGTGGTCGAGGTGGGTCAGTGGTCGGCAGGTCCGGTCGCCACGCTCTTCATTGCCATGCTGTCGCGATGCTACTTGCCCTCATCGCCCTGTCGCTCAACTCGGTGGCGATGTGGCAAACCTCAAAGGTGAGTCGATTGATGTTCATGTATGTGGAATACATGTATATATGTTAAGTAATGTAACGTAGAATTGCGCTACTCAAACGCTGCTCTGCATGCGGTTCGGGTTCGGTTCCGGTCCGCTAGTGATTGTAATGTAAGTCGGTGTTCCGCAGTGTCAGGAAGTTTGAGAGCGGAACATGTATAAGAATCTTTCAAAAATTTAAGGAGCCACACAGTTTTTAAGTTTTAACGTAGGCCTATAATTATACGTTCTTAACTTCTTATACAGGCCTAAGCGCGAATGCCATACATGTATATGGATGAATTATTACATATACATAATAATTATTGCTATGACTGCATGTAAATTTACATGGACGTAACTAGCGTTGGGCTTGGGGGGGGGGGACTTAAGCCCCCAAACAAGCTGAAGCCCCCCCCCAAAGTCAAGCCGTTGTATGGTTACGGCCAGTGTAAAAATTGTGGAAAAATAACTGGGGGATTGGACCATTATCCACTTGGAATCGGGGGTGTGAAAAACAGACTTTAACATGGAGCTCTAAGAATGACTGAGGGGGTTGAAACCCCCCAACCCCCGGCAATTCTCACCCTGATTACGGCTAAATATGCTACCGCACTCGTTATGCTTAGGACTTAAGCCCCCCCCCCCCACAACGAAAAATCCTAGTTACGTTACTGCATGTAAATAGTTGCAATAAAAAGCCTCGGACATTTCTATAGCACATTTTTAAAAGCCTCTTCGTGGATGTAGCGTCAAGTGAAGAGAAAAATCTGATTTTTTAAAGAAGACTGTACATACAATCATGCAGTAGTTTATTTTTTACTAGCTGGGGTACCCGGCGTTGCCCGGGAAATTTAGGATTAGACCCGCTCAGGCCACAACCAAACCACACCCCACCTCCACCCCACCCCGTACTTTCCACCTCCTTCCATCCGTTCCCGCTTCACCCCTCCACGCCACCTCCACCCCATCCTCACCACACCACCACCCCAAAACCCCTACCCCACCCCATACACCCACCCCTCCACCCGCCCCGCTTCACCCCTCCACCTCACCCACCCCCACCCTCACCACACCCCGTTCACCCGCCCCATCCCACCCATTTCACCCACCCACCCCACACCTCCACCCCACCTCCACCCCACCCCTTCCATCCGCCCCCGCTTCACCCCTCCACGCCACCTCCATCCCATCCTCACCACACCCCCACCTCCACCCCAAAGCCCCCCACCCCACCCCACCCACCCCCTCCACCCGCCCCGCTTCACACCTCCACCCCTCCACCTCACCCCACCCCCACCCTCACCACACCCCCACCTCCACCCCACCTCCACCCCTCCACCCCACCTCCACTACACACTCTTACCACATTCCCACCTCCACCCCCAAACCCCCCCCCCCCCGACCACCCCACCCCGTTCACCCGCCCCATCCCATCCCACCCCTTTCACCCTCCACCTACCACCTCCACCCACCCTACACTCACCTCTACCCTCCACCCCACCACCCGAACCCCAGCCCAAGCCAGCTCCCACCCCACCCCACACCCTCCACCAACACACCCCAAACTCGCCCACCCGACAACACCCCACCACACTCCGACCTCTCCACCGGTACGCCACCCGTGAAATTAGGGTTTTCTGGGGAATTTTTTTTACCCCATCCCCCACGAAACCCCTCCCCACCCCAACCCCAACCCCACTAACTCCGACCTCCACCAGTAGGCCAATTATAGTAGGACTTTACAGCAAAGCGGATTGGAACATCACTCACATCAGCTGCGTTTATATAATGGCCATGCAAGCGTTTAAAAAGGTGTTTAATAAACGTAGGGTTTTTGCCCCCACCCTGGCCCCCATGGTGGTAGAGATTAGCCAACCCCTCTACCGTGTGGTTCTGATGGTCCTCTGTCTGGGTACAAAGTTTGAAAAAAATAGCTGGGTTTTTGTGAAAATTTTTTGGGGGGTTTCACCCCTCACCCTGACCCCCATGGTGGTGGAGAATCGCCAACCCCTCGACTTTGCGTCTCATGCCGAGACCTACACAGTAGTGAAGGTTTGGAGTGAAAAGGTCAAAAACTGTTGAAATGCATTCCGGTCAAACACACAGACAGACAGACAGACAGACAGACAGACAGACAGACAGACAGAATCTTCTCTTTATTAATATAGATTGTGCAGTTATTTATGCGCTTGTTTCACATATTAATGCATAGGCCCTAATTATACTATGTTTCCTCTGTGTGTGTGTGTGTGTGTGTGTGTGTGTGTGTGTGTGTGTATGTGTATGTATGCATGTGTGTATGCATGTATGTATGTATGCATGTATGTATGTATGTATGTAAGTATGTATGCATGCATGTATGTATGTATGTATGTATGTATGTATGTATGTATGTATGTATGTATGTATGTATGTATGTATGTATGTATGTATGTATGTATGTATGTATGTATGTATGTATGTATGTATGTATGTATGTATGTATGTATGTATGTATGTATGTATGTATGTATGTATGTATGTATGTATGTATGCATGTATGTATGTATGTATGTATGTATGTATGTATGTATGTATGTATGTATGTATGTATGTGTGTGTGTGTGTGCGTGCGTGTGTGTATGTATGTGTATGTATGCCAAATTTCCCATGCAGTAGCCTACTATATATATATATATTATGTGACAATGTGTTTCATTGTCATCTGGACAAAACATTTTCCGACTGACTAATTGTTTTGCCAGGTGGTGCTTTCCTGTCCTCACACACCCCACCCACCCTCTCCCTGATCGACCTGTGATTTGTCTGAGTCTTGAAATATGTTAACTGCAATTGTGTGATGAACGTACTTATATATATATATATATATATATATATATATATATATATATATATATATATATATATATATTTATTTATTATATATATACACATATATTGCATATTATATTGTAGGCCTACTTTCGATTGCAGATTTGTTGCAATACACAATGTTTTCGTTTATCTGTCTATCCGTCTGTCTGTCTTTCTGTCTGTCTGTCTGTCTGTCTGTCTGTCTGCCTGTCTGTATGTGTCTGCGCGTCTGTCTCTTTGTGTGTCCGTCTGTGTAAACATGATTGCCTTTTGTGAATGTTTTCTTTCAGTTGTGATGTATTGTATTGTGCATGGCTGTCTGATCCGCACTGCATTGACTGACTGATTGCTTTCAATTGATGCTGCTGCAGCTGGTATTTTAGACACTGCCCAGTGTTATGTATGCAGTCACTTTAAAGGCCAAGTTTCTTCTCTCCGAAGAATGTTCATTTATAGGAGTGGCTACGGAGATCTGCGGGCCAATGACCACGGGTTCGAAATCTGGCTGACACATAAGCCCTAGGACAGGTAAACTTGTATACCCCCTAATACAGCTGACCATCGAGCCCTGAAATATTCTGCTGGCAGGGGTGGGGGAATTGTTTTGTTCCTCCGAGCCTGCTCCTCAGCTAGACAGCGTGGGGCTTCTCAATTGTTGGGCCTTCGAGTTCTGCCAAGGGCCAGCAATATCAAGGCAAGGTGGTATTACATAACTTTACACTCCTTCCCTTCTCAACTCCCATATAAAGCTCTAGCTGGTGCCGAGACTTACCGGCCCACAGCTGCACGATGTTTTCTGTGCCACCACTATAGCTAATCTGCATAAGACCAGGTCAGGTTACCAGGCTATACAGTGAGACTGGACAGATGACTGGACAGTTTACTGGCAAGGTGTGTGTGGACTGATCTTGGTTCACCAGCCTATATCAGGGTGAGAATTGCGAGGGGGTTGGGGGGTTCAACCCCAATCTTTCTTAGAGCCCATAGTAAAGTCTGTTTTTCACACCCAAATTCCAAGTGGATAATGGTCCATCCCCCCAGTTATTTTTCCACAATTCTTACACTGCCTACAGACAAGGTTCTTTCAATACATCGTGACCTCCAAGTGTACGTGTACCTTTGTTTATAAGTCTGGGCACCAGATATAGCTATAATACAGTTGAAATCTGAATTGACAAACTGAGAAGCCAGCCAGTGTAAAGTGATATAATACAACAACAAGGCCCAACAATTGAGAAACTGTCTATATCTGCAAGCCTGCAAGGTGTGTATGGATCTTGGTCTAGTTGAGGAGTATGCTTGGACGAACAAACAATTCTACCTCCCCACCAGGAGAGTATCCAAGCATTGGAAGGGCTCGATGGTCAGCTGTATTAGTCTAAATCAAACATGTATACATATAAGTTGGTGTACAGTCGACCTAGATTCTTTCCTCCCCCTCCCTTGAGACATGCCAACCGTACGGTCATCCCTGGGATCATTAGTGCAATGATATCGGAATCTGTCAGTCAAACTTGAAGCAGACGGTCATTGCTTAAGCCACGCCTACGCCAACCTTGGGCTTTAAGAATCTTGGTCAAGTGTTCGATGTCTGTACATGTATACAGCTCATTGTTTAGACCTACTTTCTTATTTTTAGATAATCAATTCCTATTTGATTCAAAACCTTCTAGAGATACAAACTGTAACTACATGCATGTTTCAAGACACAGTGATAAACATATACTATCAAAGGGTGATCTTGGACAAGGCCGTAGCCAGGATTTTATTTCGGGGGTGTTTCTGAATATTGGAAAAAAATTCCATTTTCGCCGCCGAAATTTCTGACGACCTTTCGACCTTTTAAATTTATTTTTTAGTCATTCGGTCGAAATCTTGAAAAATTTTCCACTTTTGCCGCCATAATTTCTGATGACTTTTTTAGTCATCAACTTCCATTTTTCAGATCGGAGTTTTATCTATTATTTCATTTGGGAGGGGTGTTTTCATGCTTTATTTCATGGTTTTTGAATCACAAACTAGAAAATGCAACACATTTTTTTCTGCATTTTCCATTTGGGGGGGGGGGTGTTCAAACACCCCAAAAAACCTGTCTACGGCCTTGATCTTGGAAGGAGCAATATATCTTTTTGCTAGTAGACCCTTAATGGCGCTGAGCTTTCATGGTTTCCTACAACCTCAAATAGGCCTAATAGGCTACACGCAGCCTATATCTCACGCAGAATACGAACTTTAATATACCAAGTTTAATTTTGGACTGAGCCGAAACAGATAGGCCTATATAGACGATATCGAACTCATCTCAAAGATTTTTATTGTTGCAAATTGTTGTCATGGAAGTTCCCAAGAACTGATCATCATGATTATCGTAATCTTCATCGTAATCTCGAAATTTCTGCAACGCGCTTAAAGGCTCTATAGGCTACAATGTAGTGCGAATCAGCTAACTCACACGTAGGAAGTAGGCACTCAGTAAAAACATAATCGACAAGCGGCATGGAGGGGAAGTCAACTCTCTGCATGGCCGTGTTCCAGAGCAATTGCAATAAAAAATTTATTTAGCGCCATCTTGTTACAAGGACAAGGTCCAAAATGTCATTCGTCTTGTTTTGGTCATCTCCTCTGTCTTCCTATTGTCTGGTTAGTATGTCCAATGTAGACCTACATGTTTGTGGAGTTAGCAAAATGTTGTCCATAGACCAAAGCTCTCCCTCAAGCAGGGCTTACCCTAATACTAAATCTTCCGTCATCATATACGGTTAATGACGTCATTATCGGTCTTCTGCTCGTGCTTAAGAATATTATTTGCAAAACAATTATTGACCAAACACTAATCGTAATCGTGATCTCCAGATTTCTAAAGCACCACTCGAATGCCAAGCGCATGCGTGGCACCGGGTTATTAACGAGCGCTGTGTCTAGTCAGAAGGGTTGGCCTCGAGTAGCCTATATGGTCTGAAGGAGGTCGTAGTCCGGTGGAGGCACCATGCCGTGACATATTGAGAACACCATACACACACATACACACAAACACAAACACACACACGCAAAAAGCACGCAAAACGCACACACGCAAAACGCACGCAAAACGCACAGTGGCGGCGCCAGGGGGGGCTAGGGGGGGCTAAGCCCCCCCTATCGGCGGCTCAGCCCCCCCAAAACAAAACGAGGAAAATCTCAACTGCTAACTTCGAATAAAAAAGCTAGACAGTGACCAACGGCGAAGAAATCAACTATGTAATCACTAATCATAGCGTAGATGGCTTATCCTAATAGAATCCACCGCATATAATATTTTGCCAAATATACCCCCCGACCCATCATGAGGTTATGTATACCATAATATATTATGTAGCCCGCCGGCCGGCTGAGGGGCTACACCTGTAGTCTTATACAATCACATGCGAAATGGGGTTTTCAAGTAACAGCAGCACTCATGGTGAGACTTTTGGGGCTTGGTAACGGTCCCCAAGTTTGTGGTCAAACCCTGCCCTAGGGTGTGCGGGGCCCAAGGCAGCAAGAGATTCTCTGAAAAGGGTTCTGAAGCAGAACATTTACGAAGTTGATTTCCTGAAAATATGGTAAGCAGGCCTACTGTATATCATAGGCTTTGATATTCTAGAAAACCTGAATTCTACCGGTAGGCCTAGCCCGGGGCTGAAAGTGGTTTGGAAAGTTGCCTGGTCTGACTTTGACGGACGAGCCGAAGCCTTTGAGCCGAAACGTTTCAGAAATCTTGTTTTGGTCATACGCCCAGAATTGTAGAAATTTCTCCCATTTTTGGTACCTGACGACCTTTTTAGTCATTAATTTTTGCCCATAAAATTTTTAAATCATACCATTTTTACCTAATTCTTTTGTTTGATGACCTGTTGTTTTTAGTTGTTTGCCCACAAATTGTTAAGACTTGCTTCTCGGCTGATACCCGGCACCAGCAGGTCAAGAAAATCAATGCCGGGTCGCAGACCCTGACAGACCCGGCTCACTTTCAGCTCTGGCCTACAGCCTATACTTGTACATTGTAGTTGTGACTCGCTTTATTTGCAGACTCATGGGTGGAGTTTGGTCTCAGCTCGGGAGGGGGGGGATAAATCAATGTTCCGCGGATCTCCATTATAATAATAGTCAAGTCAACTTCAAAACAGCAGGTCGTTGATAACACCAGAATCAAAATTATGACCTTACCCACCGGAGAATCGTTGGGAACACTAAATCAAAATAATATCCTTAGACACCCGAAAATTGTAGATAGCACTAAAAACAAAATAAAGTCCTTAGACACCCGACAATCGTTTGCAACACTGGAATCAAAATGATATCCGTAAACAATAAACACCCGAAAATCGTTGATAACACTGGGATCAAAATAAAGTCCTTAGACACCCGAAAATTGTTGGTAGCACTTAAAACAAATTGAAATCCTTAGACAGCCGAAAATCGTTGATAACACTGGAATCATAATGATGTTCTTAGACAACCGAAACTCGTTGGTAATACTGGAATCAAAATAATATCCTTAGACACCCGAAAATCGTTGATAACACTGGAATCATAATGATGTTCTTAGACACCCGAAAATCGTTGGCGTAATACTGGAATCAAAATGATATCTTTAGACACCCGAAAATCTTTTATAGCAATGGAATCAAAAAAATGTCCTTAGACACCCGAAAATCGCTGATATCAGTATAATCAAAGTGATGCTCTTAGACACCCGAAAATTGTTGGTAACACTTAAGTTAAAATGAAATCTATAGACACCCGAAATATGTTGTTTGCACTGGAATCAAAACGATGTTCTTAGACACCCAAAACTCGTTGGTATTACTGGAATCAAAATGATGTCTTTAGACACCCGAAAATCGTTGATAGTAATGCAATCAAAAAGATGTTTTAGACACCCGAAAATCGTTGATAACAGTATAATCAAAATGATGTTCTTAGACACCCAAAAATCATTGGTAATACTGGAATCAGAATGATATTCTTAGACACCCAAAAATCGTTGATAACATTTGAATCAAAATAATGTCCTTAGACACCCGAAAATCGTTGATAACACTATAATCAAAGTGATGTTCTTAGACACTCGAAAATCGTTGACAACAATTACAATCAAAATGATGTCCTTAGACACCCTAAAATCGTTGGTAACACTTAAGTTAAAATGATATTCTTAGACACCCGAAACTCGTTGGTAATACTGGAATCAAAATGATATCTTTAGACACCCGAAAATCGTTGATAATACTGCAATCAAAAAAATGTCCTTAGACACCCGAAAATCGTTGATAACAGTATAATCTAAATGATGTTCTTAGACACCCGAAAATCATTGGTAATACTGGAATCAAAATGATATCCTTAGACACCCAAAAATCGTTGATAACATTGGAATCAAAATAATGTCCTTAGACGCCCGAAAAGGTGATTTAAACAAAATTGGACGACTAAAATTATGTCTTCAGAAATTTTAACAGCTAAAAATGGTGTCTGCAGAAATTTTGACAACAAAAAAAACGTCTTCAAATATTTTGAAAACTAAAGTAAGGTGCCATCAAAAATTTTGACAAATAAAAAAAGATTTCTTCAGAGATTTTGACACCTAATCAAAGGTATCTTCATACATTTTTACGACTAAAAAAGGTGTTTTCAGACATCTTGACGACTAAAAAGTCGTCAGAAATTCTCCGCCGAAGAAGCACTACAGAAATCAAATCCTGGCTACGGCCTTGGAGGCTGGAGGAAGTTGTGCAGTTCAATAAATTTCTTTAAAAACCCGTGCATTCTTATACTGGTAGTCGGCGACACTTCAAAACGAGTTCTTGTTGAAGGTTTCATGATTTTATCGTTCGTAAATAGCTGGCGAAAAAGAGCCTAAAATGGCTCCAGTTGAGGTCAACAAACCTAAAAAATGCGTTGGCGGCTGGGGCTCCGCCCCAGACCCCGCTGGGGGAGCTCACGACGCTCCCCCAGACCCCCTAATCGGTATGGGCTTCGTGCCTTCGGCACTCAAAGCTTCGCGCCTTCGGCGTTTGGTAAAAAAAACCTTTTTTCTGCCTTGGGGCTTCAGCCCCCCCAAACCTGAATTCCTGGCGCCGCCACTGAAAACGCACGGACGCAAAACGCACACACGCACGCAAAACGCACACACATGCACGCGCACACACCCACCCACACACACACAAACACACACGTAGGCTACACGTGTCGCTCTGGTACTAGTAGCCTTTGCAGCACGCGATGATGCAACCGCAAGGAGAAGGAAGTTCCCTCAACGCTATAGCAGCTATAATATGTTGCACATCTGGCTGTTCGTTAAGCTGGCGTTGTCACGTAGAAGAGACATTCATCATCAACTGAACAGTGCAGTACAGTACAGTACAGTACAGTACAGTATATATATATATATATATATATATATATATATATACATGTACGTCTGCTGCTTGTCGCTCGACTGAAGAGACTTCACCAATTTAACTCCAAAGATCACGTCACTCCTTCTCCACAAAGACGAAAATTACCAGGGTGTGGACGGCGCATGCATAGGGTTTACGTCTCCCAGACTCCCCTTCAAACCCGAGTTACCCGACCACATATCATTATGTCATCATATCAGTCAACTAAACTAACTAAACGAATAGGCCGAGAGTGACAAGTCCAAATTTCATTTATTTATTCATTTAGGATTTTTTTAATATAGCGACATTTCAAGGTGAGCAAGTCAGAAGCGCTCCCAGCTCAACCATAGCTAAATAGGACAGTATTGAGATTCTTAAGGAACAGATTGGAGTGATCTTTGGGCATTAAGCGATGCCGACAGGGACGCCATTTCAGGTGGTAGGGTCATGGATACGCGAGCCACAGATTAATGACTGTGGACAATTATTGATTAGTGCACCAATATCTTCATATTCAGTTTTTATTTAAATAAATCCGACACATACACACACATATATATATATATATATATACATAAGTCTTACATGCTGTTTATATCCAGGTGGATATGTTGGACTACCTGGACGAGGACGAACCAGAGGAATCGTTCTGTTCCTACGAGGGATACGTCAAGACGGAGAGGAACTGGTTTGGCTTCCTCGCCAACCTCACCGTCACCGACACGGGTCGTCTGATGTTCGAGTTCCGCTACCCTGCGGACAGATGCTGTCTCAACATCCTCTTCTACACGGGGGACCAGCTGTCCGGCATCAGCACCCGCATCAACTGCTGGCAGAGAGAGGAACTGCTGCACCCTGAGGACGACCAGATCCTTCGCCTTACCCCTAGCTTCTCCTGGTCCGGGTGCCGTCTCACCAGGTCCGCCGGTGTCCCCACCTACGTCTGCAAGGGTGGTCGCACCCTCAGCAACGACCGAGGGGCAGCCACCGAAGACCCGCACACGTGGTACGTAGCGGTCAGCAACTGCGCTGCGTTGTACGGTCTCGAGCTGACCTACCGTCTCGAGCTGCACGGTCCGGTGACCTCATGCCCTGCGGCGTCCGACAGGGTCTTCTCCGACACGACCTGGAGGAACCCTTGGACCTTCACAACGACAGGATCGATGCCTGCGAAGGCAGTCTCGATGATCCCACGCCAGGCGGAACTGACCCTGCTCGAGAAGGACCAGTCCGTGTGTATCGTCGAGGGTGAAGTGAACACGACGAAACTCAACTGGGCAGGATTCTTCCGCAATCTGACGTTCGTCGAAGGTGGAGGATTCCGCTACGAGTTCTCCTATCCGTACGACATGCAGATCCAGAACGTCCTTCTGTACGACGAGGAGGACGTCCGACAGTTACGCGCCGGACAGAACTGCTGGGAGAAGGAAAGCGTCATACAGTCGCTTCACATACCAGACAAAATTCTCGATCTTTCCTACAGGTATTATTTTGCGGGTTTCCAATGTGAGAGTCGTAATTCTCGTAAAGGTGTTGCACAACACTAATATGGTGCATAATTATGACGCGCAACAACTGGTCTGGACCATGGGCGTCCGCAGCGGGGCGCAAGGGGGCGCAAGTGCGCCCCCTGGATTTTTCGCATAGTTGCACAAAAATTATTGATTATTTGGTTGAGATTGTTACAACGCGATTTTCAATTTGATTATGGATTCGTTCTACAAGTTGATCCGATATATTTTTCTTTGGGCGCATAACGCTACTAACGTAGGCTAGGCCTATAGGTCGGTTCTAGGATTCTCTTGTGGTAATATGGAAATTCAAATTGTCACCCATTAAATTTAGACCATAATTATGACAATTATTTAAAAGTTTGCGCCCCCCTAAAAAAATTCCTGCGGACGCCGATGGTCTGGACAACTAGCCACATATAAAAGTACACACACACACACGCACGCACACATACATACATACATACATACATACATACATACATACATACATACATACATACATACATACATAGGTCTATAGCCTATATGCATATATAGGGCCTACATAGCCTACCATACGTACGTACATATATGCGTGTGTGTATACGTTTACATACTGGTCTTATATATAAATAATACATACATATGAATTATTATTCATACATAAAATTATGCAATTTATACATACGTATTATTACGTAGGCCTAGGCCTATACATGTCATTAAATCATTCTCGAATTGGGATCAATAAATTATGATAATAATTATGGTCGAGATGAGATCACATTTTCGGATGGAAAACCCTGACCACAATGAATGGCATCGACATCGTTTTCTACTCGAATGATTATGCATATCAGGCCTATACATAATACATGCACACTGTTGCACAGGCCTACTCAGCACTCACTTGCGCGGTGGTGTAGTGGTGGCGTCGTTGCCTTGGAGCCGGAAGATTCGAGGTTCGAATCCATCTCGCCGCGTAAGGGCCTTGAGTAAGTCCTTCACCCACATTATTGCTCAGCGCTTCGGCGTGAAACTTCGATGCAGTGTCCGCTCTGCATTCGGGAGCGCCTCTGAATAGTGAATGAGAGCTTGATTAGGCGCTATAACAAGTGCACATGCAAACAAAACAAACAAACATGTGGACCTAAGAGTCATTTCTCTGTTCAAAGTTTGTGTACATAGGCTACATGTAGCATTCTGTGGAACTCGTGGTTGTCCTGTGGTCCATATGCAATAGGCTACAATATGCAGTGCATGTGCTACAGCCTTGTAACCATCATCATCATCATCAATATCATAGGGCTCAATGCCCGTAAGAGTCCGACGCCACTCTCTGTCTGAGTCTGTCTCGTGCCATGTTGCCCAGCCTCAACCGGTCCGGTCAGCAGGTCTACTCCATACCATTAACATCTTGGAGCATCTAGACCACATTGTCCGATTGAAGAGAATCGTTGGAGAGAGGCATGAAGGACAACGTGGGTCAATGCCCGTTGTGTCCCACGCTCTCTCCCCCGACTCTCTTGTAACCATGGCGACCGTTTCATAATAATATTTAATGTCCGTGGCGACCCTAATCTCATCTCCACTTTATTGGTCTTAAGCTTGGCTGGATTTGACTATTATACTGGCCATGATCTGCAGGTCAATAGCCATGGCGTCCCATGCATGCTAATCTAGCAACGCACTGTATGACCTACGTTTAGTATTTGGAACTCAATGCCTCATACCACATGTAGCCATGTAACTTTGGTAACATTTGCCTGGCCTGGTAGCTATAGTGACCAAAGTTTAGCCTTTGCAACCATAGTTACCCTAATCAAACTTTGTAACCGTAACGTAGTCTCATAATTACAGAGACATTTTAGAAATTGTAATTTGAGAAAATTGGATGCTGTTATACATGTAAGCCTATAGCTAGCTGTTACTGGAATTCACCTGTAATCTCATTTCCGGTTGAGCCTAACGAGATTACAGGTGAATTCTAGTAATAGCTAGCTGCAGGCTTTTGACAGCACCCAATTGATTTCTTTCTTTTGTATCAGGTGATAATTATGTCTATTAATAACACAGATGAATTTATTAATCATTTAAAAATACAGAATGGATCGATGGATGAACTGTAGTTTATTGATGCTGCAGATCAACGTGGTTCGGCTGCTCATCAAGGAACGGTCAATACAACATCAATCTCACCTGCTCAGGTGTGCGTCGCTTTGATGAGCCGCAAAAGGTGTTCATGGCGGTGAGCAACTGCCGCAGCCACAGAGGCATCTTGCTCTACTACAGACTTGGAGTCTTTGGTTTCAAAGACGAAGATCTTTGCAACAGGAATCAGACGACGTTTCTACACCGTCAGTTGGACTGCTACATTTTCGTCGTTTCAATTCTACTCCTACAGTTTAGTCTTTGGAAAGAATCAGGCTTACAGTTCCAAACGGTTAATTAAACGTAGAAAAAGTCTGTCTAATTAAGCAAGTAATCGCTATACACCGGGTATCGCAATTCGAAATCTCTAAAGCGCCACTTGAAAGTCAAGCGCAGAGCACCAGCTTGCGCAGAAGTGCGGTACGTGTCTAGTCAGGTTGGAAGGGTTGTCTAGAAGGGTAGTCCGAAGGAGGTTGTAGTCAGGTTGCCAGCTTATCAGAGGTGGCAGAGTAGGCTATAGCTGTTGAGGTGGGTGGTGTGTTAGGCCGATAACTGGAAGGGGGAAGATCAGACGAGTCGGAGTAAAGGTAACTAGGTAAGTAAGAGTATAGTATTACATAAAGAGGTGATCTTTTAGTTTCGAATGAAAGCAGGAGGAATGATAAATGGATAATTATAATTAGACCATGATGATGGATAGAGGGACTGATGAAGGTGATGGTGATGGTGGGTAACCGGAAAGATGGAGGAGTAACAGGAAACAGCGGAATTCATGAGACAGATGATTCCAGAAGCGTGGGCAGACCGACAGTGATTGATATATGGGTTGGTTGGAGAACTTAAGATCAGTGACAGCTGGGAGGTCGAGAGAGACAAGGAGTCAAGGATCGCTCACAGTAGTTATAGAGACTCTGCTCACTTAAGTCCTACACTTATCCGGTCTCTTGTGTGTTTGATCCCTATTGTCATAATTATGTGAAATCTGATGATTTATATAGCGCCGTATTATCATCCCGCACAATGAAGACAGCAATCAATGATTGGTTCGTGTTCAACCGTAGACCACAATTATGCAGTCAGAAAAAGCAATTCACCGGGGAAAGAAGCATATCTGAAATCTGATGCTTTGTCATATTACAGTGTTTAATCTAGACGTCTTTGGGGGATGGATAGGTGTTGTACACATGTATATAGCATTCACCCCCCCCCCGCCCCTAGAAAAACCCAACCGGTTTAATACAAGTGAAGTTTTTCTGTCAGTAGAAGAATTCGACTTCAAAGCATTGAAGCACTAAAAAGTCATCAGTATTTTTGGTGGGAAGTAAAACTTACAATGTTTGTGGGATGAAATTTAGGTGAAAGACTAAAAAAGTCGTCAAAAAATTTCTCAGTCATAAGGTGTCGTCAGTACGTGTCTGACTGAGCGGTTGTCGTCCGCCCCAAAACGCCCCCCCCCAGAAACCTAAATACCCCTCCCACACCCAAATCAGGGTGACTAATTTAAACACTGTTCGTCATATCATGGCACTGTGGTCTGCTCGTAGAATAAGGAATGACAACTGTTGTTTTGAGCACAATGGGTGGACTCCATGTAAGCAACCCTGTTTCCGGATGTGTTCACATGATACTTCTGTCTTATGCTTCAGATATTTACGAACATTGTATATATAGGCTATGTATCATGTATAACTGTGCAATAAATAAATGTTTAACTCGAATGTACTGGTAGCCAGTTCTTAGTGTGATGCCTACAGGAATTGTATCCTGTAGAAATTGTCGTTCACACTGCATGTATGTTTATCTTGCTGTTTGCATAATTATTATGGTAAGTTAAACATGTAGGAGTTGACTCTATTCCTCTGATGTTAGATCTGGAAAAATTAAGTCTTGCCAGGAATTTACTGCTACTGTTAATTATGTATTCACTCTTTTGTTATTGGTACATGTACTGTCAGCACCGGGATGTTTGCCGTTTTGTTATTGGCATCACCACTGTGGCATGAGCCTGTAAAAGGTTAATATTGTAATGTAATAAGATTTTAGTCTATTTATGAATTTATTAAACGCCCATCACAGTAAAACCTAAGCAGAGACTTATTATTTGTTTGATTGTTCGTGAATTACCTCAAAGATTGTTTGCTAAAATGTGGAGTATACATGAATACCAAAGATTCATCTAAAGATCAATGCCAAAGAATACAACACATGCAAACGATTCAGTTTTGTACCCACTGTAATTGACAGAAAATTCTCATGTTTAACAACAATAATAATAATGACAATTTCTTTGGCACCGTAACACAGTTACAAGGCGCCTTTACCTTTATGTAACAGCAAGAAAGGCCTCACAAAATAAAATAAGTCTTGACTAATTTAGAAGTTCTTAGACTGTCTTTATTAACTTCTTAAAACTTCATACCAGCAACACCATACAAGTTAAAAAGTCGTGAATTTCGTCTGCATTGTAATTGGGTTGTGCTTTGTCACCCCGATTGATAATTACAAATGAAGATACACAGATAAATTTTATTATTTAATTTTTCACAAATTGAGTCATTACCTTGACTTAAAGTTAAACTGGTCGTGTAAGAAGCAATTCACTTGATCAATTGCATGTTTACTTAAAATGGAGATTGTGTTCATTGTTTTAATTGCAAATGCATTTTGAAAACGGTTGTACGAATTAAACATGGTGTGTAAAAAGCATTTCACTTGAATCAGTATTCTAGGATGTCATAAAACGGTTTCAGTTTTCACAATGGCATTGTTTAAAGTTCGTCTCCATTTTACTTAGTCAACATTTATAACTAGGAATTTCACTGTGGCAAGTATTTCAGCCGCAGCTATGATGCCAAAGATGTGGACCGAAAAAATAACATTTCTGCAGAATGTACTTGTCAGAATATATTTACATATCGTCTTTCATAACTTCTCAGATATTATTATTATTATTGCTGTCAAGCGCATGATCACATCTCATCTCTTGTAGAAGGCTACAACCCTACTGCAGAGAACGGTTTGTCACACTTTATTAGACAAACTTTCAAAGTTTTATAAAGACTTCAAGCAATTCATTTCACAGCGAAATTGACTCTAAAAATAAATATGTTGTTCCAAGGTAACAGACTGCTTATTATTGGCATCTTCTATACATATTTGACATTATGAAATTTAAAGCTGGGGTCTGATTTATAGACAGCAGAACCAAAGATGTCGTCTTAATCTGGCCAAGTCTACACGCAGAGCATATATATAGGACGTTGAATGGCGAACCATGAGATGAGCTTTCGGACGGGGTTCAAGATGACATAGGGGAACTGATGACGCTCAGCTGAAACCGTCGTCGTCTTTTGAATCTTCCGATGGAATCACCGAATTGTAATGTTCGCCCAAGCCAAATGCATGCCTGTGATACCTGCAACCAGAACATTAATTTTGGGTAACTTCAGAAGCAATCATCATTTTGCATTGTATCTATAATTTATAAAGCACCTCTCACAGTGCGCACACCAATCAGAGGCACTCCCAGTGCGAAAGATCCAGAGAAAAGAAAGGTTTTGAGAAGCAGAAAGATGTGCTTGGGGCGCGGTGGTGTAGTGGTGGCGTCGTTGCCTTGGAGCCGGAAGGTTCAAGGTTCGAATCTACCTCGCCACGTAAGGACCTTGGGCAAGTCCTTCACTCACAATTGCTCAGCGCTTCGGTGTGAAACTCTGATGCAGTGTCCGCTCTGCATTCGGGAGTGCCTCTGAGTAGAGAGAGCTTGATAGGGCGCCGATTGTTCAACTTGCTCCAACTTGCAAAACGTTAGAAGACGATAAAATACCACATAATTAAATTTAAATTAATGAAGCTATGCTTGATGAAGTATATAATATTCTTACATTAAGTTAAATTTGATTAACCTCAGAGCTCTTATGTTTTTCTACTTAATACTCCGTCACCAATACCAACAATGCATTTTATTTGTAAGAAATATTCGTTCAACGTACGATATGACGAGTTTTTGGTTCGGAAGATGTTCGCCGACAATAATGTTCGCGCCATCGGCCTGGACGACTTCTATTGGACGGCTGAGAACATCAGACAAAGCACGAATCTGAAAGCAGACAATGCGTCATTGTGAATACGGATTGTCTTTGCATGTACTGTGGCTTTTGTCATATTGCATTGCATCATGGTCAATGCACTGACAACGTAATGACACTGTTTCAACATTGCGTTGATCACAGGGCCTACATCGGGCGACAAAAAAGCCAATAAACCTGCTTTTGAGCAGAAAAACTCATCATGATCATCATCAGCAGCAGCATCATCATTAGCAGCATCATCATCATCATATCTGTTCTAAGATAAATTACCAAACACTAACAAAAGTACGAACAGCAATGTCAGCTGAAGTTTCCATTCATGGTAAAACCACATTTAAGGAAAGCTCTAACCTCTGTGTGACCTCCCCATTCTGATGTTGACTCAACTCGGTGGCAGTACGTCATGTACTCTTCTGAAATAAATATATCCAACTAACAAGTCAAATGATTTATCTAGAGCCTTTTGAGGTTCTGTAAAGACCCTATATAAAGAGCCACAGAAATTAATGTGTCAACACGTATGTTGGATTAACTGCGGGAGCAAAACTTATGCTTCAATCGTTAGCAAAGTCAGACTAAAAATATTGACCACCAGAAAATTATATCTTTAATGTGTTCTTTTAATCGCACTAAAGCAGGCTATTTTAACTATGCTGACGTATCAAGAATAATTTTTTTATACCACACTTAAATCATAAAAAAATGTCAATCTAGAAGCCAACCATGGCTTCATAAAATGTTGGCTTCCATCATTAAAGTTTAAACTGAATTTCACTTTGTACTAATTCATTCATTCATTCATTCATTCAATCCATAATGCACAAAAAAAATTATGGCTCCAACATCAAATTTCATTTCAGTCCAAGTAAGTTGGTCAGTAAACCAGTATTTCATGTATAAGAGGAAGAAACTTACGTTCACTGTACATCTCTCCCGTTCCCTCTTTGACAAGAAATGGAAGAAAGTCATTGGGATGCGACCTCAGATATCCAGCCGCATGACAACGCAGCACTTCAACGCTAGACTGTGTTGAGATAATTTACAGAAAAAACATTTGCAATTATTCTAATTTTTAATGCAGATTTCACACTAGATTTAGCAAACTTACGGCAGTGCCGAAGGGTTTATACAACATACAATGAGTTTATAGAATGCTTGACAAGTCTATACTAGGTTTAATGACTTTATACATTGTACTAGTCTAGTTAGCTTAGCTTATAGTTAGCTTAGCGTTTATAGTAAGCTCAGTGAATTTACAAAACAATTAACAAGATTAGATTTCTTGGGCAAGTTGTGTAAGATCTGATCAGACACCCCTTTTGGGTCACAATGAACAAGTTTCCGAATGTGGTCAACATCCAACAACACAGCCTAGAGTCAAGGAAACTGATCAGTCAACCCTGAACATGGACATAATCCGGCATGTTAGAAGGCTCAAAATACGAGTGCTTTGTGCGCCATCATTGAGCTCACCAGAGGGTGAAAGCATGCAGAAATCATTCCTTTGGAATTTTTGCCCAGTCCTCAAAAAAGACAAACGATATTAAGTTGCATGAAATGGTGTCAGAATCACATGTTAAAGTGAAAAAGACAAGTTAAAAAGAAACGCTATTCGAGGTGCCACCACATCTAAAAAGATGTACGCTACAAGCAATATACAAGCAGTTGTGTATTACATTTATAAGCTTAAACATCTGAAGATAGGCAGGGCTATTTTACACAGTACGATTGGATATACTTCATAAACAGAACTAATGGATATACTTCATAAACAGAACTAATGGATATACTTATAAACAGAACTAATGGATATACTTATAAACAGAACTAATGGATAAACTTATAAACAGAACTAATGGATATACTTTATAAACAGAACTAACATCTATCCGTTGTTGTCGTAGCTGGTCGGCGATGGCAGCATACAAACTACGAAGCAAAAAACAAACAACTAAACAGAACTCAACAAACTAAACATCAACAAACCAAGTCCTTTCTAGCCAATCAGTCAGGTGATAACGAGGTCAAACAACAGGTCAGTCAACAAGAGGTCAGTCCTTAAGTAAGTTAGCCAGGAAAGTGAGTATGCAAAATCAGTAAGCACATCAATGGGTCAATACATAATACATACCTACCTACAATACTATACTATTTTTGGATTTATAAAGCACCTCTTACAGTACAACATAATTAGAGGCACCCCCAGCAAAAAAAACGTCTTAAGAAAATGCACTGAAAGTCTGAAACAGTTGTGCTTTCAGATAAGATGTGAGTACGAGTTATAGTATGGAGGCCACTCCACAGTAAAGGGCGGACAGAAGCAAAAGCACGGTGCTGGCCTGTAGCAGTCTGACAATGCACAAGTTACTAAGCAGCATCAGCAATAATTATTCGCAAACTTGAATAAATTGTGTATTAGTTCATCATTGAATGTTAAGAATTTTGAATTTTAACAATTCGTGATAACCGCAATGATATTAAAAAAATCAAGTAAGATTTTTTAAAAATATAATGGAAGTGTGAGTGCTACTATAGTGACTATGTAAGTAAGAACAATTGTGACACGATTAGGTCTTAAACTTACCAATTTCCATCTGACGGAATCTACAAAACGAACCACCAATAAATGGTTTAAAACAATGAGTTCTAATATCAAGGACCAAGCTATATCATTTGCCACATGCATTGGTTCTGACTTCTACCTTCTCTCCCCTCCTCTCTGCATGCAAAGAGGAAGGAGGGAAGAGATCTGTTCTAGATCTCTTACTACATCTCTGTCTTTCCTCATAACCTATTTCTTCTCTCGGGTGCTTTCACTGGCAGTGCTCCTGAATAGTCACAGCTGTGAGTGGTGCTAAAAAATTACAAATTATATTACCGGTGTTACATTACATAATCATGAAATATTATTGTGCGCCTGTCAGTTAGAATCAATAAACGATTAAATAACAAAAAAACTGATTATAGATTCTGTTATGTGCTTTAAAAAATGCTGCATTTAATGAACTATATGGGGCTAAAGTTCACCGAATATATAACAAATTACCTCGTGGACTGCTAATCCTCGTTTCTTGAGAGCTGCCTTTATCTTTTCAGCTTCGACTTTCCTGGCGCCAGTTTCGTTGAGGATCTCCTGGTCACGGATTTGTTCTTCGCGCTCCACCTGCTTCTGCACCTTTTTGTCCTGGCAACGGATCACAATTAACATCGATACAGATCTGCGTCAGTTAACAAAATCAATTAGGCGTAAAATAAAAAAATTTGTGTTTCCGGTAACCCGACCGACCTATTTTAACGGCCGCGACTCAAATATTTTTGTAAAAAAATTTATAAAAAGAAAAATTCAAAAAAAATTATTTTTTCAAAAACAATTTAAATTTAAAAATTTTTTTTTTTTTACATTTGTATTGACATAACATAAGAGACGTCAACAAAATGAAATTAATAGGACTGTTTCTAGAGCAGTTTTAGGTGCAGACAGTCGGGAAATAGGCAGTTTATACTTGCTTAGAACACGTACTTTGTTTCAGCATGCAAAAAAGACTAGTGGGGTATACTTTTTCGGATAGTCACTGCATAAAAATATTTCACCAAAATAAAAAATATTTTCCGACCTACCTACCCAATTTTCTTTAGCTCTGTTACCGGAAACACAACATTTTTTTTTAGGCCTTACCATCAATTAGATGTTTATTAAAAACGTTCAATTCAATGAAATGCTAGCACCTCTAAAAGACAATAACTCAGAAAAGCTCAAAGGTTAGCGCCAACAGAAGATAACAAATTGGCACATGTTTCATACATATTGGAAGAGAATGAACAAAGTATTCTGATCTATACAATACAATACAATGCAATACAATGCAATACAATACAATTGTAATTACAGATTTGCAAACTTCAGAAGTGATCAATGAAGCTGGGCAACCAACAAGAGCCATATGTAGACTGAAAAAGGTATAGTGATTGGTCAGGTGCTCACTGTTCACCATGCCAATCAACATCAAATTCAATTATCCCTTGAGATGATTAAACTTGAGGGACCTTCAACAAGTATTTGGAGCATATAATCATCAGCACCATCAGTTTTGCTCACGTAGTAAACACCAGCACTACATTCATAAGTAAATTAACCCTTTAATGCTGGAGGGTATAGGATTTCCCATACCATTTACTACCATCTCGGCATTAAAGGGTTAAACAAGCAAGACAAGACGGCAGCATATTTCCAAAGCGAAGTCACCCTACTTTTCTTCTCTGCGTCTTTGACGGTTTCTTATCGCTCTTCACGTTGAGACCGGCTTCACCAGAGTTTTCTGAAGTGCCACCACCACCGTCGACGACCAGACCATCGTCAGTCGCCGGAGTAGCACAGTCTTCTGACTTTTCTGCCACCTGAAGTGACTGAAAGTTTCAACAAGTGGAACTATGTTTATAGATCCTGAGACATTAAAATATTTTCAAACTGACAAAATTGCATGTATACAAAGAAAATGATACAGCTTGCTGGGACACAAGAGATAACCCAAAAGGAAATAGGAGTTGTGTTTGATTAGTGTTTACACCCACTTATTTATCTCAGAAGAAATTACACCAAAAACATCACTGGGCAAACGAGTGGACTGGGAACCCACCCTCATGTCCTGAAGCCACGAAAAATAAAGTTAATATTATTACTTCTGTGTTCTATTCAGCAAACCTATTTTGATGTCCAATTGTGCGTTTGCAAATGGAGTAAAATAGACTATGCTTACTTACTGACCCAAATATATAGTAATTTGAGCAACTACATGCCATAGTGAAAGGCTGCACTTGGATTTAAGAAAGCTGTGCAGTAAATTATTTGCTAGAAATTTAACAAAATTAAAAACTGGAATGACACTTTTCAAATGGCTATGTAAGAATCTCAAATCCAGATGATATACACTAAATTCACTTCCCACTCTTTTACTGTAAGACAACAATGTAAATAATTCAACTTTCACTCATCATATATCCTAAAATGTAATTAACAAATGTTACCATTAGCCGAGCTCTCAGTTCTTGTATCTCCCGTTCATGTTTTCCTTCCAATTCGGCGTCTAGTACAGTGACCTGTGCTGTAACTTCTTTCTTCTTCTTCTTGTCTCCTTTTGGGACACCATGCTTTAGCCTCTGTATTTCCACTTTCAAAGTAAACAATTTTTATTTAATCTCAGCGAATTTCAAGCAATATGCTTACATTGATGCACCTTTATTAACACATGACCACAGTGGTTAAAGTGGTTTGGGTGAGCACTGAGCAGTGGGAACGCTGAATCTGTGAGCAGTGGGAACACTGATGATGAATTTTAATTGAACACATGTGTTTCAAGAGTTCTATCATGATGAGCAGTGGGAACGCAATCCAAAAATTTTGAGAGCTCTTGGAACGTCGTTCCCACGCACTTTAAACCCTGCATGACCAGGCCCACATTAAGGTAACCTAGTAATGGGTGCTGCAGCAACCGGGCCGGAAGTTTTGAGGGGCTCGCAGCTATAAACAGGGCAGTACCCGGTAGTACTGGCAAAATTTGATGTCAGTACATGCTACAGTTGTCTGAGACTATACTATAGCCTAGGCTTATATATTCTGATGACTTTTATAGTAGAATTTGCATAACCATAAACTAGGCCCATCTTCTCTTAGTATTTTTCTGATGACTTTTTTAGGCGTTGTCCGGATCTTGCAAAAAATTTCACCATATAATTTCAATGGGATACTATTAACGGTTTATTATAATAACCGGTGGGTAGTGTTTTCGAATTGGACTTGGAACAAAATAAGGTAAAGATAGATTGAAAGTTAGGGGATCAGACAAGTCACAGTAGGAAATCTTGAAGGAGTGAAGGCGCTGCAAACAAGCTTTGCAGTAAATTGAGCTCTAGTGCTACATAAAATTATATTTATCTCATCAGACTAAAATGGCATAGAGCACGAATTCCGAGTACCTTGGAGCTCCTTCTTTTCTTTTCTGTGTCTAGCAAGACACTCCTCTTCATCTTCGATTGCGTGTTCTCCAGTATCACAAGGATTTGCCATAATGCTTATTAAAAGTATATGCTTATCATGTCACGTTAACTTTAATATCGCTCACAGGGTGCCGCCAGGACTATATATATTATGATACTTCACTAGCAATTAGCAAATACCTACCGTCCATTTCTTGGCCCATTCATACATTTCGAACATTTTAATTGCATGGCTAGTGACGCAGAAATTAAAAATAGAGACATTGCCTGAGAGCAATATCTCGTTCTTTTTCCACCACAGCTTTATCTATTCTGTGGTTTCTACTGTGGACAAGTGTCTCCCCTAAGATGTAGGCTAGTTCGAGTCGTCTTTAATACAAACTAAAAATGCGTTCAATTTCTCAGCACGCCTTAAGGTGAACAAATTTCTTTGACGCCCACTTGATACCTGAGCCTCCAAAAACCTTGTCAGGCAGAGTGTAGTCCTACTGTCAGTTGATTATGTTAAGCCAAGAAATTTCTAATGTGCTGTAAATACTAATTTATGGAATGAACTTCTAGACTTTATTTGCATATAATCTTTTAGGGCCTATTGTAATTCCGGCACTATTAAACTGTCATTTGTAACGTGCCTAAACAAAACAGAATCTTGCATGAAAGTGCGTAGCAGGAAAGTCTACTCATAATCTTAAACAAATAAGTTTTTTTTATTGAGGTTTTTCTTGAAGAGCAATAAAGGTGATTGGCTAATAAAATCCAGGTTATTGCATTCAGCTAACACAAATGAATAGTTTCCAAATCAATCAATCGTCAATCAATCGTAATTTATATAGCGCCCCTTAAAGGTAGCTATTCAGAGGCGCTCCTGGCCAAGATCAAGCGGAAAAAACAGTCTTCAACAGTTAGTGAAATTGAGAACAGCTTGGGATTCTGATATAACAGTTTATGTATTATATTCCAATAACAACTCAAGACCACTTATTATTTTGTTGTATTTCCATCGGGAGGAATAATTTGAGGAGGTTACTTCTCTAAAACTGAGATATTTCTCTTCATGCACCATGGTATATGATATCCATTTCTCCTTTTCAAAGTTGGATTAAAAGAATGAACTCCAAGCAGTTTTAAACAACAAGTCAAAGCATCACTTTACGAAAGCAGTTTATTGCATAACGTCACGCAATCACAATGTAGTATAATATAAGGCGCCAAAGAATGGCTTCATTCGGAATAATATCAAAAAAGCAAAATATCACAAAACTATGGATAGGAGCAACATCAACATTCTCGAAAGCAGAGGACGATAGAAAAATATGCACAGCCACAGACACGTGACTGGCTTTGTGGAAATAGAAATGTCAACATCGTGAAACACGAAAAGCGATTAATACAGAGAAATGCCGTACACCGATAGGCCGCATGGCGCACGCGTGAAAGTGGGAATCATATTCGTAATCTCCGGATTTCTTCAACAAATTGTTTGCGTTGTCCCCATAGTATATCAACAAGGAAATTCATAAGCAAAATGAAATTAATGTCCATCTTCCAAACTACCAGCAAAATTAAAAGCAATTTAAAGTAGAATATTTTACCACTTCTCACTCCCGCGCCGACTATATATGGGTGCATTTCTCCTCTTATGTTGACAAGGATATTCAGAACATGCAAATGGAACAAATTAAACTCAGAACAAGTTAAATAATAAACATCAACCACATAATATGATTCAAAAAAACTCTACAAAGCCTATAATAGAGAAGAAGCTCCCAAACAAAAACTAACTCGAATAATATATGAAAACTACAAGAAAAATACATGAAACCACGAAAAAAAGCAGGTACATTACAGCTAATTGAAATGAGAAAACAGCAGAATTAAGCCGATTTGAGTAAACTGTGAATCTTTAGTTACATCAAGAAACCTAGTAAACAGTGCAGCAACCACTTGAAATAAAACTGCAATGACCTCCTATTTACACTTACGCAACTAATTAGTCCACACATCATACTGGTATCAGACTACAAAATTAAATAACTTTAAAAATGAGTGAATTGCCGATTACAGACTCAGAAACACGAAGAACAGGTTAATGTCCATAATATGATGAGCTTTACAAGTTAACCTGGGCATCAATTATTGTTTTCATCAGCAATACTGCTATTGACACAAAATCTTGTTAATCGTGCAGTGAAAAAAATCAGATTTACAGTGAACAACACCATAAGAAAACGATGCCTGCTTTCTCAATCTAAACACTGCCAACATCGTCACACTATGAGCAAACTTTGTAGGTAGTTAACAACATATTTCACCAACTATTTTAATATGCTACTCAGTATCTTTGACTCAAATGCCAAGATTATTTTTAAGGGGGCAATCTCACTATTTCACAACGCCACAACATTAACTGGCTTTTAAATTGGCTATTAACAATGTAAACATAAAAATCATGACAACCTGTGCTGCGAAGTTTGTGCATTATCAAAAATTTAAACAGTAACTGTAAATGGCTGCCTTATATCTGCCGATAAAATTTAAAACTATGCTAAGTGATTACAAAACCAGCAGTAGAAATGAGCAGTATGCCATTTGAATCATACATTATAAGTTCTGCATCTTGCTCTAACAAGTCAAACCAGTTTCAAAGAAGTAGTGCTACTGGGTACATTGCAGTGCAAAAAAATATGCACTACTCGTAAGGAAAGTGCATATCTAATTTAGCAGTCACACTATATGTTAACAAACTCAATTCTATTCCTTACACATGCACTTTGAAGAGAACACACACACTTCAGAATTTCAAAATACAAACTCCTTTAGAGCACACTTCTGCAAACACCGCATTCTTTTCTGACAAGCATGCACGCAATTCTACTTTCAAACACAATTCATTTCAAAGCATGAATTTGCAGAAAAGAGTAACTGTACAGACAAAATATATGCATTCACGCAATGTGTGTCAAATTTACCAAAAATAGTATGCCAGCCCAAAAAAGACACAGTTAGGTTGGAACATCGAGTTAAAAAAACAACAACCAACTGAATAATTTTACAGATAAAGCAAAAAATCCAAACTTGCCCTAAAGTAGAAAATACCAAAATTAACAACAATTAACTAATCTATTACATTGTAATCAGATAGGAAATGGCAACAGCTCATCACCTTTTCTTTGAAGAGTTTTCACAATCTACCGTATGGAACAGAGACTCTTGTGAACACAGCCTAACCGTCCCCACCAAATATAATCTGAAATTGAGCTACATAAAAATGCTTGATTGCATTACATGGTAATTTACAACACCAGACCAATTTCTGTTGCAAAGTTCTGCAAGATTCAAATATGATAACCAGGTAATGCAAAGAAGTACAAGAGTGATTGATATTTACATTGTGATGCACGGTTTAGAATATCAAACTAGAACTATGTGTAGCAGACCATAAGAGCCTAGAAATACTCCACAAAATCATGGAATGCTGATAGAATTCCTATCTGATCCCTGCAAAATGAAGTGAGCAAGACAGACATCTTTTTTGGAAGGGATCCAAACCCAGCTGGCAAGAACAAGGGTTACGAAGATTGAGCGATAACACTGTGGAGGTCACATGCTGCTAGTCAGTATCTTGACACACCATCAATGGCAAGGGGATATCTGCATCCTGATAGACCACCAATGGCAAGGGATATCTGCATCCTGACCCACTACCAATGGCAAGAGACATCTGCATCATGGCACCACCAAAGTAGCATCGTACATTGAACTAAATTTGCCTCATGACACAACACTCATGCCATACCAATATAAAAGCTACACCGTTTCATGACATGCCACCATCATGACACAGTATGGTCATCATTCACAACCTCTGCCAAAACTTATCCACATAGAGACAACGTGATACAATGGCAAGATTATGACTTTCCAAATCAGCTCAAATTTCCTCAACAACATAATTCCATGTCATTCAGGACGGATTCTGCAACTCCGCATAAAACGCGCTTTGATATGCTTCGCAATCACTTGAAACAAAAGCGTGAAAATTCTGCAATCTCAATTCAAAGCACCACCGCTCGGAAAGTACAACAATTTACAATAATGGTTTTAAAACTGACAACATCACCCAACAATACAACAGAAGCCCTTCTTCAAACACCATGTACTAGCTTGACAAATCGTGAATCAACATTTCAAAATCCAGTTCCTACAACATTTCCAGCTATTAGTTATTCACATTCAAGGCATAATGTTACCGGGATCACAGAATCATACAGCACCACAATAACGTTCTAAGTGATGAGGAGCACTATATAAAATATCAGAAATATACATAAAATCATTAATTCAACTAGACATGTCCATTAGACACTATCAGTTGGTTGCATGTTGCATAGATTCTTGAATATAGCAAATCTTGAAGCAGAGTAAAACTCTCCAATGGGACTTGATCTCTGATCTGATGCTCCTGTACATTCAGAGGAGTCACTTTGCCAGATGGAATATAGAAGCTAAACCGTATTATGCATTACAAGCTTCACACCATAGTTTTCTTGCAAATAATACACATTCTTAAATTACATCATATTCACATCAGAATCAAAGTAATAAATCTTAAATACCATAATGGGACTATCATCAATTTGAAAGCAGTTATATGTATCACACATTTCTGTCTTCAAGATTAGCAGTTATAATGTACTAAGGAACCAGCAGCAGACCTAAAGTGACAAAAAAAGCAAAGAAAAAAGCACTATGCACCAATCTGGATATGTTGTTTTTGCGGCTAACACAGGAAGTCAGCAGCAGCAGCAGCGTTATGGTGAACTGTCATGGGTGCAAACACAGGGAACCAGATGCGACAACGCAAAGCGGGGAACCAGATGCAATATCGCAAGAAACATGCATGTATATATTCAAGTGCTGTTCTAAGCCGCCATTGAGCCGCAACTAAACAAACGACGACGTGAGAAAACGGAAAATGCAAAACCATTTACGCGACGCAGCGAGAACATCCGAGAGACTGACCATAGACCACTGACCATAGACCAAAAAGAATTGGTTTTAGATGCCTGCGAGGTTCTGGTCGGTTGTGATGGACAGGACGATCTTTCCCGACATCGCTGGCGCCTCTCCGTCCTTCTCTTTGCCCTTCAGAGGCAGCTCGAGTATTTCGCTGCGTGCGTCTTTCGACGCGACCAACGTATGCTGTCCGAGGAATTCGTCGAATCCCACAGCATCGTGCCACACCTGCAGAAAAATATGCAGATCGTGTAAACTAACGTCACAAGTGGTAAATCTATCTCCCAAGTTATTCAGCGCAGGTCCCAGCAAGAAGAAACAGGTTCTGATTATAAGAGAGCAGAAGGTAGGCTGACAGCGTACAGCCATAGTTGAGTTTCAAAATCAAAGGAAAATAGTGATTTATGCACCGCCGTGAACATGTCCTCTTGGTTCCTTTTGCTCATACTGCTACCATGAAGAATTGAGCCTTTTCTGTGGTTGGTCCGGTGGTCTGGAATGGCCTTCCTTTTGAGCTACGCCTACACCCTGGGACTCTACCAGGATCGTTCCTTACTAAACTTAAAACTGTTCTTTTTAGGCGCGCTGGAGTCGGGAGCGTCTCTGAGTAGTTTTTTTACTTGAAGGAGCGCTATATAAAATGTCCGAATGAATGAATGAATATCACGAGCCAGAAAAGGTCAGAAAAGCAGGCGACGACTAATAAAAGGTCATCAGGAAATTTCGCCCAAAAAAGTCGTAAAACTCCCGAAATAAAATCCTGGCAACGGCCCTGATTAAAATCACTACTATAATAGCACGAACTTCGATCTTGATCGGCTTGTGTACGGGATCCTTGCGGTAGAAGATGGCCGATGTGTTCCACTCGGGACTTGTTGTGTTCTTCAAGGTCGACGATCTGACCTTCTGACCCTCGCAGCTGATGATGAAGTAAGGACTGATGCCTGAAAACATGACAACAAAAACACGGTAAAAAACACGGTAAAACTTTCGTTGACTTGAATTGAAAGAGGACGGAATGTGGCAGCCAAGAATCTCCCTTCAAGAGACACTGTACAAGAATTTCTTTGTCGTAATAAACATTCCGTACGTCAAGTAATCGCCATCAATCGATCACATAGGGATGACCTTAAGTCTTTTACTCATAATTCCTCTGCAAAATATGCGTTGTCACGTAGTCCTGTGTGCACTTCTGAAACATTGAATGGAAAGCAGTCAATCAATCAATCAATCAATCAATCAATCAATCAATTAATCAATCTTCATATAGCACTCCTCCAAGATCCATAATTTCAAATGCAGTTTATTGCATTGTACAAAAACAATTGCATTGTATTGATGATCAATGCATTATGACAATGGTAGTACAGATTTCACTAGATCAGATTTGGTCAGTCGTTTCACATGAAACCGCTGCCAAAATTATAATCTAATCCAAATCAAATAAGGGAGCATACACTAGAAGTTAGGAATGGTGGGAAATCAAGCTTGAGATCCAAGTGTTCCACGTTTAAATAGAAGAGCTACTACTACGTACTTGCAACGTTATCTTTTCTCTTTATTCCAAATGCGTTGACGACTTTGACCTGAGTTACGACGATAGGATTACGACAGAACGGCAAGCACGTACAGAACGTCTTCTTCTTCGGCTTATCTAGGATCAGCTCTCTACACAAGTCAAACGTCATTTATGTAGCGCCTTCTTAGTTCGTGACACCAGCAAAGAATCAAGCACTTTAATAATTATCATTCGTTCTTAGCCGAGGATATGCACAATTCTTTAGGAATAGAATATCATCTGGGAAAAATTGGTAATATATCTGGAAAGGCCAGATTGAATCCAGTTCAGGCAAAAGAAAAGTCAATATGAAAAGCGATCGCCCTCATTATTTAATTCATTTAAGAAATTTATAGTGTCCCCCAATACTTTACCAAATCAGAAGGAAATCCGAGTCCAACCACTGTACAAAATGTGAGCGATATCAAATGTGCATAGGAAATCAAATATGTACTTGTGTGTATTTTTTACGCCCCAATCTGTGTTCAATTATTCGTATTTTTATTTGGCCAAGCAGTGTAACCAATTATTGATATCTGGTCAAATATCAAAGCGTTATTGGGTGCAGATCTGGTACCAAGAAAATTAATAGAATGCATGGAGATTATTATGCAAGTTGTCTAAACACACCTCATATACTGTTCATACCTTGCAATGTTCAAAACTCACACTGTTCAAGTGTTCGTACATAACACTGTTCATACCTTACACTGCTTATACTACACTGTTCATACCTTACACTGTTCACACTTTACACTGTTCATGCCTGCCATTGTTCATACCTCACACTGTTCAAGTGTTCATACCCTACACTGTTCATACCTGTTCACACTTTACACCGTTCATACCTGCCACTGTTTGTTCCTTACACTGTTCATACCTTACACCGTTCATACCTGCCACTGTTCTTGCTGCTCGAGTAGACGCGGAACATGAACTGGCCATCCATTCCCGGCTCAAACGTACAGATGACCGCAACGTATCGGCCTTTGGTCAGCGCTTTGCGTAGGAAGATGCTACGACTGTTGCGGTAGACAGACGATGCGGCTACGGAGGAGGATGGCAGTTGATGGATGCGGTAAAGACGATTCTCCTCAACCTAAACACGTCGTTAGTCACCAGATGTCACTAGTGTCAATTTGCGATGAAACATATGACCAGAAAAAGTAGTGAAATAAGACTTGTTATTTTGAAACTTTTGACTTAAAGCTGCGGAGTGCTGGTAATTTCTTCGTAACTGCAAGATGGTAGTAAAACCAATGGTCATTCTTTCTTTACCTTCATCAAGGGATGACCAACTGTCACTCTTTTCTTACCTCTTTTCTTACCTCTATTATGGTAAAACAATGGATGAAACAAACGACCGGAAAGTAGTGAAATAAGAATTCATTTGGAAACTTTTGACTTAAAGCTGTGTTGCACTGGTAATACATTTTGATAAATACCTTCAGGATGGTAAAACCAATTGTCATTCTTTCCTCGCCCGGACTACGATTCGTCTTCTGAATCAGTTGCATCATGGGATCGTCGTCGTCCGCAATGTCAAAAAGAATCTGTGCCAAGCAAACAACAATTCCACCAGTTTCCCAGAACCTCTCACGCCATTTCAACAGCTGAATGATAGATGACACCAAGCATTTGTGAATTTGAGGGACTAATCATCGTGCTACAAGCAGAACGTGAGAACACTCAAACATTCTCCAGCATTCCTCTCATCTCAAGACAGTTCATCTGGTCGTGCTGGAATTGGGAGCGCCTTCGAGTAGTCCCCTTGAAGAAGCTCTATATAAATTATGGTAATGAATGAACACCATACCTGTGGATTGGTAAGACAAATAATTATTGTAATGATTGAACACCATACCTGTGGATTGCTAAGACAAATTATTGTAATGATTGAACTGACCATACCTGTGGATTGTTAAGAACCGTCGCCATACCTGTGGATTGTTAAGAACTGTCACCATACCTGTGGATTGTTAAGAACTGTCACCATACCTGTGGATTGTTAAGAACTGTCACCATACCTGTGTATTGTTAAGAACTGTCACCATACCTGTGGATTGTTAAGAACTGTCACCATACCTGTGTATTGTTAAGAACTGTCACCATACCTGTGGATTGTTAAGAACTGTCACCATACCTGTGTATTGTTAAGAACTGTCACCATACCTGTGGATTGTTAAGAACTGTCACCATACCTGTGGATTGTTAAGAACTGTCTCCTTGTTGTTGATGCATCCTCCGGATCGATTCTGCTTTGCGACCCATTCCGAATGGACGACGCTTTCGTGGTAGCGCTTCGAAAGACTGACGATCGATGTGTTGACCGTGTGGCATATCGCGATGTTGATGAAATGACGACAGAAATCATCAAATAACATCCTGCACATTTCCAAACCGACATAATATTATGACATTAACCCTTTACTTGTTTGCCCCGAGAATATCCGCTGAAAACACGGGCTTAACAAGAAAAATGAACGGGTAAAGGGTTAAAGACCGTTGCCCCTTCTGAAGAGAGAATCTGCAAACAAGTCCGGCTAAATGTCCCATTTGGGGGGTCACACACTTTCCTGTACGTTAGATATGGGTCACAATATCAATTACTAACCGTCACAATTTTGAAACTTTACTCAACACACGGCCATTTCTAAACAACATGCTTTTCTTCTTCTCTTTTTAATAGAGACCAGATAGTGCCACTGTTCATTGCTGGATGATACATGCAGCTGGATAGTGCATGCATAGATTTGGGACCATTATGACATGGATCCAATGTATAAACAATATGTTACCCGTCTTTTTGAAACCAGTCGGAAGGTACCAAATGTCATCAGGTAGAAAATGACAAAAAACCATTGAAAACCTTAAATCGGCCGTAATTGACATGAACGCAAAAACAAGTTTAAAAATATATATTCAATAGAAATGACGTATAAAATGCTTGTTTAGACATATCTAAATGTGTAAAAATTAATTTTTACTAAGAGCCCTAAATCTGCTTATCGAGATCGAAAGTCAGAATTTAAGTCAAAATTAGCTACATTTTGTTGCGATATTAAAATAAGTTGCAGGTCGAATCGAAAAACGTGATTGGTCTCGTTTTGAAAAAGGAAAATGAATTCAAACCAGAATTCTCCGTCGTCATCGAAAGTGAGTCCGATCTTTTCACGGTCGCTCTTCACAATCTTGTTCCACTCTGGAGAGCTGAAATGAAAATCAAAGAGCTGTGCTTTAACCCTTTAATGACCAGCGTGTACTAAAATTCATAGAAAACAAATGCAGCTGGTCGCTAAACGGTTAACGAGATCGTCTGTTAAAGTTGAACAGAATTTCGGATCCACCACCTTGACCATATCTTATCAGAACACATGCTATAATAAAGTGAGACATATTGGAGATTTTATTGCACTACAAGTAAACCCCAGAGTGCAGATTAGTACACGGAGGTCGTTAAAGGGTTAAGACCTTCCCGTTTGCTAGAGATGACACACTGGCAAGGACAGGAAATCCTCCGACCTTTCTGAGCGGTGCTGCATAAACTTTCGATTACAATACAAACAACAACAGTTACAAACGAACGAGTGTCCTCACAACCCGCAAAAGTCTTTTTTTGGGGGGCTCACCCATCGCTGAATGGCCCGGTCCATTCCGATCCTCCCCAGGGGTTGCGCAGACGAATCATGTCGATCTTTTCCCGCTTGAACAAGTTGAAGATTCCAGTTCCCGCCAAAGCGACCTTCCGAATGGCGGTGACAGCGTACGCGTGTCCCATGATCAGTCCGACGTTCGTTGCCTTTTCCATCTCCTCTGGGTTTGCCGCCTAAAAGTAAATTTATGCGACTTATTTCTTGGGTGATGATTACAATGATGATGAATTCTTGGTCAGAAGGCATGCTCATTGCTTTACATACGACCTGTGGATGAAATATATAAGAGAGGTGGTTTCAAATTGCCTTGTGAGTGCACGCTAGTCAAAAGCCACAACACTGTGGCTTCAGGTAAATTGAAACCTATGACCTTACAGCTACAACATCCATTACATGATCAACGTTCTTGGACGGTGAGGAAATTTTTAAATTATGACTACAATGATTACAGTTATAATTTTGATGGGATACTAAATATTGATGGGATACTAAATATTGATAGGATACTAAATATTGATGGGATACTAAATGTTGATGAAATACTAACTGGTATAGCAGCACAAATGAGTGATCCAAAATTTTACATTATGATTACATTGAATAACAATTACAAATGATATCTTCTGGTGACAATGATGATGATGATGATACTAACTGGTATAGCAGCACAAATGAGTGATCCACGATCTAACGACTTTCGCAACCAGTCGTAAAACTCGTCTTTCTTGTTTTCGTTCTCGGCGTATTTTTCGTCAGTCATGTTAAAGCTCTCCGACACGCCACCCGTGAAATCCTCCAAAGCCTCGGCCAACTCTCCGCCATCTAGAGCCTCGTAGCAGCCAAACAGCCTGAAAAATCAGAAGAAACTGGTTTTAAAAATGAAAGCCTCTACGAAAATCAATGTTTTAATCACCACAATACATATTCACACTAATGTCATAATGACACAAGTCATGCTCACACCATGATGATGATGATACTTGATCAGTGCCAATCAATCAATCAATCAATGCAAATCAATCAATCAGAATTTATATAGCACCCCTTTAAGATCCCAACTCAGAGCCCAGGTCAAGCTTTAAAAAGCAGGCTTCAACAGTTGGTGAAACTGAGAACAGTTTGTGATGTATTATATCCTTGAAAAACGATGTAAATATATATATAAAATTATATATATATATATATAAAATTATATATATATAAATTATATATATATATATATTGCACAAGTTTGGATTTAATATAATGCTAAAAAACTATCATTTACAATTGTTTAAAGTAAAATAAACCTGAATAATAAATAAACTACACAAAAGGATTTGGAGCGCTACTAATAATTCTAACAATTTGGATACGAATTAATCACAGTCGAAAACACAAAATTTACTTAGCGTAGGCCTTTTCGAGTAGTGCACTCCAGAACTCGTTGCGCGTTTGGGAATGTGTGTAGATGAGCTTGCTATTGCGAGTGGGCAAACGGTCGTCAATGACAACATCCGCCCACGTTCCAAAACGCCAGAAACGGAAATGGAAGATGCCAGCGTGCTGGTCGGTGAAATCCTGCTCCTTATGGTTCGGAATAACCTTCAAATCAAAGAATCTACATGTGTCATCTACATACGTTCATTAAGTAAGACAATTAGGTAAGTAACCAAACTTAGGACTCATCTATTGTTTAATAACGCTTATAATATCCAACTAGTGCCTGCGTTGTGTAGGCAGCCTTGCAACGACATGGTTGTGTTACCATGCCCTAGAAATTGTTGCTGTTATTATTATTAAATTACCACCACCACCACCACCACCACCACCACCACCACCACCACACCACCACCACCACCACCACCACCACCACTAAGGAAGTAATTAAAAAGTAAAGCAATTGCATAAGCATTGAAGAGTGCACCAGGCATTCTGAAATATACAAGGGCACGAAATTATTGAATATTACACTAATAAATTTACAAAAAACCATTAGCTTCAATGTTGCAATGAAAGAGAAATGAAAAAAATATGAAACTTGACTACACTTTAATAATACAGAGCTCTGTCAGTGCTATCATATGTTCATATTTACATAACATCCTTCCAAGCTGTCAGTGTAATCATACATTCATGTTTACATAACATCCTTTTAAGCTGTCAGTGTAGTCATACATTCATATTTCCAGAGACTCATTATAAGTGATTGACACGATAAGTGATGGAGATGACAGAAAAGATAGGAGCAAAATCAACACTGATAAGAAATGCAGGCCAAATAATTATGTGCATGAATAAGAAATAATGGCCTTTCAAATATCAAGGTAGATAACCAATTGGGCAGATGAATCAATTATAAGAGAATGTGAAACCTGTACCACTAACTAACTAACTAAGATATAATAACTAACTACAATGTATGCCCACATACACTAAGAATTGAACCAAACTATAAGCATTAAACTAATTACTCAGCTAACTATGGTCGCTTAAAAGCTGCCTAACTCATTACTACGCATGTGCAACTTTGAAGTACTGACAATAAATGACTACACTAAGTGCTTTTAAGAGTGACTTCTAAACAACTAACAGAGCTCTATCAACTAAGTGACTAACTGTGTCTCAGTGTCACAGTGACCCAACAACACAATAATAAAAACATTACAGATAAAATTACTAATAACACTACTGGGAACAATTTCGCTAACAGCATTACGAATAGCAATAGAATAACACTACTAATAACAAAGCTAATAACAATACAAATTATACTACTGGTAACAACAGTGGCAGGCCCAAGATGCTGAAACGATCTTCCGCTCTGCGAGTGGCAGACTCCTTCAAACCTGGACTCATGACTTATTTATCTTGTAAGGCCTATCCTGCTGTTAGCTGTAACGACACAAATGAGTTACGGCACCATAAAAATTGTCATTATTATTATTATTATTATTATGATTATAATAATAATAATAATAATAATCAACGAATTATTGTTTAAAAACTAGTCCGGAATTGTCAGGCCTCGTCTTCAGGGTTTGAACAGAAAGAGCCTCGGAAGGCCACGGCATTAAAGCGCTGGATTGAAATCGACAAACGCTGGAAGAGATAGCAAGTTTCTCTAGACTCCCTTGAAAATTCGGAAAGACGTCTTCCAAGATCTTTGATAAAAACAAGACCGCTTTCGTTGATTGGACCTAGGATCTCGAAGGCCAGCGGCACAAATAAGTAGGTTTTGGACAGTTCACTGTACTTCGCATTCTTTCTGATGGCAGCCAGCTCAGCCGCCGCTCCAGCTGCGCCCGATGTAGAGCTAAGGTAAGATGGAGCCACGGTGTCCATCACTGTGACATCCCAAACGAGACTACGGCCTCCGCTCCATGGAATTAGAGTCATCCCATTGGGACGCTTTCCGTCCGTCCTCAGCAAACCGGATGGCTCTTTAATGTTGGGGACGCCGGCACGAGTCAGACTGCGACTAATCAGGTCGTTCAGGACGGCGTGTCTGGCGATCCTGCCCGGACCGAGACAACAGGACAGGCCATGGGAGCCATCTGCTGTAACCACCGCCCCACAAGGACATGCGTGTGGTTCGCATAAACCCACTCCAAGGCGGAGGCTTACAGCTATCCTCAATTATGATTATCATAATTAGTATAATTATTATTATTATTACTATTTATATTATGATTATTAATAGTAGTAGTATTAGTAGTAGTATTACTATTTAATATCATTATCAATATTATTATTATTATTATTATCAATCAATATCAATATATTATCAATAAAAATACAATGCCAATAACAATACATGTAGATCACAAACAATGAAACCTGATAATAATAGCGACAAAAGGCAACACAGTCTTACCCGGTGCCAGTTGTCTTCATTGGCAGCAAGCGAGGAGCATGCGGCAACCAGCCAACAGTTACCAAGTTCTCCCTGGATCAAGTCACAGCTGCTCACGCCATCGACAAACAACTTCGGATCCTCACAGATCTCCTACAGAATAGTACGAAAATAAACGATCAGTTTAAAATTAATAAATAAAAGTAAACCAGTGAACAATGAACTAATTATCGGTAATTTAAAAAAAACTGATTTCTGATTAAACAAATATATATATATATATATATATCAACTTCGGATCCTGACAGATCTCCTACAGAATAAAAATGAAAACATCGACAGACTATCAATAAATCGATACCAGTAGCCTGCTCAGTACGGTTGGCTAAACACTTCCAGATAAAGCTGAGCATTGCACGGTGCACACTGACTTAAAATAGTTATAACAACCAAGGTCACATCCATATATTACGTTGGCAAAAAATCTCATTTTCTACCCCCTTCCTTCCTTCTGTTGCAACTTGCACAATTTGAGGAACCACCCCCCCCCCCATGCACACATAGAAATAAGCTTCTCTAAACCTCTCCCCCGTTTAAAAAAGTTAATTAGCTAAAATCGTCTATATAACATATATATTTAACTGTAGGCTGCTATAGATTCATTTTTCTAAGACATCATGTTTGCCAGCTAAATTTTGCTAACCGTTATGGTTTGCTGTTTAGTTCTGAACAGAATTAAATTATAATGTAAACAAAAGTAATTCGATAACTATAGGATAATGTAGAGTAATAAACAAGCTATTGTAGACATCATTTTATAAACTTATTTTACATGTGTACATTTTCTCACGGCCCCTCCCGCCCGCCCCCCCCCCCCCCCCCCCATATGCAAATCGCCCAAATCCGGTGACCCTTTCCCTCCCTGAACATGTAATATATGGACATCCCTTGTTCTTTTCCTACCGACACTGGCTGCTTTTTCGCTACTGTAAGTATTGCTGCCGCAAAGAGTGGATATTTGTCTCAGGCTGATAAAGATTACTTACATGACTACTTAATTACTCATGTAGGTCCATGAGCTGGCAGAGAGCACTTGTGGAATTTGTCTCAGGATGATAAAGATGACCTACATACCTACTTCATTACTCATGCCCTACCTGCAGGTCCATGAGCTCGCAATGGATATTTATCCCAAAGTTCTGGACATGGCCACTGGCTATTTAAAGCGTGAAATGCTTAACAGCACCAATACAGTGCCATGCAGCATGCACCAATACAGTACCATGCACCAATACAGTACCAAGCACCAATACAGTACCATGCACCAATACAGTACCATACACCAATACAGTACCATGCACCAATACAGTACCATGCACCAATACAGTACCATCTACCAATACAGTACCATGCACCATACCTTTGGTCGTTTCCATTCGACGTTCTTTCCCTTTCCTTGCGAATAGAAGAGCGCCTTGTCGGACGGTGGAAACTCCGGATCTTCGAACGGATGGCCGCTTTCGATGGCATTCTTCTTCAGCTCAGCGTACTTCTGATTCTTGTATGGTGTTACATGCACCATCTTTGCATAGAACTAGTGGAGCTAGAAGAACCAAGACCACAGATGTTTATTTCCGTTGAAATGCCATATATATATTGCACCTGCTATAATCAATCAATCATCCAATCAATCAATCATTCAATCAATCAACCAAATCAATCAAATCAATCATTCAATCAGTCAAGCAAAAAAGAAGTCAATCAATCATTCAATCGATCAATCATTCATTCATTCAGTCAGTCACATTCAACCAGTCAGTCAGTCAATGAAACAAAAAACAATCAATCAGTCATTCGGAACTTATATATAGCCCCTTCATGATCTTTACTCAGAGGCGCTTAGACAATGGCATCATGATACATACCAAATTTATTTATTTATTTATTTATTGCATTTGCTATAGCGCCCCTTCAAGCTCTCTACTCAGAGGCGCTCCCAACTACAGCATGAACACTGCATCAGAGTTTCATGCTGAAGAACACGAGCAATAGCAAGTGAAGGTCCCTACGCGGTGACATGATTCGAACCTGGAACCCTCCGGCTCCAAGCCTACCACTACACCACTGTGTTTATACCACAATGGTATAGTGGCAAGGTAGTAAGATATAAACACCTTGCAGGTTCTATTCTGGGCAAAGCAATTGGTATTATCATCTTCAGTACTTACAGACTTTTATCATTATAAATAATAAAGCTGCACTTTGAGAAAAAATTAATCATGTGTGCTTTCTGAGATAACCTCAACCATGCTAAAAATCATAAAAAATTATCATATCATGGGATTTTTTAGCATGCAGTTCTACACAAAGTGTGCAGTCAATTACAATTACAATTACAATTTGTGCAATTGTAGAAGCACATCTGTGCAGTTAAAAATAGTTTTTAAAAAGTCATTGTCATCTGATTGGAAGTAATATATGGTGGAGGATAAAAAGGGAAAGAAGGGTTGTGCAGTAATAAAAATTCCTTATAAAGACCCAGTGGTTGTAGAGTCGGCCCAACAAACACTGCAGCCCCACCACAATGGAAACTCCAACAGCCCATCAGACATTAAAGATGACAACATCTGGGCTATCCCACAAGCCATCAGGTGCATAGAAAACACGCAATTCAAAACCTGCTGTCTGCTAGATCAAAGCACATAAATTTATCACCAAGACACCAACAACAGTCTGGATCACGCCAAAAATTCTAGTCGCTCCTCCTCCACCAAGTTAGGAATGACCATGCTGTCGACAGACAGCTTTTTCTTATGTAGTCTATAGATCCCAACTTATACCCCACATGAGGAAGCTCATTCCACCAGTGATACACCACAAGCAGCCAAATACGCAAAGACGATGTATACGAAAGAAGTCACATCATAATGCAGATAGTGCAGTGCAGAAATTAGGGTGAACAAGTCCGATATGCAAACTTAGCAACAGCAAATTCCCACATACCAGAAATGACTGAGCAAATATGGCATGTTGTCAAAACAATACACTTAATAGTTAATGCAAATTGATACCGGTAGTTATCTTCTTAGCATGTATTTGGTAATAATGACTATATATTTATGCTCAACCGGACCCCGACCATGGTTAGAGTCTTTCATTTCAAAATGACGAACACTAATATAAAACCACAACATATACCAAATGTTGAAATTTTATATCAACAGTGCACACAATTTGATTTGAAGAAAACGGCTATTTTTAGCAAGTATTTGCTAATAATGGTCATTTGGCTATGTATCTATAGCCATCTACAAGTACACGTTCTTACATGCGCTTAACTACCTGTGTATATAGGTCCTTCAATTCTGCGTGCCCGTGCAACGTATATATTGATTTTACAAATCTTGCCATTATGACATTACTGCAGCATAAACAAAGAAGCGACGAACAGCTTGAAAAATACAGCATATTGCTCCTGCCTCATGTATCGACTCTGCCCGGGTCTTTACTTGCAGTCACTTGAACCTGCATGCTCAATTGCTCATCTCGTACTTTCTACCTGTCAATATATGCAGCTCTCTTACTGAGACTGTACTTCACTCTAAATTCAAAACATAATATGTCTTCCAATCTGTGTTTTTAACGCTTCCCATTGCCCAGCTTCAGCAAGTGTCAAATGGAACTTTATCATATTTATTTCAGTTGAAAATTTTAAAAATGCAAATGTGTTGTTTTGTCAGTGCATGCATGACAAGTTTGAAATACAGAGTTTCATCCTGCTTCATGTATCGTACATCCGTAACGCACTGGGTCTAATATTATGTGTGTTTTCTAACGCAAAGGCAGCAGTTGACATCGTCAGGTGTGCAATTGACACACTTGGAAGTGTACATGCAGTGTGAATTGTTAAGAGCTAAGTAGCCACGTCAACTGCACATGACTTTATTCTAGTACTTTAAACTATGCTTACTTGTTAAAGTACATACTTCACATGAAATAGTTTTATTCATTTATTCTGCATTACAGTGCTTCCCATACCCTTCCCATTGTTTGAAGAATAGTATTCAGTTGACATTTCTGAGCATTTGGGCATGGACACAAAGAATAGCTTCCTACAGAGTTTTATACCCGCAAGTTTTGGGTGAAAATACACAATACACAACAGTTATGCAGTAGCAAAAGATAATAATCATCTGCATATAGAGCAACATAAATTCATGCTCATTATAAAAATTCAAACTGACACACCACAGCATGATTACAAGTACTAGAATGAACAGATGATTAAAAGCTGCTCTAGGAGTAAAATTTAATTGTACGGCAGCCATGCAAGGTGCTCATCTTACCAACTGCGCATTTCATCAACGCCATCTAGCAAAGGGAAGGTTGAGTGGTCCTTTGAGAGATAATTGGAATAAATCATGTATACACTGAAACTGATCCTCTGTTTTCTGTACTGAAGTGTTACCATTCACATTAAACCCCTCTTCCTTACAACACACTACATTACATTACATTACATTAAATTAAACGCATTCCTTACTCTAAGTGTAGGTCACCGTAAGCACAATTACGATAGCTATCAAGATATCATAAAATTTATGGTTCCGCATGCCACAGTTTAAGTGACCTAACTTCACCTAAGCTATTATTATACGACAAATAAATTAGCACATTGGTTGCCACATCAAAACTGTGTTGCATTGCTTTATTCATTGCATGAAAAATAAAACGATAGAAATACATTGGTAACTCACAAGCTGTCTAGGCGAAAAGGCAAAACGCCTTCAAAGAACAACGGTAAACTGTCGGCTACACACAGTCACAATGAGAAACACTAGGTGTTTGAGTTTGCTCAGCATTTACCTGATAACTCTTATCTTTGTAACCCCGCATTGATAAACAGCATGCTACAGCATGAAATGAAAGCTCTCTTACGCCCATCAATCATCGCTTAAGTGACACGCCCTATCAGGTGAAAATTGATATTAGCCAACGAGAAAGCGGAAACCGTGTAACGTGTACTCCCTTTCTAACACACGCTTGTCATTTAACTCCAATAGAACAAAATTACACTAACCGTGGCAATCTACATTAAACTCTAATAAGAATAGAAACACAATTGCAACGGAAAATAACGATACGCAAACTAGACGCACTGTTGACTATTTAGCTATTTACCCACAACGAAGGATGCAGATTAATTGTGCGGTCTCTCATCCAATGACGACATCATTATATACATGCACTGCCATCTATCTCCAGACAGGCTTATTTTTACGAAAAAGTATCATCTTTGGTAACATCAGCTGGGCACTTGCTGTTATTATACGCTGATCATGATACTCAAACTCAGCAGTTAACGGTGTCGGTATCTATAAAAAGATGACAGCTTAAACCTCACCTCGTGAGGCGCCGTGGTGTAGTGGGTTCGTCGATCGCCTTGCAGCCGGAGGGTTGCAGATTCGAATCCACCTCAAGTCGCCGCTGCGTAGGGACCTTGGGCAATTAAGTCCTTCACTCGAAATTGCTCAGCGCTTCGGCGTGAAACTCCGATCGATGCAGTGTCCGCTCTGTAGTCGGGAGAGCCTCAAAGTAGAGAGCTTGAAGAGGCGCTATAACAAGAGCGCATAGCGTAAAAAAACCGGTTGTAGGCCTAACATGTAATTTTTGCGCACCTCCCCTTTATGCAATTATAAATGGGTTAATATGGACGTCATGGTTACATTGGTTAGACGTTTAGGCTATTTTGCGATCGTACATTAGGCTAATATTTGTCGAGAACTCCTTACCCTCCGTACGCAAATTGCCTAAATCCAGTGAACCATAGCTTGATCCCTGCGTACGTAATATTATGTACAGCAGATACATGTAGGCCTACAGCCCCAGCGTATAATAGCCTATTACTATAGCTCTATAGGTTGAACGGCCGGGAGTTTTGGCGCGTTTTTTAATAGACCTAATTGACTTTTAAACCAATTCGTGGAGCGGCCTATCTGCATGTAGCCTGGCCTATAATTTCAATTGCGCCACAGCTGGTGGTCTCATCCATTTAAGGTAGGCTAGGGTTCATATTATTCATTCATTCATTCCAGAATAATTATTTATATACGCCTTATTCAAGGTAGTCGATCACTTAGAAGCGCTCCCGACTCGAGCACGGCAAATAGCAGTTTGAAGTCTGGTAAAAATTACTTCAGTAAGAGCCCAGCAAGCAGACGTGTAATCTGCATAGTTGCAGCTCGTGCGAATGGAACCAATTATAAGAGCATTCGGAATTTGTATGGTTACTATGGTACCGTATTAGGAGAGGTCAATGGTGCACTGGTCAAATGTGCTGAACTGTCAATTGAGGGTCAAGGTTCAGATCTCCCTGCTATAGGGCAGAAACTCGGCTAGAGATATCTGTTCCATCAGCCCCTCTAAGAGCCAACTCAACTATATGCAATGTAATAAGTGCCACTTTGAGCATCTCGGTAAACAGCCGAGAAGTGCGTATTTAAAATTAATCTAGAGAAACCCATAATTATAATCACATGCAGCATTAACGGCGCCAACAGAGGGTGAAAGAGCGATCTAGATACGCAGCTGATGCACCTCCAACCCTCACCCGACAAGCATAGGTGGACTAAGGTGGTGGTTTAAGCAGGATACAAACACAGTAATACAACCAAATCTTTTAGCTAATAATAAAAATTATACAGAGTACACCGTCGGTGGGAAGATCTGACTAAGAGGGAGAGGACTGGCTACCCTTGCCTTCATACACCAAGGCTAAGACATTGAAGTCGCTAACATTTCATACACATTGATGTCTCAGGGCTAGCTTAGTGAACACTGGACAGTTTTGCTCTTCTTCAATTCAGTAACTACATTGTACACAGATGACGAGGACTGGCTACAAAATCTAATATGCTAAGAAAATCAAAACCACAACAGTTGTCCAATTTGTCTCACATTATTTTCGAAAATTGTAGGTATTACTTGGCCTTCAAAAATTCATAGGAGATAATTCTAAATGATTACACCCATGAAACTTTAACATGTAAACGATATCACATAAGCCCACACGCAATTACAGTACCTGGTATTGACATTATAAATAGATTAACAAACTCAAGAATGTCTATGGAGCATAAGAAACAAGAAGGTGAATAGCCCTATCAACATGATCATGTACACTGGCTAATTAGCGACCTCTCCCGCAGCTAATTGTTTACAGGGTTTCGGCAAAATGTGGTGCTGCCTCCTTGGTATGGCCCCTGCCTATCTCAGGAGCTATGCCACTCGACATAGGATACTTATATCAGGCAATGAAATATATATCTATTGCTGGCCTTACAGTCTGGAATGTAAAATGTTATACCTGCGCCTGCACTGACACATTCTATCACAATTCAAAAACTGTCTTCTTTAGCTGAGGTTGGGTCGGAAGCACTTCTGAGTCAACCTTGCAGGGGCGTTTTATAAAAATCCTTGTAATGAATAAAACACCACGCTATCAGTTTTGAGCCTGTTTATCATTCTCAGCCGAGTGCCGCTTAAGATGCTTTTTAAGCGTCGCCAGATACATAAATCGACATTCGCATTTGACGCAAGCGTACGGCTTCTCGCCCGTGTGCGTGCGCATGTGCTGCTTCAGATTGTCGCTGGCAGTGAAGCCTCGGCTACAGATGCTGCAGAAGCAGATCTTCTCGCCAGTGTGCATCCTCGAATGTTTCTGCAGTGCTCTCGTCATTCGGAAACACTTTCCGCACTCTTTGCACGAGAATGGCTTCTCGCCCGAGTGCAGCCTCATGTGATCCCTCAGAAGATTTCCTTTGTGATAGCGCTTGTTGCATACGCTACAACCGTACGGCTTCTCGCCAGTGTGCAGACGCATGTGATACTTCAACACCGTGGACAGCACGAACCTTTTGCCGCAAATGGTGCACACAAACGGCCTATCGTTGTTGTGTACTCGCATGTGGAGCTGCAGCCCCTGTTTCAGGCCAAACTTTTTCCCACACATATTGCACGAATGCGGCTTTACTCCCGTGTGCCTATTCACGTGTTCCATAAGGTTGTATTTTGTCGCGCAGCACGCGCCACAAACAGAGCACACGAACTTTCTTTCGTGTCGGCGCATATGCATGTTTAGCTTGTACTGACTTGTACACAAACTTCCGCAGATCTCACATGTGAAGTTACGCTGTTCGTGTATTTTCATGTGCTCGCGAAGGTACTTTGCTTTCTTCACCTCCTTACCGCAAACCTCACACGTTGCAGGGTTCTCCAAAGCATGACCTTTCACGTGTCTTTCAAGCGTCCAAGCATTCAAGAATATCTCCCCGCATTCAGCGCAAGGTACACCGAGTACGGTTTCACGCAGATGAGGACTGCCATCTTGAGCAGCAGTACTATTATCGGTGAGTTGGGTGTTTGGTTCGCGGTGAGTTTTTAAATGTGCTGTCAGAGCACCCTTCCACGCATATTCTTTTCCGCAGATGGTACACGTGTGACTTTTCTCCTGTCGATGGCCATTCATGTGAGTCCTAAGCAACTTTCCTGTTTCAAATACCTTCTCACACAGATCGCACTTCACAGGACCGTCGTCATCATCATGTTGTTCGTTAGGTTTCGTCAACAGACTGCAATCTTTGTCGTATTCGTTGCTCTGTACATCTTCAGAATCTACAAGCTCCGACCGACGTTCCACAGACTGATGTCCCACGGTCGCTAAAAAAATAGTAAAACAATGAAATAGAGCAATTGACACAAAACTATATCTTTTTATAATTCTGCTAGCACTTTTCTACTTCCTTGCGCATGTTACAAATTCATTTAATAATAATAATTACTGTTTTAAGCATGCAGCACAGTCTGAGGACTGCTGCTATGTTGACCACAATTATGCTTTAATATTGCAAATTTACTGTCTGCTTAGTCAATTGAAAATAAACTAGAAAAAATGGGTGTATTGCACACGATTTAAAAAACATCCTAAAGTTTTGTTGTACGAGATCAAGCACATGAAATTGTGAGAATGATGAAAATAAACTCCAGGACTAGAATATGACATGAAGAAATTTATATAAACACTGATGTCCGGATTCCATTCTTAGTGGGTTGTTGCTGCGAATATGCCGTTGGAATAGATAGATATACTATCAGCTTTGATCCATTCATTCATTTCAAGAATTTATATAGTGCCCCTTCAAGAAGCCCACTCAGAGGCACTCCTAGGCCAACCACGTGACACAAAACAGTTTGAAGGAACCTTTACACTGACGAGGCAACAACCCTTTGATATATTGAACAATTTCACATCTTACTTTCAGCCTCACATCTTTCTGTATCGTCTGGCGCAGTTGTTTGATTTGTTGAATCGTCATCTGATTTGTAATCTGGGGCATCATCATCATTATAATCATCACCATCATCACACTCCAACTTGATATCTTGCACAATCTGCAATTGAAGGGCTTCTTTTGGTGACGAATCCGCTTCGAGACTCGTGCAATTTTCGTTTGTCCAGGCAGAGCAGAGTTCTTCAAGCAGATCAATTCTCACGTAGAATGCTTCAACCGACCCTTTCGATATGATCATTGCAAGCTGTGTGCATACTGTAAACGCCCTAAAGTACTTCTCATCTGTTGACAGACCTTGAAAACAAAAACAAAATATTATTTTAAATATCTGCAACAATTCATTCAAGAAACAGATTATGCACAGCTGAAGAATAATAATAATAATATCTGTGTGTTAGTTCAAAATTATAAGATTGCATGCTAAAGCAGATAAGATGAAAACAGTGACAATATAAATTATAGGACCAGGGCATTTGTTATACTGCATCAAACCTAAAACAACCAGCCAACCAACCAATAATAATGACGACAATTTCTATGGCGCCGTAACACAGCACATGCCGTTACAAAGGCGCCTCTACAAAACACAGACGCAATCAGTCAAAGGTACACCTTAGAAAACAAAAATGTCTTCAGTCGAGATTTGAAAGCCTCAACTGAGGTGGCCGAACGAACAGAGGTAGGCAGACTGCTCCATCAGCGGAAGCATGTCCTCGTCCTCCGCACATATAGATCTCCTTTCACACTGGATCTCAGCACAAGTCCAGTACCTGACGAAGCCATCTGCACGGAGTAGGATTTGAGGTAGTCCGGTGCCAGGCCATGTAGTGACTTGTAGACCAGCAATGAGAGTTTGAATTCAATGCCGTACGGTACCGGAAGCCAATGCAGCACGTCACATAGTAATGGTGTCACATGATCGCACTTCCGTCGATTACACACGAACCTCGCCGCTGCATTCAACACAGACAGTAGTCTATCATGCAGGTACTTCGGCGCACCAGCCAATAGACTATTACACTGGTCCACATGAGAGACCACGAAGCAGAAGACAGCTGTTTTTGCAGCCTCGAAGGACAGTGCTCGCACACAGCTTTTGATTAACCGCAGCTGGCGAAAGCATCCTGCGCCGTTTTGTTACGGTGTCATTAGTAGGTAAGGAAATGTGGTGGTACTGAAGGATTTGTTTGTCAAAAGACGAATTTAAGTTGTGCTTAATAAGTGCTTAAGATGCAATGGTGGATAAATTGCAAAAACCTCACTGACCTGTATCGACTACTTGAGTGTCTGGAGCTGCTGTCTGTGCCGTGAAGCTGTCTGAGGCTGAAACTAAAACACAAAATCATTGTCACATTGAGTTTTTATTAAGTTTTCCATGGTCCTTTACATGCCCAACGCACTGCAAATACAGATGTTCTTACGAGTCGTTAACCTGCAGATGAAAATGTGCGTTCCAAAAACCTGTATACATACATACTTACCCAAAAGGACAGGAGTCCCATTTAATTCGGGTGCCTATTCGTTAATCTTTGTCGGGGTACTTTTAATTGCGCTGCTATGCTCTGCACCGTTTTGTTACGGCGCCGTTAGCAGGTAAGGAAATGTGGTGGTACTGAAGTTGTGCTTAATAAGTGCTTAAGATGCATTGGCGGATGAATTGAAAAACTCGCACAGACCTGTATTGACAACTTGAATCTCTGGTTTTGGTGTGTGTGCCGTGAAGCTGTCTGAGGCTGAAACTAAAACACAACCATTGTCACATTGAGTTTTTATTAAGTTTTCCATGGTCCTTTACATGCCCAACGCACTGCAAATATAGATGCTCTTGCGAGTCGTTAACCTGCAGATGAAAATGTGCGTTCCAAAAACGCATCCTTGTCCTCTGCACATAAAATCTTATAAAAAAGCAAACAGACAAAACAGTAAAAGACAAAACGGCGCAGTACAAAATGGCACAAACTTCAACTAAAAAACAATAGTTTTCAGTACTTTAATAGTAGAAGCACCAAAAATATATACTAAAATATATTTACCATCAATCCAACTTCCATTTAAATAATTCGTAGTGAGCTTGCTCTTGAATAAGCAAAAAATCACTACACCGGTATCATTATCTTTGTACTGTGCCGTTTTCCTGCACCGTTGTTACGATGTCATTAATAGGTAAGGAAATGTGGTGGTACTGAAGGATTTGTTTGTCAAAAGACCAATTTAAGTTGTGCTTAATAAGTGCTTAAGAAATGCATTGGTGGATAAATTGCAAAAATCTCACAGACCTGTATTGACAACTGGAGTCTCTAGTTTTGCTGTCTGTGCCGTGAAGCTGTCTGCGCCTGAAACTAAAACACACAACCATTGTCACGTTGAGTTTTTTATTAAGTTTTCCATGGTCCTTTACATGCCCAACGCACTGCAAATATATAGATGTTCTTACAAGTCAATAACCTGCGTATGAAAATGCGTGCTCCAAAAAGGATCCTTGTCCTCTGCACATAAAATCTTATGAAAAAGCAAACTATTAGATTTCAGCATTTATTTCTAGAGCATACACATACCTACCCAAAAGGACAGAAGTCCCATTTAATTAGGATGCCTAATTCGTTAACCTTTCCCTTTCATGTTGAAAATTATTCTCCGTTGCACAGGTTTTAGCATTGATCTCATTCACATTGGATTGACAAAAATATTCTGGCTAACTAGAAGATGGAGCTCTTTTAATGAAAGGGTTCACACCAAAGATCTAAGTAGGATTTTATGAAAAATATACTGCATTGGGCGAAAATTTACAACGCTTAATTGATAGATTTAATACCAACCTATTTGTTGTAAAAGCAATAACATTACACCAAAAACATGTCAGTTAGGATCATGTTATAAGCGTCATGATGGTTTATATAAGGTTAGTGTCAGAATTAATTAAATACAAATCCAAAGATATTGTATAGATGCCAGTGGACATTTAGATGCAACAACACTAACCCTAGACATAACCACACAATGCGTAACCTGATTCAAGGCATCAAAAGGTGCCTAAAAGGCCTAATCATTTTTGAAGCACAGCTTCAATTTCGAATTTTTCTAGTAACTCACATGAACTGCTTATTTGCCCTCAATTATAAAATCTTACATGATTGTAGCAAAGAAAAGAAAATGAGCAGCGACTGCTAGTGGCTGAGAAGAATATTGGGAAGATCTAGAAGGAACAGAATACGCAATGAAGTGACTTGATATGATGAAAAATAATAGATAAGATCAGAAAAAGATGGTTCGGTCACGAAACAAGGATGGCAGAAACGAGATTGCCAGCAGCGGCCCTGCATGGACACGTGGATGGATAGAGAAGTAGGGGAAGACAACCGAAAACTTGGATGGACAATGTGAAAGAAGACCTAGGAGCGCAGGGCATAGACATGAGAGATGCCGTGGGAAAGCCAGAGACAGAACTGTTTGGAGAAGTCTAGTTAAAGCCTCATCGTCGGCCCTCGCCTGATGGATGAGAAGAAGATATTCAGTAAATTAACCATTTTCCTTACATCTTGTGTCAATTACTTACTCGGCTCGTGCATCATAGGATGCGTTTGATAGGGCACAGTGCTCTATTTTATCAATTTCTTGGGTGCACATACTGTTCACATGGACAACACCGTAGTCTTTCCTATCACCACACAATCATTAAGCAAATATCCATTGATTTCAATGTTATAATGCATGACACAAAGTAGAACTTAAACATACCTTTTATTCCAAGCACAGATTCACTTCTGTCACCCAATACGTTTACGATTAGGTCTTTAAACGGAGTCCCCTTGATAGGACCACTGCCGCTGCCAGTCTTTTTCTGATGGGACAGCTCCTTCATAACTGCTGCCTTCAAGTCCTTCCATTTACGTCTAAGGTCGTCTTGGCTTCGTATAACACCACCGCTAACAGAGTTGACTTTCACTCGCACTCTCTCCCAGGCCTCTCTCTTTCGACGTGCCGAAGTTGTGTTTTGTAGTTTACAGTTTATTGCATCTTTTTCTTCACCTATCCCCTCCAACAGACAGCGCACTTCCACGACGCTAAAATTCGCTTTCCGATCTCGCTTCTTTGCAATGTCCATTATTACTTTTTATTAGTCAGAGATTGGGACTTTGAACCAAGGTAAAATTGTGCTACAAGTCAATTTATATATTTTTTAAAGTTTCATTCCACTGAATAAGCTGGTAAAAATCCACCCAAATCGACTGCGGGGAAAAAGTTACGTAACAATGTGTTTTTTTTAGAAAAATGCATGCAATATATTAGCACTATAACAATACACAAGGGTCAGACTATGTGAGAGATTTGTCTATCTCTGTTTAGTATGTCATTCAAACTTATTTCCATCACAGTTTCCATTTTCAGTCTACTGGATTAATAGCACTCACCATCATACTCATCCACAAGACTGCCTGCAAGTATGCACAATATATATTTGAGCTGGGGTATTTTAGTTGACCAGTGCAAAGTCTGGTACACTAAAATATGAGGAACGCCTCTGACCTATTACTTGAAGGGTTCTTTCCATCTTTTTAATTGATTTGACCATGAACTCATAAAAAGTCTAAGGCAATTTTATTGGTTCACACCACCAACTGCATTCTCTCCTTCACTTTCTAGCACCGACCTCGTAGGCACTGCTGCACCACTATCAGAAAGCTCACATTCTGACTGCATATAGCAAACTTTGTAAATATTGTTTCTGTCACACTAGGGCAATAAGTCTCATCAGGCTGACTATGATTAAGATCAGATACTAACTTACATAAATCATAGCCTGCTCCCTTGTCTCTTCTTGTCTTGATTATAATAACTCGGGTTTGAGTTCAGTAGGCTGCAACACACAAAACAGCTTAGCTCGCATAGTGCTACATATCTCATTATGAATCAGCTTCTCAGAATTAATCAAACGGCTACATTGACATTGGTATCTGATAGTGGTGCAGCAGAGTCAGTGAGGTCAATGCTAAGTTGAATTCTTACTAAAATTACTTGGCTTGCAAAGTCCACAGCACACCTTACTACTGTGTGACACAGCCATGCGTTACAAGGTTATGACACAATGAAACACTAAAAACTGAAACACTGACATCCACAAAATTAACTTGCACAGAAATTGGCAAACAAACTACCATTAACTTAAAGATATCAATGCTTTTCGCTAATAAGAGCTGACAAATCACTTAATATCGCTCAGCCAAAAATTCGCACTAAACTCAAATAACTAATTTTTCCCAATGAGGATTTGGGTGGATTTTCAGCCAGCTATTAAATGACATGGTTCCTTTCAGAATCCGCAAAAAATACTTTGGAGCCGAATTTTGACTGGGTTATATGCCAAAATCAGCCAAACATTAAGTTTGTTATTCTTGCCTGAAATTCACAACGATCCCTCGATTCCCTTACAGCGTTGCCACTCTAAAAAATGAAAAAACCCAAGTTGGAGGCTCAAAAAAGCCCAAGAAAACCCAAGTTACCAAAATCTTCGAAAATGTCCACAATTCCCGTCCAAAAATTCTGATGACCTAATTATTTTAGTCGTCCGGACCAAAGAAGCCTTCAATTTCCCATCCGAAAATTCTGATGACCTTATTGTTTTTTAGTCGTCCGGACAAAAAATCTTCCAATTTTCTGTCCGAAAAATTCTGATGACCTATTTTTTAGTCATCCAGTCCAAATCTTTCCAAAATGTCCACAATTTCAGGATTTTTCACCAAAAAAACAAGCAAAAAACCCAAGTTCTTTCCAAAAAGCCCAAGTTCGGATCGAAAAACCCAAGATTTTTTGGTCGAAAAAACCCAAACAAAAAACCCAAGTTCCTCCCGAAAAAACCCCATTTCCCAAGTTCGGATCTAAAAACCCAAGATCTTGTGAAAAAACCCAAGGAGTGGCAACGCTGTTCCCTTATAGCAAAACGCTTTGCGCATGCGCGATAACTTAGAAATCTATAACCACACATACATTGATACGTATTAAATGTACACACATATTCATTCGGACATTTACATAGCGCTTCATTTTATAAACTAAGGAAGGTTGAAGGCAAGGCAAGCAAGGCAATGCAAGGTAAAACTACTCAGAGGCGCTCCAGACTCCACCGCGCTCCAAAAGTTGACTAGTCACTAGTGTGTGTGCCTCATACGCGTTCAGCTCGAGTTGAAATTTAGGTAATTAAATAGATGGGAATAAGTTCATATAATCATCGTTACTGTGATCAATCACAGTTTACATAATAGTATAATAAGTACACTTTGGGCCTAATCCTTTCTCAAAAAGATCTTCCTTGAGTTTCGTGAAATAATGTTTTTATATAAGAAACATAATTTTTCATAAGGAGAGTTTCTTGACCGCCTAATTTGTTGTGCTTGTAACAACTGTAGTAGTCTGTGAATTATAAATGAAAAATAACTAATTTTACAATTTATTCATGGCGATGATTTCTCTCATTGATATGTATTATATTAGTATATACTACATTTAAGTGATTTCTCTGTTATTTATTAAGCGCCATTCTTTCATGCAATTCCAGCGCGAAGAACCCGACCAATTCGAAACGAGGCTGGTTGCTAGGCAACAAAATGGATCACGTCGGTTGTTTGCAAATGGTGGCAACCGATGCGATAATTTGTTTACATGCAGGATTTTAAATTTCCTGCGAGAAAACTAGTCAGAAAGTTTTGGTTTGACGAGCGATTGTAGCGATTTTGTCAAATCGCGGTGCCACAGCAATTTTTATAGAGTAGGTCAGGATCTTAAATAGATTTAAGACGGCAACTTGTGGATTATTATATACATGGTCTGAACACCTTGCAAGTGGTTTACGGGTTAACTAATAAAATACTTGATGGTTATGTAAAGTTTAATTAGTCTAAAACAGCGTAGCTAGAATTTAAGTCATTGACTGGACTGCTTTCTGTCAAGAACAAGACTTTTCGAAGAGGAAATAATACAAGGAATTAGCACTCTTGTAAATTTTTGGTGAACTCCTATGCATCCAGTACAAACAGCTTGGGCATATTTTGCCTCCTTGTGGTGTACCATAATTTTAGTGAATAGAGGATTGATATTGATTTGACGAATGAAAGCTTGCATAAACTGAGAATGTGTGGTTTTGTTTTGCGAAATTTTATCTCTAAATTGATTTAATAGCAACAAAAAGATTATCCTATATGTGCTTTGTTTTCAGATCTGCCTTAGGAATGTATTAATAACCAGTCATGTCACTTGCAAAGATGCAGACTAGAGCAATGGTAAGTAAGAAGACGAGCGGTGGTCTAGGATCTAAATTGATCAATTCATTACAAAATGAGCATTCATGATTGAGGCCACATTGCCGCTATATAAAATCCGAGTACATTTACATTTAAAAGGTACTTATAGTTTGAACAATGCAAATTTATGCAGGGAATCCAGGCAATGTTGTTGATCCTAATATGGCTAACTAACATAAAGTTTATCTTGCAATCATATTGCTTTCACTTTATTTAACTCACAAAATAAGTAAATGCCTGCACTTAAAATATTCTGACACATAATGGCATATATACTTTACCCATTAGAGACTTGTAATTACTTCTAAGAATTTTCTAAAGCGCTTCAGAAAAGTCCAGTTATGTTATGTTCAACTTATATTTTGCAATTGCTTGTGGAAATGTTTGTCCTTTTTACGCTTTTAAAACCTTTGTTTTAGCAATGATATGTACATGAATATATGCATATTGTCGGAAATGAGAAATAGAAGTACTCACTAGAAAAAATCATCGGAGTCTATTAATGTAAATTTATGTATGTTAAAATGTCATCACAAATAACGATGGTAAAATTAATGGTACTTGTGGGTTTTACGACCCCCAAAACTTAAAATTTCGATGAAAAATATTTTCCGACGAAATAGAAGCGGGATTTCTCACGTGAGGGTCGGTTAGGTCTCAGGTTCGGCGCCGTGAGGGTCGGTTAGGGTTAGTGTTAGGGTTAGTGCAGTCATTATGCTGAAATTGAAGCTGGAATGATAAACAATAATTATCAATGAAATAGAAGTTAGATTGATGAAAAATATTCACATACGAAATAGAAGTGGGATTTATGGAACAAATTGTTGCATAAACAGAAGCTGGATGAATGAAAAGGAGTCTCGGCAAACTAGAAGTTGGATTTATTCAACATAACAACGCTGCAACGTTACTTCTTGGGGTCGTAAAACCCACAAGTACCAAATTAACTTACTATGTCTTTTATTATATTATTTTATACATTTTGAAGCATGAGTTTGTAGCATGAACTGTTGAAGTACCTTTGTCTCTTGTGTCAAATTATTAACTGTTATTGCCTGGATACTTGCTGAGTCAACCTAGTATCGCTCTTTTCATGTTTCTTTGTAACTGTGCGTGCTTTCATGGTGTGCGTGTGTTCATGTAGCGCATGGATGTGCAGACGCTGTCGAGGTGCGATGAACCGTGCATTCCGGGTAACCTGCCCCCGATTTCATTCAGGGCTGATGAAGATGCTGAAATGAGCGGTGATGAAGGGGCTAAGCCGCCTTCCATCTACCAGGTAGAGCTTTGTATAATTTCTCTATTGTTTCTCTGAATCATAACATGAAAGGTCTAGTTCTCTTCACTTTTGAAGTCCGATTAATCGCATTTTTTATGCTCATATTCTTCTTGATTTACGTGTGAGAGACTCCAGGTTATTTGACAAGTGCTCATACATTCTTATGTACACATTTGTCTGTTAAGTAGAGCTGTCCTGTGCCACAGTAGAAGTAGGAGAGGTGATGTTTTTCTGTTCTTTGATCCCATGAACCCAGGCCATGGTCAATTATCAATGTCTTGGTAAACACTGTAAGACTTAGACTTTTTAGGCCTGAAAGATATCAAATTGTGCTGCCTGGCGATTGTGAGAATTCTGCTTCAACTACCTATCTAGGGTGGTTTCTGGTTTACAATCCAAGTAATTGAAATCCTTAAGTTTAATAGAGCTGTGTGCACGCTCATATAATTATATGCTTAACACATTAAAATGGGGTATGCAATTTTGCATTGATTATATACATGTGCATTTATAGTATATGCTGACTGAAGATATACTGAATGGATTTACTTATGCATTTTTATGAGGAAGTTAACTGGTAGCGCTACTGAATGGTGACACTATAGAGATTATTAATGACATGACATAACGTTGCATTACATTGCATTACATTACATTACATTGCATTGCATTGCATTGCATTACATTACATTGCATTACATTGCATTACATTGCATTACATTACATTGCCTTACATTGCATTACATTGCATTACATTTCATTACATTGCATTACATTGCATTACATTGCATTACATTGCATTGCATTACATTGCATTACATTGCATTACATTGCATTACATTGCATCACATTGCATTACATTGCATTACATTGCATTACATTGCATTACATTGCATTACATTGCATCACATTGCATTACATTGCATTACATTGCATTACATTACATTACATTACATTGCATTACATTACATTGCATTACATTGCATTACCTTTCAGATGGTGCTGAAGAACGCACAGTTTCCGCCGATAATGAACGAGGCGTCATGGACTCTGGCCGCCCCCTTCAAGGAGCAGAAGTACCACCGCACTCCGAGTGAATCGATTGCCAACAACTACACTCCGACCGTCCAAGATATGCGGCTGAAGGATCTGCCAAAGCTGAAGAGATCGAGGAAAGGTCGGTGTGTTTGCAACTTGATTCTGCTAGTAATTTTGAGGCATTTCTGGGAAGTTTTTAGATATGTTTGTATGTATGTTTGATATATATTTTATATGCATGTAATGTGTATATGTTATATGTGATAGATATGTACTGGTACTCTTCTCTTTTTGTTTTAAAATGTATTGTATTGTATTTTATTGTATATGAGAATTTATAAAGCGCCTCTGACTTACAGTACTGGCTATTCAGAGGCGCTCTCAGCGTGACAAGCCCAAGGAAATAAGAATGACTTTAAGCAGCGAATGGCTGAAGATCTTACTATGGATAGAGGTACAATGTAGGTAGGTCATTACACGTAGAAAGGCCTACAATGGCAAAGTTAAGTAAGTTACCACACTCACTGCTTTAAGCATGAATGTATATATATATATATAAAATATAAGGATACATACATTTATAATATATATATACATATATAATTATGTATGTATATATATATTTTATAAACTTAATTAGGACCTATATAGTTATATTTCGTGCATTCATGCATTATGCATTGTATATATGTAAAAATGAGTATATATTTTTATATTCAACTCAAAACTGTACTTTTTTACCATGCTAGAGTCGGGAGTGGTTGAACAGGCGCTATAGAAATTCTTGAATGAATGGATGAACGAACATGTATGGGTTTATATGAATGTATGCATGCACATGTGTATGTCTGATTAAGTCATGGCGTCTTTAATCACTTGAATTGTGAGTTTTTGGCACTCCATGTGAATATAAGTTAGAACATAACGGAGCATTCATCTGTGTGTTTGTTTTCGTACAGAGCCCGCTGGTGTGGCGACACAAATGAACAAAACAAAGAGAAGAAAGAAAGATTCATTGGAGTAAGAACTTTGTTGTTGCATTGAAAATATTGCTCCACGATTCAACTACTGGCTCTGTTTGACAGGAAACTAGCATACCAGGCCTTATTTCAGCCATTTTGCTATTTTGATTGGACTTTTGTATAAAAAGTCTTTTAGGATTTAGTACTGAAAGCTTTCAAAGGTATCAGAATTATGTAAAATATAATTTTATTGTAAATGGTTATGCGAGTCCTTTTTTCTGGCAGAACGCACTTGTTTTCAGCAGTTCTTATGTTTTATAAGTAATTCCATTTTTCAGTTTGGACAATTTTTCCTAGAAAAAAAGCACTTGTTGGGATTAAATGAGTACATTGATTATAGCTTGCCATTTGAAAAAGCTTTGACACCACAGTAGTATAGTTCTTGAGTAGATGCAAACGATGTCATGCAATACAGTAATCATGTAATTAACTATGTCGTACTATGATATATGATTATATTGGCACTCTTCAGAGATAGCCACCCAGGTCCTAACCTACCGAGGTGCTTTGTTATTTGTTTGTGAAGTTAAGCAACTATTGTCATTTATTGTCGTTTAAAGATTGCCATTTGAAAAAGCTTTTACACCACTGTAGTGTAATTCTTGAGTAGATCTATGCAAGCGATGTTATGCAATATAGTAATCATGTAATTAACTATGTCATACTATGATATGATTATATTAGCACTTTTCGGAGATAGCCACCCAGATCCTAAGTCACCTAACTTACCGAGGTGATTTGTTATTTGATGGTGAAGTTAATCAAATGTTGTTGTTTGTTGTCGTTTTAAAGATTGGAGTCGAGGCAACGATATGGCGACAACAGTCGACCGTTGACACCAATGCAACAGCTGAACATCATGAAAAGCATCGAAGCCGAGATGATCAGTCCACTGTCTGATCCGACTGAAAATGACGTCAAGGTCAGTAACGAATTGATTGTACTCAAGTTGTAATTAGATGGCGTGGACAATGGACATTAGCATTTGATGGACCCATACAGGAATGGGGCTCTGTGGTGTAGTGGTTGGTTCGGTGCTTTGGAGCCGGAGGGTTCCAGGTTCGAATCCACCTCAAGCCACCACATAGCGACCATGAGCAAGTCCTTCACTCACAATTGGTCATGCACTTCGGCGTGAAATTCTGATTCTGGGTTCGCACTGTAGTCGGGAGCACTTCTGAGTAGAAATCATGAGGGGTGCTAAATCAGATACTCATTCATAAATACATACATAATTACATATGCTGCGAGAGGTGCTCTATAAATTTTGTTAGATACGATATTGTGTAGCACTCGCATGGCACTTTTATTGATATTTGCACCTGAGCTACGTCAATGTTTTGGTTTTCTTTGTTAACTTTCAGTTCCAAAAAAGACAAATTAACTTGCACAGCAAGACTTTAGATAGCAATTTGAAGACAATTATTTGAATCTTGTGAAGTTATGGACTTATTAATCATCTCTGTTATGCAGACCCACATTTGGATTGGTGCAAGTGTGCTGCAGCATCTGGGCGGCAGTTTTGAAGCACCTCCAGTTATAAATATGTGTGTGGTGGACTGGTTGGGTTGTCGGAGGGGAACCATTTAAAGGTAATTACAGCTCCCGGCCTTGAAGTGACTCTGCTGTCGCGGAATGTGGTAAATTGGTTGACTTTAATGCCAGATTGTGACGTGAATTGTGAGATTCAAACCTTTCCCAACGAGCCAGCTGATCAGCCCGTCAGTCAGCCAGCCAACAAGCGAGGCCACACTGCCAGCCAGTTTAACGGTTGACCTCCTCCCTGACATCGAAGACCCAGTCCTCGCAGGTGTTATCTCAAAATTTATTGACCACTTCTTTGCACAATGGATTTTGTCATGAATTGAAGATTGACAACCAATTCAGCAGCATTCACCTGAGCTTCTGAGAAGCTAATGTCGAATTATCGGCCTTCGCTGCCCTAAAACTGTTTAAACGACGACCCATTTTGTGTCTGTTGACAGCGCTACTATTTCTACATCCGTGAGGGCATCAAGGCAAACATGCTCGCCCCGATGCCCGCCGAACAGTTTCCGAAGATTGAACGTCTCATTCCTCGACTGCTTCTGTCGAATGCAGCGCTTCTGAAGTGCGCCAAGGGTCTGCACGAGGAACTGCAGGCCGACTACGCATTCAGTCTGAGAAAGGGCATCGGTAAGCAATCAAAGAGGCATAAGATTAGGCTATTTATGTAGTGCTATTAATAAATAATTATATTAATCTGTTTAGATGCCATATATAAATGTGAATTTAGACCAGTGGTTCCCAACCCATGGCCTGCGGGCCAAAAGTGGCCCGCCAGGTCTAAAAAGTGGCCCTCGTCTCTCAAAGAATTAACAAAAATATCGGAAAAAATTGAAAATTTGGACAGGATAGAACACATAATTATTTTCTATTACAAATTATTTCATTTTGACGTCTATAAATAACATAAAACACTCTATTTTGATTCCATTATAACAATTTCATTTGCTTCTAGTTAATTAAGTTTTAGCTTTGTGGCCCCTAATGTCATTCAATTAAAAGAAAGTGGCCCTCGTGTCCTCCAACTTAGAAAAAGTGGCCCTATAGTAAAAAAAGGTTGGGAACCACTGATTTAGACTTAAAGGCAGTTTGTTCTGCCATACTATCCAGTAGTCTTATGGCTTCCATGTCTACTACTGTGTATTGAATAATTGAAAATTCATTCATATCTTGGATTATTTCTCTACTGTCACTCGTATATTATAATTCATTTTAAATGTTGCCTACTTTATTTACAAGTCACTTACTACATTGATTAAGCCCCTATCTCTCCTATCTAATTAGCCTTCAGGTATTCCTATATTGTTCAACTCTTGTATCTGAGTTTCAGTGATGAATACATAAACTGATTGATTGAATTTCTGCAGAGCTGTTTTTTCGTGCGTTGTTGGTAAGATGTAGTAGAGTTTGATTTTTTGGTCTTTCTCTTTAGTCGACTACATCCTAAAAGATCCACAGGAGAGAGCTCGCCTCAACATCCAAAGAACACCAAAGTCATTTCCACAAAGGTAATCGTAATCGTAAACATCCACGAGACATGTTTTGACTCGTAAACTCTTCATTTCTATACCATTCTCAATGACAATTCAATGACAGTCTAAGGTTTTTCGGAAGTTTGCTACTTTGTCATACATGTAGTCCTACATGTTGACTTGAGAACTACACGACTTGGACTTAACTGCTGACAAATGCATGCAAGATGTAATTTAATGTTTTTATGTAATGTAAAGTAGTGCAGTAGAATATCTGCATGTATTGTCTATTGTTACTTAATTGCTGTATTGTATATGTTGCCAGTAAATTGCTGGTTTAAAAACTACAGTAGACTACGAGCAGTAGAATGAAAAGATGTGAATGCTAGATGCATTGCATAGGTTAGGTAATTGTTTTCCAGTTTTCTTAGCATAATATACTGCTTATTTCAGTTTCATCTATGTTTCGTAATGTATATAAATAATATTAAATAGTTTAAATTCTTCTACTGTTAATTGTAATTGTAAGTTCTCATTGAAGTTGCTCCTCATAGGTTGGAATAATCACAGATGTTTGCAACCCAATGACCTAGCTATGGAAGACCCTAACATATTGGTCGTTGGCTGTGCATATTTTATCTATAACAGATGACAATTATTGTATTTGATTTTAGAGTGATTCGTGCTCCTGTTCCGTGGCACGAGGCAGTTGTGCAGTCGAAACATCAGATATCGAGCCACCTGTTTATGCTGAACCCAATGATGCTCGTTCTTCAGAATATCTGGTTTGATAAGTAAGTTGCTCTCACGTTGTCTTGGTAACTGACCATGTCATTATAGGTGAAGTTTGTATAGTACACTGTAAAATTCGTGGGATTTTTGCCTGCTAGGATGATGTATCAGATTGTAGAATGCAGATGACAATATTCTTTTAGACAGTGGTTCATATATGCCAGTGAATTACATCTCAACATGGATATATATAAGATTAAGGAACCTTCTTATTGCAGGCTATTATAATAGTGTTTAAGATTAAGGGATCCTTCTAATAGCAAGCTTCATTTTTATCCAGATTTGCACGAGATTAAGGGAGACCTCTCATACAATTCTCCATTATTACATAGATTTGGTAATTGATATGGATATGGCTGTCAAATTGTCAATGGAGGAAATCCTTGTGTATCATTTGTAAAGGCTAATTGATTGTGTTGTAGATTCGCAAAGTTGCGATTTGTCGACATCGATGCTTTGCTGGAGAAGGATCTTCCGATGCATCCACATGAATTCAAATCTTACGTACAAGAAAGATGCTACGCAGTCCGTGAAATACTCAAGACAGAGTAAGACTTTCATACTTCACAACTATTTGCTCAAAGTGACACTCGTTGAGGTTCAGCATGATAAACACTAGACTGCTGCACACCTGTTGAGGTTGAGGACTATGCATTAATTCGTAATTGTATTGTATTGTATGTGACCATTTATAAAGTACTTCTAACAGCGAGGGCCTTTCCGAAGCGCTCCTAGTGCGTGGAACCTCGTTAGAAAAGGCAGGATTTGAGGTTAGAGAAGGATGAGGAAAGACTTCAAGAGAGGATGACAGACCGAACGGATGGCCATAGAAAGACTCAGATGTCTCATGTTGCCACTCCTCTTGATCATGAGCCTCTCCTCGAGAACTTTCCATAGTCATCTGTCTCCATCCAATCCAGCATCATCTACCGGTATACCTGTCTTCCTATTGACTCCATTTTCCTTTAATAACCCTTCTCTGTAGTGAGTTTTTTTCTGGATGTGTGTACACTCCATTTCTGCTCTCTGTCTATCTCTTTCCCTCTCACTCTGTCTGTCTGTCTCTCTATCTGTCTTTATGTACCTTACATTGTGCATCAGCGCTCTTTTCTGTCCAATTCGTCCCATCATCTCATCATTTTCTCATTGTTTAATATACTCAGCGCTATGTATGTATGTATGTATGTATGTATGTATGTATGTATGTATGTATGTATGTATGTATGTATGTATGTATGTATGTATGTATGTATGTATGTATGTATGTATGTATGTATGTGCACTTATTATAGCGCTCCTTCAATCTCTCTCTGCTCAGAGGTGCTCCCGAATGCAGAGCGGACACTGCATCGCAGTTTCACGCTGAAGCGCTGAGCAATTGTGAGTGAAGGACTTGCCCAGGGTCCCTACGCGGCGAGGTGGATTAGAACCTCCAACCTTCCGGCTCCAAGGCAACGACGCCTCCACTGTGCCACCGCGCCCCACAATTATGTATATCACATTATCATTATTGTTTTTATTCGTATTCGCATCATCACTTACAGTGAATTGTGACCATGAATAGCAACTATCATCTGCCTCGTTGTTTTCTTCTGACCAGATGGATTCCTGCGTGCGCTGAAGCGTTTGTCAAACGGAAGGAACTCTGGCAGTATCTCGTTCCATGCAAGGAAAGCGAAACGACCGAACGCATAAAGGAGTTTTTCTCGAGCACGGCCAGTCTCATGTCGAATCAACTGCGCAGTCTCGTCATCCACTCTCTCGAGGACTTTCTTGGTTTCTTCAAAATTCACAAGGTATGCCTTCTTTCAAGTCCATGCATAAATAACTTAATATTATTATTATTATTTATTATTATTATTATTTATTATTATTATTAAATAAACTTGTAACGCGTGCAAGATCACACAGAGATGTGAATCTGAAAACAATATTATGTACATTTATGCTTCAATATGCCATTAGTCTTTCACATGTAAAAATATTAATATCAATGATATCAATATCAATGTGCTATTAATCTTTGTTGTTATTTTCACGTGTAAAAAATATTTTCAATGATATTAATATCAGTGTGCCATTAAACTTTGTTGTTATTTTCACGTGTAATAAAATTAAAATCAATAATATTAATATCAATGTGCCATCAAACTTTGTTGTTATTTTCACGTGTACAAATATTTTCAATGATATTAATATCAATGTGCCATTAAACTTTGTTGTTATTTTCATGTGTGAAAATATTAATATCAATGATATTAATATCAATGTGCTATTAATCTTTTTTTAAATTTTCACGTGTAATAATATTAATATCAGTGATATTAATATCAATGTGCCATTAAACTTTGTTGTTATTTTCACATGTAAAAATATTAATATCAATAATATTAATATCAATGTGCTATTAATCTTTGTTGTTATTTTCACGTGTAAAAATATTTTCAATGATATTAATATCAGTGTGCCATTAAACTTTGTTGTTATTTTCACGTGTAAAAATATTAACATCTAATATAAGTAAGTAAGTAAGTAAGTAAGAATATGCATCCATAAAGTTGCGTTATTTCGTTGATGTTTGAAGAATGGAAACGACTTTGGAGAGGAATTCGACGATTTGCAATACGTGCTGACGCCAGTGTTGGTCATAAAGTTGGTGATCGATGAACCGTCGATCATCTTTGAACCATCGTTCAGCGGATGCAAGGATCTCATCCTCAGCTGCTTCAGAGACATCATCGAATGTGGAGATGGCATTCCTCGTGTATGCTTTAAATTTTTAAAAATAATTATTAATTATGGAAGATTAATTATTGTTTGTCTGATTGTGTATGGGTGGGGGAGGGAGAGGGAGGCAGAGGAATGGAGGTAGATAGGGACAGAGTGAGGGAGGCTGGGAGGCAGGGGAGGTAGGTAGTAAGGGAGGGTTGTACGGTCTTTTCAGCCACAGCAACACGTGGCGGGGTACAGCTAGTACACAGTAAGTATGTGATCGTAGTCGTTATCTCCAAATTTCTAGAGCGCTACTTGAAAGTCAAACGCGAGGCAGCAGGTCATTCACGAGCTCTGCGTAGCGTCAAAAGGGTTGCCTGTATGAGTAGTCCAAAGGTGGTCCGGGTCGAGTTACCATAGAGTCAGAAGGGCAAAACAGATGTAATGTAATGTAATGTAGTTATTAATTTTATAGCATCGCTCACATCCATGGCCATTCAATAGTGCAGCCAGTGCGAGAACTCCGAGAGAGAAAGTAGGTCTTGAGAAGAAAGATAGATAGATGTAGATAGCGATCGAGAAAGAAGAGTTCCATGCAGAGTGGAGGGACAACTCGTGCTTTGCCTTCATTGGTTCTGCACTTTTGAATCAGCTCTCAACATTAACACACGTCTTCGTTATTAAATCGTACCCGAAGCATGTGCATTGTGCAATTGTGCATCTATTGTCTCAAAACTGTTTTCTTCTCTGTGGGTCTTTCACACTGGTCTTTCACTCTGATTGGTGTGCTCTGTGAGAGACACTTCATAAATTTGTAAGTACAATACAATCATCATCATCATCAACAAGAATTAAGGAACCACTGCCATCCTCGTTATTCCTCGCCATTTTTGTCTTTCCAGGGTCGCATGTGTCAGGTCTTGTATTTGCGCTGCGCACCAGTCTGTTATGTTATCCAGCCATCCCTTGTCAGGTCTACCTCTCCTGTTGACTCCCTCCATTCATCCAAACATCACCCTCATTATTTTTCTGTCATCCTTCATCCAATAAATGTGGTGTAGTGGTGGCATCATTATCTTGGAGCCGGAAGGTTCGAGGTTCGAATCCACCTCGCCGCGTTAGGGTCTTGGGCAAGTCCTTCACTCACAATTGCTCAGCGCTTCGGTGTGAAATTCCGATGCAGTGTCCGCTCTGCATTCGGGAGTGCCCCTGAGTAGAGAGCTTGAAGGGGCGCTATAACAAGTGCGCACATACATAATACAGTTGTGTTGTATTGTATTGTCTTGAATTCGTTGTTTAGGTTGAGACAGAGTTGTTTCCAGAGCTGAAGAAGCAGCGCTTGTTGTTGCGTAGCGTTGGTCTTCGTGAATCGTTCGTCGAAAATCTTCTCGACGAGGCGATGCAGATTTTCAACAGCAACACGATTGGTCCACAGAAGTATCTCGACACCTACAGCAAGTACGCAGACGTACTTAGCGGCCTGGCTGATGAGGAGACGAGGGAGTTCCTGCTTGAACCACATACGCTTGAAGCTTTCCATTTGGTCAGTATAGCCCATAGTTGTTTACAACGTTTTTTTCGTTTTTTATTCGCTCCCAAAAAACCTGTTTTTTTTCGTTTTTTATTTTTTTCCATCGTTTTATTCCGTTTTTTTATTTTTTTATGCAACGCTATTTATTTATTCTCTGTCTCTTATTATTTTCCTTAATTTTAATTTTTTTTCATATTTCTTACGTTTTCAGCCCAATCTCAAGGTTTCAGATAACTGCATGATGATGTCATTATTTAATTGTTTAATGTCATCATTTAGAGATTCATGTAGAAAGTAAACAAGGGTTTTAAGTTTAAAATGCAGTTTAATATGTAAAAAGTCAAATTATTTTCCGTTTCGGTTTTTTTGTCCTTTTTCCGTTTTTTATTCTTTCGAATAAAACGACGTTTTTTCCGTTTTTATTCCGTTTCCATCGTTTTTTACATCTATGGTATAGCCTGTTGAATACTGCTACTGCCACTAGTACCATGTCCTACCAATACCACCACTACCATGTCCTACCAATACCACTACTACCATGTCCTACCAATACCATTGTGGTACGCATCCATACATGTCCATTGGGAAGTCAAAGAGGCACTACACATACATACATACATACATACATACATACATACATACATACATACATACATACATACATACTTACATACATACATGCATGCATGCATGCATGCATGCATGCATGCATGCATACATACATACATACATACATACATACATACATACATACATACATACATACATACATACATACATACATACATACATACATACATACATACCTGTTACATACATGCATACATAGGCCTACTAGCTAGAAAGCTGGCTTACATCGTTTGTTTCTGCATTGTAGAAAATTCGCGAGTATCGGTCTATACGAGAGGAGATTGCGGTTCTGCGTGTGACGGTTCCGTTGAGTATGTTCTGTCTCGACTGCGTTGATCTCAACTTCGATATGGTGATGAGAGCGCAACGCATACGAGACAAACTTCTTCAGTTTGTTATCGATGAGAACAGAGAGATCAACAGAAGGTTTGTAGCTCTATTGTCTCCATTTTAACACCGTATAGTATACGTATGTATTTATGTGTGCATGCATGTGTGTGTATGTATATATATATATATATGTGTGTATATGTGTGTGTGTATGTGTGCATGCATGTATGTATGTGTGCATACGTGTGTGTATGTGTGTGTGCATGTATGTGTGCATGTTTGTGTGTGTACGTGTGTGTTTATGTATGTTTGTGCGTGTATGAGTGTGTGTATACATGTTTGTTTATGTAAGTATTATGTATGTACTGTGTTTGTGGGTATGTATATATATAAAATTATATGTGTATGTATTGTGTATGTGTGTATGTATGTGTTGGTTGAGCATACCACATTTGTAGCATTCAATTTCTTTCAATTTTAAGCAGTGCCTATAATTCTCCTGAAATGTCTTTCCTTTACAGTCTTATCAAAATATCTTCTGACATCTATCAAGGATGTTTAATTAGTCCTCCTCCTTGTGTATTTGTGTGCATGTGCGCCTGTGAGTGTGTTTAAGTGTGTATCTATATCAGATGATGACAATGTGTTGTGTGTTGTTGTTGTTGTATTGTTTAGTATTTGTCGTCGTTATGATGAGATGTCGGATAAAGTGAGTGAAATGCCGGAAGACACAGAGGCACTCGTCAATCTGCAGAAGTATCTACGCGTGGTTCGTTAATTTTCAACACTTTTTGTCGAAATTGTTTTTTCATCGGTTTATTTGTTGTCGTTCCATGATTATAAGATTTCAGTTTTAAATCCTTTTTGTACTAGTCTGGTTAACTCCTTAATCATAAAATTACAGTTTGTTCCTTAGTGAAAAGGTTCCAGATGGCTACATAATCACAAGGTTCCTGTCACTCCTTAATCATAAGATTCTTGTATGTCCTTAATCATAGGGTTCCAATTAACTTCTTCATCTTATGGTTTAGTTATGGACAGATGATGTGATGGCGATGTTATTATTTCACGTACAGAGCATGGACATCACGGTTTATAAGCTGAAAGAAGAAATCGATGAAGCCGCTCGACGTCTTCTCTTTCTGCTCGATCATGTTGTCATGCCAAGTAAGAAATTTCATTCTTCTCACATAATATTGAGAGCAGAAGCTTATGCCGCTATGCGTACATAATGTTGATCCAATTACGTCTTAGTTTTATATGTGAAATAGACATGAGTGTGATGGAATTTATGGTTTTGATTTTCGCTGCCACAAGACAACTTTTTTCTCCGTTGGTCTCTTGCACTGGGAGCACCTCTGAGTAGTGTGCGCTGTGAGAAGCACTATATCAATTTATAGATACAATACAGTTTGATGCAATATGGAGTGATCTGATGTATCCTGATCTTAATTTAATGTACCTTTGTTTCGTAATTCACTTTATGGCAGCTCTGGTAAGTCATAATAATATTATTAATAATGAAATGGAAAAATGGCTCAGTCTTAATAATTTGCCTCAATTGCTCTTTCTATTTGTAATGCTCTTTCTCCTTCTGTTCACTCTACAATTCTGTCTGTCCTCTGTCCTCTTCTTCCTTAACTGTCTTCTCAAACTTGTTTCGTGTCACTTTGCCTTGCACACTGGGATTGCTTCTGAATGGTTCACCCTAGTTTATCAAAGCTTAAATAGAATACAGTACAAAATATAACTGGAAGAGTCACCACTTTCGAGCTCTCACACACACGTAGAACCCAACAATGGGAACCAATACCATCTGCTGAATGAAAGGCTGAATTGACAGATGCACAGTTTGTACTCGTAATCGTAATCTCCAAATTTCCAACTCACCACTTGAAAGCCGAGCAGAGGGCACCAGCATATTCACGAGCGCTGTATCACTTATTTGCATCAGATGAGGACATCAAGCTGAACAGCGCGGTGTTCCATTGGCCGGATAACATCAACACAGTTTTCGATCTCAGCCAGAACCGACTGGCGCTGCGGCGCGAACGAGCGGAGGAGGAGTTGAAGAAGAAGGTGGCAGCCTTCGAGGAGAAGCTGGTCGAATACAACAAAGAAATTGAAACGTTCAAGAAGAAAGAGGTATTTAATTATTTATTGTTGTACTTCAATTCTTTTGTTTATTTATCTAACAAAGAAATTTAAATGTTCAAAAAGAAAGAGGTATTTTAAGTATTGTTGTACTTCAATTCTTTTGTTTATTTATCTAACAAAGAAATTTAAATGTTCAAAAAGAAAGAGGTATTTTAAGTATTGTTGTACTTCAATTCCTTTGTTTATTTATCTAACAAAGACATTGAAACGTTCAAGAAGAAAGAGGTACTCAATTGTTGTCTTAAATTCCTTTGTTTATTTAACTAACAAAGCAATTGAAATGTTCAAAAGGAAAGAGGTATTCAATTGTCTTCAACTCCTTTGTTATATATCTAAAAATATTGAAACATTCAAAAAGAAGGAGGTACTCAATAGTCGTCTTCAATTCTTTTTGTTTTTATTTATGTATCTCCACTACATGATGTAATTATGGCCTACACTCGTCATCATGTAAATTTAATAATCATGGGCACACAATCTTACAATCCAATTTTATCAATTCCTTTCTGTACCTGATAGCGCATCGTATATCAATCTTTGCAAGGCTTCTTTTAAGTAATTTTTAGAAATGCTGAACCCCTTTGTACTTACAATACATTTACTGTGTATTACATTTACATTGCATTGCAACTACAATCAGTTTACACTATTTTACACTTACGCTACGGTGCATTACTTCATATAGCATTACATTGACTATGTTTCGTAATTTTTGCTTGTAAACCTACTAGAGAACGGTAAGTCCTCCGATCTATTAAAAATTGTCCAACTATTCTGGACGAAGCGTGAAGCACAGGCACGATTTTTTTTATAAGTCACTGATGGAAAGATTGGGATGACTGTTGTATGGATGAACACTTCACTGTCTGAATTGTGGTGTGATACTGATGCACATTAGACTGAATATGTATTCACTTCAGATTGTTTCTATCACAAAGGATCACCTTATTAAAAGATTTTCGCCCCATCTCTTTGTTCTGCTCACTCTCTTTTTTATTTGGTCTTCACTGAGTACTTGCCTTTTTAGTCAGCTTTTCCCATGCTTATTAATAGCTCAGCGCTCTTGAATAAGCTTATGCCCTGCACTCAGCTATAGAGTAGTGCTTCATAAATTTAGAGTTTGCGATTATGAAAATATTTATGTTTGCCTCAGCAGTTTGGTTTTGATGCACCATCGTGTGATTACTTGAAGTTGAACTATAAACGCCATGACATCGAATAAGTTTATAATGAGTAATATTGATAGTTGCTTAAATTGTCTGAACTTTCAAATGTTGATTTTGTCGTCTCTTACCTAACTCCCTTTTAAAAAACCTAGAATGGTGGCTGGTACATGACCGTCTTTCAGATCGAAAGGGTGTGACTCTGGCTGGGATTAAGTTATTCAGTTGTTCTTTGCTATTTCTGCTGGAATGGATCAGGCTGGCCCACTTTGGGGAGGGCGGTAAGGGTGCTGCAGCACCCAGGTCCACAGTTTTGAAGGCCTTGCAGTTATAAATATGTACATGATGGACGGGTGGGTTGTCAGAGGGGTAAACATTAGAAGGTAATCACATTCATTTCACCACTTCAAATGGGAGCGATGACTCATCGATGACGTCACTTAACCTAGATTGTGCTCACATCACCAGTTAGCTATCTACTGAGA
>OX243816.1:6142922-6177922 GCA_945859605.1 Lumbricus rubellus
TTTAGGTTTTAATATTCGTAAATATTCGTGAATATTAAGATTTTTTAATATTCGTAAATATTCGTAAATATTCGTTAATTAATTAAGGTGAACGATCGAAACCGCAATGTTACTCGGTATTAAGTAGTTTAAGCTTCTGTATGTCTCTATGACATTCACTCGCATCCAGGGCACGGTTGAATTAAAATATGCATTGCGCTTAATATGCTGAGATCAGGATACATTTTGCTTGTAATCTGGCACTATTATTTTCTGCGTTGGCATTTATATTTACTCATCCTGCTACACTGATATAAAACTACTTTATCAATATACAGTTACTATTAAGCTTATAGGCATAATAGGCAGTTAAAGTTTATTTCTAATTTAGCCTACTATTGCTGCTACTATAGTCTTTCCAACTGCCATCGGTGAGGCAGTTCGGGGGGGCAGAAGTCAGACAAAGTGACTTACATTAAGTATGGAATGTGATATGAATGCCGCATGGCCACATTGACCAGACTCAGCAGAGACCTTGAAGGTTTATTACAATAAAATCTATTATAGTTATTGTCACTTACTGGTATAGGTCTATGAGTAGACTAACTCAATTTTGTACAATTCATTAAGTAAAAGTTAAACATTTTCATAAATAACAAAATAAGAATTAAGAATTAAGAATTTCTTGAAAGAACAAGAATAAATAATTTTTTGAATATTATGAATATTAAGTTGGCAGTTTTAATATTCGTTAATATTCGTGAATATTTGAAAATCTTAATATTCATAATATTCGAATACTCAATCTATGGTCATAATAATAATTAATAATAATTAATCAAATTAATTAAATAAAGTTATTTTTTTAAAATTAATTAAATTAATCAAATTAATTAAATAAATAATCAATAACAATAAATAATACGTTGATTCAATCCTCTCTGAATTCTTCAAGTTCTTCGTGTTATTTTGTGATGATCAGGTTAGAGCAGATTGGTGCGGCTGCTGCGAAGGAATATTCACTGGAGAAGAACATGGAGAAGATGCAGACGGAATGGAAAGACATGGTGTTCGAATTCATACCATATCGTGACACTGTAAGACTTATATTGTAACTGTAAATGTAATATTAACCTGATTTATATAGCACCTCTTCAAGAGACGCTCATCTAATGACGGAAATTCAGGATCATAAGAAATGGGTCTCAGGTGTGGGTGCCCACTTATAGGGGCTTAGAGGGGCTCTTGGCCTCCCATGGAAAATTGACGTGCATTTTTTTTATCGTGACCAATGCCCAATGTTGTGTTTTGATCCTCATTTTCTTGGCCTCATCTTGCGTCTATGATCTCTGAATTTATGTAGCTGCTTTTGCAAAAATACTCTTCCCTTGAACTGTGAGTTCTGTTAACTGTTAGGTTATAAATTTTCAGCAGATTATGATTTGCACAATGGTTTCATTTTAAGGGACTGTTGCGTAGTGCATTGGTACCATAAAAGTCATTAGAAATGATTAGATTAGATTGGATTAGATAGATTATATGAGATTATATAGATTATGTGTGATTAGATTAGGTGAAATGATGCGTGATTTTTATATAATGCCAATTGAGAATTCTGACTTTCATAGTTTTAAATAGTTCAGTCTGTTATGAAACTTAACCTCTTGTTACTTTTTATTGAACATTTGAACAGAGAGACAAGATGAAACCAAAGGTTATTCTTGTGGACAACCTATAATTCTTCACACAGCTTTGAATTCAACTACAGCCAAAACCTTGATATCTGTTGGGCCCATAACATGCACAAATTGTTTCACTGGGGTCTCAATAGAGACCCAATGAAATATTCTGTCAGGAACATAACCATCACTAGTCTTTGTCATGCTTCTTCAAAGAGGCCTAAACGCAGGACCGCATTAAGGGTAGTGCGGGCAGGGGTGCTGTGATTGCCCTCCGATGCCTTCCCTCTAACAACCAATCGGTCCACAACACACTGATTTATTACTGGTGGGGGAACGTGGGCCTTCAGAACTGCAGGCCCAAATGCAGCAGCCGCCTTAGCACCCACCTTAATGCGGGCCTGCCTACATGTTCCTACCCCCAAGCTTAATTCACAATATTGCATTATTCACAATATTGCATTATTCACAATATTGCATTACTCACAATATTGCATTATTCACAATATTGCATTATTCACAGTATTCACATTATCGCTTGAGTACTTGACCAGCCAGCCAGTCTGTTAGCAAGCTATAGCTACACAAGCCAGCCAGTCACCTAATCCAGTAACTAAATTATGTGATTATGATAAACAGATAAAACATTATCGATTTTTTTCACACAATTATTCACATTATTCACAACTCAGAGCCTGAATTTAAATGGTGTGTTATTTATTTTGAGTTGAGCAGATGGAGGGAAGGTATCCTGATGCAACTGTCTCTCACACTACTGCCATTGTATCTGGTTTTTTAAACTGTTACCATGTTATAGCAGTGAATTTGTTTTTGGTAAACAGACCCCATCCGGCGGGATCACTCCCCTTCGGGTAGTCTATTGCTCTCTAGCATATGCAGTAATCATTGTATGTCATCATAATTACAATTGTCAGCTACAATAAGTGACTGGGTGTACTAATTGTGCATGTACCATTGTCTGTCTATTTTTATGGGATCAATAAACAAATTGAATTGAAAATTGAATTGAAAATTGAATTAAAATTGAATTTACTACATCGAGGTATGCTATAAAGATGTATGTTGTGGTTTTTATAGGGTGTGTCCATTCTGTCAGCTATTGATGAGATTCAGCTTCTGCTGGACGATCACATCATTAAGGCGCAGACAATGCGAGGATCTCCATTCATTAAACCACTGGAGGTGGAAATGAAGGAATGGGAAGAAAAGCTCGTCTCCATGCAAGACATTCTTGATGGATGGCTTAAGGTCTCTACTAACAAATTATTATTATTCTTATTGCAAACATTAGAGCAGCAATGACAATAATAATATTTAATGATATTTATTAGGTATATTTGGGGTAGGTGTTGGTGGTGGGGGTTGGTGGTGGTGATGGTAGCAGTGGTGATGGTAGCAGTGGTGATGTGTGGTACCAGTTTCAACAGAGGGGAGAGTCGAAAACACAAGTTTTGCATACGTAATATACGGGTGAGGCTTTGTGAATTCTATCCGTTAGTTAAGAAGCATTGTTTCATGACTTCCCATTTCTCCAAATTTTTCGTTTCTGATCGAGGTTTTGATCCAAAGATTAGGGTTTTGACAATGATTTGATTTGAATACTATGGAGGTCGTTGGATTAGATTAGATTATTCTCAGTATAATTAGAATATTAATGAATGATATTATTATTATGACTATCTCAGGTAAGAACTAAAGAACAAGACAAGCACCTTAACCTGGCAGCTGCTATGTCCCACAATTATAGGTTACAGTCTACTGTAATAGTATTTTACAATCATTTACTTATTATCATTTATAGTGAAAACAGATTAAAGTACCACCTTGATTCGGAGTACATTCTTGTTGCTGTGGTTGTTAGATTACATTACGTACAGTGTTTCGCAGTCAGCTACTTATTAAATATTATTAGTTATATTGAAAGAGATTAAAGTACCGCCTTGATTCGGAGTATATTCTTGTTGCTGTGGTTGTTAGTGCCAGGCGACGTGGTTGTACCTGGAACCGATCTTCAGTTCGGAGGACATCATGGCGCAGATGCCAGAGGAGGGTCGCAAGTTTGGAATCGTCGACAGCTACTGGAAGGACATAATGACGGAGGCCGTCAAAGACACGCATTGCCTGGCAGCCACAGACCAACCGGGAATGCTGAGTAGACTGACGGAGGCGAACTTACTGCTCGAGGACATCCAGAAGGGATTGAACCTCTACCTGGAAAAGAAGAGGCTCTTCTTCCCAAGGTACGTACTTCCAAAGCTCAGCTGCTCGTTTGCTTTGGAATCGCATTACAGGAATGAAAGCTTTGTTCGTTTGTTTGTTTTCTGGTGCAGAAAGCACAATCGTTGCAGTAAATTGTTAACCTTATCATGGTCGTATGTTGTGGGAAATTAGGGTTCAAACTCTGAAATATGTTATTTACGATTATTCTGTTGTAGTTTGCAACCATGGTTTAAGAGGAGGAGTTGCATTGTGGGGGTGATAATGAAGATGAAAAAGATGGATTGTATCTATAAAAAAAACGCTGCGTAAAGGGATCATGTATACACGATTTTGACCTCATAAATTATTATGGGTTTCTCATTCATTCTTATATTTATCAGACCGTGTGTCTATTGTTTCTGGCCCTATGGAATGAAGAGCTAGAGGGAGCTAGGCTACTCAATACTCATGATAGAAAGAAGCTACTCCTGGTAGAAGGAGGCTATTCATGGTATGTGGTCAATCCGATATCATTGGCACTTTAAAATCCCAGTGATACATCTACAATTCTGCATCCTGAGCAGCGTTATGGCCTTGAGGTTAATAAAGGATTTTTCTCGTGATTAGAGAGCAGTAAGCTCAGATCGAAATAATTCTGGAGTGCAACAATGACCTTGGGATCCAGGGCTGATTTTAAGGAGTTTTTAGAACGGCACAATCCCTTCTTTTCTTTCCCATTCTCCATGGTAAATTACTCCAAATCGGAAGAAAATGGCCTTTTTCAACTACTTTTCACTGCATATAAGTGCTTCTACAACTGCACACATCCATTTAGAACTGCACATTTTGTGTACAACTGCACGTTGAAAAAAGCCCTGTTGGGAACATGATTTTCATTTAGGTTTTTCTTCCTGTCGAACGATGAATTGCTTGAGATCCTGTCGGAGACGAAGGATCCAACGCGAGTCCAACCGCATCTGAAGAAATGCTTTGAAGGAATCGCTAAACTCGAGTTTACCGAGGACCAGGAGATTGTTGCAATGATCTCGTCGGAGAATGAGTCCGTTCCATTCAACCAGAGGATCTACCCTGCCAAGGCCAAGGTCTAATCTAATCTGATCTGATCTGATCTGATCTGATCTAGTCTAATCTAATCTGATCTAATCTGATCTGAAATAGTTTTATATATGTAATATAATGTAGTGTTGTCTGTTATGACACTGTCAGATCTTGTCTTAGAATCTAAATTCTATTCTATTTTTGGATTTATAAAGCGCCTCCCACAGTACAACCTAATTAGAGGCGCTCCCAGTGCAAAGATCTCCTTGAAAAAGAGAAGTCTTACGACACCTGGCAGAAAAATTAAAGCTTCCAGACAAAATCTGAGCACAAGTAACAGCAGAAAGGCCATTCCACAGCATTATATGTGATGTAATGCGATATGATGTAATGTAATGTAAGAATGAAACTTTGTAATGTTACAATGGGTTTTAAGTGGTTAAGAAGACGTGTGTTGCTTTGTTGTCTTCTGTGTTGTCTTTTTGTTTTAATGTTGTCGATTGTGGCGTTGTCAGATCTTGTCTTAGTATCTAAAATGGTTTTATATGTGATGTAATGTAATATGATGTACTGTAATGTAGGAATGACACTGTTGTCTATTGTGGGTTTTTGTCAGACCTTCTAATCAAGTCTAAGCAGAGTTAAGAGAAATGAACCCAGGATACATTATAAATAATGACAAAAATATGTAAAGTTGATATTTTAAATATTTTTACCCGTAATATCCTGATTCTTTTTCTCTCTCTTCTTCTCATGTATTATGAGTGGCTCTGAATTCGTTTGCACTGCAAGAGGCACTATACAAATATAAATTTACAGATATAATACAATACAATACAATATAGTACAATACAATACAATGCAATACAATATAGTGCAATACAATACAATGCAATACAATATATAATACAATACAATACAATATGTTTACAGGGAATGGTTGAGAAGTGGTTGCTACAAGTTGAGGATGCGATGGTATCAAACGTGCGCAGGATAATCGGGGAGGCGGTCGAGGCGTACACGAACACCGATCGCAACCAGTGGGTGCTTGATTGGCCTGGTCAGATCGTCATCTGTGCTAGCTCCATCTATTGGACGTCTGAAGTAACGGAGGCAATGCAAGTCGCACATGGAGTTTCAGTGAGCAGAATTATAATTTTAATTATAATCATTTTAATTATAACTAATACCCGTAACGTCTCATCTGGGATCATGTCACAAACACTTCACATGATACCATTGAGGGGCGCGGTGGTGCAGTGGTGACATCGTTGCCTTGGAGCCGGAAGGTTTGAGGTTAGAATCCACCTTCAAGCCACCACGTAGGGACCTTGGGCAAATCTTTCACTCTCAATTGCTCGTCGCTTCGGCGTGAAACTCCGATGCAGTGTCCGCTCCGCTCTGCATTCGGGAGCGCCTCTGAGTAGTAAGAGAGCTTGAAGGGGCGCTATAACAAGTGCACATACAAACAAATTCATGCTGTTTTGCTGTACATTATATTCTTTTAAAGTTGTCTCATGTGGAGATCATGTTACATGCTTAATTTCTTATTTTACTTAATTCTTTTGAGTTCTCTCATCTGGATCATGTTACATGCCTATCGTAACATTTTACTGACGTTGTTCTATTGACTTTATCTCATCAGGATTATGTTACATACTCAAGTATTGCACATGATACCATTTTGCTAAATACTTTATTCTTTTGAAGTTGTCTCATATATGTATCATTATTGCATAAAATATACTTTTTAATCTTTTTTAAAGTTGTTTTTTGGTTGAACACGAAACGGCTTTTACTTTATGCAGCTCTGTTGTTCTTCTTCGTTTTCAGCATTACTTGAAGAAGTGCAATAGGCAGATTGATGAAATCGTTGAGCTGGTGAGAGGAAAGCTGGAAGGCGGGGCACGCATCACGCTTGGTGCTCTCATTGTCATCGATGTTCATGGTATCTAACTATTAATATTCATTCATTCATTCAAGAATTTATATAGCGCTTGTTCAAGGGGACTGCTCAGAAGTGCAATATGTCATAAGTCATCGTAGACTCATTTGCATGCTATACTCGTTTGTGTGCTCAGTTTATTTACTTTAACGCAGAGTTGGGTTATGTCCCAAAGCCAGGTCCACCAAGAGTGGAGGCCAGGGGGGGCAAATGTCCAGGGATTCGGCAACTTTTATGGCCCTTGGCTAGGTTGTTAGATAGAGAAAAGTTTATGATTTATGCTTTTTAAAATAGCCATCTTGTAGTAATTGTAATTGTAATTGTAATTGAACATTTATATAGCGCCGCTCACAGATTCAGTAGCGCAGTAGTACTATATAATTTCTTTATTGACTTTACACTACTGTTTTATTTTCTATGATTAAATGCCAACTATTGCACAAAAGTGAAATCAAAAAGGTTCTAACGAATCAGGAAACAGTTTTGATTCAGAATATTCTAGGTATTTGTTATGAACTCATGATATATAGTCTTTTGTTTTATGATAAAAAAAATTATAACACACCAAATTTTTTTTAGTTTGATTAAATGTTTGTTTATCACTCCAATTCAGACTAACTGTGTCATATGAGAAATGCTAAGTAAACAGTAAAAATAATAATATTAATAAATGTCTTTCACACTGGGAGTGCCTCTGATTGGTGCGCACTGTGAGAGACGCCATAAAAATGTACAGATACAATACAATACTATGCATTTTTCGCTTGAAATTCTTAACGAAAGACTGAAATTTTTTCGAACAGGTCGAGACGTTGTTGCGAATCTTGCGCGTGGAAAGATTTCGAGTCCCAACGACTTTGAATGGTTGAGTCAACTGCGATATTACTGGTCTGGAGGAGAAGTAACAGTAAAGATGATAACGACTGAATTGAGATATGGATACGAATATCTGGGAAACACACCTAGGCTTGTTATTACACCTTTGACGGACAGGTGTTACAGGTGAGTGTGTCTCGTTATAATTATGTGGTTTAGAAGCAGGTATTGCTGATTGAGAAGCAGGTATTGCTGATTGAGGTTTTTAATGACTACAGTGGAAGAAATTTCAGGGGCTGTGCAGTCTCCTTGCTTGCAGTGGTTGTAAGGGTGAGGATTCATTGTCATTGCTAATAAGTGACAGGCATTAAGAACTGATGCTGCTGCTGCTGATGACGATGATGATTACGACGACGACGACGACGATGAGGATGAGGGTGGTGATGATTATGAAAATGACACAGATTCATGAGATTTTCTTACACTGAGGTTACTATATTTCAAGTGGTCTGATTTAACCTAGAACCTGTGTTGCTGGATTCATTAGTATTTCTGCTAGTAATATTATTATTATTATTGACCATGCTAGACTGCTAGTAGATTGTATTCGATTATTTGGTCGTATGCTGGTAATGTTGACTGTTTGATTATTGTGATGATAGGACTTTGATGGGTATGAACATTTATATAGCCTTATATAATATATATATAAATATATTATATTTATATATGATGATAGGACATTGATGGGTGCGTTGAAGCTGAACCTCGGAGGTGCTCCAGAGGGTCCGGCTGGAACTGGAAAGACAGAGACGAGTAAAGATCTTGCCAAGGCAGTGGCTAAACAGGTCAGTACCATTATCAAATCATAACCCCCACCTCTACCTACCACCCCACCTCACGTACACAATGGGCCCACCCACTCATACACACCTGAAAACACCTCCACACACTCATGCAAACCCAAGTAGCTACATTGGTCCCATATGTGTCTGTGTAAATCAAATCAAATTAAATCCATACTTTATTGGTCTGTTTCCAGCAACAAGCACACAAAGGCAAAAGCAAAGATTATAAACAAAATTTAAAGTATGTATTGCACTTGTTATAGCACCCCTTCAAGATTTCTACTCAGAAGCGCTCCTGACTGCAGCGCGGACACTGAATTGGAGTTTCATGTCAAGGCGCTGAGCAATTGTGAGTAAAAGACTTGTCCAAGGTTCCTACGCGGCGGCTTGAGGTGGATTCGAACCTGCAACCTTCCGGCTGCAAGGCAACGAACATACCCACTACACTCAATGCCCACAAGTATCACCAATGCTAGAACATTAATTTATCAGATAACTTAATTAGGTAATTAGGTTAATTAAAGAGTATACAGACTATGGTTCACATCCGGGCGCTATAGATATTCTTGAATGAATTAATTAATAAAAAACAATTGTGACTAAAGACAGAGCATTGCTTGTCTTTTCAGTGCGTTGTCTTCAACTGTTCCGATGGTCTCGACTACAAAGCAATGGGTAAGTTCTTCAAGGGCCTCGCACAGGCCGGTGCATGGGCGTGCTTCGACGAATTCAACCGGATCGACCTTGAGGTGTTGTCCGTCGTAGCTCAGCAGATCCAGTGCATCCAGATCGCAATCAACCAAGGACTCAAACGTTTCTTGTTCGAAGGAACGGAACTTGCTCTCAACCCGACGTGCACCATCTTCATCACGATGAATCCTGGGTATGCTGGGAGACAGGAACTGCCCGATAATCTCAAGGTATAGTGTAGTGGCTCTCTCATGACAACATCTTTGTCATCGTTATCGTCGTCGTTGTCATCATCATTGTCGTCGTGGTAATCATTCATTCTTGACATTCATCAGACAATCATCATCATCAACATTCCAATTGTCGTCGTTGTCATCGTCATGGTCGCCATCATCATCATCACAATCATCATCATCATCAAACATCATCGTTGTCGTCTTCATCATCAAACATCATCACTGTCGTAATCATCATCAACTCTATCATGGTCACCGTCATCATCTTCATCGTCATGTCTTCTTCATCATCATTGTCATGGGCACAACCCTCATTATCCATATTCTCGTTATCATTGTCAATTTGTCTTCATCATCTTTATTAGCATTATAGTTGTCATCATTGCTGTCATCATCATGATAATGATTATTGTAACGATAACAGTGATGGTTATGATGATGTGGAGGAGGAGGAGGAGGAGGAGGAGGAGGAGGAGGAGGAGGAGGAGGAGGAGGAGGAGGAGGAGGAGCAGGAGCAGGAGCAGGAGCAGGAGCAGGAGCAGGAGCAGGAGCAGGAGCAGGAATAGGAAGTAGGTTAGCATTGATAACAGTCATAGGGATAGCCTATAGATGCAAAATTGATTTAAATTGTCTATTTTTCATCGGCAGGTTTTGTTTCGTACAGTGGCTATGATGGTTCCAGACTACGCTTTGATTGGTGAGATCTCTCTCTACTCCATGGGATTCGTCGATGCACGAAGGTATTGGAACTCAGCTCAACTACATTTTTTATATTTATTTTTTTATTCCTTAATTTATTCAATGAATTTGTATAGCGCCTCTTCATTGGATTATTCTAAACCCTAGGGCGTCCAAATAAAACTGTGACGAAAGATAGTAAGTAAGTTTGTAAATAAGTTAGTTTGTAAGGAAGGAAGTTGGCAAATAAGTAATGAAGTATGCATCCAACAGTAGACCTACGGTACACCATAATATACAACTATATGTATGTGTAAATGTTTCTGTGTCTCTTGTCTGCAGCCTGTCTCAGAAGATCGTTGCCACATATAAGCTCTGCTCAGAGCAGCTATCATCTCAGCATCACTATGACTACGGCATGCGAGCCGTCAAGTCCGTTCTGACAGCCGCTGGAAACCTCAAGCTGAAGTTTCCCGATGAAGATGAGGCTGTGCTTCTCCTCAAGGCCATCATGGATGTCAATCTACCAAAGTTTCTTGCACAGGTCTCTGCTTGTTTTCTTCTAATTAAAAAAAGTACAGAGAGTTTACACAAATTTCAACACGCATACACGTGTACACACACATTCTTTCCTGCAAACTTACTTATGTTTGAACATACATACATGCATGCATGCATGCATACTTATATTCATACATGTATACTTGCATGCGTGCATGCATGCATGCATGATGCTTTTGTATTTGTTAAAAATGTATAACATTAATATTGTGTAAAATTAATACTAATGTGACATGCAAGTCAATAAACAATAAACATTACATTACATGACTTTTGCTGTTCGTCTGTCTTAGGCATTAGGCCTACTGTTTAGAGTTTACTTACAGTGTTCTGTAATCACTGTTACATTACATTACATAACTGTGAATGTTTGTTTTCTGCGATTAGGATGTGCCGCTGTTTGAGGGCATCATTTCCGATCTCTTCCCAGGGGTCGAGTCTCCACAGCCGGATTTCGGAGTCTTCCTTCATGCGATTAAGGACAACATCGCCAAACGTCATCTCCAACCTGTGCCGTGGTTTATCGAGAAGATTATCCAGGTTTATAAATAGATCGATATTTTCTGTATTAAATTATTAATCAAGAAGTTTGCATTTCAATGGTAAAATTAGAGAGACTTGTGGAATCATGATGACTAATTTCTGCTTGTATCTCGTTCAATGAAAGTGAGCCATTTGGTTTGAATATACTGGATGATCAGAGCATATAATGAGAACTTCTTTATGGTTGAACCTACTTAACTTTTCAAAAAACGTGTTTTATTAAAGAATTTATTTAAATATCGCTGTTGTTTGTTTTGTCATTTAGTGTTCATGTTATTCCCAATAAGTATGATTATATTGTTTAAATTTCGCACACTCGATAAATTATTTATTGTATTCTATTGTTTCTATGCATTTATATAGCGCCTCTTGCAGAATGACCATTCAGAGGCGCTCTCAGCACGAAAAACTCGGGGGGGGGGGAGAAAGGAATGTTTTTAAAGAAGGAGAGACTGATAAGGAAAAACTATTCATTAGTTTAGTCATTCCACCAACCCCAGTAAACGCCCAATGTTGGGCAAGAGCAGTCGTAGTCCTGAATATTTATATTTCTGAATAATATTATTATTTAAACGAATAAATGATTAATATGTGGATAATGGTTGATCAAAACGATTGTTTGTTGATCGTTGATTAGGTCTATGAGATGATTCTCGTTCGTCACGGTCTGATGATCGTAGGTGAGCCGCTTGGAGGAAAGACTCAGGCGTGGCAGGTGCTCGCTGATGCTCTCACTGAGCTCGAGGCGTCTGGACAAATGACCGAATACAAAGTACTCTATAGAATAATCAATCCAAAGGCCATCACCATGGGTCAGCTGTATGGACAGTTTGACCCCGTCTCACATGAGTGGACAGATGGTAGGATGCTGGTTGTTGTTTTTATCGTTGTTGTGATTTTTGACACTTTTTTATGTACCGCATGACCCCTTTGTATATTTATTCATTCATTCTTTCACTCAAGAATTTCTATAATGCCTCTTCAAGGGGACTTTCCAGAAGCGCTACCGACTCTAGCATGGCGAAAAGTACAGTTTGGAGTTATATGAAATATGCTTCAGTAAATGCCCCATATATGCATATGTATTACCCCTTTGTATATATGCGACCATGTTTAACAAAGCACAACTGATGGAACGCCCCTATTGCTTTTTGAAAAGCGAAAAGCCATTATCCACAAGATTCCACATCATTATCTTGCTCATTGCGCTTCGAACAGTGTTAATGGTAAATTATTGCTAAGTCATTGAGCCCATGCCATTATTTTTATCAAATTCTTTTCTTAGATCTACGTATGTATCAGTCTGTTAATGGCTGCAGTGGTTTACCGGTAAACAAAACATGTCTCGTATATCTATAGGTGTACTGGCCAATACTTTCCGTGAGTATGCGTCCAACGCGAGTGACGACAGGAAGTGGATCTTATTCGATGGTCCTGTTGATGCCGTCTGGATTGAGAACATGAACACCGTTCTTGATGACAACAAAAAGGTCGGTTCTTGCATCAGAAATTGTTACACAGACTTCATTCAAATTCTTATATAAGTGAAAATTTTAAGTACATTTTTTCTATTACCGGTAAGTAGGCATTGTTCGTATTCCGTTTTTATGTAGTTTTTCCGGGAGTTTTGTGGAAAAATGACATTTTATGACGTTTTTAATTGGTTTTGTAACGTTTTTAACATTTATAAAAAATAATAACTGACTGAAATTTTCAATTTTTTGTGAGGCGCGGATGTGTAGTGGTGGCGTCGTTGCCTTGGAGCCGGAAGGTTTGAGGTTGGAATCCACCCTCAAGCCACTGCGTAGGGACCTTGGGCAAGTCCTTCACTCGCAATTGCTCAGCGCTTCGGCGTGAAACTTCGATGCAGTGTCCGCTCTGCATTAGGGAGCGCCTCCGAGTAGAGAGAGAGTTTGAAGGGGCGCTATAACAAGTGCACATACAAACAAATTAATTTTGGTAATTGTTTTTGGGGTAAGACTGGCATCTCTGTTAATTTCTCAGCTGTGTCTGATGAGTGGAGAGATCATCCAGATGTCGACGAACATGAACCTCATCTTTGAACCGGCCGATCTCGAGCAGGCGTCTCCAGCCACGGTCAGTCGATGTGGAATGATCTACCTCGAGCCACATCAGCTCGGCTGGCGACCATTCAAGGACTCGTACATGCAACACCAGTTCCCACAGACGCTCTCCGCTGAGCATATCGAGCAGGTGACCGATCTCTTCGATTGGCTCATCGATCCATGTCTCGACTTCATCCGACTCGAATGCAAGCTGCTGCTGCAGACGTCGCCGATCCATCTCGTCCTCACCTTCCTCCGACTCTACCACAGCCTCCTTGATGAACTTGCACAACCAGCGGACAAGGAAGGACTTGCGACTACACTCACTGCTCCTCAGGTAGACCTGCTCAATCTGAGCTGCATTTTTAGTTAGACTGTAAAGTGGGTTGGGGAATTAAGTATGGGGTATTAAAAGTGCTACATGGTAAATGTATTGCTAACACATGTGATGCGGTAGCTGGGTGTTTGGCCAATCAGCTACTATGACCTACGTGCTCTGACCAATCAGCTACTGTGACCTACGTGCTCTGACCAATCAGCTACTGTGACTACATGCTCTGACCAATCAGCTACTGTGACCTACATGCTCTGACCAATCAGCTACTGTGACCTACGCGCTCTGACCAATCAGCTACTGTGACTACATGCTCTGACCAATCAGATACTGTGACCTAAATGTTCTAACCAATCAGCTACTGTGACCTACATGCTCTGACCAATCAGCCACCTTGACCTACATGCTCTGACCAATCAGCTACTGTGACATACATGCTCTGACCAATCTGCTACTGTGACCTACATGCTAAGACCAATCAGCCACCTTGACCTGCCACCTAGACACCTTTAAAGAGACTGATCTTCTATGTGTGATTTCTTTCCAGATAACGCTCTGGCTTCAGGGATTGTTCCAGTTCACTCTTGTGTGGACGATTGGAAGCACGATCACCGGTGAAAGTCGCAAGAAGTTCGATCTCTACGTTCGCAATATCATTAACGGTCTCGATGCAAGTCACCCAAAGCCAAAGAGCTGCAAGATCACCAAGGTATTTATTTAATCATCGTACTTCAAAATCTAATCAGCTAAACTGGTATAAACTTTTTACTATGTCATAAATGGTATAAAAGCAAAAATCTCACAGAGTTATCTTGTTGCCCCAAGGAAACCATTGTCAGGGAGACTAGTGACTTCTGCAGCAAATCAGTGATAATCTAATCTAATCTAATCACAAGATCATATGATCTTTAGTTGTGTTTGTTAACACATGGATCAGTTCATCAACTGTGACCATTGATGAGCGATGGTTTATTCAGCGCTCGCGAATAAGCTGGTGCCCTGCGCTTCTCTTTCGAGTGGCGCTTAAGAAAATGTGAAGATTACAATGTTATTATGATGGTTGTTTTGTTGATGTTTTTTTCCATTAGACGAATACCTTTCCAGACCGTGGCTCCATCTACGACTATTGTTTTGAGAAGAAAGGCGGAGGTCAGTGGGTCGACTGGATGGACACACTCGACAGAGCTCTCAGTCAATTCGCACCAACTGCTAAGGTTGCGTTCAATTCTTACCAGCTTTCTTCTTTTCTATTAAATAAATTTTAATACTTTATATCCATTGCGTTATGTATTGTTTGTTTGTTGTACTTAATATCTATTGTATTATTTATTGTAACACTTAATATTTATTTTGTCAGTTATTGCAGAGCTTTTTATACATTGCATTGTTTATTGATTAATTGCAGTGCTTGATATCTATTGTATTGTTTATTATGTATGCGACATAGTATGCATATTTTACTTTGTATTTATTGTGCTTTTTTATTGTAATGTATAAACTGTTTTGTATTATTTATTGTTCATTGCAGTTCTTTGTATTCATTATATATTGTTTATTTTAGTACTTTAATGTGTGAATGGTAGTGTAATGTAATTGAATGGTAGATCATAATTGCCTTTTAAGTTCTAATATGCAAAATGGGCAGTTATAATTAAGTGTATATTATATATGTGCAAAATATTTGACTGTGGGGTGATGCTAAAATACATTAATCTGTTTCATTGTTTCCTGTGTGACCTATTCTGTTCCATTTCATGCTTATGTGATTGCTCTGTGCGTGCGTGCGTGCATGTGTGTGTGTGTGTGGCTACTCACCATTTTCACAACACGTTTGCTTTGTTGTTAAGGGATTTTGACACCAAGTGATCTTATTCACCAATATTCATGGTAGCCTTAAAGAGGGTGCAAGTAGCATTAGAGGATTCATGCCTGAAATGCTAATAGCTATGCTATGGCCACAACTAAGTCCATACCACTTGAAGGAGGAGATGCGGTCAATAACGAACAGGACAGTCTATACTATACATATGTAATTATATATTATATATATACATAAAATTATACATACATATATAATATATATAATATATATTTGGCGTATGAAGGTATAGACAGCACCTTGATAGAACTTCTCAAATGCGTCACAGTTTGAGATTAGATGACGCTGTTAGAGCATGATGAACTGAGGAGTAGCATGCTTGTGATGAATCTCTCGGTGAGATATTAGTGAGTGTGTAATTTGTGATGCTGTCATTTCACCAGGGCTTTTCTGGAGCCGAGAATGTGAGTAGCAGTTGCTTGAAACGCAGCTGTTCTCAGGCTGCCCCCCAACCTAAGATGCTTTGCTGTTTTTGCATTTCTTGTTTATCGTAATATTTGGCTTCCGGGTGACATTAATCCTATTGCCTCCATGTTCATCTTTGGCTTTAAGATGACTTGATTGCATGCATCTTGCTTTGAGATGACTTGCATGCCTTGGCTTTCATGTAATCATGTTCATCTTTGGTTTTAAGATGACTTGCATGCTTCTTAGCTTCTAGCCTTCATGTTCAACTTCAGGTTCAGAAATTGCAAACCATGAGAGAGTTTGTTGGTATTCACAATGCACCAGCGATTATAAGACAGACTATGGAGGATAAATAAATTTCATAATAGGATAAGATTGTGAGGGAGAGGATTGGTCATTCATCTTCAGATGAAATGACTAAGAAAATGAAGTGACTAAGAAAATGAAGTGACTAAGAAAATGAAGTGACTAAGAAAATGAAGTGACTAAGAAAATGAAATGACTAAGAAAATGAAATGACTAAGAAAATGAAATGACTAAGAAAATGAAGTGACTAAGAAAATGAAGTGACTAAGAAAATGAAGTGACTAAGAAAATGAAGTGACTAAGAAAATGAAGTGACTAAGAAAATGAAATGACTAAGAAAATGAAATGACTAAGAAAATGAAATGACTAAGAAAATGAAGTGACTAAGAAAATGAAGTGACTAAGAAAATGAAGTGACTAAGAAAATGAAGTGACTAAGAAAATGAAGTGACTAAGAAAATGAAGTGACTAAGAAAATGAAGTGACTAAGAAAATGAAGTGACTAAGAAAATGAAGTGACTAAGAAAATGAAGTGACTAAGAAAATGAAGTGACTAAGAAAATGAAGTGACTAAGAAAATGAAGTGACTAAGAAAATGAAGTGACTAAGAAAATGAAGTGACTAAGAAAATGAAGTGACTAAGAAAATGAAGTGACTAAGAAAATGAAGTGACTAAGAAAATGAAGTGACTAAGAAAATGAAATGACTAAGAAAATGAAGTGACTAAGAAAATGAAGTGACTAAGAAAATGAAGTGACTAAGAAAATGAAGTGACTAAGAAAATGAAGTGACTAAGAAAATGAAATGACTAAGAAAATGAAGTGACTAAGAAAATGAAGTGACTAAGAAAATGAAGTGACTAAGAAAATGAAGTGACTAAGAAAATGAAGTGACTAAGAAAATGAAGTGACTAAGAAAATGAAGTGACTAAGAAAATGAAGTGACTAAGAAAATGAAGTGACTAAGAAAATGAAGTGACTAAGAAAATGAAGTGGCTTGCACTTCAAACCCATGGCTGCCTACTCTTCCTCATCTTCTTCCTTCTCCTCCTCCTCTTCCTCTTTCTCTTCTTCCTCTTCTGTTACCTCCTCCTCTTCATCTTCATTCAGTGTAAGAATTGTGGAAAAATAACTGGGGGATTGGACCATTATCCACTTGAAATCGGGGTGTGAAAAACATACTTTAACATGGGGCTCTAAGAAAGACTGACCCCCCAGCAATTAATTCTCACCCTGTCTTCATTATTCATCTTCTTTCGTTCTCTGCCTTCAGACAGGTTCATAATTTTATGTCCAATGACGCCGAACATGTACATGTATATTCCTCGGGATGAGTAGGGAGCTGGTTTCCTGTTGCCTTCCTCCCAGTGTTTTCAGAGAGACACCATATTTTCTTAGCATCGATGTTATCCATCGTCCGTCCTTCGGTCTTTTCGCCCATGGGCGAGTACTCAGTCGTCCACCACGCTCTCGGTGAAAAACTGGAGGGACCCAGTGAAGGTGGCGTGGGTGGGCATTTGAGCAGCAGAGGCTATTTGAGTCGCTTGCGTGCCCCATTTCCCCCTATTATGCATAGACCTACTGTCAGAAATCGTGAACAAGCTGACGCCATGATGTAAAGGAGCCGATTCTGATGCCAAGTACTTAACTTGTAAATGGCACTTTAGAAGAAAACTTTGAGTTTACAATTACAATTACTGTAACTGTTTGATGTAATCATGCAACTGCGATATCAGAAGAATTCAAATGAGTTATCTGAGGAAAGTTTTAATAAACGATCATCCAATGATGATGATGAACCATCGGAGAAAGAGAAACGACCTCCTCCACCTTTGAAGGTATACCTGGTTAGAACAGTGTTAGAACAGTGTTAGAACAGTGTTAGAACAGCTGGACAGTTAGTGCATAGCCGGGTGTCTCTAGGCTCTCTGTGTTGTCTAAAATCTTGACAGTGCTTCAATAGTTTGACTGGCAGAATTCTGGTGTTTCTGCTGCGTTTAGAAAGAACTCTTCTTTTGGACATTGATATGTGGCAGTTATTATTTTGTAATTAGAATTCTTACCAATGAGCTTCACTTAATTTACTATCTGTTAGAATTATTCTAGTCCATGTGCTTAAGATGCTATTGACTGTTAGATTTTTTTTAATGTGCTATAGGGTATTAGAATTCTAATTATATAATTATGTGCTTCAGTTGTCATTTGGTGTTAGAAAAATTATTCTAGTCTGTGTGCTTCAGTTATTGGAATTCTTGCAAATGTACAATGTAATTGTAATTTCCAAGCTTCTAATGCACCACTTGAAAACCAAGTTGGGAGCTTCCATGCGCTTCAATTGCATATGCATTTAGAGCGTCATGACCTTCTTATACCTATACCACAACCCAGCATCGTGCCTTTGCCTCTGTTGGCCCTGTGATGTGCAATGGACCTTCCTGCTATGATACGTATTCAGATCGTATCTGGGGCACTACTGTTTCTACCCATTGTCACAAAACTTAGCTTTTCGAGGTTTTTTTGGCTCTGGAAGCACTTCTGATTAGGTCGTACTGTGAGAGGCGTTTTATTAATCCGTAAATAGTATAATGTAGTATAGACTAAACTCTAGAGCAATTGCATAGAGACCTTTAAGTAACTTAAAGGTAGGATGTTCAGAGAAAACAATCACGGACTAATTTCAACAATCTATCCCATAGTTGATTCCTATTCAGTGTGCTTCAGTGTGTGCTATTAGAATTCTGTGCTTCTGTTATTGCTTGGTGCTAGAGTTTTAGCCAATGTACCTCATCTGATATGTGGTTCAAAAGGCTTCAGTTGTCATCAGGTATTAGAATTCTACAAAGTGCGCTTTAATAACTTTTTGCCTTTAGAATTCTACCCGGTGTGCTTTATTAACCAGCTTTATTAACCATTTCCTTTAGAATTCTCGCCAGTATGCTTCAGTATATAATAATGTGTTATTAGAATTCTCGTCATTTTCTGGTCTATGTTTGTCATGTAAAATATTGCATTAGAATTCTAGCCAGGCAAAGAGATCGACAGAAAGTTGAAGAGACAGACAGACAGACAGACAGACAGGCAAGGCAGACAGACAGACAGACATTCTGACAGAAAGATATGCATACAGCTTGTCAGTGCAAAAGACAGACAGAAAGGCAAACAGACTTGTTACATGTTTAACGACACTGGCATATCAAAGATGATTAGTGTCGCCCTCCTTCTTTATCCATGCTTGGGACTGGCACTGGCAGAGTGCAACCAGTGGCGGAGTTGAAGGCAAACAGGGAAAAAAGCAGACAGAAATACGGACACATAGATGCAGAGAGATGAATGTTGCTCAAAACAGTCTGGAGACAATGCTTGCAAACAATGAAGACTTTTCTGTTGTCTTTGAATACTTTCGTCCAGGTGAGCGATCTGATCATTCCGACTTCAGAGACAGCGAGGCAAACTTTCTTTCTGAACGTCTACCTCGATCATCAGCTTCCTCTACTATTCGTTGGTCCAACTGGAACTGGAAAGTCAGCCATCACCAACAGCCATCTCATCTCTCTGCCTAAGGACAAGTACGTTAGAACTTCTTCTTTTACTCTTCTCTGCTTTCAGCAAATTCGTAGAAAATGCTGAGCACAACTGGGGGATATGAATAATTATTCATGAACAGTATTATAAAAAAAGAAAAAAAGAAGACATGAAGAGGCTAGAAGCTTTTGAAATGTGGGTATGGAGAAAGATGGAGAAAATCAGTTGGACAAAGCACGTTTCAAATGAAGAAGTACTAATGATGGTAGAAGAGAAAAAATCTCTGCTGGACACAATAAGGATAAGACAAAAGAATTGGGTGGGACATTTGCTAAGAGGTGACTCACTGCAGAAAGAAATAATTGAAGGAAGATTGGAGGGAAATAGGTGTAGAGGAAGGCCTAGACAAAAACTGCTGGACGGAATGATGGAAGAGGGATACAGAGAACTGAAGAACATGGCACAACAGCGTGAAAAGTGGAAACATTGGACGTTTGGACCTGCCACTTGGCAGAGAACCTAAGAAGAAGTATTATATATTGTATTGTATTGTTTTGTATTGTATTGTGTGTGACCATATTTATAAAGTTTTTCTTTCGGTAAAATGCCTTTCAGAAGCGCTCCCAGTGTGATCGATCCTCGAGAGAAAAGATCGGATTTGAGGCGAGAGAAAGATGAAGAAAGACTGCCAGAGAGAAAGTTGGAGTGAACTGATGGTGGAATAGTTGATGGTGGAAGATTATAGATGGTAGTGGTGAATGGTGGTGTTGTGGTGCTGCTGGTGGTGGTGGTGGTGTTGATGTGTGGTGGTACATTGCAATTCCTTAAATGTCTGTTTTTAGGTACATTCCTAATTTCATCAACTTTTCCGCTCGCACATCAGCCAATCAAACGCAGGATATTATGATGTCGAAACTGGACAGGTAACTCAACACTTCTTCCTCCTGTTGCCTTCATCAACTCCATTATCATTATTATTTAATTGTCATCTTACTTCTCGACATTATATTTAGCTGTTAATTTTAGGGAAATGAAGTTCTAAACATATCCAATCAATCATTCAAAATTTTTATATAGCCCCAATTAAAGATTCCTAGTTAAAGGCACTCTCGATCTGGACCCGGTAATAATTATGATAATAAAAATAATAATTATAGTGATAATAATAATAGCAATAAGAATAGTGATGATGATGATAATAATGATGATGATGATAATTATGATACTACTACTGCTGCTACCAATGATCTGCTACTACAACTTCTGCCACTAATAATAATACCAATAGTAATAACAATGATGATTATAATAACAATAATTGGCGTTGGCTATTGTTTGAAGGCGCCGCAAAGGTCTGTATGGTCCTCCAGTTGGCAAGAAGTGCATTGTCTTTGTTGATGATCTGAACATGCCGGCCAAAGAAAAGTACGGTGCTCAGCCTCCGATTGAATTGCTGCGTCAGTGGCTCGACCACGGCCACTGGTATGATCGCAAGGACACCTTAAAGCTTTTCCTTACTGAAGTGGTACGTAGTCTACCAAGTGTGTGTGTCTGTCAGTTATGGATTAACGAATTAAGTTTTGAGAGAAGATAAATAATGCTGTCTGGTTGATGATTGTTCTTCAAGGAACAGAGAAATTGTTTGTTTTTGTTCGTGATTGAGTTTTTAACCCTTTAATGCCGGAGGGTATAGGATTTCCCATACCATTTACTACCATCTCGGCATTGAAGGGTTAAAGTGTTTCTTACTTGATATCATTATCATCATCAGCAGCATTACTGTCAATGTCATCGTCATCATCATCGTCGTTGTCGTCGTTATCATCATGATTTCTGAATGTGACTGTGATTACTGTTTTTATAACATAATTTACTTTATGATTTTGTTGCATTTTTATGGTGAGAGTGAATTTTATAACTGAATATAAAAAGTAAAATTGATATACTTCAGCTGAATTATCGAACTAGGCATCTTGTTTTTCTGTGCGTGTTTAAGCATGATCATAACTTCCAAATTTATAAATCTCCACTTGTCAGCTAGGCACAGGGCACCAGCTTATTCACGAGCCCTGCATCAAATCAGAGGAAAATCAAGGCCCGGTTGTTTGTTTGTATGTGCACTTGTTATAGCGCCCCTTCAAGCTCTCTCTACTCAGAGGCGCTCCACAGAGATGAAATAGAGGAGAGCTCTGGTAAAGTTGGTTTTGATCATAATTATTGTTGTAAGGCGTTAGGCTGAACTACATTGGGTGGTAACATTATTAACCCTTTGCAGTTGTTTGCTTTCAGCTGTTTGTTGGTGCGATGGGTCCCCCTGGCGGCGGCCGTAATGACATCACTGGGCGATTCACACGCCATCTTCAGGTCGTCTCAATCGACGAATTCGATGACAACACTATGACGCGAATCTTCACTGCCATCGCAGATTGGCATTTCAACAAAGGATTTGACACTGCGTTCCTACGACTTGGAAAGGTCTTATTCCATTTTGATTTCATTCATTCATTCATTCATTCATTCATTCATTCATTCATTCATTCATTCATTCATTCATTCATTCATTCATTCATTCATTCATTCATTCATTCATTCATTCATTCATTCATTCATTCATTCATTCATTGAGTTTTCATTTTCATTTTCAGTTAATTGTTTGTATTATTATTGTTCTGATAATTATATGGTTACCGAATAAATAAATAAATAAAATAAATAAATTTGTATGGTGCCTCTGCAAGGGGCTACTCAGAGGCAATCCGAACCCCCAGCACGTCAATTAAACTATCTTAAGATGAGGGACGAATGCCTGAGAAAGAGTTATAGAAAAAGAACGGAGCATCAAGGGGAGGCCATTCCATGTTGAGGTTCCTGCCACCAAGAAGGCATGGCTCTGCATAGTGTAAAAAAACTTTCTCAGTTCACTAAATTTAATGCCTATTAAACTCAAAGTAAACAGTTAGCTACATGTAATTTTTGCATCCTTGCCAGTCTTCTAGGGCAGCCGCAAGAGCAGAAACAGGTGTCATGTGACCACTATTCGTATTCGGTCCGACCGCAACTATTCGGCCGAATACCGAATAGCTATTTGGCCCTGAAAGCGAATACAAAGCAAGTATTCGGTTCAGCCCTGCTTTGAACGTTTCTTCGTCTTCTGTTTCTGAATGCAGATGATGATTCAGGCGACGATGAGTGTCTATCAGGAAACGGTCGTTGGCTTCTTACCGACACCAGCGAAGAGTCATTACATCTTTAATCTGCGAGACTTTGCACGAGTCATGCGAGGTGTGCTGCTGGTGCCAGCGTCGCGCATGACTGAGGGCGACAAACTCATTCGACTCTGGATCCATGAAGTCTTTCGAGTCTTCAACGATCGACTGACGGATGATGCGGACAAGTAATCTAATCATGTGTCATGATTAGGATCAGTAATCTAATCTGAGCTAAATCTTCCTCTAATCTAATCTTAACTAATCTGTTCTAATTCAATATCATCTGATCTAATCTTATATGATTTTATCTGATCTTATCTTATCATATCTGATTTAATCTAATCTGATTCAATATAATCTGATCTAATATAATCTAACTGATCTGATGTAATCTAAACTAATTTAATCTAATCTAATCTGATCTTATGATTTTTGTGGTACTACTACTCATTATGATTGATGCACAATGGAGAGTTTCTTTAGATTAATACCAAACAACATAAGATATGAATTATTTATGTAATGGAATGGAACTTCAAGGCAGAAATTTTGTGCAGGAGTTTTAACCTTGTAATCCACAAGTCTAAAACTCTTGGACTGAAGACTTTCTGCCGTAAAGGTGAATACTCTAACCAGTTGCCTTATCTTATCTGACATATTGTTAATCGTTAAGTTCACTGATGTGTTTCAGAGAGAAGTTCTTCCACATTGTGCGGGACACATGTCAGAACAATTTCAAGGTGAGCATCGACAAGATCCTCGGTCATTTGACGATGAGTGGAAAGGTGAAAGAGGACAACATTCGAAGTCTCTTCTTCGGTGATTTCATGCATCCGGAGGGAGAGAAGATCTACGATGAGATAACAGACCTAAAGGAACTGACGCGCATCATGGACCAGTAAGAAATAAATTAATTATTAACCGGGAAGGTCCATAAAAGTGGGTGAAAAGTTGCTAATTTAATTGTTGTGGGTGGTCCATGAAAGTGGGAAACAATTGCTGGTTATTGTGGGTGGTCCATAAAAGTGAGGAACAATTGGTAATTATTGTGGAAGGTTCATAACATTGAGAAACAATTCCTGTTATTTAGACACTTAATAATCATTATAGTGCCTCTACGTACCTTCCAAAAGTTGCTGTACATTCTGGCCACCAGTTGTCTCTCGTATTCATAATTATAATCATAATTGTAACCGTCTTCAAACTTCTAAAGAGCCAGTCGAAAACCAGTCACAGGGCACCAGCTTATTCATGAGCGCTGACACTAGTGTGGTCCAGATATGACCATTGCTGCTTGACACCTGCTTGTATTTTAAATCATTTCACAGAAGCAGTTTGATGCAGATTGCTATCTTTGTACAATAGCCCTGATATGATGTTTTCATTTTTTACCAACTTTCCTTATGAGTTGTGTTTTGTTTTCAGTTTCTTGGACGAGTACAACACGGTGAGCAAAGCTCCGATGAAGCTCGTCATGTTCAAGTTTGCCATCGAACACGTCTCACGAGTCAGTCGAGTTCTCAAGCAGGACAACGGACACGTCTTGCTGTCAGGTATGTGTGCTCACTGTGCTCGGGCACTTTTTCATTTCTTATTTCTTGCATTTATTTTTTATATATCATTCATTCATTCATTCATTCATTCATTCATTCATTTATTCATTTATTCGAGAATTCCTGTAATGCCTTTTCAACGAGGACTACTCAGAAGCGCTCTCGACCCTACCACGAAAAAAGCATAGTTTTGAGTCGAACTAAAAATGCTTCGGTAAGAGCCCTGGATGCAGACGTAGCTCTTTTCTGTTCTAAAGTGTTTTCAGGTAGCTCATCACGTTATACAATTTTGTTTACCTCAGACAGACTTACATGTGGCAGATTGCTGTACATGTTGAACTTATGTTATTCAATTTATGTGAAATGTTATGTGAAATGTTATGTGAAATGTTATGTGAAATGTTATGTGAAATGTTATGTGAAATGTTATGTGAAATGTTATGTGAAATGTTATGTGAAATGTTATGTTACAGGGATCGGTGGAAGTGGTCGACAGAGCGTTACAAAGTTGGCCGTTTACATGGCCGACTACGATCTTTTCATGATTGAAATTACGAAGAATTACATGGTCAACGAATGGAGGGAAGACATCAAGAGGGTTTCCACGCTTTTCACTTGACTTATAACATATAAATTTAGTATCGCATATTGTTTTATTTTATTTTATTGTAATTTTTTGTCCCGTAATTTTATTGCAATAATTTGATGGAATGTTATTCAGAGGTTTCTACATGGTAAAGTAGCCTTATCTTACTCTGAATCTGAACTAATGCTTAAAAAGTGTAAAAAAGAATTGTCTGGATGCCTCTTACTTTTCCTATCTGCACTGGCCTAATAATTGGTGGGAAGGCGTTCAGATTTAAGTGCGGTAAGTGCATGGACGCCGTCCATGACCGTCCAGTCACAATTTGAAGCCATGCTCTGAAAGTTTATGATAATTCTAATGTACTTTGGGATGTTCTAGTACAAGTACATGGTTTTGTCTAATTCTGGGTGTTTTATAGCAGTGTAGCATAGTTTGATTTTGCATTTTAATTAAGTGATTCGATTTTGACGCTTTGATATAGCATCTGTAATATTGTGTTCTTTGACAAGATGAGGTTAGTGGCGTTGAATTATGTATGTGATTGCAAAATTACAATTACTGCTGCATGTCTCTCTTCTTTGCTTCAGTTGCTGATTAAGACTGGAGTCGATGGTAAACAGACGGTCTTCCTGTTTGCCGACAGTCAGATCAAGGATGAGTCTTTCATGGAGGACATCAGTATGATCCTTAACACCGGTGATGTGCCGAACCTGTATGCGGGTGACGAAAAAGCAGAGATCATCGAGAGGATGCAGACGATAGCGAGAAACGAAGTAAGGGCTTTCGTCAGTGGTTATAGGTGGTCTGGATGATTTTCTGTGGGAATTGCCGAAGAAAAGTTATACTGGAACACATGTGTATGTTTCAAGGGTTCCATTGCATGGTGAGCAGTGAGGAAAAAAATTGCGGGAGCATTGGGAATTCTCTCCCCATCCACTTTGAATTCTAGCTCTCGTTATGACAAACCCAAACTAAATCCAGAATTTTTTTGATGATTTCCATTTTGGAGAGAAGTTTCCCATGGTCGTGGTCGCAAAGTACACAGAAAACACACAGAATAATTATTGATAAAAATTTACACATTTTGAGGTGTCTGAACCCGAACCCCTCCCCCGATACGCCCATGCTCAGTATGTAGCCAACATCCTGAAAAGTTACGCTAATGAATGAGCTGTGTGTGATTACTCAGATAAATACTTAACTCAACTCTCCAGTGGCTCTCTGATGAGTTTCTGCTGAAGTGTTGGAATTAGTTTATTCACTTTTGAAATAAAAAGCAACATTTGGTGTGTGTTGTCATTTCATGCTACTTGTAGTTAGTTTATAATCAAAGATTACAGCCTTTGCTGTATGTTGCAATTTTACAATGTCAAGTACTTGTTTGTAAATCTGACGTACATGAAGGAATCCAAGGATTATATATGGACTGACACAGAGACAGATATTTTTAACAGATTACAATCAGTTCAGCGCTTTTATTTGAGTTGCTATCCTTGACTCTCTTGTAAAAACTCGTGACATGTTTGGCAGTCTCTCTTCTTCCTTCTCTCTTCTAAAAACCTGCTTCTTCTTGCACCACCTTGCACGCTGGGAGCACTTGTGAACTTTTCACCCTAATAGAGGTGCTTTATAAATGCTTAAATTCAAAACAATACAGTACAATAATTGGCAGATCTAACAACTGCTTTTTAAGACTTTGAAAATGTTTGCTGCAAACGGTATTTACATTGGTTTTAACCCTTTAATGCCGGAGAGTATAGGATTTCTCATACCATTTACTACCATCTCGGCATTAAAGGGTTAAGTAATGTTTTGAGGAAATTAACTGATTGCGAGGTCTTATCACACCTTCTTTTTGTTGTCATTAGGGTAGAAAGGTGGAAGCGACGCCGCTCGCAATGTACAACTACTTCATCGAACGCGTTCGACAGAACCTGCACGTCGTCTTGGCGATGAGTCCCATCGGAGACGCGTTTCGAAACCGACTCCGCATGTTCCCATCGCTAATCAACTGCTGCACGATAGACTGGTTCCAGGTAAGACAATGGACTGGTTCCCTAGTTCTAACCATCAAAAGGTTATAGATGGAACACTTTGGGTGTAGCTGCATTTAGATTTTAGGGGTTCTAAGAGTGCTATAATATTGATGATTGGAGTGATTGTTATTTTAAGCATTCATTGATTGGCATTGTATTGTTGCTTTATAGTAAATCTCTCGCATCATGTTACCTCATCTTACATTGCCTATCTCGTTCCTCCAATCATTTGCTTTGCATTTCAGCATCATTTTCTTTTCATATAGGTCTTACGTTATGTTTATGTTACCATTTTCTTTTCACATTACTTTCACATTGCTACAACCTATTAAATTGCAATTAGTGCCCAGAGAACACTCCATTCTGTTCCTTAAGAATATAAAAGCTGTCCTATTTATTCGTGGTTGGGCCAGGAGCGCTTCGGAGTAGCCTACCTTGAAGGGGTGCTATATAAGAATTCCTAAATAAGTAAATAAATAAATAAATAAATATCTTAAATTACTTTGTCGATCTCGTTTCTAACATCACATTACGCTAAAGATGTTCTATCGGGCTGTGTTGGAGCTGGGAGCGACTCTGAAGAGGCGCTAGACAAATTCCCATAATGAACAAATGAAAGAATGAATTACAATTTTTTCCTGTTTCGTGAAAGGCCTGGCCTGAGGACGCCCTTGAGATGGTGGCCAACAAATTCCTCGAGGAGATTGACCTTGACGACGAGGTTCGCAAGGAGACGGTCACGATGTGCAAGCACTTCCACGAAAGCGTCCGACTCATGTCTGTCGAATTCTACGCCATCCTAAGTCGTCGGAACTACGTGACGCCGACCTCCTACCTCGAGCTGATCCTCACCTTCAAGAAGCTGATGAACAAGAAGAGGGATGAGATCCAGCTGATGAAAAACAGATACCTGACTGGATTGGATAAGCTGGACTTTGCCGCGTCGCAGGTGTCCGTCATGCAGCTCGAACTGCAGAACATGCAGCCGGAGCTCATCAAGACGTCTGCGGATACGGAGAAGCTGATGATCAAGATCGAGCAGGATACGGTGGAAGTGGAGGCAAAGAAAGAGGTATGTATGCTTGTGTGTGTGTGTGTGTGTGTGTATGTATGTGTGTATGTATGTATGTTTTTGTGTGTGTATGTGTATGTGTATGCGTGTGTGTGTGTATGTGTGTGTGTGTTTGTATGTGTGTGTATGTTTGTATGTGTGTGTGTGTGTGTGTGTGTGTATGTGTGTGTGTGCGTGTGTATGCGTGTGTGTATGTATGTGTGTGTGTGCATGTGGTGTGTGTTTATTGTGTGTGTGCTCACGCACGTGTGTGTGTGTGTGTGCACATGTGTGTCTCTGTGTTTGCGGCTGTGTTTTTTCTTGCTTGCATGAAATTGGCGATCACACACCCTTTACATGTATACATACATGTAAAGGGTGCGTGATCGCTAATTTGGTTAGCGTGTTTTTTACTATCAGCTGAAAAGGTTTAAATTCCTGTTCCCCTTACCATGCAATGTCGATGGGATGATCAGATGGGAAGGGAGAGGACTGGCCACCTGACTTTTTCATGCCAACGCTAAGAATTGAGACAGCTAACACCTCACACCTACAGCCTAATGAACTGCTCTTCACTTCTTCCACTCTTTATGTATGCAAATATTGTGTGTACGTCTGATTTTGTCTAATTATATGTATGACAAAACATGTTTAGTTTGTTTGAAACACAAAAAACATTTTGAATTGCTGTCTCGGAATCTGGTAAAGACAATTTATAGATGACTTATTGTGCTCATTTTTTGTCAGGTCGTAGCAGCAGATGAGGCGATTGCGAATGAGGCTGCCGCTCAGGCTCAGGCGATCAAGGACGAGTGTGAAAGTGATCTGGCTGAAGCGATTCCGGCATTGGAGGCTGCGGTTTCTGCCCTCAACACCCTCAAACCGGCTGACATAACGGAAGTTAAGGCCATGAAGGTTGGTCAATTTCAGTTGCTCTTGCACTCGCAAACCTGTGTGCACACATATCGATAATTGCATCCAACACATGATGGTTCTCTGCCCGAAGGCAGGTTCATTGGCGTTACGCCCCCGGGGATGAGATGTGAGGTGGTTTCTCGTTGCCTTCCCCACAGACAATGACGGGTAAGCTACTTGCCCAAGGTCGCTCCGCAACAGCTTGCGCCACCGCGTCCCATGCATGCCAGCCCGAGATATCTAAATCTCTGAATGTCAACTCCCAGCCCGGGGCTTGAACAGCAGTCCGTTGTAACCAACAGACGAATGCCGCTCGCGCTTACCGGTGTAGCTAACTAGGCCAGTTAGGCCAGAGTAAAGGATGCGACGACACATGAATGGAAATTGAAATCTTAAAATGACATTATATCTTTGCAGAATCCTCCGAACACCGTTAAGTTGGTGATGGAAGCGATCTGCATCATGCTCGGCAGCAAACCAGATCGCAAGCCAGACAGCACAGGCAAGATGATCGACGACTATTGGGGCGGTTCGCTCAAATTGCTCGGCGATCTGAAGCTGCTCGATCGACTGCGAAGTTACGACAAGGACAACATTCCACCGGTGATCATGAAGAAAATGAGAGACAAGTACGCTGTTGTTTATAAGACTAAGGTTGATTGAAAATTTATATAGCGCCCACTGAAGAAAATCTCATTACAGGTACTTCTGACCTTATATATGATGAAAGCAAGAATGCAAGATCAAAGAGAATGATCATAATTGAAAATTTATATTGCGGCCCTTGAAGAGAATCTCATTACAGGTACTTCTGGTCTGACATGATGAAGGTAAGATCAAAGAGAATGGTGCTTGCAGAAAAGAGGCAAAGAGTGACTGCATGAGGAGTTCATTTTACGGGTAGTAATAAGTCAGTTGGTGAATCTTGGACGACCATTAGTTGCTTTTGTATGTGCACTTGTTATAGCGCCCCTTCAAGCTCTCTCTACTCAGAGGCGCTCCCGATGCAGAGCGGACACTGCATTGGAGTTTCACGCCGAAGCGCTGAGCAATTGTGAGTGAAGGACTTGCCAAGGTCCTTACGCAGCGAGGTGGATTCGAACCTCGAACCTTCCGGCTCCAAGGCAACGACGCCACCACTACGCCACCGCGCCCCACTTTGACATCAACCATTGTGCTGGTGATTTTTTAGCGAAAAGAGCTTATCGACAAATCATGAATATTCATGTAAAAATTAAGCCCATCCATTAAAACAAAGAAAAATTTGATTTCAATGAAGATACTTTGATGGCTACTGTTCATGACCAGAGACGGCCACAGCTATGAAGTGTTAGCGACTTCATGTTCTTAGTCTTTGCACATGATGATGGCGGGTGATCAGTCCTCTCCTTCGCCACCTGATCTTCCCAATGACAGTGTACAGTCAATGTACTCATTATAGTTGAGTTGGTCAGGGAATACACGCATGTGGAGTCAAAATCTCAAAACATTTGTCTGTCACGGTGGTGGTGGTGGGGGGGGGGTGGTTTGAACCTTTGAAGATTTAATTGACAGAGCCAATCGTCTTAACCACTAGAGTCTATTCCCCAAATATACTTATTACTATGCATACTATGCTTACTTACTTACTTACTTGTTATTAGTCAGCAGAAACATTTAATTAAAGCATGATTAGAGGAATAGCTAATGAGTGTTTTTGCAATTATTACTTTACCACTATAGGTTCATACCACACCCAGACTTCGACCCGGCCGTCGTAAGGAATGCATCGAAGGCTTGCGAGGGTCTCTGCAAGTGGGCAAGGGCGATGGACATCTATGATGGGGTGGCAAAGGTCGTCGCCCCCAAAAAGTTGAAGCTGGCCGAAGCCGAGGGTGAACTGGGGATGCAGATGCAGAAGTTGAATACAAAGCGTAAACAACTTGTTGACGTAAGACTTTCTATTGCTTCTTACTCTATCCTGTGCAATTTTACTCGTGAGCTAGTTCGGACAAAACTCCCTTTGAAGTAAATCCCATTGCTCCTTGCTGCTCTTCCTTTACTGTACAATTTCACATAGATCAATCATTCAATCGCTCGTTCTTTCTTAAGCTACTGCTAGCACCCTCCTTAGAGGAAACCCATGGTTGGCACTTCATGTTTATTTTAGCCAGTAGAATGAGTTCCTGGTAGAATGTAGCTGTCATTTCTTTATTTTTATTGGCATGTGTCATTTGTTCAGTTTGATTGACAGATGTCATTTGTTCATTTTGATTGACAGATGTCATATGGTCATTTTGATTGACAGATGTCATACGTACGGTCATTTTGATTGATAGATGTCATACGTACAGTCATTTTGATTGGCAGATGTCATATGTTCAGTTTGATTGACTGATGTCATTTGTTCATTTTGATTGACAGTTGTCATATGGTCATTTTGATTGACAGATGTCATACGTACAGTCATTTTGATTGGCAGATGTCATTTGTTAATTTTGATTGGCAGATGTCATATGTCATTTTGATTGACAGGTGACAGAGAAGCTTCAAGCATTGAACGATGAATTTGAAGCAATGACGCAGAAGAAGAAGGAGTTGGAGGAGAACATCGATCTCTGTTCGAAGAAGTTGGAGCGAGCGGAGAAGTTGATCGGAGGACTCGGAGGAGAGAAGGATCGATGGACGGAGAATGCTCGACTTCTCGGTGAAAGATATTTCAACATCACAGGAGATGTTCTAATCGGTGCTGGAGTCGTCGCTTACCTTGGTGCCTTCACAGTCACCTTCCGATTGGTATGCCCCACCTCTGATTCCATGCTGCTTTTGCACATGTAACACACACACAGAGTCATACACACACAAATGCACACATGCACACACACACTTACACACAATGCCCACACATGTGGGGCGTGGTGGTGTAGAGGTGGCGTCGTTGCCTTGGAGCCGGAAGGTTCAAGGTTCGAATCCACCTCGCCGCGTAAGGACCTTGGGCAAGTCCTTCACTCACAATTGCTCAGCGCTTCGGCGTGAAACTCAGATGCAGTGTCCGCTCTGCAGTCGGGAGCGCCTCTGAGCAGTGAGAGCTTGAAGGGGCGCTATAACAAGTGCACATGCAAACATACAAACAAACAAACAAACAAACATGCACAAACTACAGACACATTATTCACACTCAACAAAACTAACCTATTGTTGGCTTATTCTTTATTGACCAACACTATAGACTATAACGATTCATGCAATAGTCTAAATGTTTCTGGCGTGCATTGAACAGGACTGCGTCGTAGTGTGGCACAAGATGTGCGTGGAGCGCAAGATTCCATGTTCCGATTCGTTTTCATTGAACGGTGTTCTCGGTGACGCTGTGAAGATTCGTGCGTGGCAGATCGCTGGTCTTCCTGCCGACACGTTCAGCGTCGACAATGGAATCATTGTCTCCAACTCACGAAGATGGCCGCTCATGATCGACCCACAGGGTAAGCATTACTGGATCGCTAACTGGTGGCGCTATATCAATTGGCCAATACAAAGACTTGTATAGGGAGGTTGCAGAGTAGCCTTGCAGCTACTGTATTGACTTTTGACCTCTGTGAAACACCCAGCCATCACTTTCATATGGATTTGATGAGGCCAGTTTGATACTGATAGAATACTGGATGCGAATTTGGAAAGGCTTTTGGTAAGAGAAGTGCTTCATAAATGGTCGTGTACAATACAATACAATGCGTTTCTTTCAGGTCAGGCCAACAAATGGGTGAAAAACATGGAGCGCGACAACAAACTCAACGTCATCAAACTCTCCGACACGAACTACATCCGATCGCTTGAGAACGCTCTCGCGTTCGGCACTCCGCTGCTCCTCGAAAACGTTGGAGAGGAACTTGACCCTGTCCTCGAGCCTGTCCTTCAGAAGACGACCTTCAAGCAGCAGGGCGTCGAGTACATCAAACTCGGAGACAACGTCATCGAGTACTCGATGGATTTCCGGTTCTACATAACGACGCGACTGCGAAATCCTCACTACCTGCCGGAGATTTCCGTCAAGGTGTGTCTGCTGAACTTCATGATCACGCCGCAGGGACTTGAGGATCAGCTGCTCGGGATTGTCGCCGCGAAGGAGAAGCCGGAGTTGGAGGAGAAGAAGAACGCGCTGATCATCGAGAGTGCGGCGAACAAGAAGAAGCTGAAGGAGATCGAAGACAAGATTCTTGAAGTCCTCTCTTCGTCACAGGTACAACGCTGCTGTTGGTTTGTGGGGGTGGGGAGTGGGGGAGGGGGCAGATCGTTTACAAAAGAAGGATCTTAGCATTGTACACATGTGAAAGATATAGGTACATTAGATATGTGGATGATATTTGCATTGTGTATGGGAATGATGCTTGCGTGGTTGTTAATGATGTTTGAATCGTATAAGTATAAAGTTTTGATAGCATAATTATGATGAGAATGAGGATGATTGATCTTTGATCTTTGCATTGTGTTTACAAGTTGAAACATCTTCCAACAAACAGATCACCTTTGCCCTTTGTGAGAGCTCTACGGTATTCAAATGTGTAAAATTGTTTTTATGTGAAATCATCAATCTATAGTCTGTATTTTATGATTAGGTCCAGCATGGATTGAGTTTTCCTTGTGTAATTGGAACAGGTTTTCATTTCTCCAGTAGCAATACTAATCACATATTATTGCTAGGCAGGTTGATCGAGCATTGTATCTTGAATCGAGCCTTTTCTGTGGTTGGTCCGGCGGTCTGGAATAGCCTTCCTTTTGAGCTGCGCCTACACCCTGGGACTCTACCAGGATCGTTCCTTACTAAACTTAAAACTGTTCTTTATAGGCGCGCTGGAGTCGGGAGCGCCTCTGAGTAGTTTTTTTACTTGAAGGAGCGCTATATAAATGTCCGAATGAATGAATGAATGTATCTTAAAACATGAAATCCAACAACATACATGTGGTATTACTTGTTCTTCCGTTTAGGGAAACATCTTGGAGGACGAGACAGCCATCCAGGTCCTGTCTTCGTCGAAGGTTCTTTCCGAAGAGATATCCGCAAAGCAGGAGATCGCCACGGCAACCGAAAAGGAGATCGATGCAACGCGCAACGGATACAAACCGGTTGCCGTTCATTCGTCCATTCTCTTCTTCTGTATATCCGATCTGACGAACATTGAACCGATGTATCAGTACTCGCTCACCTGGTTCATCAACCTCTACCTTGCGGTACGGCATGTAGCAAGTCCATGACATTTTCTATGTATTTACGAGCACTTGTTATAGCGCCCCTTCAAGAATACTACTCAGAGGCGCTCCCAACTACAGCGCAGACACTGAGTCAGATTCTCGTGCCAAAGCAAATGAGCAATAATTGCGAGTGAGGTACTTGCTCAGAGTCCCTACATGGTGGCTTGAGGTGAATTCGAACCTGCAACCTTCTGGCTTTAGGGCATCATCAAGCATACTTCTAAACCACCGCAGCCCACAAATATACATCATGGTCATATTTAGGAGGGACTTCGGGTCAAACCCTTGAAATAATTATTCCCCGAATAAAAAACAACAATTCTGCTTATTTTTTCTGTATACGATGAATGGCCATGCCCCAGAAAGTCTATAAACTGACATAAAAATTATCTATGTCAATCAAACGTAGTCATGATCTGTGTTGAATATGATCTGGACTCACTTTGGTGCTCGGTAATGCTGAGCTTCCTTTATCTGCTCACCATTCCATCTGGATTCTAGAATGACTTTTCGTTGGAGCAATGTTGGTTTCCTCTGACCAATCAAATTGTGTTTTACAAGTCACTCAAGTCTGTTTCTTAGACGTGGCTGGGCTGAGACCTGGGAGCGCTCCTGAGTAGTTGGGATCGAGGTTGAGATTGAATATGACTTTTCTG
>OX243816.1:6182922-6260922 GCA_945859605.1 Lumbricus rubellus
AAGATGCATAAAAGCTGAGTTGTTATTATCTGAGTGTTGAGCACACCTGAGATTCTCTTCAGTGGTACATTATGAATGCTGTGTTACACTACAGTACCGTTTAATCTACTGATGGTACCATTATAGTCACCCTCCTCATTCATCTAGGCTTAGGACTGGCATTGCCAGAGTACATGCAGTAGCAGTAGTTCAATTATAATTATACGGAACAGACAATGATTTAATTGCATTTTCAACTGTCTGCATGGTCAATCAATCAATCAATCAATCAAAATTTATGTAGCGCCCCTTCAAGGTACCTACACAGAGGCGCTCCCGGGCGAGATCAAGCGCAAAAACAGTCTTCAACAGTTATGGCGCCTCATATCTCAACAAGAATTGCAGTTTTATAGATGAATTACGGCTTGCCATGGATGTTGCTTATTCGACGTTTTCCTGTTCACAGATGTTCCTGAATGATTACGAAGAACTTCCGCTGGATGCGCTGACGTACCTGACAGGTCAGTGCAACTACGGAGGCAGGGTGACAGACGATAAGGACAGGCGACTCCTGGTGTCAATTCTATCCATCTTCTACACAGTGGACATCATCGACGATGACTCGTACAAGTACGCTTACATACTCACGCACTTTCGCTCTTATCACTGCTAATAATTGTGTATGTAAGATTAGTGTGTGTGCGTGTGTGTGTGCACGCGTGCACGTGCGTGCATACAAGTTTTGTTTTATTTGTATAATAATAACATAATGTATAATCCCAGTCCAATAATATATATACATACTGGAATTGATTAGCATGTATGAACTAGACAGATGTATACTATTTATTTTATTTACTAAGAATTTGATGTAGCGCTCCTTCAAGTGTTTCCACTCGGGAGCGCTCCCAGTCCAACCCCGGTTGTTATACTAGATTATTATAAGTCGCTAACACACTTCATACCCATGGCTGCATGTGACATTAGTTTAAGGGACCACTCTGCAATGCATTAAAGTTACGTTACTTAAACCACTAAACCAGTTTGCATGACTTTGTCATCGCCATTCATCTTTAATTTTTGGGGTCAATTCAACCAATTTTCATTGAAAGGTTTTCGTCGAGTGGACTGTACTACGCGCCTCAAAATGGAGCGTACCAGAGCTACATCAGGTACATCCGCACTCTGCCTCTGAATCCAGCGCCAGAAGTGTTCGGACTTCACGAGAATGCGGACATCACAAAGGACAACCAGGAAACGAATCAGGTGTGAAAAGATTACTCACCAAGTTAACAACATCACTCGTTTAGATGATGTCTAAAATTCTAAATGATGATTGCACGAGTTTTGTTGGCCGACATTAAGAGAGTAACGATGATTATTGTATCAATTCTGTTTTCATGGAATCTAGAATTCATATCATTTCAAGGAATTATGCTCTGAAGTAAATTCATATTACCATGTATAATGTAATAATGTAGATTTAAATAATCTGTATGTATTGTATTGTATTGTATTTAAACATTTATAAAGCGCCTCTAGTAGGGTGAACCGTTCAGAGGCGCTCCCAGTGCGCAAGGCCCAGCGAGAAGAAACAGGTTTTGAGAAGAGACAAAGCAGAGGAGAGACTACCAGAAAGAAGTGTAGAGCGAACAGAAGGAGAAAGAGCATTCCAAAGAGAAGGACCAATTGAGACAAATGATCGAGACTGAGCCATAACAGTTCTAGACCGAGGAACCAAGAGGTCAAATCTGTTGGATGAACGAAGTGGACGATGGGAGGAAGCCGAGTGAGGACGAAGTAAAACATTAGTGAGATATTTTGGGGCAAGACCCCGTTGAGTATGTATGTATCTATATACAAATATATTATATATATATATATATATAATATATATTTTTATATATGTACATATATATCCCCAATTGGAGAATATTTAGTTTTATATCTGCAAGACTAAATCATAATTGTAAGTTGTAAGTTTAGTAACAGAATTTTATTGCACCTTTTCAAATAAAATCTTTCAGATGTATAATTGGTGTTTTGCAGTAATTACAGTCGTGTAGTAGTAATCTCCCTGATTCTCTTTAAAATTCTCTTTCTCTTCTAGTTGTTCAACGGCATCCTCCTGACGCTGCCACGCCAGACGAGCGGGTCCGGAGGCAAGAGTCCATCGACAGCGGTTCTGGAACTGGCTGGAGACATTCTCGGAAAGCTGCCGAAGAACTTCAACATGGAAGACGTGAGTGCATTGCTTTGTCTCTGTCTGAATATAATTGAGCAAGCAAAGCTTCATTGAACCGCCTTCACAGAAACACATTTGCTTTATGGCTACGGTATATGGCTAATTAAATTAGCAGTATGGCTGTATGGCTAATGAGATTAACAGTATGGCTTATGGCTAATGAGATATACAAAATATGGCTGACTGGCTAATGAGATGAACAATGTGGCTGTATGGCTAATGAGATGAACAGTATGGTTGTATGGCTAATAAGATGACCAACGTGGCTGTATGGCTAATGAGATGAGCAATGTGGCTGTATGGCTAATGAGATGAGCAACGTGGCTGTATGGCTATTGAGATGAGCAACTGTACGTTGCAGATAATAGCAAAATATCCGGTGATCTACACGGAATCGATGAACACCGTGTTGAGACAAGAACTGATTCGCTACAATCGTCTGCTTTCCGTCGTTCGATTCACTCTCATCAATCTGCAGAAAGCGATCAAGGTGAGCGTTCACATCTTCTTTAGCACTCTAATCATTACGTAACATGTATAAAATTATGTCTAATCATTACGTAACATGTATAAAATTATGTCTAATCATTACGTAACATGTATAAAATTATGTCTAATCATTACGTAACATGTATAAAATTATGTCTAATCATTACGTAACATGTATAAAATTATGTCTAATCATTACGTAACATGTATAAAATTATGTCTAATCATTACGTAACATGTATAAAATTATGTCTAATCATTACGTAACATGTATAAAATTATGTCTAATCATTACTTAACATGTATAAATTTATGTTCTTCATCTTCATCGTTCATTTTCACATGTTACTGATTTGCTGTGGTGGGATTTGTGCTTTGTGTAGCTGGGTCACTGTAGCCAATTGGTTGTCTTAAGGGGTTCGTACAGTGCATTTACAAAAGTCCAGATACAACAAACATACATACGGTACATGAATTCTTACATTGCAATAATACATACGTACATGTATTCATTTATATATATACACACACACACAAACACAAACACGCACGCATGCATACATACATACATACATACATACATACATACATACATACATACATACATACAAACACTCATGCATGCATACATACATACATACTTACATACATACATGTATATATTCAATGTTATTCATCCATACATACACACATCATTCATTCACTCATTCATACATACATGCATCAGGGAACATTTAGAGCAATGTTGTGACTTCAGCATTTGTGAATATGATTATGGTTTAACGACGTAGGGTTTAGTGGTGATGTCTGTGGAGCTGGAAAGCGTCTTCAACAGTATGCTCGTCGGAAAGGTTCCGGCTGCTTGGGCGGCCAAATCATATCCATCGCTGAAACCACTTGGCAGCTACGTGGCAGACTTCCTACAAAGGTTTGACGGAATGATGTTTAATTGTTATTATCAGCATTGTTGTTATTCTGACGATGATTGTTTTTATTGATTTGAATTATTTTGCATGGAATGCTGTAGAAAAGTAGCAACAACGTTTAACCCTTTAATGCCGAGATGGTAGTATATGGTGTGGGGAATTATCCTATACCTTCCGGCATTAAAGGGTTAAATAGGATTGAAGAAGAATTGCTGTAACGAGATACATACTTGCAAATCTATCTGCCTACACAGACGTGCATATCTGGATTTTATTCAATAACCTCTCTAAATCTTTTTTCCTAAATTGGTTGCTAAGCTGGTTAGGTAGTTAAATTAGCTAAGCAAATTCTATCATATGTACGCACATACTTACATACACGGCACATATGAAGAAACTTAGACATTCAGAATTTCAATCAATCAATCAATCAATCTTTTATTGAAACCTTTGCCAAAACAACAACAGGATAGCACAGCAAAAGCATTATCGCAACAAAAAAACAAATTGGCACATAGGAGACAAGGGACCCCAAAAGGGATAATAATCCCGCTAAGGAGGGACCCCAATTACCAAGAAACAAATATGGATAGATCAGCAGTTAAACCAAGTTCATTGACTGTGCAACTCACGTAAATGAATGTAATAAAGGCATGCAGATTGATTCTTAAGTCTTAACTAAAACTTAACTAACAGCCAGACTTAACTACTGACAATTATTGACCAGCATAAACTTATAAACTTTATTTTTCAACTTGAATTTCAATTTGAAATATTGTTACTGCGCATTGTGTGGGGTGATTAAGTAGCTCTTTCCTTATACGCTTACCTGTTTGGAGGACAGTGCAGCTATCTGATTAGATCATACACCTTGTAGTGCACAGACTATGGGTTCAACCCCCCCCCCCCATAATACGACGGTTGCAGTGTTGGGATTTTAACAGTTTTTCACTCACAGTTGCACAGTGCAGTATAGCTAGGTTGTGTTGGGAGCATTCCAGAGTAGTAACCTAGGAGTGGCGCTATATAAATCTCCATAAGGAATGATTGATTGATTGAATGACACTGACCTGAGATGATGTTTCTGATTTTCTTTTCAGACTTGCTTTCTTCCAGGACTGGATCGAACGTGGTGCTCCGTGTACCTTCTGGGTGTCCGGCTTCTACTTTACACAATCATTCTTCACAGGTAGACAACCATGTGCTCCCCTTCAGACAACCATGCTCCCCTTCAGACAACCATGCTCCCCTTCAGACAACCATGCTCCCCTTCAGACAACCATGCTCCCCTTCAGACAACCATGCTCCCCTTCAGACAACCATGCTCCCCTTCAGACAACCATGCTCCCCTTCAGACAACCATGCTCCCCTTCAGACAACCATGCTCCCCTTCAGACAACCATGCTCCCCTTCAGACAACCATGCTCCCCTTCAGACAACCATGCTCCCCTTCAGACAACCATGCTCCCCTTCAGACAACCATGCTCCCCTTCAGACAACCATGCTCCCCTTCAGACAACCATGCTCCCCTTCAGACAACCATGTGCTCCCCTTCAGACAACCATGCTCCCCTTCAGACAACCATGCTCCCCTTCAGACAACCATGCTCCCCTTCAGACAACCATGCTCCCCTTCAGACAACCATGCTCCCCTTCAGACAACCATGCTCCCCTTCAGACAACCATGCTCCCCTTCAGACAACCATGCTCCCCTTCAGACAACCATGCTCCCCTTCAGACAACCATGCTCCCCTTCAGACAACCATGCTCCCCTTCAGACAACCATGCTCCCCTTCAGACAACCATGCTCCCCTTCAGACAACCATGCTCCCCTTCAGACAACCATGTGCTCCCCTTCAGACAACCATGCTCCCCTTCAGACAACCATGCTCCCCTTCAGACAACCATGCTCCCCTTCAGACAACCATGCTCCCCTTCAGACAACCATGCTCCCCTTCAGACAACCATGCTCCCCTTCAGACAACCATGCTCCCCTTCAGACAACCATGCTCCCCTTCAGACAACCATGCTCCCCTTCAGACAACCATGCTCCCCTTCAGACAACCATGCTCCCCTTCAGACAACCATGCTCCCCTTCAGACAACCATGCTCCATTGCTCCCCTTCAGTTCCTTCCTCTGACCTTTTAGATTGCTCTCTTGACCTTCAACTCAGATTCAAAACGTTTGCTATTGTTTTGCAATAACCACACATTGATTCAAACACTACAATTAGGAAATTTAAAGAACAATTCAGATTCTGTTTTCAAACACGGCAAAGCTATAGATGATAGCAAGCTAATTATGCTAATTAGTTTGATTGTAATGCAATGTGTTGGAATAGGATTTAATATAATGTGATGCAATGTGAAGTGGTGCAGTGTGATGAAGTGTGAAGTCCATAGTGACGTATTGTAATCAGATGCATTGTAATGATGTGTAATGGAATGCCGTGAATTTAATGTAATTTAATGTGATGTAGTGTAATGTGAGCGAATGTTATGTAGTTTAACGCATAGATGTAAAAAACGATGGAAACAAAAAAAACGGAAAAAATCTCGTTTTTTCGAAAAAATAAAGAAAACACAAAAACGATAAAAAACGGAAACGGAAAATAATTTGACTTTGCTACATCTAAAACCGCATTTAACCCTGAAAACCTTGATTAGGAACCTACTACACGCAGGCTATCTCTTAAATGATGATGTTAAACAATGAAATGATGACTTTAGTTAGCTGAATTCTTGAGAGTTGGCGGAAAACATAAGGAATATCAGAAAAAAATTAAATTAAGGAAAATAATAACAGAAAGTAAATGAATAAAACGATAAAAAAACGATGATAAAAATTAAAAATTAAAAAAAAACAGGTTTTTGGGAGAGAATAAAAAACGGAAAAACCCGTTTTTTACAACTATGGTTTAACGTAATGGCATGTAATGTAATGGCCTGTAATACAAAGGTGATGTAAAGGAATGTAATGTAATGCAATATAGTGCAATGGAATGTAATTTATTGTGGTTGCAATCTCAGATTCCGTAATTTAACGTTGGTGATTGGTCTCAGCTGACAAATAATTAATTTCTTTCATTTAATTAATTAATTAATTAAATGTTAAATTTCGTGTGAATGCAGGCGTGTCGCAGAATTACGCTCGAAAGTTTCGCATTCCAATCGACAAGTTAGGCTTTGAATACGAATTGACGAAAGAAGACGCACAGATGAAGGAGAAGCCGGAGAATGGAGCGTACATCTACGTGAGTAGTCTATGTTTTTGCTTTGTGAATGAATCTTGATGCGGTATTTTGAGGAGGTATGGGGAAGGTATTTACCTGGTAGCTCAGGTATGCTGAGGAAGTATTTTGAAGAGGTATTGTGAAGGTATTTACCTGGTAGAGGTAGAAGAGGTATTGTGAAGGTATTTACCTGGTAGAGTTATGCTGAGGAAGTATTTTGAGGAGGTATGGGGAAGGTATTTACCTGGTAGAAGTATGCTGAGGAAGTATTTAGAAGAGGTATTGTGAAGGTATTTACCTGGTAGAGGTAGAAGAGGTATTGTGAAGGTATTTACCTGGTAGAGTTATGCTGAGGAAGTATTTTGAGGAGGTATGGGGAAGGTATTTACCTGGTAGAGGTATGCTGAGGAAGTATTTAGAAGAGGTATTTTGAATAAGAATTTAAAAGAAGTTATACATCGATATATAAATAGAGAGCACTGTCTGTTCTGTGGTTGCAGGGTCTGTTCATCGAAGGCGCGCGGTGGGATCGTGATAAGATGATTCTCAACGAATCGCTTCCCAAGATCCTCTACGACGTTCTGCCCGTCATCCTGCTTGTGCCGGGAGAGGTCGACCGCTTCAAACAGAAACCAATCTACCAGTGTCCGGTGTACAAGACAAGCGCGCGACGTGGTGTGCTCAGCACCACCGGACACTCCACCAACTTTGTCCTCATGCTCGACCTGCCGTCCGACAAACCGGAGCGGCACTGGATCAACCGAGGAGTGGCGTCGTTGTGCCAGCTCGACGATTAATGGGGTCGGGGAGTCTACCCCCAAGATATGGGTGGATGTTGGATGTGGTTTGTTGACGTTGATTGATTGACCTCTCTCTGACTGTGAAAATTTTGTTTTATTTGGGGTGGTTTAATATGTTGAACATTAGTGGGCATTATTTATTCTGTGGAAGATGTTTCGCAATGAAATTGGGGATGTCGGAATTGATATGGGGTTGTGTAATTTTGAATGGGGTCTTTTGTCTAAGAGCTCATCGATATATTACGTACGCAAAAATCATATTTTTGACCCTTCTGCCTGTTGCAATTCGTATGTTTTGTGAAACCATATCTTGTGTACGTATGTACAAATAAACTTTTCCACCTTCCCCCTACCCTGCAAAAGTTAATTGGCTAAACTCATCTGTAATACATTTACCTTCTTACAAAAATTAATTAGCTAAATTAATCTATAAAACATTTATTTTTACCATGGGCTACAATTTTATTTTATTAAGCATCGTATTTGCTAGTTCAAATGAATGCTATGGATTACTGCTTACAATGTAGATCTCAACAGAATTTAAAAATTATACTGTAATCAAATGGCGTCTGTTAACTCTAGGATTAAATAGTTATAAATAGGCTAATGTGGACATCGTAATTAGAAATTTATTTTGCGTACATATATTTTCTTGAGATCCCTCCCTGCCGTACACACCCGTACACAATTCACCTAAACCGGTGAACCCTCCTCCTCCCTGCGTACATAATATATGGAATAATTAAAAATTTGGGGGTGGTTTTCATGTTGAAAATTAGATGGCATTGTTCTGTGGATGATATTTTGCACATAAGCTGGGGGATATTTGAATTGAAATGGGGGTTGTGTAACTTTGAATTGGCTTAAATTGTCTAATTTTGTGTTTTGGGGAAGGACCGCTGGATACAAGAATTAATTTTGGTGACGTTTCTAGCGAAAATTCTTTGTTAAATAAAATGGGTGTTAATCTATAAAAAGATTGGTGGCAAAATTAATAATAGATAAATTTCTAAATTTCTCCAAGCACAACAGCTACACTTGAATTTCCTCCGTAAGAACAAACGCAGTATTAATAAACCTACTGCTGGTTGAATTGAAGCAATCTAATGTACTAACGATTCTGTATTATAAAACCCGGTACAAAGAGAGAAAAAAATGTTGGTCTTTGTGAGTGGAGGAAGGACTGACGAATTGGACAAAAGTAGAACTCACTGATCAACTTGCTGATTGTCTGGTAGAGCTATAGGAAATTTATTTTTAGCTGGATGAAGATTACATACAATAACCCTTGTTCTAAATCTATTCTGCTAAGGTAGGCTGGTAGCAGTGGTAGCTATATTAGCTAAGCAGTCTGTGGTACACACACCCTTGATCTATACATTCATTCATTCATTCATTCATTCATTACAATCAAGGCCGTAGACAGGGGGTGTTTTGGGTGTTTGAACACCCCCGAAATGGAAAATGCAGAAAAAAATCTATTGCATTTTTTTTATTCGTGATGAAAAAAGCATGGAAAAAGCCGTGAAACACCCCCCGAAACGAAATAATAAATTAAATTTCGATGTTTCGATCTGAAAAATCGAAGTTAACGACAAAAAAAAGGTCGTCAGAAAATTTCGTCGATAAAAATGGAAATTTTGGCCGCTGAAAACACCCCCGAAATAAAATCCTGGCTACGGCCTTGATTACAATGGCTGCCAATTGGTCAAAGACGTCATATTAAAATCTGGTTTACAGTTCTTTGCAGGAAATTACATTGAATTCAACGGTTTAATGTTTCTCCTTGTACTTGTATTCCTGTAAAACCAGCAGAACTGGTAAAAATGAGCTTAAATGGTATGTTGTGGGGGGGCAATGACAGTCAGCTACAGATGGATGGTTCTTTAGGGGTGGGGGTCTTGTAGAGGGATCTTTTGGTTACAGTGTAAATGGACACCAGTAATTGCAATAAAACAGCAAGAATACATCAATGATTAAGATTGTATCATTAATAATTACAGTGCTTGCATTTTGACTCAAATACTAAGTGCCCTCTGGTGAAGCATCGTATGTATATGTGTGTATTTGTGCGTATTTGTATGTATACATGTGTATATACTTGTATACACATATATATGAAATATTATTTATATATATATATATATATATATATATATATATATATATATATATGCATATCTGTATATGAACATTTTATAGCGCACTTCAAGAACCTTTTAAATGTGGTAATTACAACGGTCATTTTGAAAACTAAATGTATTTGTTAATCAACTCAGTATTAAACCTTCCAGACTCATGAGTCTATGAATTTATATGCTTCTTTTGTGGACAAAACATTTCTGGATTGATTGAAGTGATAGTAAAGTCGACTGCAAATAATTGCCTTGTACAAAATGCTTAAATTTTATCATTTTCTTCTGTAGATTGTCTGTTGTAACATAATTTATTGACTGCACGTGCATTTAAATAATAATTATTATTAGACACTGTAACACCAGTCAAGTGAGCGAACACCGAACATCATGCTAGGTATTAATGAGTTGTGTGTGTACAGAAACGTTGCATTTTTACTAGATTTTTAATTTAACAAGTATTTTCGAGCAATTTTTACCGTCTGCTGTGATTTTGTTGTTTACGTCATTATTAAATTTAATTGTAGCAATAGCATAATCAACAGCATGTGTAGTTTTTGAATAAATTTGAACGTTTTAATAAAAGGTGAATACACAGTGTGAAAGAAATGCTTTATGGTAATTTAGATCCTGTAGGCGATAGTGAAAGACTGAAACAGCTTCATAGGCAGATAACTAACTTGCAAAAGCACCATGCAGATAAATTTTCAAAAGCAGTTGGTTGAAATCAAGAAACAGTTAAGAAACCAGCCTAAAAGCAGTTTTTCGGCCTGAGTAAAAAACGATAGTTGAAAGCAGTTTGGCACAATAATTCTGAATGACCAGTAGAATCACAGACATGAAAACGTGCTGCACAATCACTCCATTCCAAAGTTACAGTAATTGCAGACATTATTTCACACAATGACATGCCTATCAATAACAAAATACTGAACAGACAGCTAAAACACTGAATGTTTCTTTACGTTAAAGAGTGACAACAAACTTCACATGCACATATTCATGACACATACATGACACTTCACATGCACTTATTCATGACACATTCACCTCTAGAAAAAAACTATGCAAATCTACGCCACAATTGAAGATATCCCTTATTTACATAAAGCAATCGTTTCGTTAACATACTTTGTTTTTGCAGGCACCGATGTATGAAGCTCAGTGAGATCTTAAATAAACTGTCATGGATTATGCATCTTTTGAGAACAGGTCAGCAGTACTGGTCCAAAACAAACACTCTTATCATGTGGTTGGATATTCTCATGTTTTTGGCTGTGTCGAAACCACATTTACCACTCTCAGGGCTTAAAGTGCGACTGGACGGACATGGATGGCGTCCACACACTTATTTTCAAATCTGAATGCTGCCCTGCCACTTATTAATCCAGCATTTAATTAAACATTTGCCACTTTACAACCTTGTGATATGTACAATAAGGCAGTACACTCGTAACTGTTAACCACTGTCTGTACGAGCAATGACAAGAGACATCGTGTAATGAAGCTATCATCTAAAGAGGATAAAAGTCGAACTTAATTGAGATCCTTGTCCTTTCCTGTTCAGAATTCGTTTCTTGTGCAACCGAGATGCTTTCTGTACGAATAATAATTTGACGATCTAGCATTTCTACACTGTCAGTATTTCCTCCTGATCGGCAAGCGCGAATGACGGCAGACCAGCGGAGAATTCGTCTTCGTTTGCCTCCGTTTCCTCAAACGTATCCGTCAGATCCTCGATTCTCTCTTCAAAACTAAACCAGCAAAACATAAAACACCTAAAAAATTCTATTCATTTCGCTCGTTATTTAGTAGTTACTGTTTACAGTAAATGTCATCTTGGACATCTGTGACTTGGAAATCTAGCCAAATTACGGTAGCTAAAGTGACCAGGATATCTAACCAATCAGCTACCATGACCTGGAAATCTGACCAATCTGCTACCATGACCTGGAAATCTGACCAATCAGCTACAGCCTACAGTGACTTTGAAATCTAACCAATCAGCTACAGCCTACAGTGACTTTGAAATCTAACCAATCAGCTACAGCCTACAGTGACTTTGAAATCTAACCAATCAGCTACAGCCTACAGTGACTTTGAAATCTAACCAATCAGCTACAGCCTACAGTGACTTTGAAATCTAACCAATCAGCTACAGCCTAAAGTGACTTTGAAATCTAACCAATCAGCTACAGCCTACAGTGACTTTGAAATCTAACCAATCAGCTACAGCCTACAGTGACTTTGAAATCTAACCATCACTCACAGACACTTAACATCATGCATGTAAAAAAGCACTGACAACATGTAAGCATCAGAACCATTAAACCCCACTCAAGTCATAATTGATTCTTCATTGTACAGATGCATTTGAACAACAACAACAAGTGTCAACTCATTCAGGCATGCATGTACATGTTACGCACATACAATACATTCTGACATACCGATTATATGCAGTATTAAGTGTTGCGTCTGAACCTTCGGTATTTTTCCGCCGATAACAAGAAGTCCGTATAAAGTAGAATGAACTGCTGATCACGAGCATAGCACCTAAACAATAACATATGCAGCGAAAACAACATTCAGCAACAATGCAAAAATAACAATACCAGGTAAGTAGTCACGTCACAGGAACAGTACTAACACAAATGGCAGCAAGATATAATTTTATTTCATTTCATAACAGTAGAACAATGACAATGGCATAAAGGTGTGGAAATGATATCATTATCACTACTCCGAAGGCTGTGATCATCATCATCATGTCGTTGTTGTCATCATCTGCATCATCATCAAATATGTGTATGCTTAGGCTTGTGCTGTTAACCTGTGCACAATGGACAGTTAAGCCTTTTCAACGGACGACACTGATGATGGGAGAAAAGTATTGATTGGAGGAAGTAGACACTCGAGACTCGTTGGCCAAGATAGACAGACAGATAAAGAGAGATCAGAAGCAGCAGCTTAGTCAAACACTCAACGCAAACAGCTCACCTGTGCATGTATACTCATCCACATTATAAACAAATCATTCATAATGTGCTTTTGTGTTATAATGTCACACATACATTCAGACATTATATATATATATATATATATATATATATATATATAATATATTATGTATAATGTATATATGACTTTACCTGATATCAGTGCCATCCAGACTTGTCTTGGAGCAGTAAAGCAGCCGATGGAAAGCACGAGATAGAGAATTCCCTTCTTCCAGTTGTCCATCCACAGCAGATGATTCCAAAACAACAAACATGTATTCCGATCGTTTCTGCAATGACCCCAGAAAAAATCCGTTCACACAAACAAATTTATTTTCCACACACAACAAGAGTTGAATATTCAAATTAATTAAATTCTGTTTAAAGTCAACAATGAGTTGATTCAAAAAATACATAACGAATTAGTTAATCTTAATTTTATTAAATCACAATTAAAGCCATAATCCATAGAAGAAACCCGGTCGAAATAATCTGTTGAATGGTGATGCCCAGTTAATTATCCAGTCGGTCAGAGAAATTTAATGATAGTCGGTTGAAACAGAATTTAACAATTTCACCATTTAAAACTGTGTGCTTGATTTTCACATAATACTTTAGTGCTTTAGTACATTTTGCAGTTAGAGTTTGGAGGAAGGGCGTACCCATAAAAAAGTTGGGGTTTCCATTTTGGGAGTTATCCAATGGACCTGGTCGATTTTGGGGGTTTGAACCTGTAAACCCCTTAAATTCGTGTGGAGCATGCACTTCCACGATGCAAATAACTCGCTCACCTGATAAGTAGCACCAGCCAGAAATGAACAAGATGTATTAGTTCGGTGAAAGACACGATCGATGCGACAACTCTAAACACAAGAAAATTAAACGCTTAAAACATGTTTGTTGAAAGTGTGAAGTGAGCATGTAACACAATGTATTGGCGTAAGAATTAAGTTGACATATCTACAGTACTTTTACAATACCTCTAAAAAGCATGACTTTAGAATATTCTTCCGTGTCTTATTACCATATAAGAATGTACATGCATAAATTAATTTTTAAACACCCTAAACTCGATGCACTCCTGCTTCCTTGCATTTTGACCAATTGTTCTGCTTGAACTTTGGCTGGCAGACTTACACACTAAAGACTTGCTGCACATAATCAGCTCTAATTATAGAAATATTTAAACAGAATACAAAAAAAAACTGAAAAAAGAAAGCTTGAGTTGAGTTTCTGTTCAACCAGATTCAGTTTGCCTTTCTTGGCATACAATTTCACTACATGAAGTAAGAAACTAAAGGTAAGCTTACACAATTACTCAATATGTGCAAAATCCAGGTTTAATAAATATTATTTAAATTAAAATATATAAAGTAATTACTTATAAGGCATGAACTTAAACAGCAGTTGTAGCTTACAATAGGTAAACACCCAGTGGATGACCATCATACACAGCCTCTGCTCCTATTCCCCACAAACCTACAATGCAAAATACTACAAACTTGATATGTATCGAAAAAGATAATCATTTAAGTAAATGGTGCATGATATCACTACGGTGTAGAATTTGCACATATTATGTTAAGCTGATGCACCAAAGTGATAAGAATAGAGCAGAGTGATAAGCGACGAAGCGTTATCATGTTGTATCATATATGAGAATTTACAAAACATCCTCACAGTAGTAGGTCTTACTAGCTACTTAGTGTGATAAACCTGAGGTAATGAGAAAGTCTTCAAGCAGGGAAGGATGATGGATTGAGGTGGCACCCCGACAAAGAGGAGAGGAGAAAAAAATCACGGTGATAAGGCAGCATCAGATTGATAAAGATGAATCGGTACTATATAAGCCGCAACTATAACGCGCTAGGCCTATATAAATATTCGTCTTAACAATAGGGCTGCAATCAAGTTCATCACCACGGTCTTGTAAGCTGAATCCTATTAACTTTCAGACGGTCAATATCTTTGCTCTTCTCAAGCCTGTAAATTCTAGAGGTTTCTAAAGACGCTGCATATAAATGTCGAATTGCATTTTAAAATATAACTTTCATTAATACAACACGAAACACGTGCCGATTTGCATGAATGGCCACCGATATAAAGGTAGACAAAATGAAACATGATTGGGCAACAGACGCATGCCGCTGCTCACCTATAGCCGTCAGAAGACCAAAACCCCGACAGATCCATTCGTAAACTGTGTGGAAGCATTCGACGCATCGACTGTAAGTTACTCTACGATTCATTCGTTAGGCTGCTTCCACTCAAAATCAACTTGTATTGTTTGTTCCGCTTATTTGTTCCTGGCCCAATACAATACACTCCGTGGGCCGTGGCTCGCATTGATGATGTATAGTGACCTACATACACACAGAATCCAGAAAGCGTGCGTTTAAGGTCGTTGCGTTCGCTGCGACTACCAGCGACTAATATTTAGATTAATTTATATATTCTAGTTAATTTATTCAACGATCCGGTTGACAAACCGCAACCGGTTCAAATAGGCCCCTACGAGCGAGAATAATATTATTGTAAATTTTTAATAGTCTTCTTCTTTTCTCTCCTCCGTCCGGTCGCGCCGACGATGAGGCCCTTACATGACGTCTCCACCCTGGATGCAGTTGTCATCCTTGTTCTCCTCCGTCTAGTCGCGCCGACGATGAGTTCTGTACATGACGTTAATCGTCATAATTATAAAAGTTTCTTGGTCCTTTTGCCAGGCGGTAACCATCCCTCTCCTGGTAGGGTAAGGAGGCCGTTGCGTCCTATCGGACCTCTTCCGCCCTTTGGTGTCCTTCCAACCTCTGCCTCCTGCGTTGGCCAGCTGTTTCAGGGTTCTTGGTGAACCAGCTAGTCCACCTCGCTCGACGCCCTAGGTCCTTCGGCCTTCTCCCCCGATGGCATAGCCTCACCATAGCATTCTCCTACTTGGCTGTTCACCCTCCCACCGCTCGGAGGTGCAGGTCGGACTTTACACTTTTACAAAAACGATGGGCAAGAGGATTTGAGAAAGCGTAGTCAAGTCAGTGGACTTTTCTGCAATGCTGAAGACTACAATGCAAACCTTAACATATCAGGTCCCAGACGCCTACAACAGTTTTGCAAGCTTTGTTGTTATTAAAAGTCAAAAAGGAAAGTTTTAGGAAGGATAAATGATAATCTTGATGAAGTTGTATTTAAGACTAAACTATATTTCTAATTCTGTTGCACAATATGCAAGTAAGCATATTCTTTATTAATCCAAGTGCATAACCGCACTTTGGTATAGATAAAATTCTTATTAAAACGTGTTTCTCATTAAGTTGTCTGCCCGTTGGACAATTCAGTCATGTGGTCTGGGGCGCATGGAATAGGTCTTATCATTGAATTCTCCATCACTAAGACATTGTATGTATTACATGTTCCAAGTATTTTTCAAGCTCACTGAGCTTGAAGTTTAAATGACACTCTGTGCAAAAAATGTTTTTGATTGGATAACCAACTTAACCACAATTCACTCAAATTTACGATGATGTGAAATCAGATAAGACTAGGATCATGGCGTCCCATTGTTACACCATTTACCAAAGAAATTGATACTCTGAGCAACTATACAGTATCAATATTCCACATTCAGAGTTGAGCCAACCTTGAAATGATAAAAGAATGTGCGTGTCTTAAAAATAGTATACCACATACACTACCATCAACATTTAAGGATGTTATGGTGAGGTGACAGACAAGTCTGGAGAAGTCAAGTGAGAGCTTCATCGTCGTCGCATCACTGACGGAAAGAGAGAAAGAAGATGGTGAGGTGACATATTATATACCATAACATCCTTAATTGGCAACAACTCTTGACTACTCCACTTGCACGGCAACAAAATCTACGAAAACGTTTTTGGAGTTGAAATTTAAGATGCAGTTGAACACAATGCCAGAATGGAGACAGAATCAAATATATATTTCTACCGGCTTACAGTTTTAACTACACTCTACTTCAATTATTTATTTACTATCAGTCAACAAATATTTGTCTAACGTCGCCATTCATAATTAAAATCAGATTATTGCAATGTGGTTCGAACTTCGAACAATCATCACCTTTACATTCTTATAACATCATCATTAAACATGTATTTTATATTATATTTTGATATTAACACTGAAATGCACAAAATCAGTAGAAGTATACTATTGCAGACAGATGATAAATAAATACAGAATCCCTGAATTTCCTGCAGTGTTTTAAAGTCTATGGTAAACTGTGAACTAAAATTTACATCTTCAGAAGTTTATCGACTAAAATCCATTCTCCATAAAACAAATATGTTACCCCATTCATAATCTTCAATCTTTTAATGCCCCACTTAAAAGCCAGGCACAGGGCACCAGCTTACAAGCATCAAGTTCATTCACGAGCGCTAGATGTACACATGTACAATTGTACATACACGATTACATGTATCGGGGTTATTTAACGAGTGCTTTTAAATAATCTAAAAAATGTAAAGTCTGTAAATTCGGAATGCTTAGCATCATAGGAATAGCTTAGTACAAGCAATGCTATATTAGAAGTTGTCATGATTATAAATTACATTCAAAAACTATTGATATCTAATGACTTGTTGAGTCCAACGCGATGCAATGCTTTCAATCTCTCTTGTTTTTCGGATTCTGCGGTTGTTTAATGGCTCTTGCCCTCGGCTGTTTTCCCGAATACCCCAACATCTGAACGTAGACGAATAAACCGAGGAGCGAGAATGCCGACACGACAATCAGGTATTCAGTGGCATTTGGATAAGGAGTGCCACAGATGGTGTACCAGTCCAGTCCGTCGGCTGGGGGCTTGCCTCCACGGAGACAGTGGAAGTCGTAGTATCCTTCGTCATAGTCTGACGTACACAGGAAAGTCCTTCGCGACAGCACCTGGCAAAAGACAAGTCACAAATGCAATACAACGCTGGCTACTACCAGACTCTTGTGTATTGCAGGCTGCCTGTTCTGTTAGTAGTTAAGTTTCATGTTAATTAAGATTACTGCATAACTTGTACAATGTATATGTAAAGTACAGTGCATTGGCAGGCATTACATTAAAGAAAAAATATTGTTATTACTATTATTACTACACACTACACAGGCCCCTAAACAGGGCCGGATTAAGCAATGTGGGGGGCCCTGTTCGGAAAATTTTTGCAGATATTTTTTTAGTCATCAGTTTTCTGGCAAAATTTTCGGGAAAATCATACCATTTCATCTGCCAAAAAGTTGATACTCTCACTGTTGACCGTGTGTGTAAAGCATCCTAGAAGTAGCTTACTAGTTACTACCCACAATAGTATAGAAATTGTTGTAAACACAATACAATAACTGTCTATCTCCAAAAGATCTGTTCTATCACAAGACACTGCCTGTGAACATGCTGCAACTAAATATTGTCTCTTGCCTCCAATTACTACTTGCTAATAGAACAATCACTCTGACAACTGACGTGACACGACTCATTTCAGAGTGTGAGACAACAGTCCAGCCATTGAGCTATTAATCAGCAAAAGTCACATTTCAACATTACTTATTATTAAAGTTAAACTTATCTACTCAGACTTGTACGATCATTGACACACAGCCAACATGCCACATTACCATGCCAGAGGCGGTCTGAACATCTGTTCTGGCTGAGCAATTCCCGGTTTTCTCGTGCAGTCCCGTCGATTGAATGAGCTCCGGACGTCCGTACACAGCAAGAAAGATATACAGGAGAAAATGCAGGAGCACCATAAGCCCAAGATCATCCAACCAGTGGAATAAACCTATACCAAAGCAAATTTAAAAAAAATTCTTTTATTCCTCAACCAGCAATGTAATACAATTATGGCAGTGAATTATGATAAATACAAAATATGATGAAATCAGATAAGGATAGGAAAGATAAGTGAATTATAAAGACAGGCCAGTGAAGTTAACAGCAGGCAGGCAAGACAAGGGAAGGGCATAACGGAAACGCATATTATTATTATGCTCAATTATTTAAGTCTAAAAGATATCCATCATCGAAAGACCTGTGAAGCAACCCCCCCCCCAACCCTCATAGAAACAATTGGACATAGCAGTCAGCAAAATCCACTGACAAGTTAACTTGAACTGTTCCCTACAAATGCCCCATTCCCCATTACACACACGCACAACTGTAAAAATACGTCTTCAGTTCTTGATAAGCTACACAGCGTAGAGATGGGTATTGGGTAGTACCATCATACTGCTTCAATTAACAAAAGGTCTCATTCATTCATTCATTAAATGAATATTCATGACTGAGCATCACCGTCTCTTTGTGGACAACTCAAAAGAAGAACTTACCCTTCTTTGAAGACTGCGCTCTGGCTTCATCGGTCGGGTGTCTGTCAGCCACCCACACAATCAGAATGTAGATCGTCAGGAAGAGCAGAACGGTGACCTCTGAATGGAACTTGAAGATATCGTGCAGCGGATGGTAGAGTGGAATGAATTGGAGAATGCCAAATGGCATCGCCAGCAGACCAGTTATCAACGTACACAGAATCTCTTTGAGAAATCTAAAAAAGTTGAATCGTCGGAATTAAAGTCGTTTATATCTAACTTATCTATCGCACCGGGGTCAATGACCCCTTATATATAATTGGCAGTTGGTAAATCAGCATCGAAGATACTATTATTACCAGTATTATTAAATAAATCTGTACCGCACGCAAGGTCACACCAAAATTATTTTATTTTATTAGTTTATTTATTTTATTTATAAGTTTATTTATTTGCAATTCGTTTATTCTCATGGTAATATTTAAGCTAATAGTCAGTAAAAATGCATAAATAATCTCTTACAATAAAAACAGAAGATTTTTTATGAATTTGATTATATCTGTTCTGTTTCTAAACAGAAAAAAAGATTTTCGTTTTCAGACCCGAAAACCGAATTTCAAATTTTGGTTCAACTTCACTACATTGAGAGCAGTTTGCATCTGCAGATTTATGTATGAGATGCTGACATTACACAGAAATGTCATCACATAATCGTCCCTTAAGGACAAGCAACGGCCAAATAAAAATTCCTCTTACCCGTCGGCCTCATACTTCGAAGGCGAGCTGCACAGCAGATGTCTCGTGCCAGAGAAGAGAATCATGAAGCTGCAAGCGAACGACGCATGGAAGTAGTAGCTCGTCCACGGCACCCAGTAGTGACGGTCGAAGATGTTGGGATCCGTGTCATGCCACGTCCACCACAGAGACTTTATTCCGATTATGTCGAACGGAATATCCAGAAGAACAACAGCCAACCCAACTACAATCAATTAAAAACCTTTATTATCATCTATTTATTTGTTTCACTTATTAGGAGCACAAGATTATAATTTAACCATGTGCTGGAAAAATCATTGACGGCCGTTGTTACCTAGACAATCAAAATCAATCAAGAAATCAATCTGACAATGAACCAGCATCGATTCAATCAAATGACAAGAGACTGGCATTCAACGGATCAATCAATTACTCAATCACCATCATCCCTACCAAGTACCAGTACCAAGCAACACCAGCAATCAATCAATCAATCAATCAATCAATCAATCAATCAATTAAGCACTCAAACAGCCAATCAATAAATGGGGGAGGGAAAATTAATGATAATCGTTAACACTCTGGCAAGGAGAGCACACATACACAGGACCGCTTCCAACTACACTCCCAAAGGTCCACTCAACCTTCCAATCAGCAGATGTTGTTGGTAAAACAAGTAGGATGTGATGGGGACAATGTTGACTGCACCAACAGTTAAATTCAACTCCTGCGATAACTTGTGATTTAATATCCATCATACTATGAACTGTAATCATGCTGAAATTAAACCAAGATCATCATTATTATTATTATTATTAATATTATGAATAAATCCAAGGTAACCACCTACCGGCAAATGGTTCAGCCCAGCTCTTCAACTTCAGCCTCGACACAGCTGCCGCAGCTGTGTATATAAACACAGGATCTGAAACAAAGGAACGCACAAACGCACGTCAAGCACGAGATGTTCAGCAAAAATCATTGTACATACAAATTCTTCAATCTTCATGCACGTCAGAATGTATACAAAGTTCACCCAAGCATAGCTAAGTACCGGTAACACCTGCTGAATAACAAAAAACATAAGTGCAGCCCTTCTTCAGTAGATTAAAATAATGACAGATGCGTCACAGCAAGACTTTTTAGCATGCAGTTCTACACAAAATCTGCAGTGCTAAATGGATTTGTGCAGTTGTAGAAGCATTTCTGCACAGTTAAGAATAGTTTTGAAAAGGTCATTGTCATCCGATTGGGAGTAACTTACCATGGAGGCAGGGCCGTGTTTAAAGTTCTTCGAGTGTCGGTGCAAAATGTTGCAGCGGGGCAAAGTGCCGTTCGACAGTCTTACAAGATTAGTCATTTTACAAAATCCGCTGTTTATTAGGGTAGTCTACATGGTTTTTCGGCTGTGTCGAGTCAGTAAGCAAGCACGCAATGTCGGTTAACTTAGTGAAATTAATGTTTTCTTATACTTATTGATTTTACAAAAGGTTTAAGTAACACCGAGACTCGCAAATTAAGGCATTTGGCCAATGGCAACACAACTCTCGGCTCAGGGGCATTCGGTGCACCGCACCGAATGGACCTATGTTAAACACGGCCCTGCATGGAGGATGGGAATGTTGAACCTTATTCAGCTGCATATAGACTGATATACAGCACTACACAACACAGCTACATATTCACATGTGCCAGTCCCAAGTATGCATAAATGAGGAGGGTTCACAGGAGGTTGCAAATAAACACTAAGACTCTAGGAATCAATCGTGTCGCATATGCAGACATAAATAATCAAAATCCTTGGATCTGGTGGCATAAGATAGGTATGCACGGAAACAATTAACCGTGCCTTGTATTTGATTGACAGCTCACAAGCGATCAAAAAGTTGCATTTGATGCAGTGACAAGAACCAACATCATTGGCAATATTGCTCATGGAAAGGATGGATTTTAACAATCAGATCCACACAAAAGCTGATATTCTGGCATTTCAGTTTGCTAGCCATTCTACCAAAACTGTCGTTTAGCTCTTGTTGCTCTTTAAGCTAATAACTGTTTATTGCCTTGTTCAATTAGTTTATTTACTCACATAACTACATAGCCAAAAATCGAACAGATAAGCAATTATACTAGTAAGCAAATTCTTGTAGCATATTAGACAGCAAGCTTAATTTACAGTACTTATTCATGAAGTGCAAGACATGCTTGCATTAAGTCATTTTTAAAAGACATTTATATTCTAAATGACAAAGAAAACTGAAGTGCACAATTAATTATCCTAAATGGGATTCAATATTGTCTGATTTAGAACAAGGAACGAGCACAAAATTCAATTAAATAAATGAGAAACCGTGGCGACATACACACGACGACGATGTGCAGAGGAAGTCGTTTGCCCAAGAACATCACCATTGACTGAGCATGCCAGAAGTTATCGACGTCCGGCACAAAATAGCTGAGACTTTCAACAACAAAGCCGTGCAGAATTGTCGTAAACCAGAGATAGAGGAACCGGCCACCACTGCGCCATGCTATAAAAAATGGACATAATCCAATTCATTGAAATATATTAAAAATATCAAGAACAGTACGGCTGATTGACCAATTTTTAAAAAATACTTTTCCTGTGTCCTTGCACTAAGCTCGTTTCTTTGGGTCACTTTATTGCCAAGTTTCAACGTAAAACTGAACCAACTTTGAATTTCATTTCTTTTTCTTGTCTTCTGTTTCATCCGTTCATCTGTTTAGTCAAACGACTGTTTTGCTTTGTTCAAGAAATATAATCTTACGCAGCACATAGGTAGTGAGATTAAATCTATATATGATATACGCTAGATGACATGTGGTTATCGAATAAAACTAAAAAATTCTTCTGGGCCTTCCTCTGTTCCCAGTTTTTCTTGTAACTTCATTTGTATCTGCCTTAATCTGCATGTGTGTGGTTACAATAAAACTTATCCACCATAGGCATTGTCTCTTGGCCTTATGGACTGATATTCTGGAAGTGACCTGGTTTTTATGTGCCATCGGTGATGCCACACTGGCACATAAAATCTGTGCCATATAAGCATGCACCCCAGAAAGCATAACATTATATTGCCGTGGTTAGTCTGGCAGAGTCTCTGGGTGGTTATCTTGAAAGGGCGCTATACAAATTACTGAAATGAATGATTAAATACAAACAACCATACACATACATAGTATTACATACCATGTCTGAAAGTCAACAGCGCAAAGAAATATAGCGACAACTCCAAAATCAAGTACGTCTGATGGTTCTCCCAGAGTTCTTTTGGGCTTCTGATCGCAACGAACCATTTGAACGTCTGAAACACATTTTCAACATATTTCGAATCTCGGCGCACTGAACATCACAGCATCCATACATTTATGTAATATATTCAGACTCTCATTTAATGTTTACTGCAGAAAGTCAGTCGCATGGGGTTGCAGGTTTGACTCAATTGAAAAATTCTGTTATTTATGAAGATGAAAGACAACAGTATATTTTATATATATATATATTTTATTTATTCAAGAAAATCAAGTTGACAGACCGCAACTTATTACGCGAAGTAAACTAAAAATTGACTAAACAGTTTATGCAAAAATTCAAGGTTGGGAGCCTGGGAAAAATTGTTTTCTGGTTCCTAGAGCTAACACTGTTGAACAGTCCTAAAAAGTACTCCAGATATGAAATTAAAGTCGTCCTTTATGGGCAGTTCGGCCTTTTAACAAACGGTGGAAACAGGCCCTTGAGTACATGACTTAAGTAGCAGATAACCCCCTTCAAGAGTTTAACGTCTGCTTTGTCCATCAAACGGTGCAATAATATTGAATTTCGGATCATTTTAATGCGGAGCTGTGATTTAATATATTGTATTAAATCACAGCTCCGCTTCCGTTTTCTATTAATTACGGCTTAACGCAACATGGATTTGTAGAGGCTCCAAATCGCAGGATGCTGTCAATAGCTTAATTGATCAACCATCCTGACTATTGCGGACCTGCTTTGATAAGCTGGTCTCACTGACGTGGAATCTGCGAGGCGCTGTCACCTCGGTTATGACACATGATCACATTAATTACCACGATGCTTCAATTGATCAAGACAACTTAAACGCAACACAGTGCAAGTGCACACATCGCTAGGACTTTAAAATTTGCATACATCGGAAGCCAGAACTTCGTCTATCTTTTTTCGGACGACGTCAGCCATCAGGAGAAATTATATTCAACCGGACTTGTGCAGAACAACAGATTCTCTTTCTTATCGTTTCGCTCGCGTGGCCAAAAAGGTTTATCACTTTATCCACAGCTGCTAATGCAACTTCCGGTCTGCTTTTCGGCATCGTTCGCGTATATAAGTTACGCTTAATGTTAGTAGGTAAGTAGTTAGCTTTTCTCTAGCATAGACGAGCGAGCATTAGATTTTGTAATTCAGATGCATGAGCTAAAGGTAGTCATTTCTTTTATTGAATAAATAGCCTTTAGCATCTGTGAGTACCAAAATCCACAATTTGGAGCAAATACATTACTGCTGGAGCCATTGCAGAGGTCCAGTTTCGAAACCCACAAGGCCACAAGACTTAGTGTGGCACATTAAACGATTGGTCCAAGCGGTTGCTCTATAGCACGGAGAATACGGGTTCGATCCTTGTCCCAAGCGGCCACTGTTTACTAATGTTTAGAGAACGTACAGAACATGGTAGCCTACAGAAAGAGAAAACAGTTTTGACTTCCTTTCAGCCGCCTATCCAGGCACACTTATTCGTAGAGGCGCTAACATTTCGTCTACATAATCATGCTGATACTTGCCTTTAAAAAGTTTGTTGCTTGTGATTTTATAATAATTTTAAAAGGCTAGTACTATAATAATCACCATCTTCTTCACTGGCTCGTCCGATTGCCGAGGCTAGTATTGGGCTACTTACTTGTGCATGCGACTTGTGGTGCTTTAATAGATGTCGCTTAGCGGGCATGCTTATGTTATTTAAAATTGTTTTAAAACAATAATACAATAATGTAATAATTATGCGACATTTCACATAAAAAATAACTCAAACCAGTCATTATGTTATTTGTGCCCATGGAATGTTTCTGTGGTGTTTTATTACTGCTGTAAAGTGGAATAATAAAACGACAGGCTCGTGTTTATAAACGTCAAACAAAGCAGAGTATGTATTTAGCGTGAAGCTTCTGCGGCGGAACCTTCCGCCAGATAATGCCTTCCGAAACTGCTTATACGGCGGAAAGCCGCCAGGCTTTCTATTTACACCAATCCACAAAAGTTTCTAATGGCTAAACAAACCCTAAAACTAACCCTAACCGACCCTCACGACGCCTAACCTGAACCTAACCAACACTCACGAAAAAAATTGGTTGCTTACTCTGATTCTACACGTCTCCAAGTAGCCTTCCGCCGTATAAGCAGTTTCGGAAGGCATTATCTGGCGGAAGGTTCCGCCGCAGAAGATTTATCCATGTATTTATGTATTGCGCTATATCTTATAAACTAAAATTGAAAGAATGTTCTATCATAACATGGAACTTACAACTAATTACATTTGCTAGATCTTTTAATTGAACGGTCATTTACAAATTTATCTTTAAAACAACTGTGAATTGTACATTCAGACGTTTATGCTGTAGGGACAGTAGTAAAGTCCCATCCCGTTCCATGAGGAACACAGGGAGGCGCTCATCTCCTTTTCCATAGCCCTGAGCCAGCAATGGACGAATCCCAAGGTCCTGGACACGGGGCCAGTGTATCGCAGGACTTGCTGTTTACTTTCCAGCTTACGCCGGTACCAAATTATACTGCTTGGTGACAGAGGCACGGGTGCGTAAACAACTTGCCCAAGGTCGTTACCCGGATTTGAACCCGCAACCTTCCGCTCTGTGAGCCGACGCGTTACCGGTCCACCACCAGGTCGCACACAGGGACAGTAGGGTGCGGCTCAAATCGCCGAAACCCGAATCACCGAAACGCATTATAGCAGTCACGCAGTGCGTCCAACCTTTTGACAAATTGGCAAAAATAGAAACGTGCTTGCTTATCCCATTAAAATGCAGCTTAGGATTCAAATTGTCTTAGATTAAACACTAAATTATAAATATCTGATTGATTCTGCTTTAGGTACAACAGAGGAGTTCTTCATAAGAGATATCGGTTATGTGGGTCTACTTTGGCCCAGAAGGTTAAAGCATGGCGTCATTAAACCACTCTCTAAGCATTGATGAGCTCAATCTGTCAAAAGGTTCAGAAGAAATCGAGTGTAAGCTAGAAAATACTTCACCGGGCAGACGTGGAACATTAAAACTGCATGGCTTTCTTACGGAACGTACTTCTCCAACTGAATCTGGTTTGTTCAAACCAAGTAACTGTGCTTTTAACGAATGCGAAACTGTGGCAGAGCTCTGCACGAGGCAAAACGAAAGACCAGTGCCATGGACGTCTTCACCAATTGTACGGACGAATACTGCCCTCGTATTAGCAGAACCAGCAGACAAGACCAACAAAAAACAACTGGATAGAAACCGGTGCAAGACACAAGATTTAGTCAGCGACGAGCGTGATGTCATAGAAGATGATCCATTATGTGGCACAGCTCGACCAACTGATGCTAAAATGTCGCTAGCAGCGCCTAAGGACGTTCGACCATCCAGCGCAATGGATCGAATTAAGCGCCTTTTCAATCCTCACAGCAAAAAGAACAGAGACAATCTGAGGGAGGTTGGTGGAAATGCATTTTCAAAGGGTGATGAGAGAATTCCAGTGTTGCGGGCAGCTGCCAAGGGTCAAGAAGGAGACCAACGCAAACGGGGCGATCATGTCAACAAGGCAGGATCGGTTCCTGTGGGCATGAATGCTGTGTTAGAATTGGAACAGAACAGGATCAGAACCACTGAGGATCTGGACAACAGAGGAGACAATAATGTCAGAAGAGAAAGGAGCAGAAACAATAGAATTAGCGTCGTCGATTCTGCAACCGGTGGCGGCGGCCACTCTAAACAGAACTGGCGTCATGGCTGGATGTTTAAGAGACAAAAAAAGTCTGGTGATGCTTATCCTGTGGTCGACGTTCATTCTGGTCAGGATGCCAAGAAGGGAACAATGTTGTCCGCTTGTTTGATGGAAGCATCGTCGACATCACCAGCTGACGAAGCCACGCCAGATATTGCTCTCGGTCAGAAAATACACGAGGAAAATGTTTCGAACCCGGAAATGGTGGACAACGTTGTGGGATCAGCACCAAGGATTTCCCCAACAAATGTGGTTCGATGTTTAGGAAAACGGAGGGAAGCGTTGCCAGAAGCCGTGCAGAATCAAGTCCCAGAGCCATCGTGCAGCAAAGACCATGCAGGAAACCATTGTTCCGAGGGTTTGGCCGTGAAATCCTTGGCAAGGATTCAGTCGATTGAGAACGTCGAGCGATGGTTGATGCATGGTTATCAGGCGCCGCAACGACACACGAAAAGCCGCCAGCATTTGTCTCGAAGGAGTCGCCGGAATTTCCTGTATTACACGTCGTCTCACAACCGTTCGTCCATCTCTTCCTTGGAGTACGCCATCTCTCCGACAAGCAACCGTCACCGCTGTGCGTGGGAACACTGCCAGAGCGAAAAAGGATTGGACTCGAACGACAGCTGCAAGAAAGACGAGCACTGTTGCGAACCATCTTGCAACGATGTAAACGTTAAAAGTAAGAAGGTTGTATCTCATGAGGGAATGCTGTTTAATGCAGATGGAGCTGCACGAGATGGAGAAACAAAGCATCTAGGGGTAGGGTGTGATGCTTGCCAACATCATCATCAACCTGTAGATGCTTCGCTGGCTAAGTTGAACCCGAGTCTTTTGCAGTTTGTGGCCGAACTAATCGAAGGTCTCGAAAAGGCAAAGCACAACGAAAGCGAGTGGAGCACACGGTTTTTGGAGAAGACATCCATTCCGGTTTTACCGCACGTAACAGACTTGGCCGACGAAAACTTGCCTTCCACGTCAAGGAAGCACTTTTGCAGCCGGTCCAGTACAGAACACGTTCTCAACCCAGCATTTCACGAAACAGATCTGTTGCAAAATCAAAATGCCGAAGAGCTAACGAATGGCCCAGACGGCTGTCATGTCAAACCCAATATTGCAGGACCGTCTGACAAAGTTCCCATCTACCCTGGTACGCACTGTGACCTTGGAAAACTTTCAGAGAAGCCTAGAAATGGTGACATGCTGAATCGACCTGCCAGCCTGTCTGGATCAGCTGTGCTACATAGATGCACGACGGTTGAACGAAAAAGAACGTTCAGCTTAGACAAGCTGCTCGATGACTTCAACAGTTTAAACGTTGATTCGCGGATGCCACCCCAATTGAACAAACTTCTTCCTCTGGATCGTCGTGCTTCACCGTCACTCTTAAGGCGATGTTTACTCCAATCTATGGAAGGCAGACCTGATGTCCTGTCTTCTCGGCAGGTAATGCCTGCCACAGCTTCTGGTGAAGATGTCTTCCAACAAGAAAAGACAGATATTGTGTGTCAGAAACCGTTTGCACAACTGTCCGCAGGTATTCTACACTTTAGAGATATTACTGAATAGTAGTAATAATAATGACTATAATGACAATTTATATGGTGTCGTGACATGGCCATACCTCTACGACTGTGCCTACCCATGAGCAGCCAAATGCGGTTCTCCTATCTAGTAATTTAGTGATGATAATTATACTGTATCAACGAAGTTAGCTTTCATTGATGTAGGCACACCGTGACCCTGTGTTAAGTAAGTAGCCTTTATTTGCATGTGACCAGCACGCATATATTACATTGTATAAAACGATTACTTAAAGCCGCCTTTAAAAGACCAGGCCAAATTAACTCAGCTGGGGTTGATTGCATTTTTTGCCTCAGCGATAGGCAACCACCCTGTCCTACAGTGTTTGATCATTAATAAACTATTGACCATCTCTGAAGAATCTTGTGGGGTCAATTTCCTCTGTATCATTCTAATAATAATTAAAATATTAAAGAATTTCCATCTATGTTACATACGTGGATAGCCAGGCCTGACTGAAGGGCTATTGCTGTCGTATAATTATTGAATAGTTGTGAATGATAATGGCTATTTTGATGACAAGTTTCGTTTTGTGTTTTGAATCACTTCGTTTTTGCGATGTAGATGGCTTTTCGTTTTATGCTGATGGACAAAAGATTCAGTACAACATTTTCGATCAGCCAGACCCAACAGAAGTACTGGAAGGTGATTGAGTTGTGTTGAGAGTACTGTCTATTGTTCTTTGAGAGTACTGTCTATTGTTCATTGAGAGTACTACCGTCTATTGTTCATTGAGAGTACTACCGTCTATTGTTCTTTGAGAGTACTACCGTCTATTGTTAATTGAGAGTACTACCGTCTATTGTTCATTGAGAGTACTACCGTCTATTGTTCTTTGAGAGTACTACCGTCTATTGTTCATTGAGAGTACTACCGTCTATTGTTCATTGAGAGTACTACCGTCTATTGTTCTTTGAGAGTACTACCGTCTATTGTTCTTTGAGAGTACTACCGTCTATTGTTAATTGAGAGTACTACCGTCTATTGTTCTTTGAGAGTACTACCGTCTATTGTTCTTTGAGAGTACTACCGTCTATTGTTAATTGAGAGTACTACCGTCTATTGTTCTTTGAGAGTACTACCGTCTATTGTTAATTGAGAGTACTACCGTCTATTGTTCTTTGAGAGTACTACCGTCTATTGTTCATTGAGAGTACTACCGTCTATTGTTCTTTGAGAGTACTACCGTCTATTGTTCTTTGAGAGTACTACCGTCTATTGTTAATTGAGAGTACTACCGTCTATTGTTCATTGAGAGTACTACCGTCTATTGTTCTTTGAGAGTACTACCGTCTATTGTTCATTGAGAGTACTACCGTCTATTGTTCATTGAGAGTACTACCGTCTATTGTTCTTTGAGAGTACTACCGTCTATTGTTCTTTGAGAGTACTACCGTCTATTGTTAATTGAGAGTACTACCGTCTATTGTTCTTTGAGAGTACTACCGTCTATTGTTCTTTGAGAGTACTACCGTCTATTGTTAATTGAGAGTACTACCGTCTATTGTTCTTTGAGAGTACTACCGTCTATTGTTAATTGAGAGTACTACCGTCTATTGTTCATTGAGAGTACTACCGTCTATTGTTCTTTGAGAGTACTACCGTCTATTGTTCTTTGAGAGTACTACCGTCTATTGTTAATTGAGAGTACTACCGTCTATTGTTCTTTGAGAGTACTACCGTCTATTGTTAATTGAGAGTACTACCGTCTATTGTTCTTTGAGAGTACTACCGTCTATTGTTAATTGAGAGTACTACCGTCTATTGTTCTTTGAGAGTACTACCGTCTATTGTTCATTGAGAGTACTACCGTCTATTGTTCTTTGAGAGTACTACCGTCTATTGTTCTTTGAGAGTACTACCGTCTATTGTTAATTGAGAGTACTACCGTCTATTGTTCTTTGAGAGTACTACCGTCTATTGTTAATTGAGAGTACTACCGTCTATTGTTCTTTGAGAGTACTACCGTCTATTGTTAATTGAGAGTACTACCGTCTATTGTTCTTTGAGAGTACTACCGTCTATTGTTCCTTACTGGATATGCTTCACTTTTTATGTCTACATCTAATGTTTCTTCAGCTTCTAAGTGTACTTCAGAAAAAAAATTTAAGGAGAGCATTATCGAATTACTTTTGAAATTTTTTATTGTATAATATGATGTAATTTATTAAATAATTTATATATTGAGATAATGGTAAAGGTTCTGTAAATTGTATCGAGATGGTTGGTTCAGTTTGGTCAGCACGTGGTATGGTATTAGTTTGTTATACAGCTGTTTATGTATAAAAGGAACCTATGCCATATACAGAACTGTAGTTAGGCATTCTTATAATACCAATTTTAATTTAATTTAAAATAAATTGATGCTAAGTATGCGTATAATGTCTGACATTTTGTCTGCATGTAATTATTATTCCAACTCCTTTAACAATTTCTCAGAGGTGTTATTTATGTTGATGGAGCTATGTAGTAAAGGATTATGCAACCTCATCATTTGCCACACCTTAACGAGAAAGTTGCCTGGTATTGAAGTAACTTACAAATGACTGTGGTGTCAAAATTCTACACAACTTGTTTTGTCTTTGTGATATGCAGAGGTTCGCTTGGTGGCCCAAGATGCGAAGACTCTTCAACAAAATACAACCGAAATTCTTGAGCACGTTATCAACCTTCAGTGGAGTGAGAAGTCTAATACGTCTTTTTCGCTTTTCAACATTTATGTCTCGCCTTTCTGAATGCTTGCACAGTTATGTAAGTGCAATAGTGCATGCATCTGTTGGGAAGGGCTTTCCACTGCTGCCAACTATTATAGCACCCAAGCTGATGGACATTATGGCACCCTACATGCAATGCATTATATTTTTCCTTTTTTATTTCCTTATTCCTGTTGATATTTTTTTGGGTGGATTTTATGTAGACATTTTGTTCACCCATGTTGGGGGAGGATTTAGGGTGCAGGATCACTTCCCACTCCCCTCCCAAAAGGTCCACTCAACCTTCCATTCGGCAGATGGTGTAGGACTTGATGAGCGCCTTGCTTAGCTGACAATTAAATTTGATTCCTGTAATAACCTGTGATCATCCGTCATGCAATGAATTGTAATCACACTGCGCTGTGTTAGTTTGAAACTAAACAAAGATCATTTAATACTATTACAAAAAGATTCTTACAGTATAATATGTCATATCCATGGCTGCCAATTAAGAAGCTTAGCTTGAACTTTTCTGCTCTGCAGTGTTGTGAACATTGTGGTTTTATCCTAGAGAAGATCAGAAGTCTACAGTCGGCGCTGTCGGAAGAACAGGCAAAACGATGGGAGGCTGAGAGAAAGCTGGAACAGCTGACGTCACATCCAACCGAGGGTGGCATCAACAACGATGACGTAACAGCCCAACTGGCATCATAGCAGAAACGAGAAATGATGATGATGCAGTTTTTAAGTTTAAATTTTGGCGACAGTGACGAAAAGCAAGATACGGTGCCGACATCTAATAAAGACCCTACTTGTTTGAAGTGCTCACACAATGGTGCTACAGTTTTTGTTGTTTAACAATCAAGAAGGATGTCATATTACAGTATTATTACTAATGTTTGAAGTATTTCCTATCTTTTCATGTGATCTGATATTATGCTTGGGTATATATAAAAGTACTAGGGTGTAAATAAGGTATAAATATGTATAATTATAAGCATTATTATTGGTTTTTTTTGTATAGATGACTGCTGTATGTCACAGCTAGTCAATGTTGCAGTTCAGAAAAGCACTTTGATCTAAGACTGAATAGCACAGAGCAAAGGTTTGAAATTCATGTACTTTTCTCTTAAGCCTGTGATATCTGCTGCATTTGCAATCAACGAATTGAACTCCACATTCCCACCTCATACTATTAGTCTAACCTTTTGACTTTGCACGGTTAACGTCAATTCGCTTGCATACATTGATGCTGCAGCATTCAGCAGAGGGACCAATGTTGTGCATCCAACACAGTGCAGATTGTTGTGTGCCTTAAGTTGGTGATTAAAGCACAGACTGCAATGTAATAACTGCGATGCAGTGTTCCACATTACACGTTTACAACCCTTCATCCCCTTGTTCACTAATTGGTTACTAGTTTCTTCCTCCTTGTGAGTTGAACTTGTGACCATATTCAGCACACAAGACTCCTAACTAATGTCAAAAACAAAGCACATAAAATAAGATTTCCCCTTTTCCAATATAATTCTTCAAAACAATGAAAGGCTTACTTGAAGAACTGTTTACAATATCCACTTTTTTTAGGCGATAAACCGACCGTGTCTTTGGCATTGATTACGACGATTCCAAAGTGCATTTAAAATAACATGTGCTACACACATTGATTTTGTGTTCTTGCCATTAACAATCCACAATTGCAAGTTACGTCACAGGTTTCGCACAAAACAAGCAATTTAGCAATCCAAAATGCTTGTCTATAAATAGTATAATACAAATCAATTTCATAAGACGAACAGGGAATAAAGGCTCTAACAAGTTGGCATGTTAAGACTCTGGCGTAATTTGTGGCTTCAGTCGGGAACAACGTCTAGGTAGAAGACTGACAGGCTTGCATTAAGGTGGGTGCTGCAGTACCCGGGTACACAGTTCTCAGAGGACTGCAGTTATAAATATGTGCGTGGTTGATTGGTGGGCTGTCAGAGAGGGGCCTTGGAGGGTAATCACAGAGACCGGACCCGCATTAGCTTTAATGCAACCCTGGTGCTTACTGACCCAAAAGATTCGTCCCAGAATGGAAATTGTGTTAAACAGTAAAATTACACCGAAACATTACACCTTAGTCATGACCGAGATATTACACACGAACGTCACCCACAACAGACACCCGCAGTAAATGGCGTACTAACTGCTGACCGGTCCCATTGTCTGCAGCTGTATTTCTCCGATGCTGCACAAATGCCGAGAACCATCGCCACACCGTTTGTAAAAAACGAACAGCAGTGAAACAACCACCCGACATCAAACTTAAAAGGAATCGGCAATGGCCACTACTCCTGCCCCCCCTTGTCGGTTATGGCTAAACAAGCCTCTCTATGGATGTTGTCCATGATAGATAACCTCAATAACATGTAAGCAGCTGCTAAGCTATTTTCCCTGTCAACTGCCTAAATACTAAATTGACCTCTACTTTTTTGGACCATCTAGGCAAGTATTTTCTCAACTCAAAAAATTATCACACCTTGGTTACTCAAACAAGACTGTATGTACAGAATCAAGACTGAAAAGGTTGCCGATAGAATAAAAGAATTCACAACAGAAATGCTGCAAGTGGCTTGTATGCCATTGTTTACACGACCCAGGAGTAAAGCCACTTCCCAATTTAACCATCGCTAGTTTCCGCAACTTCACACTAGTCAAAAGAAGCAATTCTTTCGCCAACGCATCAACATTGAGAAACTGCACATTTTAAATCGGAAACCAAGCAAACAGCAAAATTAAAAATATCAAGGAAAACGATTTTTAACGTTAAAAGTGACAGATCAAATAGCGAAAAGTAAACACATTAGATTCGATAGCGACGAAAAACAACAACACGGAAATTATTTAAAGAACAGAAATCACTAGGAAATCGCTACGAAACATTTGCAACTAAACCATACATCGGTATAAAACAGTTGGCGTCTGAAAGGCATTTGAAGTTTATTCATTAAAATTAACGTTTGAAAAATAATCGTGGAGTATGTGTGGCGTCTGAAGCACGAGATTACCACGAAATAGTTGGCACTCCCAGTTTACCAATGGGCCTTGTGGTGCTCAGCGACAGCCTGGATCATATCCGCGTGGCTGGCATAGAGCTTAACATGTTGGTCGATATCCATCCACGTTACGCCAACAGCGTCATCGCCTACAGAACAAAATAAGTTGAGAATATTCTTTAATTGATACAATTGTTATCTGCATTTTGTTGTACATGCAAGACATTGCGGCAATCATGATGCAGATGATTTTTTTGCTTATGCAGTGAATTAGGTGAAAAATAGTCTGTCTGTGTACATGTCTGTCTGTTTTGTCTATCTGTTTGTAGTCAATTGTCTATCGGTTTAACATGTCATATTTGTTTCACATGTCATTTTTCTATCTGCCTGTTTCATATGTTATTTGTCTGTTTGTTCACATTTCATTAGTCTATCTATGTGTTTCACATTTCATTAGTCTATCTATGTGTTTCACATTTCATTAGCCTATCTATCTGTTTCACATTTCATTAGCCTATCTATCTGTTTCACATTTCATTAGCCTATCTACCATTCTACCTGATTCACATGTCATCAATTTGTCTATCTACAGTATCTGTTTCATATGTCACTTATCTATCTATCTGTTTCACATGTCATTTATCTATCTACCCATTACACATGTATGCCATTTGAAGGCTAAGACTATGCAAGCAGTACTTATAGGAGAGATGCATGGTAAGTATAATACAAGAAGCACATGGTCAGAATAAAAAACGACAACAACAAAATCTGTTGACAGAGAATGAGAAACAGAAGCAACAACGATGCCACAGAAAGCAGCAGCGTCGTTCAGACAATTCATACCAGCATGGAGCGGGAAACGTGCGACGCTATCTCCCTTCTCGTCGTGAAAGTTGTACGCGACGGTCTCCATCCACGCGTTGTCCGTGTTACGCGGGTCATCGACGTAGCCACGATAAACCTACAGATGGGGGAGCAACAAGAAAACCTCTGTTGCTTAGCAACAAATTCATTCATTCATTTTCATAATTCAATCAAAGTAGAATGTTTGATATAATTTATAGACGTAAAAAAATTGGAATAGAAAATAACTATGTTCTATCCTGTCCAAATTGTCAATTTTTCATATATTTTTCTTAATTCTTTGATAGATGAGGGCCAGTTTTTAGAGCCGGACCACGGGTTGGGAACCGCTGGCTTAAGGCAGAGCTGTTAGGCAGCATAATTGCAGAAGAAAAAACCCAGACATCATGGAAGGCTCACTTCAAATCCATCGTCGAAAAACTTGTCTATTTTATCGAGGAGAGCGCTCTTCTTCTTTTCGTTGGCTTCAAGGCTGTTGAGCGCCTCCTCTGCAAATTCTCTCTTTAAAGTTGCGGTTACGAGCTCTCCTGGGTCAACCATTCCCTAGAGTATAAAAAACAATAGAATCTCTAGTCATTTTATATAGCACATTTCATAGACACTAATAGCACAAACACTGTTCAGCTGTACTGTATGTTGAGTTTCAAATGTTTATGAAATTCGTGGGGCGTGGTGGTGTAGTGGATATGTTCACTGCCTTGCAGCCGGAGGGTTGCTGTTTCGAATCCACCTCAGTTCGCCACGTAGGGACCTTAGGCAAGTCCTTCATTCCCAATTGCTCAGTGCTTTGGCGTGAAACTTTGATTCAGTGTCCGCGCTGTAGTCGGGAGTGCCTCTGAGTGAAGAGCTTGAAGGGCGCAATAAAAAGTGCACATACCAACATGAAATGCACATAAAGAAAGACCAGGAGTTCATGACGGTTGTAACACACTGCTAAGCAATTTATTCCATAAAAGTCTACATAAGCAGGTATGTACATTTATGTAGCACCTTTTACAGAACATGATAATAAATTTTGAAAGTAATTTTCAAACAGGTCAATTATTTAACAGCCCGCTGTCAAGTCCCAATATCAAAAGATCCACGATTGTGTCTCAACAAACAACTTATGGTTCATCACCTTTGACACCAAGATGACGGCCACAATCTGTAGGTGACCGGTCAAGTTCTCACCGTGCAACATAGGGCAAGTGGGGTCGTTTAGCAACATCAGCTCATAATAATATTGTAACTGAATACAAAATAAGAAAATAAGGAGGAGGGTAACAATGGGGAAAACGGCAATGAACGGTCTGGAAAAGATTTGGAAGGACAAATACGTGAGCAGGGAAACAAAGAAAAGACTGGTAAGAGCACTGATCTTCCCAGTCGTCCTATATGGATGCGAGACATGGACAAAGACACGGGATATGGAAAAGAAAATCAACGCATGTGAGATGTGGATTTGGAGAAAGATGCTAAGGATTTCATGGACGGAGAAGAGAACTAACGAATCGGTGCGCGAGGAGCTCGGAATAGAGAGGGAGGAGACACTGCAGCAAACAGCAACTTGGAGGAAATTGAGCTACTTCGGCCATGTGATGAGATCTAACGGTTTGGAAAAGGAGCTGATGACGGCATGCGGTGAGGGAAGGAGAAGATGCGGAAGACCAAGGAAGATATGGTTGGATGAGGTACAGGAAAAGTCTGGCATGAGACTGGAGGAACTAAGAGAGGCGACTAGGGAGAGGATCAACTGGAGAGGATGCACCAGGGCTTTCGCCGGAGCTCCAGTAGCTGACGGCACCAGGTGACCAGGTGAACTGAATACAGGCACTACAGAATTGCAACAACTGAATTCATTAAAAAAAGTTCATACTATAAACTAATATACATGAATGCAAAACCTTCAAACTGAATAAAACATGTTACATACTCATGTAATGATTATTTATTAAATACAATGTACATACATTATTATTTGATACTGAAAACAATGACATGCCACAAATAAACTTACACCGGGAATGGCCCATTCCCCCGAGTCCTTGCGCTGAATGGCGATGAACTGTAAAAGAGGTTTCCCTGACTGTGGATGACGCTCTCTTTCGCCTTGTTCATTAGACTTCCATCTGAAATCAACAATAAAAGGTGACAAGTCAGTCGTTTACTTTCTTCAATCAGGCATGTAATAAAGTACCTATCACCACCCATCCATTGCTGCATAAGTACTGATCAGTGTACTTCTTAACAGTGCATTTATATGGAAACATGCATGATCTGAACATTGGTAAAGAAACTTTCAGAAACCTTTGGAAGGCATTAAAAAGATGGTTATCTTACACATCAAAAGGGTGCTTCTGATGGCAGATTTTTTTCATCATGTGTTAATTTTTCAGTTAAATGCAACAACATACATTCTACATTGAAATTGAACTTGATATTTTGACACCTCAATAAGGTTCACGGCGCCATATTAACTGTCATTATTATTATTAAGCTGAAACAGACTTGTTGTCAGTTGAACAGTACCTCGTGACGATGGGATCGGCAGCGTGATTTGGTCCCCAGCGGCCGAGACATCCACGGCCCCTGATGCCTGTTCTGCCGACAGGGTTTCTAAAACACAGAATCATAAACGAATAAAAAAAGTTGTCTTCAGATTGATTCATTCATCTGCCATCAAACTCCATGCAGTCGAACAAAAGACTGTCCAAAAAGGCTTTAAATTTCACATATAAACTACCACTTATCAGTTACGTGTAAAACTTAACTCATAATATAATGTGACCAGGTCAGTGTAATTATCACAAAGAAGAAAGATTCCATGAATCCAAGAAGAATACTGATATCCACTGCGACGACAACTATACTTGTACAGCAATTACGTGAGAGGTTTTCTAAAAAGCATGCATATAATTCGAGTCAACGATCAGATAAGTTTTTATCTGGGCTAAAACAACTCTTTTAATCATATAAAGAATCTAAAAAATCAGCCAGTTTGTAGTAATTTCATTCAGAGTTGGTACAATCTACTCTGGATCAGCAAATGATTCAGACCACAGGTGACAGTTTGATCATTTACCAACATGTGAAAATGGCTTTCTTTTCCGATGGACGGGTTGAGAGTTCTTCTGAGTAGATATCTAGAACAGGTGCTACATAAATGCCGACAGTCAATCGTAACTTTGTGCCTTTATGAGGAGGATATCAGTACCTGCTTGTGTTCTTAGGAGCATGCTTCAATTATCAGGCACTACAGCCAGGCCCGCCGAGAGGGTGGGGCAAAGGGGGCAAATGCCCAGGGGCCCGGGGACTTGTAGGGGCCCGGAGGGGCCCGGGATACACTGATTAGTCTATATTCTATACTTTTTAAGAAACTTTCTTCCATGACATCCGGGCAATTGTCCAGGCGATGAAGAAAGAACATTTCCAAAATGCATTTTAAGGTCAGCAGACAAAACATAGAACTACTGGGATAGGCCTATTATACACGATTTTGTTGCAATTAAATCCACAAAATTGGTTGTTGATCAAAATAGGCTATATTTGAAAATCAAATTCTTAGCACTGCATATTAACATCATAAATATATGCAGTATTGTGTAGCCTACATTCAGACCGACACTTTCGTTATTTCGATTTCTTTTATTTGCTTAAAAAGCCTAGAATCAGTTTAGGGCCCGTGACTGCTCTGCCCAGGGGCCCGGAATTTCTGTCGGCGGGCCTGACTACAGCTCATTACATTTAATGTTACACTTACACCTACTAAACAATGCCAAAAACAATATGCTACATTTGCAACTTGGTAAACAATGACATCACATTACATTTACACCTACGTAAACAATTCCATAGACATCAAGTTACATTTACAATTACGTAAACAATGAGATAAAGCCCTCACTGTGGATAACCATCGACGACTTTGTATTCCTTCTCGTGACTCGTCCGATCAACTTTGCTGGTATCGTCTACACGATTCCAGACGTTGGGATCGGATATCTTACTGAAATTTGTATTTATAGCTCAGATGTAAACACAGCATGTCAGAGAGGTTCTATAAAACATGTGCTACATAAATGCTTTTGTGAATGTATGTTTGTACACATGTTTGCATTACGGTACTTCGCAAAGAGCTCTGTAACAGCTAGTTTCTCTCAAAGGTGCTTTGATGCTTGCATGCATTCACACAAAAATCAACACAAACAAACAGACATTGTTACTATTTACATGTGAGATGCCCCATTAAACTCAAGCCACTTCTTCTTGCTGTGTTAAGACATGTCACTTAAAGTCCCTTAGAAGGTATAATACTTTTTACAGGTTCCCAACATGGACTTTATAAAAGTCCTCATAATTGCATGCATACAAATTGATACAATGCATACATAATGCTATCATCACTATAACAATTGTATCATGAAATCTATCAAAATTCTTCAGTCCTCGACTGCTTTGCAATACAACCCATATAACTAATTACTAACAAACTCAGGGATTAGCAGCAACTCTGACTATTGATTTGTTCACCTAGAGCACCTATAGTCTAGACTGTTTAATAGATGAATATTATATATACGCACAGCATTCTCATAAAAGCAAGAGAAATGAACACATACTCAGGATCTGCCCATGGCTTTCCATTGACGCCTTCAGACGTGTAGAAAGGAGGTGTGTATTTATCAAAAGAGGTCTCCCATTTAACAAACTCCTCCGGCACCTCAAAACGTGCTTGTTTACTTCGCGGATAATTTGTATTTCTACATTTTGCATGAGTCAACGTCCCGCCTGACTTGGTGCTGGAACTTGACGGTGAAAACATCCTAGCGTACCAGCTACCCATCTGCTTCACAATGGACAACCTACTTGTCCTACAATACAGAATAAAATCAATTTTCAATTTCAAACATTGAGATTCTAAGGCGATATTAATCTGCACCCCATACAAGCTGCTCAATCACGTAAAAGATGCAGCTCCAGGTTAATCTATACATGCCTTCACCATTTGACCCTGAAAGAATAAATTTGCAACTCACAGCAACCTCCATATTTCATCAAAAAGAAATATATATATCATATGTATATTCGTCTATTGCAGCGGTTCCCAACCCATGGCCCGCGGGCCACTTTTGGCCCGCGAGGCCTCACAAAATGGCCCGCCAGGTCTTAACAATGGCACTCATGTCTCAAAGAATTAACAAAAATATATGAAAAAATGGACAATTTGGACAGGATAGAACATGCAGGCCCCTAATTATTTTCTATTACAAATTATTTTATTTTGAAGTCTATAAACATCAAATATTCTACTTTGAATTAATTATAACAATTTTTATATGCTTTGAGTTAATTAAATTTTAGCATTGTGGCCCCCTAAATGCCCTAATGTTCTCTAACTAAGAAAAAGTGGCCCTCGTGTCCTCCAACTTAGAAAAAGCGGCCCTACAGTCAAAAAAGGTTGGGAACCATTGGTCTATTGGCACCAAAAACTGATAGACACATTGCTATCAGGTACAAAAAGCAATCGATTGCATGGAATACATGCCTAAGATTGTCTTTGAAGAAATGTCTCATGGAGTTTAGCAGTTGAAGAATAAAACTGTCACTTTCCAATTGTCATGACACCTGTTGTAGTTTTATTAAGAGTTGTGTTGGAATTCACATGACCCATAATGGTTTTCATTATTCGATAATAATGCACTGTTCTAAGAAGGCTGGCAAGGTTAGTATTTCGAGGTGATTAAAGTATTACTTATCACAGGAAGTATCAAGATAATACAGCAAATTTACACGCCTGAGCTGGTGTCTATCTAATAGGTTTGTCTCTTCAAGTTATATAAGAACTTACTTAATTTTGGCAACAGGAAATCGTATCACCTATCTGTGAATAGGTTTCACTACCTATATCAACACAAAATATGACAACAGCAGACTAAATCTAGAGCTTTTTATGATTTTCTTCGTTTCACTTTCTGATGCATCATGCATAACAATGAATTGCATAGTTAGCCACCCACACAGAAAGACAATTTACACAACCTACCGCTAGATTTACGTACTAGCAGCCTTCAGAGTATGAACAAAAAGTTTTCGAGCGTGTTTAACACCGTATTTGGCGAATATAAATTACGCGACAATCAAAACGATTGAATAAATAATATGTTAATCAGTGTAAACAGACTTGTAGGCAACGCAACTACATCCAAATAGATAGAGAAATCGTAGCCTCTAACAGAAATACCATGACGTCATTGGGTGTGTCTGGAATGGAAATAGTATAAAATACGCTATTAAAATCGCAAGAAGACTCTTAATAATGATTTCGGCAACAAATTTACTCATTTGAATCTGTTATGTCACATTAAAAGGTTTTATTCCATCCGATAAAACATTTATATTTACTCATTGATATTTACTGCTGTTGCTGTAGTCTAGGATACTGCCTTCTAGTTGTCTTGAGAAATAAGTAAGAAAGGGCTCAGCATGTGTTCGAGGGTCTTAAGTCTCTTGACTCTTAGTCTCTTACCACAGTAAAAATAATTAATTGTTATCTATACTGTGCTCCAAGAATTCTATATAAATTGTCCTTGACTGTGCTCTTACTGACAAATTTTAAAAGAAGAATGCTGCTGCCTTTTTGCTTTTGTATTTCTCATGACGTTTGCTCTTATTAAAGTCGGTGGCCAAGAAAGCTTGAAGCTCGGTAATATCACAGTATGTAATATCGGAAGGCAAAAGACCGAATGGAATCACCCTCAAGGACCTTGATCACCCTCATCCTCTGCAGCGTGTTATCACAGTATAATGTCATTTATACTGTGGTGTTATCCATTACTCTACCGGGCCCACCATACACTTTAGCTCCGCATTTAAATATCTATAGAAATAAAAATGTAAGTCAGAGGAGGGGAGGGGAATAGGAGGGGATGGATGGTTGGACGTTCTTTTCAGCCACAGCAACGCGTGGCCGGGTACAGCTAGTATTTATATATAAACCTCTTACACCTCGCGAATAATAATAATAATAATAAACAATAATAGTGATAAAAATAATAATAACAACAAGTAAGTAAGTAAGTAAGTAAGTAAGTAAGTAAGTAAGTAAGTAAGTAAGTAAGTAAGTAAGTAAGTAAGAATATTCTTTATTTAACCACCAGCAAACGCACAATAGTTTACAGAGGAAAAAATAACAATATATAAAACATTTATGCAAGGCTATACAACAAATCAGTACTAAAGAAATTAAACTTAAATTTAATTAAAAGTCTAAATTGAAGTTACTAAGCCGAATTACATGTAAAAGAAGCAGGGTTCTGTCTTCTCTTATTGCTTTTATTGATTGATTAGATGAAAAGTTGAAGTTGAAAATGAGCTGAAAATAAAAATTGAAGCGCTATAAAACTAGAATGTGTTTGATTACTTCCGGTCATCGATAGTGTTCTCGCTCTGATCAGTGCTATTTGGTGTAATGTTTGTTTGAATGATTCTGTTTTCGTAGAATCTTTGTTAGAGATAATGCAACAGACAAATCCCTCTAGATCCTCTCGAGGTTATAATTCTCGTGGTGGACCAAGAGGTACGTGTTTGTAATTTCAATAGCCTACGAGATTTCTGTCTCGAGTATAATGGATAGTCGGTGAGCTGGTAAGAAAGTAGCGATTGTTTGATGTTCGCTATCAAGTTAGCAGGATGATCAAATTGTCAGTGTCAACTAGTTAAGATAACGAACGCGGAACTTTATCTCAGCTTTACCGTGTGTTGACATCTTTTGACGAAACCTGAATTTCGGATGCGTTTGCGAATCCTCGAAACTTGATCTCTGAAATATAATGTGGATTAGTAAAGCACAATCACGCGTGCATATCTAACCTCAGGATTGGTCCATGCTGCTTCTCAGGATTGCAAACAGTCCGTGGAAACGTTGCAGGAAATGGACGTGCTTTGTATTTTCGTCATGGATTCTGATATAATTATCTTCGTTTAATTTCAAATTGAACCAATGCAGAATGATTACATTTCATAGGATGACTGATGATCACATGTCATTGCAGGAGTCGAATCTAACTGTCGGCAGCCAACACGGCGCCCATGACTCCTACTATAGAAACATTTTACCATCGTCATTTGCCGATTGGAAGGCTGAGTGGACCTATACACCTGATACACCTCTTCCAAATTTAAGTGTGCACTAAGAAAGCACTAATACAACCGTACCCTGCAATTTTTGTACCTCTTGTGAATTAACAAAACTTGTGGCACGAGAGATATATCTACCGCCTGCAAGGAAGCACCAGTGACTAACTTCATTTGGTCCTCATTTCTTATCCTCGATTCAAAGTGGACTGGATGTGCTTGTCATGTTTTTGGTAAACATATATTTTAGGGTCGCAAAATTATTCACCTGTTGCAGCATTATTGTTTTTAATGAGTCCAAGTTTTAATTTGAAAATTAATTCTTCTATCAGTCTAGCTTCTGTTTACGCAAGAATTGGTTTCATCAATCCTGCTGCTTCTGTTTAGGCAGCAGTTATTTTTCATCACCTGATACACCCCTTCCAAGGAGGGCCCGGTAATGCAATGGATAACTTGCTGACCAGTAGAGAGCAAGAGGTAATGAGTTAGCACCCCGGTCAGGGTGGAAATCCCATTAACAGGGCCCCCAATTAACTATTGAATTATTCTGATAGTAGCGCAGCACTATGATTACTTGCTTACTTACATAATAGGCATATTATGTAGAATTCATGTGTGTATATTTTATATATATATATATATAAATTATGTGCATCCATGCACACACTCATACATAAATACATGAGTTCATATGCCTCCTGGTCTGTGCAGACTGCAGAGTGATCGTGGATAGGCTTTGTTAGCTAGCTGTTGGTGATGATGATGATGATGACGATTGATAGCACTTCAGATAGGAACTATTGTTTGCTGTAATGCGTTTTCATTGTGTTTTATTTTATTGGTAATTAATCAGTTTCTGCCATGGCTGTTTTACAGCTCATCCTGACGTCCCTCTCATGCCCATTGCCCTCGCATTAATTATTTCGGATGCCCAAGTCCATTTGTGTCCTGGTGTTGTGTGATCATGTGTCTTGACTGAGTCATACATAGATATCGTCGCTGGATTGAATAATTGTGCATCGTTGTGATGGAGGAGAGTTCTCTGCCTCAGGACCAGAACTTCAAGTTCATTTCGTCTATGCTAACAAACTGCACACATAAGAACATCCTGCTGGATCAGCGTTACTCAGTTTGCACATGCTGTTCTTTATTGATAATTACGCCGGACACTTGTTATGACACGTGTCATCAGGAGTCAGGACCGAATGAAGATAGGTGCCAAAGGTGCTGCAATGTCAAGGCTCACGGTTGTTTGATGGGGTCCTACAGTTATAAATGTGTGCGGGGTGGACCGGTGGGTTGTCAAAGGGGTGGGGGCATTGGTCAGGTTATGAGGGAGAGAACTGGCCACTAATCCTTGTTGGCTGAGGCTAAGAAAATGAAGTTGCTAACACTTTATACCTATGGCTACTGTTTCTTCTGGTTAGCTTAGGGAACTGCTCTTTGGTTTTTTAATAAATGTTAATTGCATGTCTGGTTGGGTACAGAATTTTTAGTCTCGTGTAGAATTTGTGGCCAGAAAAAGATCTAAGTTTTGTGTTTTATTAATTATTCTGATTTATATGCCTCAATATTTCCATGACAGCATTGCTGGGTCTTGAAGACCTTTATTTCATGCTAACTAATTGTGTTTAAATGTAATAGTTTTAGGTTTCTACTTAATACTTTTTGGTTATGTAGTACAGTATTATTCAGAGTTTTATTCCAAAAAGCAGTTTGTGCTTCATAGTGTATTTGTTAATTATTTTGGAAAGTGGATGATTTTTAAACTGCTTGGAAGTGCTCTTTGAATGTTTTCTGCACATACAACAAATAAAAATGATTTATTAATTGTTTTCCTTTGCGGTTCTCATTTTTGTGTGCACATTTCTGGCCAATACAATATTTGTGTTTAACTGTTTATAAAGTGTGAAATGTTGCATTCTATGTTAATCAGTTATGCTTGATTATAATTTGTGTTTAAATAGCGCAAAATTTTTCCAACGATAGAGGAGGACACAGAGGTCTGTTCTTTTCATCTGTTTGAATCTAGTATTGTAATTTTTATACAATGTACAACATTGCACATGTACACAAGTGATGAGTCATCATAGCATGCTTTGCTAAAACCATTTGTTCTGATTAAAATGACCAGAAACATTGATCTATTAAATCATATAGAAATTAAAATTATTACGGTATTATGCAGCACTACTATTTTATAATTTTCAATGTAATTTCCAAAGATGGAGTATTAAAATGACGAGTTGATGTGCTTCATATTTTTTAACCGGGTCTTTGCTCTGTTATTACATTTATAATTTTTTTTTAATTATTAAGCGTTTAATGTGTAAGTTGTTTTTGTTTTTCTCTGGCTGTGCATCAAAGCAGATTAAGCTTAATGGCTTAATATTTTAAGATGACCAGTTACTGCAATTCAACATTTCGGATTTAGAGTCTTGCTAACACTTCAATGTAAGATCTATAGTATCTGCAATGCATACTTTACATATGATGACGTGGCTTGTACTTTTTGCTGTGGGATTTTGATTTGTAAAGTACATATCTTTCCAAACTTCACATCAAGTAACCAATCAATCAGTCTACGGTATCATAGGTTTTAGACTTGGTTTGTTTCAAGTTCAATTTGTTTGTGAAACGACAAATGCAGTGGTGATCTTTATGATGGTTTTAGTTGGAATCTGAACTTGTGAACTACCATAACAATTATTTAGTGTACTTTATTTATTGATGTTGATAGCTTTGCATTGTTTTGTGTGGTTCATTGATGCGAGTCAGTATGGTTTCTTTTGGTCATCTTAGTTTTGCAGTTAGGATGTCAGCAGGTTCAGCGACCCCTAGGTGTAAGACCCCGATTTCAAGACCAACAAGGTAGGTTCTGAGAGTTTGAACTTCTTTAGCTGAGTTGACGTGAACTGTTGATATGGTTGCATTGGTTCAAGTGTACAGATGGTTTCAGAGGTTCTGCTGAAGATTTCGGTACTTTTTTATTTTTTGCCAGATTTACTACTTAGAGGCTGGTGAAACTTTGAGTACAAATGTACAGCCCAACCAGCCTGAGTTTCAAAATGACTGAGCTTTAAAAATTAAAATGTACAATTGTACATGTAGTCAGCAAGTGTACGACTGTACGTGATAATTTCATCTTGGCTGTCTTTGCAATCTGTGTTACATTAAGTGCAGGAACCTGCATTATGGCCTTGTTCTAGTACATTCTAGAGGGAACTTAGGCTATTTGGGACAAAAGAAATGTCTGGATACAACGATACATGCTGCTGCTAATTTAGAAATGGAACCCCTCGATTTTCTCATTGCAGTGTTTCCGTGACAACCATTCAATTTCATTGTTGACTAACTTGACTTGTATTGTTAGGATGGAAGCATTGTCATGGAGTCTATCTTGTGAAGACACTGTACATGTAAATTTGTATAAATTACGTTTGCAACAGTACTAGTTTAACTTTCTCAGACGTGGTTTGCATGCAACATATTACAAGAATCTTCTTGCACTCTGTAGATTCATAGCGTTTTCAGTTACTGGTCTTTGACTTTGGACTGATGAATTTTTGTTTTGTGAGAAGTTTCCATTTTGCAATCTGAAGGCCATTTTTATAGCTCCACAGATTGCTTCAGAGTGTTTGAACTGCATGATCTTTTATTTACATTTTTTATTGATCGCTTATGATTTTTTCTCGTTTATTTAGCTCCAAGTTTTCCGCACAGAAGGGGTCATGGAGGTTGGTTTGTTTGAGTTTCTCTTGAAGGATTGATGACTTTTGTATAATTTGCATTGTATTTTTTGATTTGCATTCAGATCTTTTTGGATATGATATATTGACATGATTATTTAGAGTTTGTTTGTTTGATATCTTGATTTATTAAATTACTGGCTGGAGTACCAGCATTGCCTGGAAAATTTCGTTTTTTGGTCTCCGTCTGGCCAACCCCACAGACCCCACACCACCACCCCAATCCACCCGGCCCCACCAAGCCCCAACTGGCAAATTTTGGTTCCCTAAACACAGCCCAGCCTCACCATGCTCCATGTTGCAAGGTTTCAGGTGAATGGCCGTGCATGGCAAAGGTCTGGAAATAGTTATATTTTCGCTTCCCCCATGGCAAGAGTGATTTGCCAACCCCTCCACTTGGTGATCCTAGGCGAAAGGTTTCAGGTCAATAGCTACAAAACTGTGGGGTAGCGTTCTGGACGAACATACATGCACAATCCACACAATTTCCTCTATAGATATAGATATAGATTACATATTTAGCTTACCAACTGAATTAGTTTGCATGGCCTTTTTAACATAAATTGTGAGTGTGTCTGCATGGAAACATGTATTTTGTTGGACATCCTGCACTTCCTGGCTCTCGTTGCTATCTTTCACTGTGGTACTTAGTGTTGTGAAATTACTGTCAAAACTATATTGAGTTTAAATTTTGTTATTTCCCTAAGTCACTTACGACCATTTGTACTTAAATGTTACTGGTCAGAGGTCTCCCAGAATGGCAGACGATGTAGTGAAGGTTTGTTTTTCTTTACTTTGAGACTTTGCAAATCATGACATGTGGATGCTTTCAATGTAGATACATGTTTTAGCAGATTTTGTACACAGTTATCAAGTGTTTTACGATGGTGCTGTCAAAGTTAACAAGTTTTAAAGTGTTTTGTTTGCTTGGTACTAGTTTTTCTGATTTGTACACAAGGTCTATACATGTGCGTGTATGTGTTCATGTTTGTTTAAAGTTGCTCTTGAAAGAGCTGCTTGTGGCATTACTGATTTAATGAATTGGCTCTTTAATGTAAGATATGTGATAGTCAATTGGGGAATTTCCATCGATGGGTCACTTTTGGTGTTTGCTAATTGAAACATGTCGAGCATCAGAGTGGTGATATGTTATGCCACTCTGGCGTTCACTGCCTCAATCGTTTCTTTTCATCTGCTCAACAATGTGATCACCACTTCCTGCATTGAACCATTTACTCTGTTCAGTTTTTAGTAATTATTTTGATATTTTAATAAATTCATTTGGTGCAGACTTTGAACTTGGTTGGTTTAAGCTTTCATGCTGAGAAGTGTTCAAAAGTGTTTCTTTATCAGATGTTGTGCTTATTAACCTGTTTTTGCTTCATCGTGCTAGTATTTTTCCCACACGGACCAGTGATCCAGTTCAAGCATCAGGGTCCTCCTCAGCCCTTCTATCGAGGGCAAGGTTAGTCCAGATTCCAGAGACATTTAGAGCATTCGAATGCAGTTGCGCTACAAAATTCCATTGCTTAAATTTGAATGGTATGCATTGGTCATTAACACTTTGACCGCGTGGTGCGTGTATACACGTACCCTATTGAGTCATTTAACACAGCAAACCAGCGGCCAACATGTTAAGGTGTACTTGTGGGGCATTTTTAATGTTCTGCCAATTTGTGATTTTGGGGTGATTTGTGCGGTCTTGTGTTTTCCAGCCACTTTCAGTGATTCATGAATAGTTTTGTTGGTTATTATATCCTGCTTTCTGAGGTTAAGTTGACCACAGAAGTGAAGACATTTCTGCTGTTCAGTTCTTATGGGTTTTTGGCTAAAATTTGTAAATGTTTTCTTTTGATATTTAAAGGACATGTACGTGATGAGTTCAGTGAACTAGAATTCTACGTTGAATTGCTTGTTTGAATTCTATGACAGTGTTTTAAGCTGTGGTCGTGACAAACTGACAATAGTTATTCGCTGTTGAAGTGTTGATGGTTTAATGGTATTCTGCGTCTTTGAGTTGTGATGCTTACGTTTAAGTGCAATCTTACAAGTGCAGATGTAGACATGTTTTGCTGTGATAGAAGCATTGAACAACAGGGAAAATGATTTTGAGGCAATTTGGATGAGTGGTTTTTGGACAATTTTGGAAATGATTTTTGTTCTAATGTTCTTGCAATTCTGTTGTTTGGTTTATATTGGGTACATTTGTGAGGTTTTCAATTCTTGAAATTTCATAGCGAAAATTGAAAACTTTTGTTAATCATTGTTTGATTTTGTATTTGATGTACCAGCCAGTTTTCAGTGCAGACGTATTGGTAGAGGCTTCCAAGGTTCGTTTGTTCTGAATTTCTGTCAACGTAGACTTTCGTATCCATGGTGTTTACATTTTTTTGCTTTAATAAACGATTGAATGAAAATTACAATGAATGCATTTTTCGCTTTCTGCTTGAGCGTATATTTTGAATTGGTGGTGCAATTTCTTTGGTCATGTTCAGTTGTAAAAATGTTCTGTTCAAACACAGGATTTTTTCTTGCTTGTCATTATTCCCATGCTCCTGTCTAAAGTTTTTGCATTTAAGTTGCCTTCAGCAATAATTGATAATAATAATAATAAGAAGAATTTTTAATTACCGTAGTTAAAAGTTTAAAGGTCTCGTAGAAATGCAAATCTGAGGGAATTATAGCTGAATGGTAATTGCACTTTTCCCTGTCGGGACTTGATAAAGTTTATCCAGCACGGAAATTAATTAATTAATTAATTAATTAATATACTAATGGAGCAAAGTAATTGTAAATAATTTAATAATGTTATGTATTTGCGTCGAGAGCATCTATGAAGAGTTTCCAGTTTTGCAGTGTTTGTGATTAAGAAGAGTGTTTGTGATTAAGAAGAGTGTTTGTGATTAAGAAGAGTGTTTGTGATTAAGAAGAGTGTTTGTGATTAAGAAAAGTGAAAATATTGATTTGCTGGTTGACTTGTTGTCTGACTGCATTTTTAATTACGGCAGTCGGTGTGAACAATTACGCTGATGGTTTAATGTCTATGTTAGACCTTTTCACTGTTCATAATTCAGTTACTTGGTGAAAACTGGAGTGCATAAAAATTTTAAAAATTGAAACCTGTCTCGAAAGTCTTTTGCTCAGATATTTTATGATGTGGTTTCTGTTTTGTGTTAGTTGCAAGTTTTTCTGTCTGTATTTGCAGGATTGAGCTGAAAGAAATGTTTGTCATTCTGTTGTTTTTATTTTTTATGAGGTGAATATTTATGTATTAACAATGTCTTTTGTATTTAAAAACATTTCATTGTGAAATTTTAGATTTCTCCTTTCCAGGTACACTCGTTAGTCCACGAACACTGCTTTGCACGATGACAGCAGCTATGGAGAATGAGTAATCAGTTACGCCTTTCCTTTTAAAGTAAATCCCAGATGTGTTTTTGTTTTCCAGGGTATCCAATGGGTCGAGCGATGGATCCTGGCCGGATGCTGGACAACCGGCAGCACTACGGCCCGATGCCGCCCATGGCTGGACCACATCAGTCCCAGTTTCCCGCTACAATGCCCCCCATGCAACCAACATATGATATCAGGTAGGGGGAACGGTTTTGTGAACTTTGTCAATGATGTCCATAATACAGTCAGGTCAAAGATCTATAGATCTCATTTGAAATAACATAATATTTTATGACCTTCATTGACTCTTGTTGAACTCATCTACGATGTCCATTTGCTTATCTTTACCTGTGCTGTGGTGCTGTATAAAACATTATTATTAGGCCCAAGCTGTGCTATGCTGAGCCTATACATTGTGTGTAAATACAGTAATACATGACTGCACACATTCGTATGTACATTCCTTTTACCATTTCCTGTTTCACTATTCTTCTTCCAGGTGCATGTCGGTTGAGTGTTGTCGTTCATGCTTCTTCTCAAAGCCGTTACTAGACAAAATATATGCGAGGTCTCAGAACTTTTTGTGTTGCAATAAATAACGATAGAGCATGCAGGATTTAAAAGAAGTTTTCATTTCTTTTATGTCTGCTGGACTTTATTCACTTCTCGGTTGGTTGGCCAATTTAGTTTCCCCCCTCTTCTTCCATTGTTATTTTCTGTTGGCGATTGAAGCGAGTGATTGTTTTTTGTGTTGGTTTGACAGCAGGACGTCGTACAACAACACTCCACGTGGATATCATCAGAATAATCCGATCCCTGCACCCGTCACGGCACCAATAGAATCTCCTTCCCAGGTCGCTCATGACGAAAACGTCAAATACATCAGTGAAGGCACGTCTTCAGCACTCTATCTATTCAGCATTGATGCTCAAATGATGACAAGTTCTTCTGATAAATTGACTTCTTTTCTTCTCTGTGTTAGCAGTCTCCGCATAACGTTGAAAATGCTGATTGTCTGCATATTGGAATTCATATTTTATAGCATCTTTTGGGAATCCCTTAACGTTGCAGTTATGATGTCAGATTTAATCACTGTGAGAATGTTAAGCTGCATTAGAGTTGCTTTAGAAATGTCCATATACATTGTACAGCTATTTGCATTTAAGTACATAGAAGGAAATAGTCCATAAATTAATTATGATTGATATTGAGATTTGTGGGTTTTTTTTTATGTAGAATGGAAACAGGTCGAAGCTGATAGGCTAATGAATCGTGAGGCTTGTAAGTGGTTACGTTACGTCTATCTAGTTCTCGTGTGTCAATCAATCAATCATATAAATTTATATAGCGCCCCTTCAAGATCTTTACTCAGAGGCACTCCCAAACCAGGCCTGGCCGAAAAGAAAAATCTTGAGAAGACATGTGTAATTCATTCGTTCATTATAGAGATTTACATGGCACCCTTCAAGGTTACTACTTAGGAGCGCTCCCAGCCCAACCTCGGCTGAAAAGGGTGGTTGTAAGGCTGTGATAAAAAGTATCTGAGCAATCAGAATATTAACAGATCACACATTTCTTGCACCTACATTTTCTGATATCGGTCAGGCAAATTCAAGAACATGCAGTGTGCGAGTTCTGAGATGGCATATTGGCAGCTGTCCCATTAAGTTTCTGCTCAAGACACAGTCATTATAATAGGCTCAGTAGGTTGCCGCCAACTTGCTGAATACAGCAGTGAAAACCCCATGCCTCTACCTGCGTTGCTTCTTGAGATATTTCATGTTACATATAACAGCAGAGATCATTTCGTGACATTGATGCAAATTTTCGCCTACCCGCCTCACTTTAAACTAGCATAACACAGTCAAATTTTTGAATATTTTAATAACATTTTTGAATTTGTGCTTGGAAATGGTGGTCAAACAAATGATAAAATTTCAGCAAAATTCAAAGTTGAAGGTGGGAAAATGTTGAAAAATTGGTTGATTTGACACCCCAGTGTTAAAAAAGCGGGCGAGGGCACTAATCTGGATTGATATTGTCTCTTTTTCTTCTTAGCTCTGATCCAGTACTACCAGGAGAAAGTTCCAAACAGTCAGCTTGCCGGTCAGTCGGTGTGCATTTTCTGTTTGTATGTTTGAATGTGCACTTGTTATAGCGCCAATTCAAGCTCACTATTCAGAGGCGTTCCCGACTGCAGCGCGGACACTGCATCGGAGTTTCACGCCGAAACGCTGAGCTATTGGGAGTGAAGGACTTGCCCAAGGTGCGTACTTGGCAACTTGAGGTGGATTCGAACCTACAACCCTCCAGCTGAAAGGCAACGAACATACCCACTACACCACCGTGCCCCACATGATTCTTCTGCGGTTTAAGCAAGGCTCATAAATATGCAATTGAAGGTTTAGAGAACCACATCACGCTTCCTTTCGCTTGTATTTATTCAATGAATGCAGTCGCTGAATAATTACGGTATATCAAACTGCAATGAAACATCAGGCAGCAATGCTTATCGCCTCCCGAAAATTATAATGCTGTACCATATTTATTTCGTGAAATATGCAAACATGCCCACTATGCCACCATGCCCCACTAATGTCTGTTAGGTATCTTACAACTAATGTCTGTTAGGTATCTTACAACTAATGTCTGTTAAGTATCTTACAACTGATGTCTATTTAGTATCTTAAATTAATGTGTTAAGTATCTTAAATTAATGTCTTTTAAGTATCTTACAGAAAGAAAAATGTTGTAAATGTATGGTAAGTATGTTACAACTAATGTCTGTTAAGTATCTTACAACAGCATTTAAAGGGACCTATGCTCTTCTCTCCATTCTAATGCATTATAATTTTCTATTTGTAGGTTTTCAGGCGTTCGATCTTGAGCAGTTTGCATCGAGCCGATCGATTCTTCCACAGTGAGATGATCATGGACTTTAGTGTGAAAGAAATGATGACCATCGTGAACATTTACAACATTAAGCGTAGAATATGTTTCATCATCATCCTTACAGATCATCATCCTGCTGCTGCTGCTGCGTTGTCTCTTATTCGTCAAGACGACGTTTTGAAAACGCTGCTGTCACTCTTTTCAATTCATTGCTCCATGACTCGCGTTTCATTTTTTATTCATTTGAATTTATTTAGCACCTTTTCTTTTGAGGATCTGCCAAATCACTCGGAAACAGAAAGTGCGGATCATGGAGGCTGTGACATCTTTGAAAGTATTAATTTTTAAATAGTTAATATTGAAAGTGATCTTGCAGTTGCCAGAAATGTTTACCATGCATTGCAAAATGTTTTTGGAATGGAAAAGCAAAACAATTTTATGCAATATTTGAAATGCATTCAGCAATGTCACAGATTTTGTGATCCCACTCTCGGCTCTAAAGCATTTAATTTAATTTGAGGTGCGCATCATTTATGGTAGCAACCTTAAACTGATGCCATGATAATTGGTTTTTTATTTATTTTTTAAATAAAATTAGTCATCATGTAGCAGGGTATAACTTGTTCAATGTCACTGCACGGTAACTGCCTTGGACGAAACTTGCATATCCATGATATCCTGTCCGTATTGTATTGTATCTTTAAATTTATGTAGCACCGTGGTGGTGACAGCTACATAATTTATGGAGGTCGCGTCAGGGTCAGGGAGGAGTTGTTCACAGATCGAAGAAATCAAATGTAAGAAAGGTTATTGAAAATTTCAAAGAATTTTTTGTAGGTCATAAAGTAGGTCAAGAGTAAAATAGACCGGTCAAATTTGACCTGTCGCGACCTAAAGTAGCGCCACCACTGATATAGAACGCGTCTCGCAGTGCAAACTAAGCAGAGGTGCTCTCAGTGCAAGAGATCAAGAAAGGAGAAAGTAGTCTTGATTCGAAACACAGCCTTTCAGTAGAACACATGCACGTAAATTCAGCGAATGACCATGGGCGTCCGCAGGAATTTTTCTAGAGGGGCGCAAACTTTAAATAATTGTCACATGGTCTAAATTTAATGGGTGACAGTTTGAATTTCCATATTACCAGGAGAAAGAATCCTATAGCTATACCTATACGTTATGCACCCAAAACAAGATATATAGGTTCAACTTGTAGAATGAATCGATAATCACATTGAACATCGCGTTGTAACAATCACAACCAAATAATCTAAATTTGTGCAACTATGCGAAAAATCCAGAGGGGCGCACTTGCGCCCCCTTGCGCCCCGCTGCGGACGCCCATGCGAATGACAATTATATTTAATATACTTGTCCTGTCGCGACATCTATCGAATACACGACGAGCGAAATAACCCTTTTCCTTCTCTTTGCCTCCTCTTCCCCCGTTTAAATTCTAGACATCACCCCACCCTTAAGGGCCTTAACTGCCTTTCGGCCAAACCCTAAACACGGGTATTTACCTGAGAACTGCTCTTTACCATGCCATGCGCCCTTTACCCATCGATTTTCTTTCTGACAGCGAATGCCAAACTAATTGCAACGTACGACTTCATTTTGTAGAGATCTTAAGGTTACTATTAGGCCTATGGCAGTCAGAGAAGATGGGAGATGAGAGGAGACAGTATTAGTAGACAGTAGTGATTGGATAAGGTCGGAGTGTAAAGAAGAGAGGATTTGCATATTAGATGAGAAGATTGGAGAGGAAGGGGTACTTGGAAGAGGACAGAGAGTGGACCACCCGTGTGTCGTCTCTCTCGAGCAGACGATGAGACGGAAGGAAGTGAGCATCTGTCAGTCTCGGACAGACGTTTCCTCTCACCTTCGACCTGTCGTCGTAGATATTGACCTGCGCTCGATTAAACAGCCATTCGTCTTGTGCCGGCTGATCCGTCGTCCACCCCTCGCCGCGGCTCCTCGTTCCCGCCAAACGTCACGTGTCAATCTCGGCAGACGACGACGACGACGACGACGAATGGCAGACGACATCTGTCACGTGATCTATAGTTACTCAATAGCAACGATTATTCTAACTACCGTCCATCGACCAACCCACCCATTAATTCTGCCTCTATTCTGTACTGATAGTTTTACGGGTTTATACAGCGCCTGTTGTACAACCTAGGTTAATCAGAGGCGCTCAAAATGCGAAAACCCATCGACAAAGCCAATTATTAGGACAACGCGCAGCAATATTACCCCGTAGTTGCCTACTAGTGCCTAAGATAAAAACCGAACACGAGTTTTCGGTCTATTTCTGCTATTCTCTCTATTTCACTAGGCCTATTTTATAGGCTACTTTAGCCTACTATTCTCCCTCTATTCTACAATTCTCCCTCTTCTATTATCTCGTCTGTGATTTTCTATTCTACTAGGCTATGCCCTGGGTGAGAATTGCCGTAGGGTTGGGGGTTTCAACCCCCAGTCTTTCTCAGAGTCCCATAGTAAAGTATGTTTTTCACACCCCAATTCCAGATAGATCATAGTCGAACCTCCCAGATAATTTTTCACAATTCTCACACTGCTGGGCCTATGATCTATTCTACTATTCTGTCTGCTCAGCTATGCTCTCTCAATTATATATTAGGCCTACTGATAGACTATTATTATACTATGCTCCCTAAATCTTTTTCTCTGCATGCATAGGGCCTACCATTTTCTTCTTTAGCCTTCTATAATTCTTCCGAACTTCTTCAATCTTCCACTATTCTCTGAATAGACTATTACTCTTCTATTCTCCTCTATTCTCGACCATCGGCCTCTCTTTATTCTTGACCCTCTACCCTCATCCATCATCCTCGATTTCTCAAAGACGTAACTGTTCCTCAAAATGGTGATGCCCAACCCCCCGCCTCCTTCCCGTTTTCCCCTCCCCTCCATCCTTCATTTACTCTCCCTCCTTCCTCTCAGTGACTCGGTCCCCATGCATCGTATAATTTTGGTATTCTTTATCCGTCACTTGCAGTCAAGTGATCCATCAACGCTCGTAAATAAGCCGGTGCCCCGCGCTTGCCTATATCGAGTGGAGTATCAGAAGTGTGGAGAGATTGCAATCACGTCTTTAATTATATATTATTAATGTGCTTTCTTTAGTTTTAACTGTATCCTAATTAGTCTCGCACAGCTCTCTTTTGTAGCCTAATTGCATGTTATTATTATTAGGCCCATAGGCCCTAATTATTTCATGTTTTCGGCTACACTCGTCGACAGTTTTTATCCGATGTTCCTGCATTGCGTTTGCAGGCGGTTCACTAAAACCGTACATCATGTTTACTTACTTATTTTCTTACCACCACTAAATAAAATTACAGTTACCGGACAATGAATAACATTAAACAGTCGCAGCACTAGGTAACCAGTCACCGTAACCTATATAGGCCTACATTGTAGGGCCTACTTCTTTGCTATTTTCATCAGTCGAACTTCTATTATAGGCCTAATTCTTATCCTTTTTCCACCATAATAACAGCCTAATGGCATTCTCCTTGAAGCTTTATCCTTTCCCCATTGGCAATCATCAGCCACCCGCTTTGTCCGTCTATCCTCGCCTAGTTTTCTCAATCCTCTATTCTTCTCTATTCGCTATTCTCGATCCTCTATTGTGCTCTATCCGCTATTCTCGATCCTCTTCGTGATCAGATACGTTCGTTTGAGGATGAGACGTTTCGTTATTTGACCATTCACAGTCCGAACACGTCTCCCTCTGTCTGTCTCTCTACTGCTGTCTGTCTGTTTGTCTCGTGTGTTGTGGGTATATATATGCGTCCCTGAGTGAGTAGGGACTATAGGGAGTAGGTCTCGTGGAGAGGTGTTATGATACATTCTGGGAATGAATGCATTGGTGTATATAATATATGTGTATATGCATGTATATATATATATATATATATATATATATATATATATAATCGATATCTCCTCCTGTGTCTGTGTGTCTCTGTCTCTGTCTGTCTGGTCTGTATCTGTCTCTGCTTGTCTGTCGGTCTCTATCAGTATCTCTCTTTGACTCCCTCTCTGTCTCTCTCTCTATTTCTCTCCATGGATCTGTCTCTCTCTCTGTCTCTCTCTATTTGTTTCTCTGTCTCTCTTTCGCTGCCTGTCTGACAGTCTGTCCGTCTGTTTCTCTCTATATCTCTCTATATGTAGGCCTATATATGCATGCCTGTTTATGAATGAGTGAGTGAGTCTGTCTGTCTGTCTGTCTGTTGCTCTCTGTCTGCGTGTATGTCTATGAATGAACGAGTGAGTGAGTGAGTCTGTCTGTCTGTGTCTGTCTCTCTTGTCTATTTGTCATTGGTCTGTGATGAGCCATAACGACTGGACTGATTGTCCTATCTGTCACACATCTTGCATTCCTCGAAGTGTTTACAACTACTTTGTCCTTGCAGTCGTCCGTCCAACTGTACACGGTACAACTGTAGGAGTCGTCGTCGTTGAGGTCGCAATTTATGGGCAACTAACTCCACCGAATGATTCATGTATATTTGACCCACGGATTTATCTAGCGCCGTCATCACGCAAAGGTCCTTCTTCTGACTTCGTAAGACTATCGCTTACAGTAGAAGATAAATCTCCGCTGTAGATCTCGATGTCTGATAGAATCCATACCATGATACATGTAGCTTATAGGTCCATAGCTTATACGGTGTTCGTCCTTTGGCGTGAGTTACACCATTCAGAGGTCGAACCCTGCAGAGGATTAGGCTGTCCACACTAGTCACCCTGCAGCCTTCTCTGTGTCTCTGTCTCTGTCTCTGTCTATCTGTCTCTGTTCCTGTCTGTCTGTGTGTGTGTGTGTGTGTGTGTTTCTGCTAGTCTCTGGTCTCTGTCTATGTCTGTCTCTCTACCTATTCTCTCTCTGCATGGCTCCTTATTCTCTCTATCTCAGACTACCTGTCTCTGTCTCTGCCTCTGTCTGTCTGTCTCTATTCTCTTTCTGTCTCTGTCTGTCTATTACATGCTATCCAGTGGTAACTATTCGGACTGATATTCTAACGAGCGCACTATTCACAGAAGTTGAAGAAGAAGAAGAAGAAGAAGAAGAAGAAGAAGAAGAAGAAGAAGAAGAAGAAGAAGAAGAAGAAGAAAAAGAAGAAAAAGAAGAAAAAGAAGAAGAAGATTGACATCCAGTTCACGGATTGCAAGAATAAACGTTAGCGCCATCGAAAAACCAATAATAGATAAACTATAGGCCTATTATAACCACTCGAGAAGAAGCTCTTCTCTCCTCCTTCTCTAGTTCCTTCCCCCCCACTCCTCTCCACCCCATCCTCTCGTCTTCTTCCCACGTCTCCCCAATATATATATATATATATATAAATATATATATATATATATATATATATATAGTCTGAACTATAAATCAATAATCAGTGAGTGGGAGGACTCACATGTGGTTGGTGAACGTTGAAAGCTGTTCGATTCCGAGCTTTAGTGTTTTGAGTGCACGACAAGTCGTGACGACGGTGTCATTCGGCGCACGACTCGTTTTTCCAGGGAACAGATTTTTAGCGCATTTCGTCTCATCTCGTTTACTGGAAAATAATTGTTTCCTTCGTTTATTCAACAATCCGGTTGACATACCGCAATCGGTTACAGTATATATACACATGCAGTTATACACATAAATAATCTTAACTGCCAACAGAACAGACAGCAATGCTGATCGGTTTTCTGTTTCCATCCCATTGCTTCAGTTTATTTTCTCCGTTGTCTGTTTCTGTCCGTATGCCTGTGTTTTTTAAGGGTATCTGTGTTTGTTTGTCTACTTGGCCCCCGTCTTCCCTATACACGCGAGGAATTATGTCATCATAATTTTATCAGGTTATCAATAATAATTACCAGCAGAAGAAGTTCTATAGAGACACGAGTTAAATTATTATCCCATGTTTTACATCGATTATGACGGACGTTCGAATTGCTAGACGCTCCCTCTCTCTATCCATCCATGCCTCACTACCTCTCTGTCTCCCTACATCCCTACCTTTCTACCTCCACCTCTGTCTCTCTCTATGTCCGTGTTTCTGTCGCTGTCACTGTCTCCCTCTCTCTTTTTGGCACTCTCTGTCTCTATCTGTCGGTCTATGTCTCTGTCTCTGTCTCTATCTGTCTGCCTGCCTGTCTGTCTGTCTGTGACTATATATCTAGATGTGTCTCTATCAATGTCTCTGTCTCTCTGTTTCTGTGTCTGTCAATGTGTCTCTTTCACTGTCTCTGTCTCCCTCTCTCTTTCGCTCTCTCCTGTCTCTGTCTCTGTCTGTGTCTATCTCTCTCACTCTCTCTCTTTCTTCCTCATGCGACTGCCTCATCAGCCCCCTCCTCTGCCTTCGCATTCAGGTCCTATGCTCTGTCTTACTGGATAACTGGATACGTCCAGGGACTCATAATAGTTTCCTGGCTTCAGAAGCGATCCGTAAGAGTCATCCCCACTTCAATTCCACTCATCCGTCCATCCATCCCACTGGTCCCTTTCCATCCCATCCCATTCCATCCCATTCCATCCGATTCCATCCCATTCCATCCGATTCCCGGTCTCTCCGTCTGTTTTGTTCCAGCTGGGTGGAGATTCCAACATCTCCCACGGTGACCGACATCGAACCTCTTTCAAAACGATCGTTCATTCGACATCCACCACTGTCTGTGTGTCTGTATGTCTGTCTGTCTGTCTGTCTGTATGTATGTCTACAGACAATCTGTATGTATGTATGTCTGTCTGTATGTCTGTCTGTATGTCTGTATGTATGTCTACAGACAATCTGTCTGTATGTATGTATGTATGTATGTCATTATGTCTGTGTGTCTGTCTGTATGTATGTCTACAGACAATCTGTCTGTATGTATGTATGTATGTATGTATGTATGTCATTATGTCTGTGTGTCTGTCTGTATGTATGTATGTATGTCTACAGACAATCTGTATGTATGTATGTATGTATGTCTGTCTGTATGTCTGTGTGTCTGTCTGTATGTATGTCTACAGACAATCTGTCTGTATGTATGTATGTATGTATGTATGTTCGTCATTATGTCTGTGTGTCTGTCTGTATGTATGTATGTCTACAGACAATCTGTCTGTATGTATGTATGTATGTATGTATGTATGTATAACATTGTATATATGTATGTATGTCATTATGTCTGTGTGTCTGTCTGTATGTATGTCTACAGACATGCTGACTATAATTATGTCAATTTGTCTGCCTGTATGCAAGTTGGCCTTGCCTCTGACACCGTCTGTATGGTACTGATAGTAGCAGAGCCATGGATGAACGTTGGTATTTGAACTAGAAGTATTCCGCAGATCGTAAATGTTCCTTCCCCATCTATTCTCCACCAATGGTTATCCGCTCTGCAGTCCCCACCCCTTCCTCCTCCTCCTCCCCCTCCTCCTCCTCCTCCTCTGCTTCTTCCATCTCCAATCTCTGCTATTGATCTATCATCGTCTCCAGGCTTTCCACTTCAAATGAAAGTCTCACGTCTTAAAGTATTCCAACCTTGATCCATCAAATCCGACGCTCTTCAATCTCTCTCTCTCTCCTGAGTCTCCTCCTCTCGTCCTCTGCGGACCCTTTCCCTTCCCATCTCCATCTTCTCTTTCTCCTCTCCTACTCCTATAGATCGTCTGGAAACCAAACCTCGTTCTTCCCTTGGTGCAGTTGGACAGCCCATCTGACAGGTCGCAACGCTCGTTATTAATGTGGTGCAATGATCTTTGATTTTAACCAAAAATTAATATTTAGAAATCTTGAGATAACGATCACGATAAATTACAACAGTTACATAGCCTACTAGCGACACGTAGTGACGAGCAGGTAAAAATTCGGAACGTTTGAGACATTTTAGTAAACGTTATTTCCTAGAAAGTTGCCATTGCCATCGAGGATTGTAAATTCTCTCAAGAGAGGAAGGCAGGCAATAAGAATTAAGGACTGAGAAATGGCGGCAGATGACGCTAGGCTCTTCTATTTTTCCTGACAGATTTCATCGTCAGAGGCGACACCATCTCGTTGCATTACATGCCTCACATCGATTTATCGTTTCTAGCGAACTATTAAATCCTACTGACAAACGATTAGATGGTGTGGGACAAACGCACCGAGCACACGACGAAGACACAGGAAGTCAAACGTATAACTATAAACACATACATAATATTGTACATACATACATACAAACATACATACATACAGTCATACATACATACATACATACATGCATACATGCATACATACCTACATACATACATACATACATACATACATACATACATACATACATACATACATACATACATACATACATGCATACATGCATACATGCATACATGCATACATACATACATACATACATAATTACATACATACATACATACATACATACATACATACATACATACATACATACATACATACATACATACATACATACATACATACATACATACATACATACATACATACATACATACATACATACATACATACATACATACATACATACATACATACATACATACATACATACATACATACGAACACGTACACGCACATAATTACGTGTATTGTATATAAATATACATATACATATAATCACATACATATAATATTTCTCGGATCTTAGACAGCACTGACGATTTCTTCAGACATGTGGAATGTTAGCAACATGTCTCATTACTTGGGACTGGATGGAAGATGCCTGGACAGATTAATCATTTGATTTTGACTTATGGAAGTAATGGCCAGTGTAAGACTGTGTCTCGGTTGCTGGGTTTGGGGGTTCTGAAATGTCAAAATAATAAGGAAATGAAAATTAATAACAGATTTTGCCGACCAGACGAATTTCACTTTTCATTTTACGTTTTATTTGAACAGAGAAAAGCGAGAATCACTTTATACACGTCTTACAGCTTCAAGTTTTAGATTGGCAAAAATTCGATGATAATAATATTAACGTCGTTTCGACACTAGGTAGGCGCTTTAGACATAAGACATTGTATGTAAGCTTATGTGTGTGTGTATGTAGGCTACGTATGTACGTACATGTATGTACGAAAGCTATACATTTTTTATAGTCCTGCTCTTTGCGACCTAAACTATTTGACATCACCAGGTTAGCGTTGGCCTATGATAGTCGGTAATTTTGTGAACGGTGCTGAGCTGGTGCTGTATTAAATGCCCAAAACACCCATGCATAAAAATAGAGATTATTTAAGGGCGTACACACGCGTTTGTATGTTTGTAGGTCTACGCTAAAGAATTCTTATTTCATCCATTGCCGTTTATCCTTTTGTTGCCTCTTCTCTCCATGGGTGCTCCAGATTGCACTGCTTTCAGTGCTGCGGCTGCTGCTTTTCCGTGCAGCTCTGGTTCGTACGTGGTTTCGATCGGGGCTGCAGGTGGGTAATGAAAGGTTCTTCATTAACCGTGCGGTCCATTTGGCGGTTCTTTCAGTTCGCTAAGGTCGTTCAGATCAAAGAATAGCCATAAGAAAAAGAAGGAGAAGGTGAAGGAGAAGGCGAAAGAGAAGGCGAAGGAGAAGAAGTAGGAGGAGGAGTAGGAGAGGAGGAGGAGGAGGAGGAGGAGAAGAAGAAGGAGCAGGATGAGCAGGTGAAGCAGGAAGAGGACGAGGAGCAGGAGGAGGACGAGGAGGAGCAGGAGGAAAAAGAGGAGGAACAGGAGCAGGAGGAGGAAGAAGAGGAGGAATTGGAGGAGGAGGACAATGTGGGGCAGAGAAAGAAGAAGAGCGAGAGGGAGATCGAGACGGAGAACAAAAGCAGAGTCAGAGGGAGGGTCATGATAAAGTGGAGGAGGACCTAATCTCCACCTCCCATCTTATAATTTAATTAACATCTACTTTTGACCTCTGACTCTTAGTGACCTGACTCGAAATCTTTCGGACTGCCCTCTGGACAATCCTCTAACTCGACACAGCGCTCGTCAGTAAACTGGAGCCCGGCGCCTGGCTAACGTGTGGTGCTTTGGAAGTTTGGAGATAATAACGATCACTATTAGATGTCCGTATTATAATTGAAAACCAATTAGAAAGAATAAGTTTTGATGAAATTCTGAACGGATTATGTTAATAATATTTTTGCCGATTCCATTTGTTACAAGGGGCGCTAGCATGGAAGAGTCCATGTCTATGCTGATCTCGACGTTCAACCAAAAGACTGAAACCAGAATATAAGATGGCGGACTGCGTGACGCGATGCAAAGAAAGACTTATAATATAGTGGTCGAAGGTTGGCAGGAGATCTTGCTTCGGGGGTTTTATAGGTAGGCCTATACTACGACATCCAGTTAAAATCCTACTTTTGAATTCTGTACGGGAAGCCAGTGCAGCTGACCGCGGGCGCAGTTGATGAGTTTGAATGAGAATATGCACATGTGTGAGTTGCTTTACAGATGCGCTACTATGTACTTGTCTCTGTTTGTCGGTCCGTACGTGTCTGTCCGTCTCTCTGTCTCTGTCTGTCTCACTCCGACCGTGTACTGCTCTTCGTAAGTCGAATGGAAACAGTGAGTGCAGCACAGGCATATCTTTTGATTTTCAAGCTCGTGCGTTCCAGCATTATTGCATTAGGCAGCACAGACGTGAACAACACTCTGCAGCGTTGCCACTCTAAAAAATAAAAAACCAAGTTGGTCGGTCGAAAAACCCAAGACAACCCAAGTTGTCCAAATCTTCAAAAATTTTCACAAAATTTTCGTCCGAAAATTTCTGATGACCTTTTTTTGTCATCCGACCAAAATTTCAAAAATTTTTGGAAAATGTTACCATATTCCCGTCCAAAAATCTGATGACCTTTTTTTAGTCATTTGCCCCAAATATTCAAAAAATGTGAAACAATTTCCGGTTCCCAAGCAAAAAAACCAAGTTTTGTCTGAAAAAACCCAAGTTTTTTTCGAAAAAAATCCATTTCCAAAGTTCGTGAGAAAAAACCCAAGATTTTTTGTGGCCCAAATCCCAAGTTCGGATCAAAAAACCCAAGATATTGTGAAAAAACCCAAGGAGTGGCAACGCTGACACTCTGGTTCTCTGATTCATTGGTCGCATTTCAAAATGCGTTCCGAGCGACTAGAGGAGCTTTCGCCGATTCGGCTCGTGCTCCGTAATTCGATCGCACCGCAAAATGGCGGTCAATTCGCTCTGTGACTTCTAATGCAGAAGCCTGGCTGTTGCACACACACACGCGCGCACACGCACACACACACACGCACACACACACACGCACACACGCACATGCACACAAACACGCACATACACGCACATACACGCACATACACACAAACACATACAGGCTCGCACATTAGCCTTTATAAAAATGTACTATAAGGACAATTTGTATGCAGTGTTAGACTACAGCCCTGGGTTATGCCAAAAACATTCGCTTCGTATTCGTTGATCGCATTCGCTTCTATTCGGTATTCAGCCGAATAGTAGCGATCGGAGCAAATGCGAACTGCGGTCACGTGACATCCAGGTTTTTTAACGTGCAGTTGCACACAAAATGTGCAGTTCTAAATGGATTTGGGCAGTTGTAGAAGCACTTATGTACAGTTAAAACTACCAAAAATGGTCATTGTCCTCCGATTTGAAGTAATTTACCATGGATGATGGGAAAGGAAAGAAGTTGTGCAGTTCTAAAAATTCCTTTAAAACAGCCCTGGTGACGCTTATGCATAGGTCTAATTAAGCGGCTGCTATAACGAGCGTGTACACATAGGCCTACTGGCAGAAAGATGCAAAAATTGCAATTGTTCAACTGTCTACTTTTAGTTCATGTATTAAATTACTGAACTGAAACTCTTGATTACATGAGAAATTTAGAATTTTGTCAGTAGACTTATTTTGTACACTATTCGTGTTCGTATTCGACCGAGTAGTGATCAGTCACCTACGTGGTGCAGTGTAGACCCAAAATGAACATACTTTGTATGCTGTCACACGTATTTCCTAGGAAAATACGCCCAGAGGTCCAGGTTAGATATTCAACAATATTTTCTCCGGTCTATTCAGCTATTTAGATGCGAAACGACCTTTACATTATTATTAGGCGACGCAGCGTTAAATAGCCAACCAGCGAAGAACAAATTCCAGCAAAAAGTCGTTGAAAAGACCGGTTATAATAGCTGGTCTGGTTCGTAAAGCAATTATACGAAATGTCAACCACAATCAAAGGCATGAAATGGAGCAGCTCAACGGGACTGGAAAGTGGAAACTATCGCATATAAACGACCAAACTCCCGTCTGACGCTAATAAGCCGCGTTCTAATATTTATACTAAATGCGGACCTCACGCCGACAAAAAGCAAGTGTGTTACATGCTTTTTTGTCGGCGTGAGGTCCGCATTTAGTATATATATATGTATATATATATATATATATATATACTAATACACAGCATGTGGTACAGCGCGGTGGTGTAGTGGTGGCGTTGTTGCCTTGGAGCCGGAAGGTTGAGGTTCGAATCCACTTCGCCGCGTAAGGACCTTGGGCATGTCCTTCACTCACAATTGCTCACGCTTCGGCGTGAAAATCCGATGCAGTGTCCGCTCTGAGTAGAGAGAGAGAGCTTGAAGGGGCGCTATAACAAGCGCATATACAAACACATACACTACAACCACACGCACTTACACACACAAACGCGCATACACGCACGCACGCATGCACGCACATAAGCACACACAAACACACATTCAAAATTTACTCTATTTTGGATTCGGCATCGTTGAAACACTATTTAATTCACTGCCTGATTCTAACACGATTTGACTACTGTAAGTTACTCAATTGCCAGTATACCTTACGGTCTTCTGACTGCAAGATGGATTATTATCCAGGTCCTCTATCTTCCTCTGGCATATTCCCTCACCGAGCACCTCTAAGTGTCTGACCTTAATCCTGACCTTGACAAGACAGAAGTACATAGCCTCATGCTGCACACTACATTGTGATCCAACCACTTGAGCTTGTAGAAATTAATATGGTGACATCGATGACAAATGGAGGTTGAAATATTGAGTTTCTGATTGGTCATACTTAAAGGGAGTTTTAATCTGACACGCGTATAATATTTAGGTGTGCAAGACATACATGTGCTGTACATCATACAGTGTATGATGTACAATTGTGCATGTAGTGCGAGAGGAGAGGAATTGAAAGAGCAAAGTCGGATGCAGAGAAGAGAGTTGGCATTGCCTACTTTGGTAGATGTGATCACAAAGCAAGCAGCTATATACATGTAGAATCTAATATTATATTATGGAGGCAGACAGGCAGACAGATGGATGGAAAGACAGATAGGCAGACAGAAAAGCAGACAGAAAAGCAGGCAGACAGACGGGCTAATCTCTTAATTCAGCTCCAGCTTTAAAACTCATTAGGCCTTATAAATATTACTGCGATTCGTCCAAAATTCGCCGGTTAAGTCCCTTAATTGACTTTTCACGTCCTAATCCCAATAATTAGGCTACGTTCCGGAATTTGACGCATACATCATACATGTTTATTCACTTAACGAAATATGTTGTAATTGTTTTCACATGATACAATTAGACAACCTTACGAGAAATATATGTCTTTAGCGTTCTGCTATGTATGACAGATCTGACGATGTTGACTCAACATTGGATGATCAAAAGCGCTGGAATAATGTCTTCAAAGCTTCACAAATGTATGTATGTATGTATGTATGTATGTATGTATGTATGTATGTATGTATGTATGTATGTATGTATGTATGTATGTATGTATGTATGTATGTATGTATGTATGTATGTATGTATGTATGTATGTATGTATGTATGTATGTATGTATGTATGTATGTATGTATGTATGTATGTATGTATGTATGTATGTATGTATGTATGTATGTATGTATGTATGTATGTATGTATGTATGTATGTATGTATGTATGTATGTAGGCCTATGTATCAATGTATGCATGTATATCATAGTATGCATGCTAAACAGTGAAACCCGCTCGAACGTGACGTAGGCGGTAGAACAACGACAACGAGCTCATGAATATTAATCAAGTCAATTGCTTATACGACTATTATAAACACGGAGCACATAATATGTGTAGGCCTAGCGCACGCAATGCAACTTCAGACACTCGGATGATACATAATATGCGGCGAGGAGCGCAGACGCTGGCGACACGAGACGACTGCCGGAGTAAACGTCGTTGCTGTGATCACATTGCAGTGATTGTAAGCGAACAGGACGTGTGACAGAATCGAAATTATCTGCTCGGAATCAGAAAAGCCGGCGTAGCAAGTAAGTACAGCAGTCTGCTCTGATCTTCTGTCATCGTTTGATTTATTATTGGGTTTATAGATGACCCACTGAAAACGATTTTCCCCCCATATAATTATACAGTTCGCGTTGCAGCATTTTATTATCTCGATTATTTTTATCGTCGTAATTAAATATTATTCCAGAAACGGTTTACTCTTTGCCCTCAGCATTCAGGCGTCAAGTGCAACTTGATTGGTATTTATAGATCAGATCTGCTGCCATGTCGGAAAGCATTTTCCCGCTAAAAATAGTGTCGCCAGGGCCGGATTAAGCAATGTGGGGGCCCTGTTCGGGAAATTTTTGTGGGGGCCCTATTCGGGAAATTTTTGCGGATATTCTTTTTTTGAATTTTTCGGAGACAAATTTTTCGAGAAAATCATACCATTTCATCCGCCAAAAAAGTTGATGACCTTTTTTTTAGTTATCTGGCGAAATTTTGCGAAAAATAGCCTAGTCGTTTCGTCGAAATTTCCTCAAATTTTTTTTTACCCATTTTGTGGGGGCCCCCCTAAAGTGTGGAAAGTGTGGGGGCCCCTGTTCGGCCGAACATGTTGAACATGCCTAAATCCGGCCCTGAGTGTCGCACAAATGCAACTAAAATGTTACTTTTATACTTTTTCTGGCGGAGAATGTTACGTAGCCTATTATAAAACACGTGAACAACACCTCTCGAATAATTTTTCTTGAGGGAGAATCTCATTTCTCATGCGGGAACTTTCCCCAGAGATGTCTATATTAAACACTAGATATCATACCAATGGAAATACCGATCCCAACATACTGGTCATTTGTCAAGTATAGGTTTATAATTATTATTATAAGAAAGCAATTCTTGACTTCGTGTTTGTTTGTATGTGCACTTGTTAATAGCGCCCCTTCAAGCCCACTACTCAGAGGCGCTCCCGAATGCAGAGCGGACACTGCATCGGAGTTTGACGCCGTAGCGCTGAGCAATTGTGAGTGAAGGACTTGCCCAAGGTCCTTACGCGGTGAGGTGGATTCGAACCTCGAACCTTCCGGCCCCAAGGCAACGACGCCACCACTGTACCACCGCAGCATTCTTTCCAGTATATAGATGCTGATGGAAGAGAGGAGTGACCTTTTGGCAGAGTTGAATGGCGTGACCATGCATGCAAGACAAGTATACGATGGCAGATGATGATATGCACATATAGGTTCTGTTCGTGACGATTAAGCCAGCTTAAAGCTGAGTCGCTGATGGAAGAGAGAAGCCAGAGTAGAAAAAAGAACAAGTTCGCTGTGGTCTCGGTGCGAGAATACAAGACACATTCTTGTAGCATGATATACACTTGTAACATAACATAGGTTTTTTATTGCTCCCAAGAGAAAAACATAACATGATACAGTTTCAGATCAGCGCTAAGTTGGGTTACAAAAGTATAATATATAGACCTATATTTATATGTACATATGTGGCATTCTGGCTATGGAGCACTATGCACTATGCGTTCAGGGAGACGATAGAGTTTCTAGTGGTCAAGTCGTGATGTCAGAATCAGTGTAATATATAGCCAGGACGAATCCAGAAGAAAGCGAAACTGCCGCATTTTTCTGAGGTGAAAGAAGAGCACCCAAGGGACGGCAGGCCAAAGGAAGGTGTAGGTCTCATTATTAATTTTTTGCCCGAGGTATTTATGACCAAAACTATATTCTGAGATGTGATTGATGACACTCTGGAACTGCAACTCACTCGGTTGCATGCAATGTCTGGTTGCATGCAATGTCTGGTTGCATGCAATGTCTGGTTGCATGCAATGTCTAGTTGCATGCAATGTCTGGTTGCATGCAATGTCTGGTTGCATGCAATGTCTAGTTGCATGCAATGTCTGGTTGCATGCAATGTCTGGTTGCATGCAATGTCTGGTTGCATGCAATGTCTGGTTGCATGCAATGTCTGGTTGCATGCAATGTCTAGTTGCATGCAATGTCTGGTTGCATGCAATGTCTGGTTGCATGCAATGTCTGGTTGCATGCAATGTCTGGTTGCATGCAATGTCTGGTTGCATGCAATGTCTGGTTGCATGCAATGTCTGGTTGCATGCAATGTCTGGTTGCATGCAATGTCTGGTTGCATGCAATGTCTAGTTGGGTAAATGTGTCGCGCGTCTATGGCAACAGCATTAAATCAATCATGAAGCATGCCCTCCTGGGGCGTTGCATGATACGGCAACAATTTAGAATTGTTGCCGTATCATTTTCGTAGGCTAATTTTTCCTCGGTTGAGTCGCCACTCCAACGCGAGTAGATCAGATCTGGGCAGGCTGATCATCCTGGCGTTGACTACCTCAGTCATCCGTCTTCACTCCATGACCCTGAAGCAGGAGGGTTGTTTTAGGCTAGCCCATAGCCGGATGTAGTTTAACGTCATACCCAGGACCATCAGCATTAAAGCGTTGGATATTATTTTTAACAGTGGTAGTACACCCGCAGGTACAGAGTAAACCAGTCCATCAATGTACAGTCGAACCAACGCTGAAACTTTGTTAGAAATCGAATGTTGTAAAGAAAGCCAATATATAAAATAAGACAAGACAAACAAGACAAGACAAGACAAACAAGATAAGGCAAGACAAACAAGATAAGGCAAGACATGGTACGATAAGATCATAAGAGCATTCTTTAATTGACCAATGAATTGCTATACGCATTTTGTGTACACTGTATACAGACATATAATATACAATACATACAAATTACACAATCCATGGAGTTGATGAAGGCAGTAAAAAAATTAATATTCAAAACACACACATACATTATCCTCAATCCAGTATCGTCCGTATACAGTATACAGCTGCTACAGCATCCTAATCCCGACAGTCTTTCTCATTAGGTCATCTGCCCGTTCTGCCGAATTGATTTCGCAGTAATGGGCCATCATCGCAGTTGTTAGAACTTATATAGAAGACGTCTTTGCGTGTATGGCGGAAAGGCGGGTTGCGCAGTACACGACCTCATACATGTATATCCTCAAGGGCAACAGTAAAGAGCTTGTAATCCGACTTAGTACGTAGGCGTTCAAAGAAGGGATTATCCCGAGGCAGGGAATGCAAGCGGATTATGCGGCGCATCATAGACCTGAGCCCGGTTAAGTCGCCCTGACCAATAAGACCTATGCACCTAGCTGGGGGAGCGGGGGGGGCAATACCGGTGTAGCACCACATCGTGTATAGGCGATGGCCATGCAAGCCATGATTAAGAAGAAAGCTCATTGCATAATTTATATAAAAGGATTGTCGCACCAGACAATATAATTATGTATATGCGATGAACATGACCTTAAAATCCTCAAAGACTATAATAGTCGACATCCGGGAATATACGTCCTGGTAAGACTTTCCAGTCCTGGAGTGATGGCAGGGATTTTAGGTTGGTCACACCCTCTCTTATATATACATGCATGTAGGTCGGTGTGTCAACATCTCACATATATAATAATATATAATTTATATGCAATATGTATAATCATATATATAATACATGTATATATAATATATACGTATATAGGCTATATATATATATATTATGTGGATATATTGTATGAGCGTCAGAGACTCAGATCGCCTTCTGCATCTCAACATGATACATACTCCATATCTTATTTTTATCAGTATAATTATGCATCAACAATAACAATAATGATGATGATGATGATGATGATGATGATGATGATGATGATGATGATGATGATGATGAATAATAACATAGTATTATCAATAATTATGATATTTCCGATAATCATCATTATTATAATTCTAAGTGGTGATATTTGTAATGATTTGAAGTCATTGTGGATGTGAGTATGATGTCGATGATGATGATGACGACGATGATGATTATGACCATAGTTGTAAAAAACGTTTTTTTCCGTTTTTTATTCCCTCCCAAAAAACGTCGTTTTTTTCGTTTTTTATTTTTCCCATCGTTTTTTATCGTTTTTTATTATTTCTTTATCTTCATTTATTCATTTACTTTCTGTTATTATTTCACTTAATTTTAATTTTTTCTTATATTCCTCATGTTTTCCGCCTACTCTCAAGGATTCAGCTAACTAAAGTCATTATTTCATCGTTTAACATCATCATTTAAGAGATAGCCTGCGTGTAGTAGGTTCCTAATCAAGGTTTTCAAGGGTAAAATGCGGTTTTAGATGTAGCAAAGTCTAATTATTTTCCGTTTCCGTTTTTTATCGTTTTTTTTGTCGTTTTTTATTTTTTTGAAAAAAACGTCGTTTTTTACCGTTTTTTATTTTATTTTCATCGTTTTTTACATCTATGATTATGACGATGATAGTGACAACTCTGACTTGACGGCTATTACTACTGCTGCTGCTGCTGATTATGACGACGACGAAGATGACGACAAGGCCGTAGCTAGGGGTATAATGGAAAATGTAAAAAATAATATAACGCATTTACTAGCATGCACATGATGTAAAACCATGAAATAAAACCATGAAAAACACCCCCGAAATGAAAAATGTAATAAATAATAGAATGCATTCAGTAGCTGCGTAGCACATAATGAAAAAACACGAATTCATGAGAAAAACGTCAAGAAAGCCGTTTCCGACGACAAAAAAGGTCGTCTGAAATTTTTACGACTAAAAAATGCAGAAAAAAACATGAATTTAGGCGACGACTAAAAAAAGGTCGTCAGAAATTCTCCCCCGTAGAAACACCCACCCTCCCCGAATAAAATCCATGGCTACGGCCTTGGATGATGATGATGACGACGACGACGACGATGATGATGATGATGATGATGACGATGGGAAATCACGGATGGTGAGTGCGCCCTGGAGTGAGTGGGAGTGGGAGAGGGAGAGGGAGAGGGAGAGGGAGAGAGTCATTGTGTCACGTTGCTGCTGACTGATTGCATTGGCGCTTCCTAATAATTGCGACATTTCCGTTCACGTCGCTTTTATGCATTCGACGATGCGATGAAAAGAGAATTAGTCGGAGCATTATGTGGAGGAAAATCAGCGGGAAAAGGAGCTACAAAAGAAAACGAAAGATCGTTTTTTGAGAGGAAGGAAAGAGAGGCAGAGAGACAGAGAGAGACAGAGAGACAGAGACAGAGAGACAGAGAGAGAGACAGACAGAGAGACAGAGAGACAGAGAGAGACAGAGAGAGAAAGACAGAGAGGCAGAGAAACAGAGAGAAACAGAGAGACAGAGAGACAGAGAGGCAGAGAGACAGAGTGAGGCAGAGAGGGGCAGAGAAGAAAACCAGTATTGTCAAATCTAAATGAGATGTAGATTGGGACATTTGTGTGTAGATTTAAACATAAGCAATTACCAGCATCGTTTGCTAATTATCACTTCCGATCAATGCAATCCGGATGTTCATTGTCATTACACCAGATCCTTTAATAAATACGATAAAGATTTTTGCACGTATTAAAACTAGACAGTTTTTCTATCTTCTATCGTGGACCTTGTGTATTGAATTCTCTACATATATACATGTATTCATTGTGCCCTTAAAAATACATTTGAAGATACATGTATTTTTGGTTGCTGCTTGTTCATCTTTGACATCTACTTAAAATTTAGGGGAAATTGGGCTTCATGGCAGCGGACCATTGTTCAATCAATCAAACAATCAATCATTTATTTTTAAAACCAATAATTATTTACAGTTATACAGTTGCACATCACATATTAAAAGATATGCAATGGCCGATAATTAATTGTTGCTCCTTTATAAGGATAACCCTTTGATATATCGAGAGTAGGCTGTATATATATAGGCCTATATGCTTGCGGGTAAACATTGTGTTTGTATTTAACTAATTATATTATGAATTTGAACTGCTCCAATCTGTTGATATTGTGATGCTTTGTTGTTAACGAAATGTCTTGAATAGTAAGAGGCAAGGAGCCAAGAGCTACATTGACGCTGAGAGCGAGAGTGAGAGGGAGAGGTGGTCTAGATCTCTATAGGATACACAAGCGAAAAAGTGGAACGAGAGAGACAGACAGACAGAGATAGGCACATACAGAGAAAGACAGAGACAGACAGACATACATTCAGACAAACAGACAGAGAGACAGAGACAAAGACAGGGACAGACAGGAACATAGACAGATAGAGACAGAGACACACAGAGAGACAGACACGTCACCGAGAGATACAGAGACATGCAGTAGACTTTGAGCGATAGACGGACATTGCAGGTCATTGAAGCCGATGTACTCATGCCATGCATTATCTACACAAAACACGTATATCATATATACATATATACATACATGTTCAATTGTACATGTATATAATACACCGTGACTCAAAAAAAAGTAAGCCAAATTGTTTTGCATATATCTCTAATACCTGATGACATATGAAGCTACAATTTTCCAATTATTTAGAGAAGTGGACCAAGAATATGATTCCAAAATTTCATGAAATAAAGTTGAACGGATAAAAATATATAAATATTTAAACTTCATATACCGAAATTGCAGCTTACAAGCAATTTTCTGTCAGATTCAATAAAAAAGTAAGCCAACCAATTTTTTTTACATCTTTGATGTCTGATGAGTAATCATAAAAACTTTTTCCAGATATTTAGGGAATTGAACCAAGAATAGGATTCCAAAATTTCATGTCATAAATGTGAAGGGATAGAAGGATATGGATATTTCAACTTCATCACCCAAAATTTCAGTTTTCAGCAAGTCTGTTATTGTGTAGACTTCGTTTTTCCCACATTATGGCCTCAGAACAGTCCAGATTTGAATCCTGTCGACTATAAAATGTGGAGCGTGATGCAAGATCGAGCCTACCGGACAACAATCCATGATATAAACGATCTGAAGCAACGCTTGTTGAAAGTGCGGGATGGCCTGAACCAGAGGATATTCGACGTTGCTGTTGCCGTTGCAATGGCGCCAGCGTCCTCAGGCTTGCGTGCAAGCAGGAGGGGGACATTTTGAGCCTCTTATTTAATTAAATTATCAAACCATACTGTTGGGGTCATATTGGTAGTTCAATTCTCCACATATCTGGAAAATTTTAGAATGATTAATCACCAGGCATTGGAGATAATAGGGAAACAGTTTATCGAATCTGACAGAAAATTGCTTGTAAACTGAAATTTCGGTATATGAAGTTTAAATATTCGTATCTTTTTATCCGTTCAACTTTATTTCATGAAATTTTGGAATCATATTCTTGGTCCACTTCTATAAATATTTGGAAAGTTTTAGCTTGATATGTCATCAGGTGCTAGAGATATATGCAAAACAATTTGGCTTACTTTTTTTTGAGTCACGGTGTAGTATGTATAATAAATATACATAAAAATATATGAGGCGCTATCAAGGGCGGATACAGAAACTTTGGACGGGGGGGGGGCCAAAAAATTCTTGACACCTTGGGTCTGAGACAAAAAAATTCGCATCCGCCCAGAAAGTTTTTTTTTAGTCATCCGGCCAAAATTTCGGGAAAAATCATACCATTTCATCCGCCAAAAACGTTGATGACCTTTTTTTTTTTTTTTAGTCATCCGGCTAAATTTTCGGGAAAATCATACCATTTCAGCAGCCGCTGAAACCAAATGGGGGGCCACGATACATGGCATTTCTAAATGGGGGGGCCATGGCCGGATTGGCCCCCCTCTGGATCCGCCCCTGGGCGCTATAGATAAGAACTTCACAGCAAAAGAGCGATTATGAAAAGACTTAACCCTCGGGCTACCAGGGGGGGGGGTGGTATCCACCCCCTCCTAGGTTTTTCCCAAATCAAACTTTTTTCGTTAGGAATAAAATTTTGACGTTTTAGGTAGCTGTAGAGGATTCATTTGCACACATTTTGAGCTAAAATGTGTGAGGATATACCATACCATTCAAAAGTTATACCCGATATACCCGAGGCACCAGGGGGGGGTGGATACCCCCCCTTAGATTATCGGCTGTATCTTATCCGTCCTTTGACATGAAGAGACACCAATTACACCATTCTGTAGAGGGAATGTGGGGCTACATTGTGGTGGTCACGGAGTTGTCTTTGGACAACCGGAAGTGCTCAAAAACATTTAAAATATAAATAAAGGTGTTTTATTTTCATAAAATTTTCATGTTTTTCCTATTAAAAATTATTCCTAATTAATTTTTTAAGAGAAATAAATTATGTCATTCTATAGAGGGCATTCAGGGATATTTTTTGATACCAATTAATTTGACATTTGATGACCGGAAGTGCTCAAAATAAATTTAAATGTGGGAAAATGTTGGGTTTTTTTACAACGCAAACCGATAAGTCTGCGTAAACGTTTTTCAGCATGTTTTACATGTTTTTTCTCTTTTTATTGTAACTAAAACTAACTTATTACTAGTTTTTATAGTTTAATATTGGACCTTATTATATGTAAACTATTTTTAATTAAATAAATTATGTTGAAAACACACAGAATCTAATATTTTGCTTATATTTTGTGGAATCGACGGGTGCCTACGGTAAAAAATTCATAACTTCGGGGTGCTTTCATATATTTTAAACCTAAATATACCATTTTGTGCAGAAATGAATGCTGAATCCATAGGTGTATTACAAGTTATGATATCTCAAACCAAACCCAAAATCCAGGGGGGGTGGTAACCACCCCCCCCCCCCCTTGGTAGTCAGTGTTACAAAAAAAGCTTGGTAGCCTGAGGGTTAAATATCCAAATAAACGACAGGAGATTATGCGAGTGTACAACTGTACACTATGCCGTTACATGTATTGTACTGTGATGTACAGTACATGTATAATATGCACCATAACCTAATAACACATTCAAGAGCAATAGATGTTATAAGACTATATATACGAAAGAGTCCACACGTGCAGAGGACGCAAGCACATATATATATACTGCATGGATGACGGAAGCAGTTGTCACCCTCCGAACACACCATACTCTATAATGTTCTATTACATGGTGTATCGCATCAAAGAAGCCACATAAAACATATCCGTGCAATGCTTCGGTCATCTCTCGTCTATAATATTAACAGCAGCGCTGGATAAATATCATTATGTAGGCCAACAAATATATACTGGCGTTATGAATATCTCATCTTCAGGTGTCGTGTCAATGTGAAGCCGTTCTGAGTTTCTAGGATGATATACATATAATTAATATATATATATATATATAATATATTATAGCCTGTCTCTGTCTCCGTTTCTGTCTCTGTCTCTCTCTGCCTTTCTCTGTCTCTCTGTCTATGTCTGTCTCTGTCTTTGTCTGTCTCTCTCTCTTTATATATAGCCTGTATGTATATATATATTTCTCCTAGAGTTTCATATATATTAAACATGTATATTATATAATATATAAATATGTATATATATATATATATATTAAATATTAAATATATATTTATATTCATAGGCTATAGACTATATATATATTTATAAAATTATATATAATATATTGTGAGGCGAGGTCAAGAACATGGACGTCCCCGACATACGAGAAATACGTCGTTAGAAACTTATACGTCTTCCTGAAATCCAGAGAGCCAATTATAGACACCGTCGAAAAAAGCTGCATACACAATGTATACGCTCAACTAGCCATATACAAATGGCTCAACTAGCCATATACAAATGGCTCAACTAGCCATATACAACTGGCTCAACTAGCCATATACAAATGGCGTTCGATGGCTAAGGCAGCAGTTCCATTACACTGCGGTTAGCCATGGCAAGCCAACAATGAGATCTTTTAAAAAAAAATTCCTATTGACGTCAACGGCCGTGTCTTATACCGTTCACCAGATGTCGCTAGACTGTTGAATGTAATCGAATCGCTTATCTAACCGTCTTCCGGTGGAACTTCCGTTTCACGTGTTGGTGTCTGTCCGAAGCCTGGGAAAAGGAGGAGGGTGACACTAAACATTTTTCTATGCATTGAACAGTAGCGAGCGTCTTTAAAATTGTGGTTTCACAAACCAAAACCAGTTTTAAGGTGATTTTCTACTCCAGTAAAATATATAATATATAGCCTATATAATAATTGTTGAGTTTGATGTATCGTTTCAAAGGCCTTGTCTCAAGCTTCGAAATGACACAAAAATTATTGCTCTAAACTACATGTAGGTCTTATTCTAAATCAAGATATAAGGCAAAAGTGATTAAATAAAAATAATTATTTAATTAGTTGTATTAGTTAAAGCGAAACAATAGCATAACAATAATGTATGCATATCAAGAGCATTGAGATAGCTTTATTTAGATCATGTCTAGACCTATATTTTAACAAAATGAAATTAAAAAAATTAAACATGTTTTACATTACATTCTATATAAAAAAAGTCAATTCGGTTGTAAAGTACCACATAATTAATTAAAGTAGTTAAACAATAATTATTGATGGATGTAGGTATAG
>OX243816.1:6261122-6483622 GCA_945859605.1 Lumbricus rubellus
CTCTCCCCTCTCTCTCTCTCTCTCTCTCTCTCTCTCTCTCTCTCTCTCTCTCTCTCTCTCTCTCTCTCTCTCTCTCTCTCTCTCTCTCTCTCTCTCACTGTCTATCCCTGTCTGTCTGTCTGTCTGTCTGTCTGTCTGTCTCTCTCTCTGTCTCTCTCTCTTTCTGTACAACTAGAAACGTCATCTGGTGTCTAAACATACATAGCTAGTGGCGAGGAATCGAACATAGCCATTGATAATGTTCCCACTACTTCAATGGCGGCCATTTTCCAAAATGACCGACAGAAATTGGGAATTTTTAATATCTCAGTTTCCAGTACAACTAAAATCGTCATCTTGATGTCTAAACATACATACTTGAGGGCGAGGATTCGAACAGATCCATTGGGTATGTTCCCACGACTTAAATGGTGGCCATTTTCCAAAATGGCCGACCGAAATTGGGAATTTTTAATATCTCAGTTTCCAGTACAACTAAAAACGTCATCTTGATGTCTAAACATACATAGTTGGGGGCGAGGATTCGAACAGATCCATTGGGTATGTTCCCACGACTTAAATGGTGGCCATTTTCCAAAATGGCCGACCGATATTGGGAATTTTTAATATCTCAGCTTCCAGTACAACTAGAAACGTCATCTTGGTGTCTAAACATACATAGTTAGGGGCGAGGATTCGAACAGAGCCATTGAAAATGTTCCCACGGCTTCAATGGCGGCCATTTTCCAAAATGGCCGACCGTAATTAGGAATTTTTAATATATCATCTTCCAGTACAAGTAGAAACGTCATCTTGATGCGTAAACATACATAGTTAGAGGCGAGGATTCGAACAGAGCCATTGAAAATGTTCCCGCGACTTCAATGGCGGCCATTTTCCAAATAGCCGACCGAAATTGGGAATTTTTAATATCTCAGCTTCCAGTACAACTAGAAACGTCATCTTGGTGTCTAAACATACATAGTTAGGGGCGAGGATTCGAACAGAGCCATTGAGAATGTTCCCCCGACTTCAGGGGCGGCCATTTTCCAAAATGGCCGACCGACATTGGGAATTTTTAATATCTCAGCTTCCAGTACAACTAGAAACGTCATTTTGGTGCCTAAACATACATAGTTAGGGGCGAGGATTCGAACAGAGCCATTGAAAATGTTCCCACGACTTCAATGGCGGCCATTTTCCAAAATGGCCGACCGAAATTGGGAATTTTTAATATCTCAGCTTCCAGTACAATTATAAACGTCGTCTTGGTGTGTAAACATACATAGTTATGGGCGAGGATTCGAACAGAGCCATTGAAAATGTTCTCACGACTTAAATGGCGGCCATTTTGGAAAATGGCCGACTGATATTGGGAAGTTTTAATAACTCAGCTTCCAGTACAACTAGAAACGTCATTTTGGTGTCTAAACATACATAGTTAGGGGCGAGGATTCGAACAGAGCCATTGGAAATGTTTCCACGACTTAAATGGCGGCCATTTTCCAAGATGGCCGACCGAAATTGGGAATTTTCAATATCTCAGCTTCCAGTACAACTAGAAACGTCATCTTGGTGTCTAAACATACATAATTAGGGGCGAGGATTCGAACAGAGTCATTGCTCTCTTTCTCTGTCTGTCTCTCTCTCTGTCTGTGGGGAAGACAACGGATAACCACCTCACTTATCTTATCCCCAGGGGCGTAAAGCCATTGAACCTGCCTTCGGGCAGAGAACCATCATTATCATAGTATTCCCTGTTTAAAGTTTAATGTGCTTACAGGAGGTGTTATGCATCACTGCAATGCTGAATGTTTGGATGGAGAATATATTTAGTTATTTTTTTCTGTGACTGATTGTGCCGTTCTTTTTCTATTTTGCAGCACACTTCTGCGCGTGGCACAAGAAGTCAACGAAGTCAACGAAGTCGAAATTATCTATCGGCACACCCGGTGTGCCAGGTCTCCTGTAGCAATGGACAATGACTCTATTGCTTGTTCCACAGCATAAACAATGTTGCAGCACTGTTTTGTGCATTCAGTTCGTTCTTTCGCACTAACAATGAGAGTGTTGAGTTTTTGGGGAACAATACAATAAAGTGTTGATATTATTCAAAGGACTGAATAACTGGTCTCCTTCAGCCTGCCCATTACTCGATTTCTGTTTTTTTATAAAATTATTTTTGTCCGTTATTATCTTGACTTCTTCAGTGGACTGTCCACGTTTTTAATTATGCTTCTTGCAATTTGAAAATGGTGCTATATAGCTATGTAGATTATAACGGCTAGCTTTGCATTGTGTCAAATTGTTCAATGACTGAGAGGGAGGGCAGAGGAGGAAAGGGAGGGAAACGGACAGGGGAGAGGGGGGAGAGAGGATCGAAAGGGAAGGGATGGATGGGACGGAGAGCTCGTTAATAGACGGCGATTCACCGTCGTTACAGAACGAATCAATCGTAAATAGAAGGCGATTCGCCGTAAGAAAAGTGGCAATATAACGTTAATGACCGGCGATTTACCGTTTTATAACGGCAAATCGCCGTGAAAATCACCGTCAAAGGCCAGATATTCCCCGTTGAAATGCGCTGAATTGCCGTAAAATATACGGGAATTTTCCGCATGAATAAGGAGAGTTGCCGTGAATAAAACGGGGAGTTACCGTTACAAAAAACGGGGATTGGTCGTAAATTTACGATGTCACCCGTAATTGTGATTACGGGCGCCCGTATAAAAACGGTGAATTGCATGGCAACTAAGTTGCCATGCAATTCACCGTTATTTTACGGGATTTTTTTTACAGTGTATATAAGCAGAGAGGTTAAAGAGGAAGATAAAAGGAATGAGAACTACAACTGGGAAAAGCGCTAAGGAAGTCATGTGTAAATGCACGGATGACGTTTTTATAGCGCATTTCCTTTTGATCAACGACTTGGTGACGTGCCGATTTCGCTCCATAACTTTCGTTCGGACTTCGGACTTTTCTAATGCGACCGCCGTTGCAGCCGTCGAGTCCTATCTCCCCTCTTTCTCCGTCATCGGTTTTGAGTGTTTTTACCCGTTGTTATCTAAGTCGCGTTTCTCGCAAGTCGACTCGACCGCTGTGAGGGGTGTCAGGTTGAAGTCGTGCTTCCTTCTAAGTCGGAGAGTCCATTGATTGTCGCAGCCCCTTCTAAGTATTATGATACTCTGAAGATGCTTTACTGCTGCTGAAGATTGTCGTCCCCCCCCCCGCAGACCCGGTGCATGGGTGGCACAGAGGAATGCCACTCTAAAAAAACATCGACGAGGGAGTGCTTGATGCTGGGATTCGTGTCTTGTCGTCATCGCCATTTTTCTGCGACGCTGCATGCGTGTACATTCGGAAGAACTCCGAAAGTGACGTCTTTGTTTGGGTTCTACGGGTCTGTGGAAGCTCGCCAGCAGTTACTTTTTCAGTTATCCGAGCATCGTTCCTACAAAATGAGAGGTTTTCCAGCAGCTCTTTCTAACCGTAGATGCATACAGAGTTTTCATGCATTGCATAGGCGCATAGGCTCTATAATTATGTACATGTACATGTATGTACAATCTTCTTCTTCTTCTTCTTCTTCTTCTTCTTCTTCTTCTTCTTCGTCTTCTCTTCTTTATTCTCTTCCGTCAGTCGAGTGACGACGATGAGGCTCCTACATGACTTCTCCAAATTCCTCTGTTTCTGATTAAATCCTTTGCTCTTGACATGTCAATATTCATTTCTTTCAGGTCTTCCCTAACGTTGTCCATCAATCCACTCCGTTAAATTCAGGCCTATAAATATTATTTGCCTCTAACTCGGCCACTGTTCGTACTCTTACAGCGCCAGTCCAAAGCCTGGATGAAGAATTAAGGGGGGAATGCCAATGATCTTTGTTATCACACAGTGACGATAAACTAAAACCAATAACTATATTAGACTGGGTATAATTATGTACATAATAATTAAATATACGCGACCAGAAGGCGTAATAATTTCTTTGTTTATATTAGGCTATAATTTTTATGTACATTGTACATTGTACAATGTACAATTTACATATTGCTTATTATATACAATAGACTCACATTAAGATGTAAAATAACAGCCTGCATATAAATATTATGTGTATATCTGTTCTGTTCTGTTCTCAGCCATCCTCGATCCGAGGGTCGGCCGCATCATGTACAATGTTCCTCCAACGCTTCCTGTCTTCCGTCAGTCTTATAATTTCTCCCAATGTCAATCCAGTCCACTCCTTGATGTTGCCCAGCCAGTTTGTTCTTGGTCTTCCTCTTTTCCGGTCTCCTGGCATTGTGCCCTGCACGATGTCTTTCTCAATGCATGTTCCCTCTCTTCTCATGATAATTTATGTCCGAAATAAATCATTTTTCTTTCTTTTACTGTCTTCAGCAGATTCCTCTCCATTCCTGCCGCCTTCAGCAACCATTCATTTGTCCGTTTTTCCGTCCATGATATCTTCATTATCAATCTCAGACACTTCATCTCGAACGCTTCTATTCTTCTTTCTTCCTCCTTCCTCAGTGTCCAACTCTCACAGCCGTATATGGCCACTGGCCACACCAGTGTCCTCCATAGCTTAATCTTCGTTGCATTTGTTAGGTCATGACTCTTCCAAATCCTTTTGAGGTCTGTAGCTATTGCATATCCCTTTGCCAATCGTGCTCTGATTTCTGTACCGCAGTCGCTGTCTTCATCGATCGTCGAACCCAAATACGTGTATTTGTCCACCTGTTCCAGTTCTTCTGTGTATATCAGGGAAACCATATTATTATAATTTTTTATGTTCATGAGGTAATGTACAGTTGTACATGTGAATGCCTATAATGTATTATATTCTATGCTAAGATGGCGCTATATGAAGCGAGAGATTCTGCATTTTTGGATTAAACCTTTTAGGTCTTCGAAACGTTGACCGCCTCCCGTACACACGCACGCGCATACACTCACACACCCGCACGCCCGCTCGCACGCACGCACGCACACCCACACGAACACACGCACACGCACACACGCACGCGCATACGCACATACGCACGCGCACGCGCAGGCGCAGGCACACACACTATTATTGTGTGCGTGCGTGCGTGCGTGCGTGTGTGTGTGCGTGCGCGTGTGTGTGTGTGCGTGCGTGCGTGCGTGCGTGTGTGTGTGTGTGTGTGTGTGTGTGTGTGTGTGTGTGTGTGTGTGTGTGTGTGTGTGTGTGTGTGTGTGTGTGTGTGTGTGTGTGTGTGTGTGCTAATACTGATTTTCTTGTACATGGTTTTTCTTCTAAAGTAACGTCTTGGAGTGGCAACTGCTCAATCATCAAATCGATATTTACTGTGCGGAGAGTTGAGGTGGTGGTGATAATGATGATGATGATGATGATGATGATGATGATGATGATGATGGTGATGATGATGATGATGGTGATGATGATGATGATGATGATGATGATGATGATGATGATGATGATGATGATGATGATGATGATGATGATGATGATGGTGATGATGATGATGATGATGATGATGGTGATGATGATGGTGATGATGATGATGATGATGATGATGATGATGATGATGATGATGATGATGATGATGATGGTGATGATGATGATGATGATGATGATGATGATGATGATGATGATGATGATGATGATGATGGCGGTGGTAGGATGGAGCAGGCGCAGGTGGTAATGAACTGGTGGCTGTCAATGAAGGTGTTGGAGATGCATGCGGTGATGGTGGTATTGTCAATGTTGGTGGTGAATGGTGATCGAGATTGCGGTGATCGTAGAGCGGAAGTGGTGATGGTTGGTGAAGACGACGACGATGATGATAAGCAGACTGTCTGAGATTGATGGGGGTAATTGGGGTGGCAGTGGTCGGTGGGGGTTCGGTGGTTGATCGATTTGCAACGATGGCAATACATAATCATATTGTTCGTCATTCTCTTGAAGATAGTGAAGACAGACAGACAGACAGACAGACAGACAGACAGACAGACAGACAGACAGACAGACAGACAGACAGACAGACAGACAGACAGACAGACAGACACACATACAGACAGACACACAGACAGATAGACAGACAGACAGACAGACAGACAGACAGACAGACACATAGACAGACAGTCAGACAGATATGTACAAACAGACAGACAGTCATGTACAAACAGGCAAAGAGCGAAAATTTTCAAGGTGTTGCGGGGCTTCAATCCACCCATCGTATAGTCTTTCTTGGAACCCTATTGTAAAGTCTTCTTCCCAATAATTCCTCGTGGATCATATTATAATAGGTTGACCTTTCAGTTATTTTATCTACCATTCTTTTGCTGGATAGACAGACAAACAGACAGACAGACATGCAAACAGACAGACAGACAAAAGACAGACATACAGACAGACAGACAAACAGACAGCCAGACATATGGAGGAATACGAAGAAGAAACAACGCAGACACTACCACCACCCAAATCATCAGTCCAATGAACTTATAAATTATTTTCGTCAAGTAAAAATCGGACAAAAGTAATTACGCAAAAAGACATAAATTCAAACACACAGACACACACACAAACGGACAGTCACTATTAGACAAATAAACAGACAGACGGGGCTCATAAACCACCAAGACGTACGGACGAACAAAGACGGCTTTTAACGCCGGAAATGTAAAACGGTCGTGCGCATGCGCGCCGAGAATAGAAGCGGAAGTGACGTCAAAAGCGTAAACGGATTGAAACGGAAGTCGTCTGATGAATTGGAATCTCTGCAGAGAGCAGCAGCGAAGAGCAATTTATGACACACCCACTTTGTATGGATGTGAGCGCGGACGGGCAGGTGCGCGTGCTAATATTTCTTCGACAGTCCTATTCAGTCTCAGTCTGTGTTCAAGTTAATAAAACAACTTCCTGGATTTCAGCGGCGGCTCTAAGATTTGAGGCTAGGGGAGGGTGGGAAGAGATTATGTGAAGCATGCAGGGTTGGTGTGGTGGCGATTAGATATTGGGGGGGATACACATGGTACATCTATACGCTGTTATGTGGATGGCGTCATAGGCGCCGAGTTGACCCGAAGAGTGGGGGTGCCCAAAAGAATGTAAAAATACGCGCGCGTGAGCGCGCGAAAATTTTTTGGACCCTTTTTTATAGGAGACTTATTGAAATCACCACTATTCATATAGACGGAGACTTGGTCCTGATTTGAAGGGACGAACTCGCACCCAAAGTATGATCGCCGAGAAGCACAGCGCCGAGCAGGGAAGGGGTTTGGGAACGGGATGTGCTCCTCCCCATTTTCGATTTTTTATTGTCATACTGCGATGGTAGAACCTTAGGCTATCATTTTGACGTCATGACATCCTTGTCAAAATTTCCTGTTATCTCATTGCATAAAGACATGATTTAAAACTTCAATAAAAAATGTTCTTCCCAATTGAAATTTTTTTCCATTCTTTGTGTTTGATGTAACCTATTTCTCTTGGAATCCACACAGAAGAAAAGCACAATCTTCGTTTTCATGGGCGTCTTGGAGCACTCTCCCTCAATTAGGTCAACATAGCCTACTCACATTTGGCACAAGAAATCAGACAATTAGCCACTGTTTAGTGAGCCAATATTAACACTGTGGAATAGCTTTTCAAATAATATTTCAAGTAGTTTTTAAAGACAAAACAATATCCTGCTTTTATGATGCTGGGAGGTGACTCTCGAGCACTGAAGAACACTATTGAGCATGTATACAATATGGACCTAAAGAAACAATGTCATTCAAATCGTCGCCTTCGTCCGTAATAAAAAAATGAAGAATCGAATAAGCAGGATTTCGGGGTTTCCTCGTATTCGCTTATCGTTTTAGGACCAATGGAGTTCAGAGTATACCAGATGGGATAAAACTGGAGTAATTGTAAGGTAAACTAACTGAGATTTTAAAAAGTATACTAAAGGTGGAATGTTTTTGATAGATAAACAATCCCAACAGAGAAAAATATCTTAAAAGCACATCTTGCCGGCTGATTCCAGGTGGTGCCCATGCATAGGCGGGCCTCGCATGAACAATTTCTGGTGGTGCTGAGCACTCACGGGCCTCGCAGAGTCGGCGCCCATGGATGGCGTTAGTTCATAATAATAAGTGATAATAATGATGATAATAATAGTAATAATAATAATAATAATGATAATTGTATATTGTATAATCATAATGATAATCATAATAATAGCGATAACAATAATAATAATAATGTAGCGGCTGTAGCCTTGTGACAGACGTGAAGCCTTCTTTCTTTTTCAACGTCTGTCCATTTGTATTCAACGCTTCAACCTTGTCGCTTTCAAAGGCACTTTTGCCTCACACCCTGAAGACGAGGCCTGACCTACCAGACGTTCATTCTTCAATTAATAATAGTCCATAAGTCCCTGGGGAATGAAGTACCTCAGGGGAAAAAATAATCCAGCGATTTAATGCTACAAATAATAATTAGATTTTGCGCAGTAAACATTTGCACACGCACCCAACGCACACACAATTCACGCACACCTATGCACACAAACACACACACACACACACACACACACACACACCTATTTTCTCTACTCTATAATGCAGGTAGGCTACATACAAATATTATATTCGCAAAGATAAACGGACTCAATGCATAATACATAAGTTTTTAAAATATGATTAAAAACGGAAACGGCATGAAGTCCATTATCACCTCAGGTGGCAAATCAGAATGGCAGTCGAGCTGAAAGGTGATAGTACATGTGTTGGTTATATACAATACATTGTATACATTGCATACATGTATACATTGTATACAATACATGTATGCATTGTATACATTGTATACATGTATACATTGTATACAATACATGTATACATTGTATACGGTCTCATGCATTGAGCTGCATGTCTAAACGAATAGGAAATAGGTCCATGGATGGAGATACTGCGTTTCAATATTTTTATGGATAATATTTAGATGACGATGATGATGAGGAAGAGGAAGAAGAGGAAAAAGAGAAAAAAGATGGTGTAGGAAAAGGAAGAAGGAGACGAAAAAGTAGGAGGAGAAGAAGAGGAAGGGAGGGGAGAAGGAGAAGAGAAGGAGAATGAAGGGGGAGTAGGTAGATGAAGAAAAAGAGGTATCGAGGGAAGAGAAGAATATACGAAGGCGAAAGCGAAGAGGAGAAGGATGAAGAAAAAAGGAGAAGGATGATCATAATGATGATGATGATGATGATGATGATGATGATGATGATGATGATGATGATGATGATGATGATGATGATGATGATGATGATGATGATGATGATGATGATGACGATGAGGAGAGAAGAAGGAGGAGGAGGAGGAGGAGGAGAAGAAAGAGAAGAAAGAGGAGGAGGAGGAGAAGAAGAAAGAGGAGGGGAGGAGAAGGAGGAGAAAGAGGGGGAGAAAGAGGAGGAGGAGGAGGAGAAGAAGGAGAAGTAGGAGAAGGAGGAGTAGGAGAAGGAAAAGGAGAAGGAAAAGGAGGAGGAGAAGGAGTAGGAGAAGAAAAAGAAGAACAGGTTGACAGAGGTTTAAAAAGAACAAAAATAAGAGAACGGTCTCTTAGACTTAGGCTAATTCCGACAGGCTTTCGTGGTGTGATGCCATAGCGACATCACTTTCTTAACCTCGGCATATAATGACATCAAGTGACCAGTCCTCTCCATCGCCCTCCGACCTTCCCACCGACGACATTGTAAGGCCAGTGAAGACGTCATTGCATATTATGAGTTCGCAATAACTTGCAGGTGGAGCCGAAATCTCGAACGAAATCTTTGCCTCTGACTGCATATAGGATCCAAACCCCGACTTGTCGACCACTGGACTCTGAGCACCCAACGAATGTATATTTAACTGCCTACATCGAAACCGACACATTGTTCTTCCACCTCTTCATTTTCTCCTTTCCTTTCTCCTTATCCTTATACTTCTTCCTCTCTTTCTCTCTATCCTCATATTCGTATTCCTCCTGTATTTTTCCATCTCCTCGTTCTCCTTCTCCTGGTCTTCCTCTCCCACCATCTCTCCTTCTTCTCTTCCACCACCCCTCCTCCTCTTCCTCTTCCTTTTCCTCCATCTCCTCCTCCTCCTATTCCTCCTCCTCCTATTCCTTCTCCTCCTCCTCTTCCTTCTCCTCCTCTTTCTCCTCATTTTCCTCCCTCCTCCTCCGCCTATACCTCCTCCTCCTAGTCCTCCTCTTCATCCTCTTCCTTCTCATTGTCCTCCCTCTCCTCCTCCTCCGCCTCCTCCTATTCCTCCTCCTCCTATTTCTCCCTCTCCTCCTATTCCTCCTCCTCCTCTTCCTAAGTCTCCTCCTCCTACCCCCTCTCCCCTCCGCCCGGTTCTTCCGACTGCAGACGTGATCAGGACGTGACAAATCGAAAGTGGATTAATGGGTGGGAGATGCGCAGACGCGGAAGATGGAACTGCTGCTTCTTCTTTTTTCAGACACCGACTAAGGCGGTGATGACGACGACGATGTCAGCAACGACGATAACGATGATGACGACGACGGTGATTATGACGACATTGACGACGACGATGATGAAAATCATACTTGTAAAAAAGTTTTTTATCGTTTTTTATTCTGTCCCAAAATCCGTCGTTTTTTCTTTTTTTATTTTTCACATCGTTATTTTTAAATCGGTTTTTATTTTTTCTTTAACTTTATATATTCATTTACTTACTGTTATTATTTTCCTTAATTTTAATTTTTTTAGATATTTCTTATGTTTTGCGTCAACTCTCAAAGATTCAGCTAACTAAAGTCATTATAATTTCATCGTTTAACATCATCATATAAGAGATAGCCTGCGTGTAGTATGTTCATAATCAAGGTTTTCAAGGTTAAAATGCGGTTTTAGATGTAGAAAAGTCACATTTTTTCCATTTCCGTTTTTTATGGGTTTTTGGCGTTTTTTATTTTTTCGAAAAAACGACGTTTTTTCCGTTTTTATTCCGTTTCCATCGTTTTTTACATCTATGATGAAAATGATGATGATGATGATGATGATGACGATGATGATGATGACGACGACGTTGACTATGATGATGACGACGACGACGATGATGATGATGATGATGATGACGATTATGATGATGATGATGATGACGAGCGGATCCAGAAAGTTTTTGAAGGAGTGGGCAAAATAGTTTTCTTTTTAGTCTGTCACCAAAATGGGATGATAATTATTTTAGTCTTTTCCTCCAAATACCTAAATAGACTAAAATCAACTCCGGTTGTTTTAAATCTGATGACTTTTCTGTTTTTGCTGTTGTCTTTGCTACTTTTCCATCTGATGATGACGTTTTCATGCATGAATTGAAAACCTCAATTGCTGAGGGGGTGGGGTTGGGGTCACGTTCTGTGTAAGTCTCAAATTGGGGGCATGACCGGAATCCCCATCGCCTCTAAATCTGATAACGGTTATGATGATGATGATGATGATGATGATGATGATGATTATGATGAGGAGGATGGTGATGAGGAGGAGGAGGAGGAGGATGGTGATGAGGATGAGGATGAATAATGACGACGAAGATGATGATGCTTTTTCTAAGTCGAATGTTGTGACTATACTGTCCAGCATCAAAGATGTTCGTTCCATCATATGATGACGCTAAAAGTGACGACGATGATAATGATGATGGTGACAGCAACGACGCTAATGATGATGGCAGTGAATGTCGACGAAATAGGGTTAAAAAAACAAGCTGGAGGAAGAAACGAAAGTGACGACGAGATGTTGAGGGAAGGAAACGAACGCCAGGGTTGTAGGGAAGGAAGGAGTTAGAAGTTAGAAAGGTTAGGCAGACAATGAGATGGAAGGAGAGGGATGTAGAGGGATGGGAAGGGGTGGGGAAGGGGAGGGAAGAAGGAAGGAGGGGGTGGTGCGATGAGATTGCGTGACATCTCGTTGCGTTGTCTGATGCCGAGTATACGTGAAGAAAAGCGGGAGTTAGACAAGGAAGGGAGGAGATGAAGGCGGGGTAGGAGTAGGAAGAGGATGATGAGGAGGAGGAGGAGATGAGGAAGACACTGAAACGTGGAGGAAGATGAGGAAGAGAAGGAGGAGGAGATGGAGAATGGTGTTAGGGAGAGAAAGAAGAGATGGAGGAGGAGGAGGATAGGAGGAGAAGGAGGATGGGAGGATGGAGCGAGGATGGAGCGTGGATGGAGCGTGGGTGATGACGATGAGGATGAGGAAGATGAGGAGGAGAAGGAAGAATAAGGAAAAAGAGGACGAGGAGACTTGGTTGCGAAGGAAGCGGACGGGGATAAGAAGAGGAGGAGGAGGAGGAGGATGAGAGGAAGAATGAGGAGAAGAAGAAGGAGGAGGAAGAACCTATTCCGACGTGTATCGGTTCATCGCCCGATGTCGCCATTAACCACAAATTCGTTGCATAATCGTCTCTGACTCTGTCTCTGTCTGTCTCTGTATGTCTGTATGTCTGTCTGCCCCGTCTTCTCTGTCTGTGTCTGTATCTCTCTCTGTCTTTTCTGGCTCTCTCTGTCTGTCTCTGACTCTGTTTCTGACTCTATCTGTCCGTCTATCTGTATGTCTGTCTTCGTGTCTGTTTGTCTGTCTGTCTGTCCAAATAACATCTACTGGAGACGGATGGACGAAGAGATGCAGTGAAAGAAGGAAAGAGAGAAAGTTAGATGGATATCGTTGATATTAAAGTGGACGAATGGTTGATGGGTGGAGGTGAAGTTTATGGCGAAAACATGACGAACGAGAATTGGATTTTTTTAAACTGATTTAATTTATCGATGTTTGAAGTGACACCGTATCTAGAAGTAGGCTATATATAATTATATTATTATAATATATTATATAATAATCGTCAAAACTTCGAAAGTGGAAGGAGGCGAAGGTATAGAACGAGAGGAGGAACAGAGCAAGAGGAGAAGGAGGGAAAAGAGGAAAAAGAGGAGGAGCAAGTGGAGGAATAACTAGAACAAGAGGCGTAAGAAGACAAACAGAACAACAACAACAACAAGAAAAAATTTTAAGGTAGCAATTATAGCAGATAGATGTGGAAGACGAAGCAGAAGAACAGGAAGAGAGAAGCAGGAATTGGGGTGGATGAATAATATTGGAGGAGATGGAATTGGAAGGGGAGGTTGAGGAAGAAAAGCAAATAATAGGAAGAAAGAATCAAATAAGAGGAAGAAGGAAGTAGATACATTATACAGTATATACTGCATTACGCGGGCGAAGACGACGACGAATTGTTTCTGTGCAGAATCGATTCGATACACATCCGAAGCAAGACCGGAATTCACAAAATGTGCCATGATTATTTGCGATTATTATACATCACTGCGGAACAGTGCGGATAGCCTATGTGATTTATTATGTGTATAGTCTTGTGTGCTTATCAAATAGGCTACTTATTGGTCATTTTATATGACTATATATATATATATATATATATATATTATATATTATGTTTATGTAATGTATCAAGCAATTGTAGTAGCCGCAGTAGCTTGATAGATGTGTACTATATATATATATATATATATATATATATATATATATATATATATATATATTATATATATACCCGCTCGTTGCATTCTAAATACATAAAGTTACTGATATTGTTTGCCTAAGCTTATAATAAGTTATATTACATTGTTATCTTCTACAGGGTGTGCCAAAAAAAGTAATCCCCTACGGTCTTTAGCCCATATCTTGGCCAAACATACTAATTTTTACATGAAACTATACAGCCTTAAAGGCAATTCATATTTACGTACAATGGTTCAAATTTCAACAAAATATTTCAAACAGAACAAAATATATATCTCTTTTAGTGAGGCCACCCACCGTTTTTTGACGATTCAAAAACGAAACGCCTTTTTTAAAGATTTTTTGCTAATATCATGGCCAGAAGTAAGAATTTCAAAATGAATCTTTACAGGTTTCTAGACAATTCATAATTTCATATGTACACATGATGGCCAGATTTCATCAAAATATTTCAAACACAACAAAAGTTAAGTCACTTTTAGTGAGACCACCCACCGTTTATGACGACGCAAAAACGAAACGCAACAAAAAGTAACAAAACACGATTTCATTAGGTCTCATCTCAAATAACTGTTGTCAAATGAACTTGATAGCGCATCACAACTTGTGTTCAATGTGCCCACCACCAGTGCCAAAACTTCTTTCGAGTCTCTTTGCAAAGTTCTTGATGGACCTGTTGATTATTCTGACAGATTCCTTATTTACCAATTTGATTGTCATCTTGCTAAGTGCCTTCTCAGTGACGTGCAGCTACGCTGGTACCCTGTTTCTTTCTTAAATAGTATTAATAATGATCATATAGCATAATGAAGACTATTTGAGAACAATTATTTGAGATGAGACTTAATAAAATCGTGTTTTGCTACATTTTTCTGCGTTACGTCTTTGAAACGTCAAAAAATGGAGGGTGGCCTCACCAAAAGTGGTATAACTTTCGTTGTGCTTGAAATATTTTGATGAAATCTGGCCCTCATGTGTACATATAAATTGTCTAGAAACCTGTAAAGATTCATTTCAATATTCTTACTTTTGACCAAGATATTGGCCAGAATAATTGAATTGGTTTTTTGTTACTTTTTGTTGTGTCGCGTTTTTGAATCGTCAAAAAACGGTGGGTGGCCTCACTGAAAGTGATGTAACTTTTGTTCTGTTTGGAATATTTTGTGAAATTGAAACCATTGTACGTAAATATGAATTGCCTTTAAGACTGTAAAGTTTCATTTAAAAATTCGTATGTTTGGCCAGGATATGGGCTAAAAACCGTAGGGATTACTTATTTTTGGCGCACCCTGTAGAATGGAACCATATGCATGCATGAGTGAATAAGTCTATATCTTGTACGCATGTTTGTGCGTGCGTGTGTGCGTGCGTGTGTGTGTGTGTGTGCGTGCGTGTGCGTGTGTGTGCATGTGTGTGTGTGTTCGTGTGTGCGTGCGTGTGTGGGTGTGTTCGTGTGTGTGCATAGACAGTGTCATGCATGATAAATATTTATGGTCCTGTAATAAAATGTGGGCATGTATAGTTTCATACCAGTGAAATAGACACAAAAGTAATATGTGCGTGTGTGTGTGTCTAACCACCATAGCGCTATATAATCGCATATGTATTATGTAGCCTTTGTATGCTGGGCGTTATGTCGGCGGAGGTGTGTGGGGTGGGGGAAGGGTGGTGGGGTAGGGGAGCGTGTATATTACACGACTGATGAGCAATGGTGAGCAGTGGATATATGATTGATGCTCTCCCATCTTCTCGTCCGTTTCTTATTGCTGACTGTGTACTATATATAGATCTAGTCTGTTTCACTGTCCCCCATGCAGCAACGACGACTTATGTAGCCCATAAACACTGCTATGCGTGCACAGTCACGCAAACTCACCCGTTGCTTCAATATATCACATAATTATTATAACAGAACAGAAATATATTTACGAATCTAAATATTTAACTATTATATACAATTATTGAGATAATGTGTATAGCATGATTGCATAATTACATGTATATATTATGTATAATATGTTGTATTATGTTGTATATAATGTATCATGAATATATATATATATATATATATATATATATATATATATATATATATATAGCCTATATATACACATCTCAAAAGTATAGGCCAAACACATAATGTATTGCATCTTATATTAGGCTATAGGTTAGTCCCATCCTGTATCTCTTCAATGTATGAAATGACGCATTGCAAGATATTTTTTATTATTATACGGTATAATCATTATATACAATCATGCCTATATTATTTATATAATTTGAATTGATTTAGATTCTATGGTGTGGGTCTGTCTAATGGGGTTTATAATATTTTGCGCAATATAAATGTGTGTGCGGCAGTTCTGGTTCGTGTGACGTCGTCGATTATTTAGCTCCTGCATGTGGATGGAGCAAGCGATGGGAAGATACGGACTCGATTATTACGTGGCTACAGAGGCTGGTAGCTGCCCGCAGAGAAAGACTTATTGTCTTCTGTCAAGGAGATTCTGAAAGCATCTATCAGACGTCGCTGTACGTGAAAGCCAATTGCATGCAGTCTGGCGCAATATAGAGAGTCTTCCACGCTCTGTCTGCCTAATTATAATCGACTCGTTTGATTTGCTCTCATGCAAGCAGTACAATATCTAACGTCGACTTTTAAAAAATAAATATTCCGGCAGGCTAAGCTTATTCATCAATTTAATTATCTTTATCTCTCAGATCTTTTCCGTAAGCCTATTGGACTGTTTTCCTAGAATTTATAGCTTTGTATTTTTCTGATTATTATCTTGTGAATTATTTGAGAGTCCGCAGGCCTATTATAATAGCCTAAGACTTACGCCCGTACACTGTGGAATTCCTTGCCTACTGCAGAGCAAATTTCTCTGCTTATAAATACTGTAGAGCCTACATCGTTTTAAAACTCAGTTAACCCTTTAATGACCGGCATTTATGTATACCAAAATGCATTGAAAACATATTTAGCTGGTCGTTAAAGGGTTAAGACGGTATAGTTTGATTGAGGCACTGCATGCGTATATAACATATAGGCCTAATTATATGACGAACGGTTGATATGTAAAAATTAATCTGATCTCTATATTTATGTCCAAGGATGTCACTCATAGCTTTTTCCACCTAGATAGAGGTGTTTTCGGACTTGTCTAGGTGCCTTGGTTTTTTGTCCGGATCTAGCTTTTTCTCATGGACGTTTCTCTGACATTTTCAGGTAAATGAAGCTTATGAATTACATACATAGGCCTATTGAATTTAAAGAGTTTAGAAAGACAACTCATGTGCTGAAATGCACATGAGTTTAGGCACATAATAGGCTACGCCGCCTACGAGCCGTAGCCTATGCTTATAATAAACCGGAAATCTTTTACTTCAAGCCTTGCAAGCGCCATCTTTGAACACCGCATGAGTTACAACGTTTCAGTTGATCACAACTATAACGATTCCAATTAGTTTATAAAATCATCGGGGGTCGTCCCATACAATCGCGCCTATTAAATTGGCTTTATTTGCATCATCATTGAGTGCATGCATGTACAGCGACCCACGCATTTCAAATGTCAACGGCATCGCAAGACGTCTCTATAGCAACCGGATTGACATTAATATAAATGATTGACTAGAGCGTGTTCTTCCATTCCGAAAGCTTGTCGGCTGCTTTTTGCCGGGCAGTTCACCACGTGACCATTCTATGGCTACACAAAGGACTCTCGACACGAAACGCCTAAGCCTAAACTGGCGCTAAATAAGCTGGCGACGGCTAATCTTGTTTATACGCGAAATGGCTTGATTGGCTTCATGTACTTAGGATATGCGTAGAGCCTACACAGTACACACGTCACTCGAGTTCAATATATTACTTCGGAGTTCTGACGTCAGGAGTTTGTATTCCACGTGATATGTACTTCTCGTTTCCAATTTTTCTTTACGGCAATACATTGCAGAATTGACTGAAGTGGTAGGGGGTCTCTTTCCCTAAGGGAGCTAGGTGGAACTGGAAGTAGGGAAGAAGGGTGGAGTGCAGGGAATTGTGGAGGGGAGGAAATTTGGATGAATGAACGTCACTGTCCTTCGAATTGCAGACGATTTCTCTGAAAACGACAATCAGGTTGGCCGTTGGCGTACAGCAGTGACAGATAAAAATCGCATTGGATTTAGTAAGAACAAATAGACCAAAAATGGGTTTTCGCCATAGGACTACCAGCATCATTTCTTAACGACTATTCGGTTGCTGATGATGTAAAATGAACACTTTAATATCGAAAGCAAGTCACGTTTCGTTTTGTAAGAAACCTGGATTCAATTCTGTGATGAAGACTTTTATTGTCAACCCACGAGTCACGATCCATATTATAGTCTATTTATTTAATTGATTTCTCACTTGGATGCACATTTACATTGCACAGTGCACCCCCAGTAACCTGGCGCGATTACTTGGCTCCTCCACTGTTATTCAGAAATTTCAACATTGCTATTCCTTTAATAAGCGGAATCGATAGCCTATGTCGTGCGCGCGTGCGCAGTGGGTCGGGTCACTAAAGGTCGATAATACCAGAATTGTAAACACGCAACGCGTGAGTCCTAAGTTTGCGAAGTTTTGACAATTGCAATCAATCAATAAACTTAGAAATTTGAATTTCTTGGTACGATTCATGTTCTCCGTGTTTGATGCAGCAACAGCTGCACTTCCGGTAGACGTGACCTATGTAGGTCAAAGGTCACTGAGTTGTCGAACCCGCTTATTACGCAAGCATAGACCTACTTGATATGTAGTTTTTATGAGTAGGCCTATATAGGCTATACTAGGTCTACCTTGTGAAAGTGTTGTACTTAGGCCTATCGCTATCTAAATCACACGAACACGTTCGTTTTAAGACATAATTATCTCCACTGCTTTATAAAGATAAAAAAGAATAGGCCTACTCTTTATTTTGAATCTTTAAACATGTCTTCAATGCTTTCCCGGAAGTCAGCATTAGCATTTTATTTACATGGCGACGTCCTTTTGTCGACTGCTACCGCAATGGCTATTCTTATGCAGCCCGGTGCGATTGTGCTTTTCTTCAGGACGCAATGGTGGTGGCTCATTTGAAAAACATAGATTGTCGTCTCGCAATTCGTTGTAGCCAGTGGCGCCGACTGGTGACGGCCGTCGTTGCTGCAGTTGAATACAGAGATCGGATGGAACACTTAAAAGTCTATGCATCTCGTCGTAGTAGTCCCACGTTCTCCGCAAACCACTATGCTCCACACGGTTCCACGTCCATTGCTATCCACTCTGTTCCACACGGTTCCACATCCACTGCCATTCACTTTGTTCCGCATGGTTCTACGTTCTTTGCCACCCACTCTGTTCCACATGGTTCTACGTTCTTTGTCAGCCACTCTGTTCCACACGGTTCTACGTTCTTTGTCACCCACTCTGTTCCACGTGGTTCCACGTTCTTTGCCACCCACTATGTTCCACACGGTTCCACATCTCTTTATAATGTGAACTCTGTTCTGCGTTATTTTATGTTCAATAAAAATAACCTGTAGCCTACTGCTTTGTATTGTATTGTGCTAGGCTACATATATGCTGTGCTGTTTGTAGGCCTAAGCCTATTGTATTGCTTTGCATTGTATTATAACGTGCTTTTCTGCATTGTTTAATTGGTTTTGTGTTGTGTTGTATTGTATTATGCCGTATTGCATTGTATCGTGTTATGCTGTGATGTTTTGCACTTTTTCGCATTGTATTCAGTGTATTGTATTACATGGTATTATTGTATCGTGTCATGCTGCTGTTTTTTTTATTGTATTGTATTGTATCGCATTGTAATGTACGCTATAATTGTATTGTATTGAAAGCCATAGCACCAAATCATCAACAGGACTCCATACATAAGACTTATAGGCCTATTATCCGCCTATAACCTTACATGAAACATTAGAGAGACACCATATCAAAAGAACACTCTGACTATAGTCTATCTATCAGAATATCTTGCTTTAAATGCCTTCATGCCAGTAAATAAAATGCAGTTCTCTACTCAGATTTCGTTCCTCTGCGCGGGTCACTGGTTGCCGAATCTAACGCCATGCATGAACCATGCAATGGTTTCAAGTGTACATAGTTATAAAAACTGCAATAGCGAAAGGGTATAGGGAACAGGGCCGTATTTACTTTGGTGGAGGCCCATGTGCACCGCTGTGGTGGAGGCCCAATGGGCATGGGATATAAAAATTGCAATTTTAATGGCGACGTACCACAGCAATGCCGTATACATTGAATATAGGAATATAATAGTCATGCAGGCTTTTTAAGGCACATGATATGCTTGATGGCTTGGTGGAATTTCTCAATGAGCATAGTATTCAATTGTCAAATTGCGCGGTCAATCTTATGACAATGCTCAGAATGCTGCTGCCATGAGTGGACGCTATAATGGCCTTCAGGCAAAGGTGTCAGCAGAAAACAAACTTGCAGCATGGATTTCTTGTACAGGTTATTAACAAAATATACATTTACAATACAATCTACAGTAAATGACTACCATTTTAATTCATCATACAGAACTTTCTACCAGTCATTGATCAGTTTGTCAGTGCTTTGCAACACCGGCTTTGTGCGTACGAGCTGGTTTCGTCTCGGTTTGGCTTCATATAATTATACGCAAACTGAATGTACTGTCATCACAAGAACTACAGGCAGCAGCATCAAATCTTGTCGGGGTGTACAAAGATGACCTCGATGAATGCTTTGGTGATGAACTTGTGCAGTTTGTTGATTTTGTGGAAACATTCAAGGCCGAACAAGCTCTGGATGTTTCTCTCGAGAATTTCATGTATCAGCTGATACATGAAAAACACGTTCAAGGATCATTTCCTAATGTGGAGATAGCACTCCGCATGTAGGCTATCTGGTGCTCATGTTACTGAACTGTAGTGCGGACAGAATTTGCCAAAAAGAAAACACGCAAAGTTTCACTAATTTGACATGACTTCATAACCAAGAGAAACTAATTTCTGACCTTGCAGGCTTTAACGTTTGTTTCAGTTGTTTCTTTTCTTAAAATATTTGCGTGAAATTGTATGTGTGGCCAGTGCACAGTGCTTAAAAAGTCTGTAAAAAATTCTTGCTTGTGTGGTGGAGGCCCCTATGTGGTGGAGGCCCGTGTGCACTGGCACCTTGTGACCATCCCTAAATACGGCCCTATTAGGGAACATTTATAGAGCGCCCAAATTCGACATGAATCTATTTGCATCGGTTTTAAGGAAGCCTCTTATGCACTCCCATGATGCTTTGCGTGAGCATACGCTGAACAACGACAACCATGGAGGAGGATTAAGAGGGGATGGGGTAGCATTGGTAGAATGAGGCATGGAGGTCTGAATATAGGATTCCATGAATGAGGGGACGGGGCGAGGTGCGTGTGGACAAAGCGCGGGAAACTCCCTTTAAGTGTTGGACGCCGCATTTGACGGGAGGGGTAATTTCCCTCGTGTATCGGGGGTCGACGTTCAGGCACACCCCCCAGATAGAGCCCAATGACAGGCTGCAGCCATTGAGGGATGCCCCTCCCCCATAGAGTCGTGTACGCCAAAGAAACTCGGAAGTGAATGATAAGTGTTGTGAAGTCAAAGCATCTGTTGGTGAATGTTCAACCAGAGAGATAGATAGGTCAATAGGTCATGATACGAATCACTATATATATGTATATATATATATGTATATATATATGTATAATTGTATATGTGTGTAAGAAGGAGGGTAGGGTAATAACTCTCTCTGTCTTTGTCTGTCTGTCTGTCTGTCTGTCTGTCTGTCTGTCTGTCTCTGTAGATCCATTGGCTGGTAAATAATATAATTATTATGGTAAGTATATAATTATGCAGGCTGGTATACGTATACGCAAGTAGATTGGCCATAAGTGTATCGATTGTAAGTATGTAGATAGGTTGCTTGGTTGGGAGGAAGCTATAGGTGTGTGGGGAGGTGAGTATGTAGGTAGTTAAAGCCCAAGTTTGGTGTGGGCGTGGCTTAAAACCCAAGGTTGGTCCCAGTATTCTCACCTATAGAGACCGGCTTGTCAATCAGCGTCTGATGCAAGTGCACATGAGAACACTGACCAATGCTATGGATAAATATATTATAGCCTATCTAACCAGGGTGAGGAATTGTCTATAGACTTCCCTGAGCGGGGTACCTTATGCAGATTAGCTTCGCGTATACGGTCTGTGTGACGCATAAGCCAGGTAAACTTGTTTACCCTCTAATACAATTGACCATCGTGCCCCCAAGGTTCTTGATCGTGCCCTGAAATATTCTGCTGGCAGGGGTGGGGAATTGTTACATACATAGTGTATACGCAAGGTTCTTTCAATACACGTGTGTCTATAGATCTTGGTGTATACGCATAATTTATGTGTGTATATAAATATGTGTATACGCAGGTATACAGGAACTAGCTAATCTACCTATAGGACTCCACGCAAGCCAGATAAGCTGGTGGACAGTTGGCCTAGATTATGCCCAGGGTCTAGCTATACCAATACCAACGGTCAGAGAAATGACCCTAATACTTATACCTGTCAGCCAAACAATGGAGCAGCAGATGTGCATGGTCATTGCAGTAAACACGCGATTGAATTCATTGTGCATGGTGTGGGAGTAGTTGTACGAAGCTGGAGCTGAAAGGGTTGAACAATGCTAGTGTATGCATGCTCATTATCATAGCAATAGGCACCACTTTCTTATTTGGAGGGGTTCCAGTTTCCTTTACACACTGGCAGCTTCTATTGCAATGGGCCCCATGCATGCCTATCTAATGCAACGTAATATAAATATGTAACGTAATACAAACAGCTTCAATACAAACAGCTTCGGTTGATTGTAATGCAACAATGATACAAGTTTGTCTACGGGTGATTATATAAATGTATATATAAATGCATATATAATTATACATTATACAATACATATAGTCTTAGTTGAAAATATATATTGAGTGCCTCTGATTAGATTGTACTGTGAGAGGCGCTTTATAACTGAAAAATAGTATAGTATAGTGTAGTCTAGTCTAGTGTAGTGTGGTATAGTGTAGTATAATATAGTATAGTATAGTATGGTATAGTATGGTATAGTATAGTATAGTATAGTATAGTATAGTATAGTATAGTATAGTATAGTAATAGTATAGTATAGTACAGTATAGTACAGTATAATAGGTCTATAGCATATGGCATGGTATAGTATAGTAGGCCTATAGTATATACTATATAGGCCTATACATAATATGACTAAATTTATTTCGCTATGCAACAGATTGCTAAACTTGACCTCGCTGCACTTGCAATTGAATTCCACGGTTTCCTAAAAATACTCAGGCGCTATAGAAATTAACGAATGAACATATACATTCTGCACACACACCATAACCACGGCACACTTTCAGAGTAGTCTAAATAGCCTACAAACATGTATACAGATAAGTTGGTGTACAGTCGACCTAGATTCTTCCCTTCCCCCTCCCTTGAGGCATAACTTCAGACTCAATTGAGAAGCCCGACAAGGTCTAGCTGAGGAGGAGGCTCGGAAGAACAAAACAATTCCCCCACCCCTGCCAGCAGAATATTGCATTTGCAGGGCTCGATGGTCAGCTGTATTAGGGGGTATAGCGTATACAAGTTTACCTGTCCTAGGGCTTATGTGTCAGCCAGATTTCGAACCCATGGTCATTGGCCGCAGATCTCCGTAGCCACGCCTATAAATTTACATTCTTCGGAGAGAAGAAACTTGGCCTTTAAGCATGTAGTTATTATTATTATTTATTTATCATCATCATCATCATCATCATCATCATCATCATCATCATCATCATCATCATCATCATCATCATCATCATCATCATCATCATCATCATCATCATCATCATCATCATCATCATCATCATCATCATCATTGAATGGCCTTTAAGTGGGTGAGTTTAATTCCATACCAAAAGTTTGATATGCGTTAATGCACATTGCATGCAGTGTGTAGCCTACATCAAAGAGAACGTGGACCATCACCGGATCGCTGCTTGCTATTCTTCGTCTTGAGAGAAATTCCGATCGGCGACGCTATAACAAGGCGCAACAGAAGCTGCTCGAAGGAAGGAAAGAAGAAAGGAAGGAGGTTGGCGAGTGTGGAGAACCGTGATACCTCGTCAACGCTCTTTCGATGACGCAGGTCAACAGGTTTTGCAAGGTATCACGGCTCACTGCACGTGCCACATACGTGCACAACCATCAATCGCAAGAACAACAGCAGCAGCAGCAGCAGCAGCAACAACAACAACATCATCAGCAAGTTATCCGAAGCGTGTCATCTCTCATCTTTCTCAACAGTCGGTCCATAATGGAGTCCCATGTAATTTTTATATATATATATTATATATATATATATACATGCATAACACACAAAAATATATATACACAAATATATAATGTATATAAATATACATAAATACATTATATATAATCGTATACAATACATTGGCATAGACAAACACTTTGTCAAGCAGAGCATAAGTATTTGCATATAGAGAGTGAATTTCAGGTTGTTTTCAAGATAATCTTAAACATATATGCGCATATACACCGTGATTCAAAAAAAGTAAGCCAAATTGTTTTTCGTATATCTCTAATGCCTGATAACATATCAAGCTAAATGTTTCCAAATATTTAGATAATTGGACCAAGAATATGATTCCAAAATTTCATGAGATAAAGTTGAACGGATAAAAATATATGAATATTTAAACTTTATATACCAAAATTGCAGTTTACAAGCAATTTTCTGTCAGATTCAATCAACTGTTTCCTTATTATCTCCAATGCCTGCTGATTAATCATTCTAAAATTTTCCAGATATGTAGAGAATTGAACTAACAATATGACCCCAACAGTATGGTTTGATTATTTAATTAAATAACATGGTCAAAATGTCCTCCTCCTGCTTGCACGCAAGTCTGGAGGTGCTGGCGCCATTGCACAGCAACGTCGATTATCCTCTGATCCAGGCCATCCCACACTTCCAACAAGCGTTGCTTCCGATCGTTTAGGCTATATCATGGATTGTTGTCTGCTAGACTCAGTCTTGCATCACGCTCCACACTTTATAGTCGACAGGATTCAAATCTGGGCTGTTCGGAGGCCGTAATGTTGGAGAAATGAGGATTGTTAGCATTTCAATGGTTTCTGTGGGCTGGCGCTGTTCTGTTGAAAAAGAAAACAGCCTTCTGTGGCTAAAGATTTCTGATAACAGGTGGAATAGGTTGTTACAGCAGAACATTGCGATAATATACTCCGTCGATTTTACTCCAGGGTTCCCTGAAGACCAATATTGGGAACTATCAAGCATCGAAACCGCAACGAACACCATAACCGACTTGCTGAAAACTGAAATTTCTGGTGATGAAGCTGAAATATCCATATCTTTCTATCCGTTCAAATTTATGACATGATATTTTGGAATCCTATTCTTGGTTCCATTCTCTAAATACCTGGAAAAGTTTAGTAAGATTAATTATCAGGCATTGGAGATATAAGAAAAACAGTTTAGCTTACTTTTGATTGAATTCTGACAGAAGATTGCTTGTAAACTGCAATTTCGGTATATGAAGTTTAAAGATTCATATCTTTTTATCCGTTCAACTTTTTCTCATGAAATTTTGGAATCATATTTTTGGTCCACTTCTCTAAATATTTGGAAAATTTTGGCATGATATGTTATTAGGCATTAGAGATATATGAAAAACAATTTGGCTTACTTTTTTTGAATCACGGTGTACATGTATACGGTTTTATGCCGAATCGACATAGTCATGTTACTCATGCAGCAGGTAAAATGTATCCTGTAGATGATGTACAATAATGTATATATGTAGTAGACAACATTGCTATAGACACAATATATACTGGATCTATTTATGTGTTATATAGGATAAATGTATACCGTATCTCGTGATTACAAAACAATGTCAGCAGATTGAGTTTAGCGGGGGCCGAACATAATTCGACAGAAGACAAATAATGGTAGGGAACAATACATCAGGAAACAATACACGGAAAGAATACATGAGTGGAATAATGCATTTGCCCGTAGATCACACTACGACAATCGTCCGCGGATAATTCAAATATCGCAGAAGCGATGAAAACCGCCTATAATAAATAAATCCCTTTCATCACAGTTTAGTAACATGACATTCGCCATAAACTATTATTATTTAAGACGCTTTGTCACTGTACACCGTAAGTTTCCGGACAAATTGCATTCAATTCCAGGACATTCACGTCAACACTAAAGCTAATAATCATGGTAATATTCCGGTAAATTATTATCGCTGATAAATTGTCGGTAATGATCGGGAAATTGGCGTCAGAAATTAGTTGAATTGCGCCCACTATATAATCACTTTAACTTGTTTTAGATTCGCAGCAAAAACATCTGAAGTTCGCCTTAAATAAAAACACGTGGCGTTTCAGCCATAAATAATCGGGGACAGTTGATAAGAAAATTGGACGCCTGTGGCTTTACTGAAAAAGATGTGACAACTCTGTTGTCTGTTGACGGATGATTTACCGGTAAATTGCGGACAATTTCTAACGGTGTGTTTTTAAAAATTCGCCTACATAAAATAAACCTAAGCACATATATATATATATATGTGTAATTTTGTGTATATATATAAGTATTGTTCTATATATATACATATATGCACATAATTTTAACATGAGTATATAAACTTATACATGTTCAAAATTATGTATATGTGTATATATAATCTATAGGCTTAAATGTAGCCTATATGGAACAATACCTTTGATATAAAATGTACAAACATATAAGAAAACTTATGCTCACAGTATATATATATATATAGACACATTTCCGCGCATATACAGATAAATATCGTACGTAGATCTATAGAATTGAATATACACTGTATTTTACTCTACGTGCGCATAAATTTTGATGTTTCTCTGTGTGTGTGTGTGTGTGTGTGTGTGTGTGTGTGTGTATGTGTGTGTATGTGTGTGTGTATGTGTGTGTGTGCATGTGCGTATGTGTGTGTGTGAATCTATAAAATACAATTGTTTTGTCGAGAGTGATGTTGTTGCTTGGGCGGGTTAACGACAAACGTTTGTGCGTCTTTTCGTTTCGCTATTACGATCCTGAATCTCGATAACCATGTTATCACTCAGACGCCATAAAACGAGAAAGACGTTTTATGCGGAGCTACTTCTGTCTGTCTGTCTGTCTTTATGTCTGTCTGTCTGCCTATCCCTTCTCTCCCATTCACCCTTTTCTTTCGACACTTTGAAATCTATTTACGGTCGGTGTGAGCGCCGGGTATTATACATGTAATACATGCAGGGACTTAAATTTGTCTGACACTGGGGACTGGTCGAACCCCCAACTCTTCACTTTTTATTATAAACGTTTATGCTGGGGTTATGACTTAGCCCAGTGGTATTGGCAAAAACCTACACTTCTTTATTCAATGTATTTTAAAAATGTTATTGTTATTTATTGATGTTGAGCAACGACAGAGATTTATACGCGTGGCTGGGGATATAGTCAATTTGCGTTTAGAAGGGCATAGGTAGAAGGAAGGGACGCGATCGCAAGACCAAGAGTGCTCACAGAGAAGAGCTGCCAGAATGGTCAAGATGATATAGCATTTTAGCTGAAGTACCCGTCGTTGCCCGGGGAAATTATAGAAAATAGACTTGAACGCACGACAAAACAGACGTGAATCGGATATATTATTGACGTTCCGACTCCGCCAAATTGAAATCGTTTTTTAAATTTTTGTACTTAAGCCCAATACAGCCCCTGCAACGGCTGAAAAAGTAATCTAAAATGACATGAAAACAATGGACAATCTGTCTGTGAGAATTGAACCCCTAAACAGTAGCAATTGCGTGCACGGTCCTCCAATATAAAGCCGATCCTGCATGCCCTCAAAGAAAGCTCTGTAACGTTTCTCCGTGAATTAAGCTGTCCACATCAACAGTATAATTTTTTATGCGTATATCCCTAGCCTCTGCGTCACTGCAGCAATCCTGTCGACCCTCCGCTGCATGCTCTCCATGCACCACAGTCCACAGGTCTTCTAAGTATCAGTCGCATACATGTATTTTCCCTTCTTTCAACCGATGCCCCGTTTCATGGTAATTAAACAAGTAAAGGTTTTAGGTTCCACTGCAATCTAATTATCTAAATGTCGCGCTCGTCTCGTGCAGAGATAATTATATATATATATATATATATTTATGTATATAATGTATATTATGCATACGTATATATATATAAATGTATATATACAGAGGCAACAGAGACGTACAGAACGAGTGGCAGCCAAGCAACCGGACTGACATCATTGAACACAACACCTAAAAGCACGGAATATCGGAGGTCTAATAATTATAATATCCGATAGTCTAATTTTTTAAATTAAACACCTTTTTACATTTTCTTTTAAAAAATTATAGAAAAAATGTTGCACTGTAAAAAGGTGTTTAATTCAGAAACTTAGTTTATATAAATACATGTAAATAATATATATGCTTTAATTAAAAAAACCAATCATAATATAACATTACTGTAATTAAATTTAAGTATGTATTTGTATTAGTATGATATATGTGTACATATATATATGTGTACATATATATATATAGATATATATATATATATGGACATTTTAGTTTGCAGTTTTATACACAAACAGGTCAGTTCTGTGTGAATGTTTGCAGCTCAGTTATGTGTGAATTATTGCAGCTGTAGGTCTAAAGCAGTATTTTGCAGTAGTCAACCGATTGGAATAATTTACCCTGGTAAGGAAGAGAAGGTGCATGCACAGTTATAAAATTCCTTAAATGAAGCCGTGATATATATATACAATACATACATACATACATACATACATAGTTTACATACATACATAGTATTACATACATATATACATACATACATAATATTACATATAAGTATATATGTGCATACAATTATACATATACAATACATAATATTATACATGTATAATACATGTATGCGGCAGAAAGGATACTTCGCCCCTTTCTGCCACTTCGCTGCGTCCTCTTAGGTCCTCTGATCGGCTTGACCTCTTTGTCCCGCGAGTCAGGACCGCCATGACTCAATCCAGATCATTTGCCTGCATTGGACCTCTCTATGGAATGGGCTTCCCCCCATCAGTTCGCTCTGCCATTCTCTCTTGTAGTGTATCCTCGTCTTTCTCTCGTCTAAAAACTTTACTTTTTTCACGGGGTTCAACGCACTGGGACTCTGGGAGCGCTTCTGAATCTTGCTGCGAGAAGCACTTTATAAATGGCCATATACAATACAATATACATATTACATACTACATATTATATACCAATAGGGCTTTACGTAGGTTATTTTATATAGGCTATAATTATACATATGTATATAAAATTTTGCGACACGATATGCTTGCGCATAATTGCATGTAATGAATACGTGTATATAAACACACACCGCACTGACACAATGTATAAACTAAAATAGATGTCGTCTATGATGTATTGTATATTTCTAAGAAGGTGGGGGGGGGCATGTTAGCCCATCATGCCGGGCGGAATTGCGCCGTGGATTTATGCCCCATGGTGCCAATTACCGCCTTTCAAAGACCTGATGGACCATCGATCACATGATAGAGCCACTGTGACGCCTGTAGCGTGTAAGACGAAGTGCAAGTCGTATACATGCGCGCCACGCAGCGACGGCCGATGTAATTTTATGATGTCACGTTGTTTAGGGTCTGATTATTTGTCAGACACACAGGTCATATTTACCAGAAATATCGCTCAAGTCTTCGTTTTTTAGTGGACTTGGAAGTTCGAAGAGATTACATAAAAGCTTTGCCCTTTTGCCCCAGATTTACCCCAAATATAGGGCCTATATAGCCTAGCTATCAATCACTGGTGATGTTGCCATAGGTGCACATGCTGAATTTGAATGGAGAAGAAGGAATAGGAAGAGTACGAGGAGGAAGAGTAGAAGAAGGATGTGATGCAGTTTTGAGGGGTCTGCATTAGCAAGTTATGTATGTCACAGTATGTGCACTTGCTTATAGCGCCCCTTCAAGCTCTCTGCTCAGTTTTTTCTTACTGGCGTATGGCTTCCGATTGGTTGTCTGTTAACAAAATTACGAAAGTTACGAAACACTTACAGTATTGCCCGGAGCTACCTCTTAGATCACTGCCCAATTTTGCTCAGGAGCTTCGACACCCTGGCCCGCTATTTGTTAGAAGATGTTCACACTGGCCTGCCACTAAAAAAGGTTTAAACGTACAAAACATGAAACATTATTGTATTATTCAAAAATGATTCGTCCAATCGCTTGGAATCGGACGATGATTTCATCCCGCAGCCAGTTTCGCGAAAACACGATTCTGCAACGTTTATTTAATTTCGCGACATGTCCGACCTAATGAATGGATCGACCATGGACGACATACAACTGCTAGAGGGTGCTGACGTTTGTGGACCGCGTCCATTTTATATAGCGCTATAATTGGAACGGCGTTTCTTCGCTAACCTCGACATTGTCGACACTGAACCAAAGTCACCTTTGCAAATCGTGTTACAAGCTATTCTTGAAGAAAAGAAAAGAATTACTCTGTCTTATACCGTGTAGTAGAATCGTGCCCCTAGACTAAATCAATCTTATGCATTCACTTATAATATTAGTTATCTGCAGACGTTGTAACAATAGCGTTTTATGAATATTCATTGACATCGCGGCATGCTTTGATGATTTTGCAATCCACATTGGAAAGGAATCTATAAGCTTACAGAATAACCTGTTCATATAATTATATAGATGCATAACGATTAGGCCTATCTTTCGTGTGTGTCTTGTTTAGGTGTGTTGCATATATAATGTGTGTATATATGTATTTATATAATATACATGTGTGTATAGAATTTGACTCTTTGCAAGGGTCATGCAACAGTGCTTCTTTAACAAAGAACACGACAGATGTCGTGCCTAGTACCCAATGAAATTGCATACTTTTAAGTGGCGCTATACATTTTACAATGTGCCAGTCGTCAACCCTATTGAGACCTCCTTTCTTCTGATCGACGAAATGGCGCTACATAAGTTCAGCCGAGTCCATTCTGGGATCAAGGGGAGGGCGAAAAAGAGCGAGAGAAGAACAGAAGGAGGACGCATGGAGAAGAGGAGGAGGAGGAGGAGGAGGAGGAGGAAGAACGGAATAGAAAGAGGATTCGGCCTATAAGAAAGAGAGCAGGAAGATTAAAAAATTAATGGATTATTTATGAAGAAGAAGAAAATGCAAATAAGAGAAAGAGGGAAAAGAAGAAGAGGAGGAAGAGGAAGAGGAGCAAGAAGAGAAGTAGGAGGAAGAGGCAAGAATAAAAAAAGAGAAGCAAGCACAGGCGGAGTAGCAGGAAGACGAGGACGACAACGAAGAGGAGGAGAAGAAGAAGAAGAAGAAGAAGAAGAAGAAGAAGGAGGAGGAGGGGAGGAGAAGGAGGAGGAGGAGGAAAAGGAGAGGGGAGACATAAGAAAATTCGGAGGAGATGAGGAGGAGGAGAAGAAGAAGGACGAAAGTACGAATAGGACGAGGAGGAGGAGGAGGAGGAGGAAAAAAAGAGGGGAGACATAAGAAAATTCGGAGGAGAGGAGGAGGAGAAGGAGAAGGACGAAAGTACGAATAGGACGAGGAGGAGGAGGAGGAGGAGGAGGAGGAAGCGCGGAAGAGATCCTGGATGATAATTACTTTCAATTTGTCGTTCTGGTCAATGATTTTCAATGCATGAATCTCTGTCTCTGTCTGTCTGTCTGTCTGTCTGTCTGTCTGTCTGTCTGTCTCTCCTCTTTATTTCCTATATTCAATCTCGTCAGTCGCACGAGACAGTGCCCCCACTCAATCGCGGCTGATTCCATATTTCTTCTTCTCCTACCCCTGGGCCCTGGACATCCTTCTCCTTCTCTTCCCAATCCTCCTCCTCCTCCCTTTGACTTCCTTCGCTTCCTCTTCCGCAATTTCCTTTCCTCTTTCTTCTCGCTTTCTTCCTGCTGCTTCTCTTCGTCTTCCTCTCTTAATGCTCCTCCTCATCCTCCTGCTCTCTCTCCTCCCTATTCTCCTCCTCCTCCTCTTTCTCGTCCTCTTCTTCCTAATGAACTTCCGCCTCCGCCTCTTCCTACACTCACTCCCTATATTTTCCTCCTGGTCATCCTATATTCTATTCTTGCTACTTCTCATTCTTCTCTAAGTTCTCTTCCTTCTCATTCTTCTCTTCCTTCTCCTCCTTCTCTTCCTTCTCCTTCTTCTCTTTCTTCTCCTCCTTCTCTTTCTTCTCCTTCTTCTCTTCCTTCTCCTCCTTCTCTTTCTCCTCCTTCTTCTCTTCCTCCTCCTCCTACTACTTCTTCCGCTTTTCCTCCGTCTCCTTCTCTTCCGTCATCTCCTCTTCCTTCCACCTTTTCTCTCACTCCTCCTCCTCCTCCTCCTACCCTCTTTATCCTTCTCCTGCTTCTTCTTTCCATTCCTTTCTTCTTCTTATGCTACATGTTTATATATTATACTACCTGTCCTCCGTCTCTTCCTAATCCTCCCTTTCATAGTCCTCTTCCTTTTCATCCTCATTCTCCTCCTCCTCGTCCTCCTCCTCCTCGTTCTCCTCCTCCTCCGCCTCGTTCTCCTTCTCCTCCTCCTCTCTTGAAAATAGAAACACACGAAATGATGTTAGAATTGTTGCCACGTGCAAAGTCCATTGAAATACATAATGCATGAAGTGTGTATGTAAGCCGGAGATGGAATGCATGGGTGGTGGTCGTGGTGGTGGTGGTGGTGGTGGTGGTGGTGGTGGTGGTGGTGGTACTGCCAGACAGAAACAGAGAGACTGAAATACGCGAGATGACAGAGAGATACAAGGACAGAGGCACACAGAGAGACAAGGACAGAGAGAGAGATATAGACAGAGGACCATATATATATACATATATATATATATGGTTCTCTCTGTGTATATATATATATGTATATATATATATGTGTATATATATGTGTATATATGTGTATATATATGTGTATATACATGTATATATACATGTACATGTATATATACATGTATATATACATGAGGGAGAGAGCCGTATAGTCGGTCGTCGAATGAATAATATGTCGATTGCGAATCAGTGACGCGTTCAGATAATTCTCTTCATTGCTTCTCTTTTCAAGTGACCGACGCCAGAGGGCCAGGCGGGAGAGAAGAAGGCATTTCGGAGAGGACAAAGAGAGGGAGAGGAAGACATAAAAAGAGACAAAGTGACAAGGGGAAGGGGTGAGAAAGAGACAGACAGATACACAGAAAGACAGACAGACAGACAGACAGAGAGACAGAGAGAGACAGAGAAAGAAGAAGAGAGAGGACAAGGCAGAAAAAGTGACACGAAGGCAGAGAAGAAGATAGGGCTGGAAGAGGATGATTGTGGAGGAAAACCTGGATGGTGGATAGGGAAACATGGAAGACGAGATATATACAGAGACAGAGATGAGAGAAGAAGGGTTAAGAGTGGTCTAAAATAAGTAAGCTTAGAGGTAGAGAGTATAGAGAAAGCTGGACAAATTTGAAGCACACAAGAAAAAAGATATACAGGGTGGACAAAAAAACTAGGTTTTTGGTCAATATCTTGGCCAAAACGGTGGGTGGCTTCACTAAGAGTGATATAACTTTTGTTCTGTTTGAGAAATTTTGATGAAATCTGGCCATCATGTGTAGATACGATCTGTCTTTAAGCCTGCAAAATTTCATTTCGATATTCTTACGTCTGGTCAAGATATTGGCAAACATCCTAGGGGGGTCTTTTTTGGCGCACCATGTATATTTATTTATTTACTTAGGCCCAGTGGTGTAGTGGGGGGAACGCGGGGGAACGCCGTTCCCCCACTTTTTTCCAGGGATAATGGAATATTAATAATAATACCACTAATAATAATATTATTATAAAGAGCGTTCCCCAACTTCATTTTTTAGGACTACACTACTGCTTAGGCCCATATAAGACAAACAGAGATAGAGGCAGAGAGAGAGTGAGAGAGAACACACAGAGAGAGGGAGATAGAGAGGAAAAGGAAGAGAGGAATCGGAAGAGAGAGATAGATAGAGGGAGAGAGACAAGCAAACAGACAGACGGGCAGAGAGAAGCTAAACAGGGACAGAACGATTAGCTTCTATCCTTGGATGTCTTTGTCTCGACATTTACCGGACGATAAATGAGACTGAAACGACCGAATATAATTACAGGAAAAGACAGCAGAGGAGACGGACTGACGGAAAGTGATTCGAGGGAGAGTCAGAGGCGGAGGGAGAGGGGAGAGAGGGAGATGGAGAAGGAGAGGGATATGAAGAAGGAGAGGGGATGGAGAGGGAAGGGAGGGATATGGAGATGGAGAAGGAGAGGGCGAGAGGAGGTCACCGGAGATGAGGTAGGAAGAGAATAGGAAGAAGAAGACGAGGATGGATGATTAAAGTTGGACTGATTAAAGACCAGATTGTGGCGGTCGTCTAGGAGACTGCATGCGGATGATGATGTCCGAATATCCATGGAGCATGGATGGATGGAAGGAAGGAATGGAGGTCATATCATATCATATTTCGGAGTTTGATTAGAATCAGTTTTAAAATAATCTTCCTCATGTACTTGTCTTTAATCCAGTCTTTTCTCGCCAAGGTCGATTGCATTTGGAACGCTTCTGACTTCTGAGGAGGTCATTGCAGGGCTTTTAACGATGCTATACATGCATGTAGTTGTATTGCATTGATTCTATTGTATTGTATTGTAAATGACCGTTATTCATAAAGCGCTCTTTCAGAAGCGCTCCAAGTGCGACCGAACCAGAGAGAAAAGGCAGGAACTGAGGCGAGAGAAAAATGAGGAAAAGTCTAGTTCATATAAATAGTCGTTAATACAAGAAGAATAATTTCAGTGACTTTTTATCAAGGGCCTACCGCCAACTGCCTTTGTCGGACATTGCCTCCACAGTGCACCCTACAGACGAGGATAGCGAGAAGAAGAAAATGGGAAGCTGAAATGTGAGACCAAACGCGATCAGCGAAGAAATGGAAGATGAAGAGGAAAGGGACGTGTCATTATAAGAGATGCTGATGGAAAAGAGCGGCAGGTAATAAACGATATGAAAGACAGGGTTAAATAATTATAAGAGGCGGAAAGAAGCTGGGACATGAGATGGAATATGAGAGAGGGAGTGGAGTATATGAGAAGGAGAAGGGAGAGACGATGGAAGATGGCATGGAAGTGGGAATGGGAAAAATGTTGTGGACGATGATGAGGAGGAGGTAGAAGAGGGGAGAGTAATGGAGAAAATCGAATATAGTCTTGTTGTTCGTAATGGATGGAATCTGGCATTTCTATTTTCTGACGTCGGAAACAGTTTCATGTAATATGCTTGCATTCATTTCAGGCCACAGCAAGCTTATAGTTAATTCATTGAATCTGTCTGTCTGTCTGTCTCTCTCTCTGTCTCTCTCTCTCTCTCTCTCTGCATGTTTGTCTCTTTCTGTCTTTTCTGTCTCTTTCTGTCTCTCTATGACTGTCACTGTCTGTCTTTCTCTGTATGTTTCTGACTTTCTCTGTTTTTCTCTGTTTTTCTCTTTATGTCTCTTCTGTCTCTGTCTGTCCCAGCCTGTCGTTCACTCTCATTTACTGCCTTCCTGTATACGACCTGTAAGGACACACATACATACATACTTAAGGCAGATGTTCATTTGCCTTTACTGCCTGAGGTGCAACTGGCGCTGCAGCAGCGTTAAGTATCGTAAACTGCTTTCTTTAAGTATGTGTCGTTGTCGTTGCCGTAGGAAATGATGTGACATGAATTCTTCAAAGGATTGAACGAATGAATGAGTGGATGAATGATTGAACGAAGGCTTGAATGAATGAGTGGATGAATGAATGAATGAACGAGTGGATGAATGAATGAGTGGATGAATGAATGAATGAATGAAGGAGTGAATGAATGAATTTCTGAGCGGGATAGAACTATAATAATATCATAGTGAGTGATTGAGTGAACTGACGAAATAAGTGAATTAATTAATGAACGAATGAACGAATGAATGAACGAATGAATGAACGAACGAACAAACGAACGAATGAATGACTGGATGAACGAACGAATGAATGAATGAATGAATGAATGAATGAATGAATGAACGAACGAACGAATGAACGAACGAACGAACAAACGAACGAATGAATGACTGGATGAACAAATGAATGAATGAACAAATGAATGAACGAATGAATGAACGAATGAATGAACGAACGAACAAACGAACGAACGAATGAATGACTGGATGAACGGATGAACGGATGAATGAATGAACGAATGAATGAACGAATGAATGAACGAACGAACAAACGAACGTATGAACGAACGAACGAACAAACGAACGAACGAACGAACGAACGACTGAATGAATAGAGGAACAAGTATTTCTACATGGTGACTTGGTTTCATCACCTTCTAGCCCAGTGTTTCTTAACCAGTGTTCGACCGAACCCCTGGGGTTCGACGAGCCAGGGCCAGGGGTTCGGCAGAGGTCCTCTGATCGAAATGTATACATAATCAGGGTCAGTGAGTGTGAGTTAAAAATCATTTGTTATTTTTTTACATTATTTTTCGACTTTTATTTAATAACAAAGGACACATTAAGATGCAATTGATAGTGTTGGTACGGTTAGTAAATTGTTAGTAGTTCATGTATTGAATGTTTTAATATTGTATCACATTTTGGTAGCCTACAATATTTTATTTCCTTTTGTTCCCATTAGTTAAAAAACTTATTGTTAAACTTTAGGGGTTCGGTGAGTGGCCATGGATTTCTCTTGGGGTTCGGCTCCCTTCAGTATGAGAATTGTGGAAAAATAACTGGGGGGGTTGGCCTATGATAAACTTGAAATTTGGGTATGAAAAACATACTTTAACATGGGGCTCTAAAAATGACTGGGGGGGTTGAACCCCCCCAACCCCCCCGGCAATTCTCACCCTGGCTCCCTTGAAAAGGTTAAGAACCACTGTTCTAGCCTAAATTGATACATGACAGACAAAGTATCAGCGGAAGCAAACGAAAGAATTGCATGTTAGAGTGGCCGACGAAAGAGGAAGCAGAGGGGGGCAAGGGAACCGGTAACTCTTATGGGTCCGGTTCAGGCAGTTTCATATAGAAACGTTTATATTTCTGTCTTTTCAAATATAATATTGCGGATAAAGTTAACTACAGTCAGTTCAAACTTCAAGTCAAAAACTGAGTGAAATCATAAAAGCATAAAATAGTAATTAGTACCTGTACTTTTATCATTTGAATTTCTTTCTTAAATTTGTTCCCAATTAAATCTTAAGACAGTTTAGGGGTCCGCGATTGCTCTGCCTAAAGTTCTAGACCCTATGGTCTCCCAGAAATTTCACTCGTGTATGCGCTTCACTTTGATCATTTGTATAGCGCCATTTGAAAAATGTCTTTTCAAACCAGCCTCGAAGCGAGACAAGATGACAGTAAGTGGGCAAGAAGCTTAGTTGAGAACGAGGCTCGACCACTGCCACATTTATGTGGCGCCTAGATCTACGGATTGCTGGGAATCGTGGCGCCAGATGTCGCATCAATATCGTCGTTTTTCTTGAGTGAGCGATATATCACATCACGACTAAACGGCTATAAAGTATATACACGAGAAGCCATGTAAACGTTGTGCGGTATCCGTATGCCATTTGTCATCTATGTTACATGTGTTTTATTGTATACTTTTATACAGTAAGGTTGGGCACAAGCAGAACATACGTACATCTACATAATATATATATATCATATATATATATATATATACAAATATTTTAGGCCTATGGATGGATGAATGGATGGATAGTTGGATGGATGCATGGATGGATGGATGGATGGATTAATAGACGGACAGGCAGGCAGGAAGACAAACAGGCAGACAGAGTGTGAAGTAAATTTGTGAGATTTACACATGCATGGCATCGTAATAAGCTCCTGCTGCATGTCTCTGGTCGATATATTATCAATCTCGACAGCAGTTCTATGCTGCTGTCAAATATCTAATTTGCCATATTTTAAAGTAAGATTGTCGCTCTCGTTTCTAATATGATTTATATTAAAATTCCTAGGCTATCCGACAAAAAGGGCAAGTGTGCTGCTGCTGCTGCCACTAAGCAATTCCTCTACAGTACATATACATATACATATACATATACATATACATATACATATACATATACATATACATATACATATACATATACATATACATATACATATACATATACATATAGGCTGCATATATAAAAATATATAAATATAAATAATGCTATTCAATCCTCTCTACCTCCTCCTCCTTCTCATTTTCTTCTACATCTACAGGAACTATCTAGATTCTAGATGAATATGAATGTATAGATAGGTCTAAAATATAGATGCAACACAATAAACTCTGAAGTTTAGTGGCTAGTGGGCTGGACCATGACCCAGAATCTATGAGGCCATGGCTGGACTATCAATCGAGATATCGTCGGGGGGGGGGGGGGGGTTGGTCAAGAAATTCTAATTAGATTATCATCATCATCATCATTATCTTTATTGTCATTGTCGTCGTCATCATCATTGTCATCGTCATCGTCATCATCATCATCATCGTTAACGTCGTCGTCATCATCAATATGATTTTATTCTTCTGTTAAATTATGGCTGATCAAATGTTGTGGCTTTCACAGGCTAGACAGCCGAAGTGTCTGCTGGAATCCAGCCATCATCGTCTGTACGATCGACTCCAATAAAATTCATCGATAAAGAAATCTCTCAGCAAAGCAACAGACTTCATTGTAACTGAATGGAGAAGAGCCATGCAACCTTTGATCGGTACGGAAATATTACGACGGGTTTTTAAAGGCGCTATATAAATGTTACGTCAAGATTTAAAGAGACTCAATGTTGACGATAAAGACTTTTAAATCCATTTATCCTGAAAGGCTGAAATATCCTCTTTTCAAGCGCTCCAGAGAATTCGCAAGTACCGTAGGCCTATTTAGACTGTAGGCCTACATAACTGCTTCTTCTTTAGTGTTCTGCCCTTAGGCAGGTGCAAGATTCCAACGACACCATTCTTGTCTTTTCTGTGCTTTTTCCTTGATTTATTTATATCCTCGTCCATTTTTTCTGTCCATCAACCAGTACAACATCGTCTTTCTCGAACTTCCTGCTGGTTTTCCCCCCTCCATTCTTCCCTCTAGAACAGTCCTCAAGAGCGAGTCTCCCCTCAGCATGTGTCCTATCCGGTTCATCTGCCTCTTGCGTATTGTCTCAATCAGCGATCTTTCTTCTTGTACCAGTTGCAGCACCTCTTCATTGGTTTTGTAGTCCATCCAACTAATCTTGGCCATTCTTCTCCACAACAACATTTTCTAAAGACCATTAGTCGAAATATTTGCTTTGATAGAAGATCAATTCTCCTTAACTATATCAACAAGATATCTGCGCAGAACATTCCAGAAGTTTAGGTTACAAGATCGCGAAAGAAAAGATCTACTTTAAACTTAAGACCTAATCGAGATTTTTCGGTGAACTGAGTCCACGTTCTCCCGATCGGGATCCAAGATGGCGACCACTGACAACACCGGATCCAAGATGGCGGCGAGCGACAACATCACGCTGAGCCCATCGGATTTGAACAGTTCCGACGAGGAATCGGACTACCTTCCTCCGCTGCTCTCCATTCCGTACACTGGTTTCTCAGTCCCCGTCTACGGGGCCGTTTCGCCCCCCGTCATTCTCATCACCCTCGTCACCAACACCCTCATCTGCATCGTCCTGCTGCGACGCAACATGCGCAACCCCACCAACATACTCCTCGTTGCCATGGCGATCTCGGACATGCTCACCGGCCTACTTCCGCTGCCGTGCTTCTGGTACTTCTACACGATGGGCAACTACACCGAGTACGTGCCACACGACTGGTGCTACGCGTACCACTGCCTCGTCGAGTACATACCCATCATCTTCCACACGGCCTCCATGTGGCTGACGGTCGTACTGGCCGTCCAGAGGTACGTCTGCGTCTGCCGACCACTCCTCTCGAAGAAGTGGTGCACCATCCCGAACGCTCTTCGCTCCATCGTTGTCGTGTACGTGGGGGCGACCATCTCTCAGATCAGCCGATTCTTCGAGTTCCACTACGTACCCGTCGTTACCCGATCTCGCATCGACGCATCCATTGACGTCACCGCGTGTCGTCCGATCTACTCGCCGTTCGTGCAGGAATACATGAACGTCTACTTCAACATGTACTACTGGTTCCGCGTCGTCTTCATCCATCTCGTTCCCTGCACGATGCTCAGCATCCTCAACGGTCTGCTCGTGCAGACGATGCGAACAGCGCAGCGCCGGCGCCATCAGCTGTTGAAGCAGAACCGGAAGTCGGAGTGTCGCCGCCTGGCGGAGAGCAACCTAACGACGCTCATGCTCGTCGTCGTCGTCGGCGCTTTCCTGCTCGTTGAGTTTCCTCTTGCTCTGCTCCTCATCGTCATGATCGTCGACAACACGTTCGACCTCTCCCTACTCGATGCCAACGCCACGTACATCGCTCCTATGCTCATCAATCTGTTCATCCTGCTCAGCTATCCCATCAACTTCTTCATCTACTGCGGAATGAGTCGACAGTTCCGCGAAACGTTCAAGGGACTCTTCACCGGAAGGAGTCAGTCGACGGCGATGATGGCGACGACTTCCGTTGGCGGCTGTCCGCTGCAGACGACCGTTTCCGGCGCCAACCAATCCATAAACGTCAACATCTACCAGGCAGTCAACACCGACAACCTACAGCCGCTCTGACTGAAACACGCATGCACCCAATGCAATGTAACGCGCATGTAGGTTGTAGAACAACGGTTAAAAGTTTGCCCTCCTCCTTTATCCGGGCTTAGGACTGGCACTGTAAGAATGCGAACAGTGGCGGAGTTTGAACAGTGGTTCAGAAGACGTTTGATCTGTGCAAGAACCACCGTAAGTTGTTTACCTTAGCTGCACGCATAACAAGGGTGTCCACTGCGACAGAGATAGACTTACCTAATTTTTATATTGTAAACTTGTAAAGTAATTGCAATGTAGCGAAAGCAGATGAGATTTCATGTAGCTCCTTTTCTAAATAGGGCAGAGAATCAAACGGTTATTATCTGACGGATCGAAAAAGTATTTCGTGCAACTCAAGACAACTTACAAGATTGTTTAATTGAGTGAAGTTAGAAAACAGGAACAGTAGACATAGCTATAGGTGAATCAGTGGTGACTGTAGGAGGACTATACATGAGAAGTAAGCTTACTAGTCATTATTCGTCTGTTATGCAACACCTCAGAAGTTAACTTGGTACAATTTTTAAAAACTGTTATAACAGAAAGACCAGTAACGAACTGTAAAGACAGTGCCAAACAATGCTAAATTACTGAAGGTGCTTTGGAAATGTTTGGAATTTGGATATAATATTTTGTACCATGATGGCGGATCTAGAGGACCAGCCCTGCATTTGACTGTGGACTGTGGAGACGTTGAGTCTCCAAACTCCTTCACTCAATGACTGGCACTTGCTGTCAATGCTGTGGCAGGTCCATCCACTTGGAATGGTCTCCCACTCTTCCACAAGTTAGCTCATGTCTGGGATTCCCCCAGCCCCTCTCACTCTCTCGGGGCATGTTTTTTTCAATGTGCCTCTGTGCGTAAATATATAAACTGCTGCATGTAGATACAATACGAAATGTTAATATTGCCAGGTGAAGCAACAACACTAGGCTTTCCATTAATTCCTGATTCACATCAAATTCATTCCAAAGAAGAATGGAATACACAGATTCACGCAAACAAAACAGATTACGTTTGTGTTTCTGGATCAGTAGGCCTGTGCATAATTGCATACATCTACATCTGCACAATAGTTATAAGGAAACATGTAGTAAGCGTACAATGTACATACATTATATATATATTTATTATGAGTATACAAAGAAATATATATTATATGACTATATATACCATGCATAGGCTACACAATTGCATGTACACTTTAAACATGTGTGTATTGCACAATGTACTGATTGTACGTACTACATAAATGTATATCTATATAAATAAAAATGTAACGGCGTTCGCACCGTTGCAAACTTAGGCGAACAGGATTTCCCAAAGTAACGGGGCGATTCTTTTCAAAATCTCACCAAAACGTTCCATTCAAATACGTGCGTGTTCTTTGAATGTTTTTTTTGCTTAAAAAAACCGCAATCTTAAAAAAATAATATTTTATCAAATTCGACGGCTATTTCTGTGCAATTTCCACGTCGCCGCTAATCAACACTGACAAGACTAAACATTCAATGAGGTTGCGTGCCGTGACGTCATAAATAATTTCCGTTATTTCAAAAAGCGGCCTTCGCATTTCTTGGGCTCTAGCGGGAGGAGGGGAGGGGGAGGGGAGGGTGGGGGCGGGAAGGGGAAGGGTGAGTTGGTGGGAGGGGGAGGGGGAGGTAGGGAGGGATGGTTGGATGCTCTTTTCAGCCACAGCAACGCGTGGCCGGGTTCAGCTAGTATATTATATACTAGCTGAACCCGGCCACGCTTTGCTGTGGCTGAAAAAGAGGATCCAACCATCCCTCCCTACCTCCATTCCATCTCCCCCTCCCCTCTCCCCTCCCCTCCCCTCCCCTAGCTCCCCTCTCCTCCCCTCCCTCCCCTTCCGTCCCTGCATCCTCCCGTCCCCTCCTCCCCTTTCCTCCCCTCCCGTCCCCTCCCGTCCCCTCTCCTCCGCTCCCTCCTCTTCCCTCCCCTCCCTGCATCCTCCCGTGCCCTTCCCTTCCCCTCTCCTCCCCTCCCCTGCTATCCACTCCCCCTCTCTGCATCCTCCATCTCCCCCTTTCTCTTCGTGTCGCTCCCTCCCCTCCTTTTCTCCCTCACACCGTCAGCGAGGCGGATAGCGCCCTAAAACGCTTCAGCAAAAAGGCCGCAATGGAATGTTATGAAATGCGCTACATAAACGGAACACACATTTGAACCACCGGAATTGGAAGGCAAAGGTCGACGGGTGTATGTGTTGAAAACGGTCGAATATGCAACAAAAAACAACTTTCACTTCGATTCGACCGATGAGAAACAACTTTCACTTCGATTCGATCGATTGTGATTTCAAATTGAAACCGTCCATATGCCTTCGCCGAAAATAGGTCGCTTTTCAAAATGGTGGCTCCGCAAGGTTCATATAGCGCATATTCAACTCGGAATCGGTCGAATCTAAGTGAAAGTTGTTTTTTTTGTTGTGAAAGATTTGAGGAAAAAAGCATTATACAAACCCGCGCCTATATTAACGGAACGTTTTGCTGCAATTTTGAAAAGAATCGGTCCAGGACTTACCAAGATCTTTTATAAGGAAGATTCGTGCGAACGCCGTTACATTTTTATATATAACTAGCTGTACCCAGCTACGCGTTGCTGTGGCAAAAAAGACCTCCCCTTCCCCCTCCCCCTTTCCCTCCTCCTCCCCCTCCCGTCCCCTCCCCCTCCCCTCCCCTCCTCCACCCCCTCCCGTCCCCTCCCCCCTCCTCCCCTCCCCCTCCCTCCCCCCGCCCTGCCCCCTCCCCCTCCCCCTTCCTCTCCCCTTCCCCTCCCCTTCCCTCCTCTCCCTCCACCTCTGCTCCTTTCCTCCCTCACAGCGTCCCTAACTGACAGCGGTAAGGCCTTTTTCGTAATGGAATTATTTATCGACTCGCTTATGACGTCACGGGACGCTAACTCATTGATGTTTTGTCACTGTGTTTCGGTGCAAGCGTGCGGTATGGTTGAAAATGCAAATGGCGGTCGAACAGATTGCAAAGCAAAGTTCACTTTTTGTGGAAACGATTGGGTTTTTTTCGGGGAAAGAAATGTTGTGACCTGGTGCTATTGGAATGGAAGGTTTTGGTAAATTTTCAAAACAATTGGCGCGTTACTTGCGGCGTGATCGTGACCGCAGTATTTAAAGTGATGGAAAGTGATAATTTTTAACTTTTTGGGGAAACGATGTTTTTTTGGGGTGGGATAAAAATGTTGTGACCTGCCGCTATTGGAATGGAAGGTTTTGGTAAATTTTCAAAAGAATCGGTGCATTACTTTCGGCGTTTTCGTGACCGCACTATTGCAAAGTTTCATTTTTATTTATATAGATTATTATAGATAATACAGTACGTATATTTGTACACAACCACACACACACACACACACAAACACACACACACACACACACACACACACACACAATTGGTCCTTCTCTTTGGAATGCCCTTTCTCCTTCTGTTCGCTCTACACTTCTTTCTGGTAGTCTCTCCTCTGCTTTGTCTCTTCTCAAAACCTGTTTCTTCTCGCTGGGCCTTGCGCACTGGGAGCGCCTCTGAACGGTTCACCCTACTAGAGGCGCTTTATAAATGTTTAAATACAATACAATACACACACACACACACACACACACACACACACACACACACACACACACACACACACACACACACACACACACACACACACACACACACACACACACACACACACACACACACACACACACACACACACACACACACACACACACACACACTAATACATGCACATAAACCATGCACTGTTGCTCTTCCGTACAACACCCACCTTCCGCTGTTCACATAATATACAGAACTTCCATTTAATATGAAGTTGTGTTATAAGGAAGTTGATAATTTCCTGCATCTGACCGAAATCTCTGATTCATGTCCTCAATCATGTCACATCGGAAACTGCTTCTACAATAAAACGAGTCGTAAAGAGACTCATACATAGTCTGTCTGCCTGATTCTTAAACTGCCTTTTTATGGTCACAAAACTCTATTATTTCTGTGGCCAAAGACCTAGAAACACACTTGAAGGCTCAATACATCCCACAGAGCCATGACTGTGAATTCCCCCGCTACAAACTGCACCGCAATCAGATAAAAGTGATTGTCTGTATGTACTACTGACTGTGCTAACTAAGCCATCAAATAGTTGGCAGGAGTTTAACACTCTGGCTTGAAGAGGCACAAAAATGCAGGATCACTTCCCGCTACCCTCCCTAAGGTTCACTCAACCTTCTGTTCGGCAGATGGTAGAACTGAGCAGTGGGATGTGAAGGGCGCCTTGCATGGCTGCCGACAACTAAATTCGACTCCTGTCTAACTTGGGATCATCTGTTCATACCAGTCTATGAATTGTAAATTATTATACTGTATTGTTTCAGGTTGAAATTAAATGACAATTATTATTATACATTGGTGTCTACAGTTGTTGGTAAATATATGAAAATGTGGCTGGTTGTTGTTGAGAATAAAATTAAAGACTGAACACGCTTTGAAACGAAATCAATTGTTTCATTCTCAGTAATAATTAATAGGACCCTGAAATATCGTTTTCGTACTTGACTATATCCAAGAATCTAGCGTTAACATTGTTGTCAACATGTTACAAATTCACGTATCTCTAAAGTCAAACTATCAGAAATGTTGCACAGACGCTTACGTCACATGTCGTGAAAATAACATTTAAACATGACACATGTCCTTCATGTTACAACAGTTTTTGTTCTTGCAACAGTTTTTTGTATTAAAGCTAACCAAAAACAAATTTACTAAATCTAGAGACTTGCCAAACAATTAATTTCAACCCAGACGACATGGTTAACAGTCATCATCTTAAAAACTAGGCTATCTACTATGCACCTGTCAGACAAAAATTCCATGAATGAAAAGAAAATAACGGTTGCGGATATGAATGATTAATTAATCAATTAATTTAACAAAATTATGATCAATTAAGTTTGGCTAATTTTATTAATTTAGAAATAATTATGATTGATAAATTTTTGCTAATTTGATTAATCTTCCAAAAATTAAATCAATTTCGGCTCGTTTGATTAATTTTAAAAAATTACGATTAATTTTGGCTCGTTTGATTAATCTTCAATTATTATAAATTACTTATTTCATGATGTCAAGCGACCACTTCCAGAGAAAACAACAACATGGTGAACAATGATAATGAAGTGAAACGTTTTAGGGGGAAATTAAGCAGTGATTTTGTAAATTCTGATGGAAAATCCAAGATCGCAACAAAATTACGGCAACTGTTTTCAATACAATATAAACATTCTGATAGACATTTCTTCACAAAGAAAGAAGCCATTTAGAACACAGTGACTACGTTTTTTGACAGTCTTTCGTGCTTAAAGTAATGCAGATAAATTAATTGGGATTTTAATAGATTAAATCACAATTAATTTTTGGAGGCTAATCGACTAAAACTATTATCAGTACAACCAACAAAAGAATTCCGCATGCTCTCTAACATCAGAGAATGTAGAAAGTATCCTGCGCGAAGTCGTTTGAAAAACTAAACTAGACATTAACGATATGTGTTACTGTCTCTCCACACGCACTGAAAAAGGCCATCATCAGAAATCAAATTTTTCTCAAAGTCCAGCAACTGGGAAAATGCCCTTTCCAAGAAATTTCTACAAAGCACAATTCCACTGCTTCACTAAGTCTCTCATACACAACTCTGAATCTGCCAACGTGTACACACTTACACGTACACATAAACATGCAATGCAAGCTTATGTATATGCATGCATACACATCTGACAAGCAGTCTTCCCCTAGAATCGGGTCCAGGTCCATAACCCGACTACCGCGGCGGCATCATCGGTCGGGGCAGCCAGTTCCTCACCCGCTGAAATCCCCCAGCCAACCTCGGCCAACCGATCCCACCCCTCGGCACAAGCGCACTCCTCGGCGGGGGTGCCAGTCTCGGGGGAGCGATACCCCTCATGGCAGACATGTCCCTCTGGGCCACTCCGCCCCTGTTGGCCCCTCCACCGCGGGCCATCGTCGATCCTGCCGTCATATTCCCGGTGACCTTGGGCGGCGGGGACTTGGGTCGGAGGTGTTCGATCTCCTCTGAGCATCCAGTCAGGTATCCGTTGTTTGGATCCTTGAAGTATCCGTTGTAGACCTCCGAGTCGAAGTTGCTGCTCGTGAGGCTCGGTCCGATCGTTAGCCACCCGGGTCGAATCGTCGCGTCCTTTCCGAAGATGTGGAGGCGCCGACGACCTAGACAGAAGTGCTCGATGATGTGGAAGATCTCGACGGGTTTCTCGTCGCTGCCGTACGACTCTTCTTCGGCGATGACGAGGTCGATGTCGACGTTGGCGTGGATGAAGTCACCGTCGGTGCTGCGACGCACCGTGCCTTTGATTCCCATCAGACAATGCTCCTGAAAGATGAACAACAATGAATAAGATCAGAGTTTTTAAACGAGTGAAGAACGATGAACCAGATCATTGTTCCTGCAAGAACAATGAACCAGATCAGTGTGTCACTATAGAAACAATGTTCTAACAAAGTGCAGATCAAGATCGTCATTTCCAAAGGAAATTATTATTGTTATTATCATTGTTATTATTATTATTGTAATTATTATAATGCATTTTATTTGGTGCAGAAAGATGATGCTTGTGAAGAATATGATGAGAATAATGAGGAGAGAAGAACAATGTTCCCAAATATTGAATTGTTATGCAAAATGCAAATAACCGCTGACAAGAGAAAATGCTCATCACCCAAACTTTTATATAAACAAACGATCGAGACGAACACACCTTTGTTCGTTGGAAGATAGCTTTCGGTTCGAGATTCTTGTTGTGTCCGGGATTCTTGATGTTCGTCTTGATCCAACAGATGTCCTCGCAACGACGAAAGCCCCACTTCTTCAGACACTAATGTTCAACACACACACACTTCTTCAGACACTAATGTTCAACACACACACACAAACAGATCAACACATGCTGGAGCTATATAAACAATTCTTCTCACATATATGCCATGACTGAATAAAATATAGTACCGTAGTACTGTACTACACAGACACGTCCATTTAGTAGGTGGATATAGAAATTGATTTTGTTTAACAACAGATCTAGAATACAAGTATATTTGCATGTATGTATGCATGTATGTATGTATGTGTAGTTGTATACGTAATTATGTATGTACTATGCATCTGTGTATAAATGTGTGTAACATATCTGTGTATGTATGTATGTATGTATGTATGTATGTATGTATGTATGTATGTATGTATGTATGTGTGCATGTATTTATGTATGAAAATTCATGCATACGACAGGGCAAATATATATTTATCAACAAGTTCTCTCTGTTGGCAATTAGCCAAGACGTCCCAAGGCCAAACGTTACTAAGAGTGCATCATGACTGGCACTAAAAATGCGCCAATAAAAAAGGCTAATTAAACTATTTTGGATTTAATTACGTGTGCTCAGCAGACAAAGGGCTTTGTCTGTCCACAATGTTAGTGCCAGGTGGCAACTTATTGTTGGAAGTAATGACTCAGGTGAATCCGTTTCTAGGAACAAAAATCTGTGGCAAGAAACAACGCAAATCCAGGTAAAGAGAATCATTGGGAGGCACACCTGCGGATAGATTGAAAAGAAATGGAGTGAGATACGTATCTTGAAAAAAAACATGTACACAGACCCAGTGGTAAGTAGGCCTGTGGAGTGTGGATAGATTGAAAAGAGATGGAGTGACATACGTATCTTTCGAAATCATAAAAACAAAATCGATGGGAGGTGGATCTGTAGACCAGCTGGGAACAAACGGAGAGAGAAAAATATATCTTCGAATTGACATTAAAAGAATCAGTGTGAGGTAAACTCGTGGACAGGTGGAAAACATGGGTTGAGATTGCGCACGTCTTCGAAATCACAATAGTTATTAAAAGAAGCAATAGGAGTTGGGAAATGTTGACAGCTGGATTTATAACATACATAGGAAGGTCAAAGGTCATCACTTCCAATGGCACTTTATGGCAGGCAGACCCGCTGAGAGACAAAGGGCAGATGATCAAATGCCCAGGGACTACACTGTCGCGCTGTCAGGGTTATCCAAGGATGAGTGAAAGAAACAGCAGCAGGTTATTCAAATATCATATATGCAAATATTACGTTAATAAGAGAAAACACGTCTTTACTAGTCAGCCAAGTCTTAAGGCGAAGTCATTTGTAGCCAAAAGATAGAGTCACAATGTACCAAGTACATGGTTTCCCATTCCCTTTTAGTACCAGTACGCATTCATCCATTCATTTATTCATTCATTCATTCATTCATTCGTTCATCCATTCATTCATTCGTTCATTCATTCATTCGTTCATCCATTCATTCATTCACTCACTGAATTTATATAGCACCTCTTCAAGATATCCACTCAAGAGGCACATTCATCATTGATATGCCAATTATGACTCAACCTTCTATCACTAAATTAATTATCAGATATGAAATACAAATCAACGAGTAAATAAGTAAGTACGTTAGCTGGAAGGTGGTAAGTTAGTAAGTAGGCGGCTTCTGGAAGTGACGTACCCTTCTCCCAGCATCCAATCCATCGCTCGATCCGCACCAGATCCAGATGAACGAGCGTGGAGCGGCCACCTGTTCCACCTCCAGCTTCTCAATCTGGATAAAGTATCACAGAGAGCGTCAGAGACTTATTTATACCACATCTGGATAAAGTATCATGTGGAGAATGTCTCATTAGCGCATCTGTCAAGCAACCCTCGAATTGAGGATATCTGATAACGCCAGAATAATGTCTGATTAAAAGCCACAGCACTTTATATGGTACCTTAAAAGTGCCATTATACATGTAGATGTCTGGACACACACACACATGCATGCACACACACACATGCATGCACACACACACACACGCATGCACACACACACAACAAATGCATAAATATGTTACACATTAAAACATTAGAAACATACATCAATCGCAAACATTGAGGCTCTACATACAATGACTAAGTATTTTCATTACCCAAAGTCACACATCATCTGGCCACATTATTGACTACATACATCATCTCTGAAGAGAAGAGTTTCTCTTGAAGCGGCACTATATAAATTCATGATTAAAATTACAGCACATAAACATGAATTTCCCAAAGCAATGACAAATTTCCAGGGGTTAATCAGTGTTCTCCAGCTATAAAATAATTTTTAATCTGACCACAGCCTTCAAATTCAAATCCATCTTGAAGGGGCAGCCACAACCATAAAATTAATGACTGTAGGCCAGAACATGACCAACCTTAAAGACAAACAACTGAGGAAAACAAACAAATTATTCCCAGTATATATTCTACAGAAAAAAATCCCTAGGCATAAAAGAAGAATGTAAAGACTGGAATGATTGACGGTTGGATAAAGATCAAAGGGAATTACCTCTTCCCAGCTCCAGTATTTGTCGTAGGTCACTCCGATCGTGCGCTGGTATTCTTCCAACGGCGGTTCCAACAGAATCACGTCGAACTTGGAGTCAAGGTCGCGCAGATCAAAGGTGTCAAGGTCACACTTCAGGTACCTGGAATTGCACAACAAAGCAGGTCTCAACATCGGGTAATTGTAACCATAGCTTCTATAGCACCAATAATGTTATTATTTGATCTTTTTATATAGAAGGACTTTAATAAACATAATTTAATTAGAAAACAAAACATCTGGAACAGAAACAATTCATTGAGATGATGAACGATGATGATGAATGATGAACGATGATGATGATGATCTTGATGATGATACTCACTTTGGAACTGGCACTGTTCCAGATGCTATTCCATTCTTCTTATTACATAAATAATAATAATTAATAATAATAATAAATTCTTATTACATTCCGACGGTCTGGAATAGCCTTCCTTTTGAGCTGCGCTTACACCCTGGGACTCTACCAGGATCGTTCCTTACTAAACTTAAAACTGTTATTTTTGGGCGTGCTGGAGTCGGGAGCGCCTCTGAGTAGTTTTTTACTTGAAGGATCGCTATATAAATGTCCAAATGAATGAATGAATGAATAAAAGTTAAGTCCCGGATGCTGTGTATCTCGATCAATCTTGGACATAATAATGGTCAAATAACATCATAATCATTATCATAATCATCATCATCATCATCATCATAATCGTCGTCATCATCAATCATAATCATAATTATCATCATCGTATAAAGAATCTTGAGGACGTACATTGGAGGAGTGTTTGTGTTCGAAATCAGTTCGTCCTTACGGAGGATCAACTCTCGCAGCTTCGGATATTCTTCGAATCTGTTCGTCAGACCTTTCGTCAAAAACAGAAAAAGAAAAACGAATCGAAAAAAGTTCCAATCAATCGAAGATTTTACACAAATTCATTTTAAACTTAAATTCAAAAAATATCAGTGATGATGATGATTTTCGTTCATTGATTAATCTGGATGTCATTGTCACACCACATCCAGGTAAATAAGACACAACATACAAACACAAATACAAAGCTGGCAGCCATGAAGGCGACCATCCCATAACTCTAGTCTATGATGTCACAGACAGATTTCACATGGTAGAAAAAACTTTAAATTAATATTTCCGAGCAAAAGCACCCATTCGTCCAAAGTGATAATAACAATTAATATACCAATGGCAATGCTAGTTGTAACAATTATAATCCTTCGGACAAGGCAATAAAACATTCGATTTAAGCCCCCAAATCACTGTCAGAGCAATATAAATCGTCCTTGTCCTCTTCGGTGCAAAACTAGGACGACTTTGACGGATGAGTCGAGTGGAGGAGGTCAGACAGAGCCCCACGGCAGACGAAACACAAAATTGAATCAAGACGAAACACAAAATTGAATCAAGACGAAACACAAAATTGAATCAAGACGAAACACAAAATTGAATCAAGACGGTGATCAGCGGAGAATTAAATGGAAAATAAACCCAAACATGGAAGACGAGAACCAGAAAACCAGAGGAGGATGGAGGATGCCAGTGAAAACACGAAATAGAAGTTAATCTCCTTTGCAATTGAAGGTTTCTCATCAATTCCAAGATGCAATAATATCTTCTCAATTTACAAATACAATGCAATAATATAACAAAACCAAAAAATATTGTCAAACAATTGAAACCATTTAAGTTGACAACGGACTTGCATCCACAGATGAGAAAAACACTGAGCAATTATAACTAAGTCTTCTTGAACCGATGCTGTGCAAAACTGTACAAAGTGTCTGGCTGCATTACACCACATCACCTCAGCATCACACATAGATTCATAACGTCTGCTTACCAACGTCTCTGATGAAGTTCTGCGGCCTTTCTCCTGTATCGACGAAGTGCTGGCAGTAGTCATTGTGCGGATTGGCACTCTGTGTCCCCTACACAAACAGACTCACAGGTAAAAGACCAATAGGTAAGGTACACATAACGAAAGTAGTTAATTTCCAGGTTGTTGGTGTCACCTTCATTTTTGGAGATCATGACTGGCACCACAGTACACAGCTGAATCATGACACCCTTCATGATGCACGCTCATTAGGTATGGTTACAATGAGGAAGGCAAGGAAACGCAGGCCAGTTAGTCAGTAATCAAAATAATAACCATTAAGAACAAACGAGGCATTGCAGAGTCACGTCGAAAAGCCCACAGCACATACAGCAAACACACTCACACAAACATACACTCACACAAACATACACTCACACACACACGAACATACACTCACACACACACAAACATACACAAGCATACGCTCACACACACAAACATTCAATGTCTCATACACATATACACTCAAGCATACACCCACACATACACAAACATAAACTCACACACACACACACACATACACAAGCATACACTCACACACACACGAACATACACCCACACACACACAAACATACACTCACACATACACAAACACACACACAAAAACATACACTCACACACACACAAACATACACACACATACACAAGCATACACTCACACACAAACATACACTCACACAAACACAAACACAAAAACATACACTCACACACAAACATACACTCATACAAACATACACTCACACACACACCCAAACATACACTCACACACAAACATACACTCACACATACACACAAACATACACAAGCATATGCTCACACACACAAACATGCAATGTCTCATACACATATACACTCAAGCATACACCCACACATACACAAACCTACACTCACACACACAAACATACACTCACACACAAACATACACTCACACACAAACATACACTCACACACAAACATACTCACACACAAACATACACTCAAAGTCACTCACACACAAACATACACTCACACACGCACACAAACACGCATCTACGCAAACACACACACACCTGGCCAACGCACACACACACAGCATACACAAACACACAAACATACACTCGCACACAAACATACACTCAAAGTCACACACACACAAACATACCCACTCACACACAAACATACACTCACACACACACAAACATACACCCGCACACACACACACACGCATCTACGCAAACACACACACACACACACACACACCTGGCCAACGCAATTGTTCGACAGGATATACATCAAAACAATGAGAAAGACGGATGAGATGACAAGTCTAATTAAAAATAACAAATCGTTTGCAAATACCCCCCCCCCGATGTAATATAAGATCCGATTATTTTTCTGGCCAAGCCCCTTAGTGTCTAATCCATCATGTGTCTGACAATCAGACATGATTCAGGGAGACTGGACGCCAGAACTAATCTCTGGATTAAATATTTTTGACAAAGCAGAAGCCAATGTTGTCCGCTATAATCTCGCATTAACTGCAACGAATAATAATCTTCGTGTAATTATTTCAAATCCGCAAGTATAATTATAATTCAAAGAAAATTAATGGACAATCACTTGTAAATAATCATTGTAGGCGTCGAATCAAACTCTACACGGCTTCTACTTAAGTCCCTTTTTAAATTTTAAAGCAAGTAATGTATTTTAACCATCTTTACATACTTTACGTTTAGTTCAAACTTGTATCTGATGTGGGCTACCATAATTTCAATCATATTGTCACAGAGTGTTGTCTCACTATATAATAGCTAAACAATGGTACTTAAAAGTTAAAACAATACTCATAGAAAATTATCTTAGCTTAGGAGTGTGTATGGTACATTTAAAATGCACATGCTCAAGATATAAATAAATAATAGTGACCATAAATAATAATCATAAATAATAATTAATAAATAAAAATAATATACAAAATAATTATATTTCGCTCCTTGTTGATGATTGCTCAATATATTCAATAACATCTCTGTGCTGGCATGTTAGAAGCGTTTAAGCATTCTCTAAAATATGCAAACATATGATTACCAAATTAAAAAAATCTCTAAACAGAATCCCGCAGAGCCACGCTTCCAAAGACTCGTGAGAGGATCCATTGTGTCCAGTACAAAAATATTCGACCACACCAAACCAACTGTCACCACCAGACAAAAAAAAACAACCACTCCGCACTCACGTCGCCCGCGGCAACCGTTTCCAAGCACAGCGCCGGAAAAATATTGTCGCCTGGGTTGCTAACATCCGGGAACCTGATTTCTTATTACATAGGGAGATGGATTGATGGATCATGCCTCTTTCCCGGGCGATGGAAGCAATAAATAACACGGTCGGGGGGGAGTGGGTGGGGGTGGGGAGGTGGGGAATCTGCGATGACGAATTGGAGGATTTTGCGAACAGGTTGCACTAATTACACATGCAACGACAGGAAGCTGACCTTGATGCAACGAAGGACAATGCGACCATGACAAGGATAACGGTTTTTATGTCGCGTTCCAACGAGCGACGTTGTCTCGAGATTAATCGTGCATCATCGCCTGACGAGAAGTTGAAGGCCGTCCGGCCGAAGTGCTGAGATCGAGGGGGGGGGGAAAGTGATGGGAGATTTATGTAGCACCGTTTCAGAGGTGGTATCGTATAATGTGGATCTCTACTTGGTGCAATCGTATCAACTGTTTCCTCTAGGTGTAAAATGTCTGGTGGTCAAACGTCGTTTGCAGAGATGAGAATGATTAACTGAATTGATAATTGATTGATTATAGAAATTAGAATTGGAAATTAATCAGATTCGCTAATCGATAAGAATTAGCATTAGCGAAATCTTGCAGCTAATCGCTACACGAACTGACGCAGACTACGATGGAGAAGCATCGTGATGAGAATTAAGCATCGGACACTTCTTAATGATGATGATGATGATATAAATGATGATGATAATAATATAAATGATGATGATGGTGATGGTGATGATATAAATGATGATGATGATGATAATATAAATGATGATGATGATGATGATATAAATGATGATGATGATGATGATGATGATGATGATGATGATGATGATGATGATATAAATGATGATGATATAAATGATGATGATGATGATGAAAATGATGATATAAATGATGATGATGATATAAATGATGATGATGATATAAATGATGATGATGATATAAATGGTGATGATGATGATGATGTAAATGATGACGATGATGATATAAATGATGATGATGATGACTACCATTGATTCCTTTTGATAATTAATGGCTCCTCCGTCATGGAAGGAAGCAGTTTCATTGAAATCCAGCACAACTCAGAGAGAGAGATGAAGCAATGCACGAAAACAAGTCAACTGGACAAAATGTGCGATTGTGCATGAACTTTGACCTCATGAAGCGATGGGACCATGCTTATCTTTCCCCATGACCAAATCTCGACATGCCGTTGCTAACAACGCCTCTATTCGACGACGGCTCTTATTCTTGGTGTCAAAAACAACATGTTCCCTAAACAGCACAGACTAATGTGGCTAGAATGGTCCAGACATAGGTGTGTACTAGTGTACAGGTTAAAGCCTCTCTCTCTCTCTATTAATCCCATACTTTGACTTTCAGTAAAACTGATCTTCTATTAAACCAATTTTTGTGCAATGCAAAATGCTAACCAACCCCAATGTCAAATTCATCCAAACTGCTCAGCTTATTCTCCTTCCCACCCTCCCTCCTACCCTCCCTCCCATCCTCTTTCCTTCCTATTCTTCTCCATCTCCTCATACTCATCCCCCTACTTCTCTTCTGTTTCTCATACTCTCTTCTTCTTTGTTTCTGTTTCCCTTCTCCTCCTCTTCTTCCAAATCCACCTCTGCACCACCATAGTGTCCGACATTTCCAGACATAACCCCCCCTTCGCATCGCACGCTCCAGATGTCCACGACCCGACGACAATAAAACAAAACATTATATTAAGCGACGGCTGAACTTAACCCGTCGTCGGCCTAATGACACGTCAGGGATGAGTAAATAATTTCGCGCTAACTCGGCCGCTGCTATTTCTTCGCCAATAAACGACCGATGGAGATTTATGCGACGAGGGACAATATTCACGGGCGATGGTTGCAAGCGAAAAATATACAATTTCCATCCAAGCGAAAAATATACAATTTCTATCCAAGCGAAAAATATACAATTTCCATCACATCACAGGAGAAAGCAGCAAGTTAGCTTGAGTCAGCGACAGCGGCAACGGTGGACTTTTGTGACAGGAAAACGCATTTATTATTTTCGTTTGCTGTTTGATTGGTTGAAAAATAATTTAGAGGCCAATCCGGACGTTTTGTGTTGTTGTTGGTGGTGGTGGTGATGGTGGTGATGGTGGTGGTGCTGTTGGTGGTGATGGTGGTGGTGGTGATGGTGGTGATGGTGGTGGGTGTGAGACTTGTGGTCATGTTTGATGCATTGGGAGGCGTATGTACTAGATGTCCATCTGGTGAATGATAGAAGCTTAAATAGCCATTTGAAAATCATCATGTTGAGCTGTTTACTGCAGACAAGACAGCAGGCAGGCAGACATACAGATGCAAAAAGACACACAAAGACAGAGACACGTTCTGACATCAGATAGACAGACAGTTATAGGGATGCAGACAGAAACACATATAGAAAGGAAAGGATATAGCAGGCATACAGACAGACACACAGATAGGATGGCATGTAGGCAAAGACACAAAAGCACACAGATATACAATGGCAGAGCAGAACGGTGACAGAGAGGAAGACCACAGGTCTTGCAATTTCTTGCAATTTTTATAAAAGGACAGCTGCAGTTCCTTCAACTTTAAGAGACAGTGCTCAGCGGATAAAGAAACAGATTGTGACTTCAATTTCTTAACCTTGGCATCTAAGGACAGCGGGTCATTCCTCTCCCTTGCCATCTGATCTTCCCACCTACAGCACATTCACTTTGAAGCTGAATATCTGATAGGAACACAAGTGAATCAGACACTTCTGCGCTGAGGGGATTTGAATCCCATTCCAGTTGACCATCAACTTTGTCAACTAATAGACCATCAGGTACCATGGGCCGTATTGATGATGACGATGTCTTAGCTTACATGCTGACAATAATAACTATTATTACTATTATTAAATACATAGAAACAAGATTTGCAAATGCTTGACATGTGTGATCGAAATGTGAGCTAGTTTGCGACTACTTAGTATGCATCTTAAAGTTTGTGACAGTCGGTATGCACGAGACACACTTATGGGACAACGAAGTACGACAGCAACTAAATCGTGGTTACAGTTAATGCGCATGGTGCATGTGCAACGGATATTAATAGGTTGTCGTCGACATACAAAAATAAACAAAGATATAAATAAATTAAATATGTCTGCATCGCCCGCAGAAAAGATTTATCAGACGGTACGTTATATCAGATCTAAACACGTCCTGTCACACGATAATGGCATTTTGTGACAACGAAAATGAAAAGCATAAATAAGCGAATCTGATTTTATTACTGCGTAGCAACTGATGAAAAAATTTGATAACTTACCTTAAGGAATGCACTTGAATCTGTGTAGACTTCCTCTTTATCGACATCATCACCCTGATAATGACACACGCAACCAACACTTTAAATCAAACACAATAATGTTTAAAAAAAAAACACACATTAATTTACAATGCAGTTCTAAGCTTGCTGCTTCAGAATAGCATGACTACAATCAAAATTTGAAACTGTAGCACAAGATGTAACAAAGTAAAATTATTTATCTTTTTCGGTTTGTTCGTATTTTTAATTTTTTGGGAAAAACAACGTTTTATTTAATTTTTTCTCAATTTCAGTCATTTTAACATCTATATCAACAATTAATAACTGTGCAGTAAGCAATTGAAGCAATTGGTTTACAGCAAAACACATAAAGGACTATTATTTTTTTTAATCCTAACATCATTTTCAAATCATTTTCATCAAAAATAACTAAATTACAGAGCATCTTTAGCTAGTCATAGAATTATATTCAAATGTACAAAAACTTTACCAATATTATCATCTTTAGCCATATGTTTTCGTCTCTATGGAAAAAGACCATCACAGGTCATTGGCATGACCTCAGTAATTAGTCAGTGGTGGCGTTTCAATCCACTGACTGACAAGTGCTGACAGATCTGTGACGAATGTCTTTTCCAACCACAGATCACCGTGATAAATTATGCAAACCCGTCTTGTACCAATGACGAACTGTTCATCATCAGCGAATGACAAATCTCGCATCATCAGGTCTGTCACCTGTCATGTCTCGAGCATCTACCCTCTCCAGTCTCCATCCTATAACAACTATATTCAAATTCTATCGCTATATATATATTTATAATTTTAATTAATTGCTGACACAATAGTTTAATATAAGTACTGCAACAATTAAACAGACATCAAACCTTTGAAACAATTGAACAGACATTAAACCTTGGCAATGGTTCCCAACCTTTTTGACTTTAGGGCCACTTTTCCTAAGTTGGAGGACACGAGGGAAACTTTTTCTTATTTTAGGGACATTTGGGCATTTGGGGGGCCACAATGCTGAAATTTATTTAACTAAAAGCATATAAAAATTGTTATAATTGATTCAAAGTAGAATGCTTGATGTTTATAGACTTCATAATAAAATAATTCGTAATAGAAAATAAATCTAATTATGTTCTATCCTGTCCAACTTGTCAATTTTTTCATATATTTTTGTAAATTCTTTGAGAGATGAGGGTAATTTTTTTAGGGCTGGTGGGCCATTTTTTAAGGCCTTGCGGGCCACTTTTGGCCCGTGGGCACGGGTTGGGAACCGCTGAACCTTGGAAACAATTGAACAGACATTAAACCATTGAAACCTTTGAAGCACTTGAACAGACAATTGAACAGATATTAAAGCCGATGAAGCTTGAATATAAAAGTTGGGCTTACTTTGTCAGTGGTCGTTGCCTCGGTTACGTTGGCGCTCAACGGTCGATCCGTCTCAATCGTTCGTAATTTCGACGCCACGCCATCCTCCTCTGGTTGACAACTAAACAAAGAAGAGGCATATGTTGATAGCACCTTCATTTTCTTGGCCCTGGCTTATGATGGTAGGTGGCCATTCCTCAGGGACCTAACTGTATGATCCTTTCAGTGACAATTATTTATTATTATTATTATTGTTGCTGTTTAATGACACTGTGTCGCATCAAAGATGATCAGTGTCGCCCTCCTCCTTTCTCCAGGCTTGAGACTGGCACTGCTAAAGTACGAGAGGTGGCGGAGTTTTCACTGACTGAACCTTACTCAATTCATAGCTTACTATGTAGAGCAGAAATCCAGACCAATCTTTCTGTACTAACAGAATCGGTTGGAGTCTGAACCTGGGGTTTGAATCTCCAACCTCTGGGTTGAGAGCACAGCAAGATAATCGCTTAAATATCGCATATAATTTTAATGGAAAAGGGTTTAGGGTAATAGTAGCACTCTGGCATAAAGAGAAAAAGATCAGCAAGGACGTGGGATCGCTTCCACCTACCCTCCCAAATGCCAACTCGGTCCCCCTTTCATTCACCAGATGGCATTGGCGAAATGATTTTGAAGCAACACAAACCACATAATTTTATTATAACTTAAGATAATTAAATCAGACGTTCATTCATTTAAAAAAAATTTCATAGCGCCCCTTAAAGAAATCTGCTCAGAGGCACTCCCAGTCCAACTACGACAAAACAAACTAGACCTCAACAAAGTACTTGTAAAACGTATTGGTGTAGTATCTAGGCAGAAGGCGAATCTCCAACTTAAGTTCATTACAAGTGGACAGGTCAACAATCAAGAATGCACGACATTTAATTCACTACTTAAGGTAGAAATCTGAAACCCTAATCATGCTTGGCATGAAACCTAAGTGGTCATTTTATGCAATTACGATATAATCCCAGAATAAAATCCAGCAATAGCCGAGTAAACAAAGCTGCGGAACAGATCAAACCAACAAATTATATCACTGTAATTACGATAAGCGACGGTAACACTATTTTTATACAAGGAACACAAATACCTGCACATGTAACCAACCCATTTTAAGCTTCTCAATCTTCCAATTGCCCTCTGGGACCTGCCACCCCCACCCTGCAAATCACATCAAGAATCTTGACTTGAATCTGCAGCACACAACACTCTGCAGATGACTGATTAGCGTTAACTTAATTCAATTGCTCGCAAAACTTACAGGAGTCGTTTCAACGCTTTTCTCTCTTCTTGCTCCGATTTGCTGTTGAGCAGTGAATGCAGACGATCTTCAGGTACACCAAACTGCATCCAGAAAAACAAATAAGTTACTATTTCTTTAGACGTACCTCGTAATCGTAATCATAGCAGTAGCAGTATTAGGATTTCTTAAGACTCCATAGAAAAGTATTCATTGCCGACCTCAACTTAATAAAAGTCAAAGCCCCACCCCAGTTCTTTTTCTACAATTCTCAAACTGGGTAAGGCTAGTGGTGGGTAGGTTCAACCCGAATCCCCAAAACGCTGAAAATACACAAACGCCCGATTTCCAAAAAACAGATTATAATAGAAATCGGGCAAACTCCCAAAAACTATTAGAGTTAAAATAAATACATGGCATACTGGACCTATTAAGTGTTGTTGATAACACAGAACTTTTGTGTCTAGAAACAGGTAGGTTTTGTGACAATCGATTTGGGAGATCCGGCAGAAACGCCTAGTCAGTAACGGTCAATGTCGTCTTTAGATTAAACGCCAAACACTTTCCGAGGCAAGTAATTTCTTCACGCGTTGCGTAGATCTTATCTTCCGCCACAGAAGCACCACGCTTGGGAGACCAATGGCCGCACCTACTTTAGCATCTTACAGAACTGTCCCACAAACGTTATCACAAGCATTACTTTCACTGTATTTATTCTTTTAACCTGTTGTGCTAAAAGTTGTCTTCTCAGCTTAGAGCGTTCTTTCATTGTTTTCAGTATTTCTTCCATTTCAAGAATGTTTATAGTTTTCTGTTAATGAATGATCTACGATTTCCCTACGTTAGGTAAACCACAGATGATATATTATTCTGAAGATGCAACAGAATTTTGTGCGTTACTTCCTATCACAGCTGTAACACAATCAACATCCGGTCTCATTAAGAAAGGCGAATATGTTGCTATTTTATTTACTTTGTGCGAAATTTTGCATTTAGGCTAGTGGCTTCAGTATATTTTTGGCTCAAACAAGACTGTATAAATGCCGCGTGAACGTGATTCAAATCTGGACTTCGAGTCGTGGATGAACGATACCGGTGGCATTTTCTCAACTCAGCTGACTGGTGCAGAGAAGACGAAGTTCCTGAAGCACGTGATAGGACTCTGTTCAGCCACAGAAATTCACGAGTTTTCAGCTGGACTCTCTGATCTGCTGTATCGAGATTTCATAACACTTCTGCCAACGGAATTGTCATGCTTGCTTCTATCCTATTTTGACACCGAGACGCTTTTTTCGGCTTGTCAGGTGAAACGTTTGTTTTTACTTAACGAATAAATTAATGTGTAAGTTAATATAGCATCGTATTACTAATTATTATTCTTCTTGCTAGTTTATGTTATACATTATGACCTGTGTAATGTGTATTATTGGATTATGGTTATGATGTACGGATTTGTATTTCGTCTGCAAAATCATTCTTGTTTAAATTGGGGGTGGGTCCGTAGCTCAGTTGAAAGAGGCGCTGGTTGATAAACTGACTCTCAGTTTATTATGCTGCATTGAGTGAATAATTTACTGCACTATAATATACGTTTGCCCGGAGTCTACTCCTAGAAAAGGGTCAGCCCATTTGCAATTACTATGTGAAATAATTTACTTTTAGGTATGTCGAAACTGGAGTAGCGTGATTAATAGCAACAAACGGCTCTGGAGACAGCGTTGCATGCTGTGGGGTTTCCGAATTCCGGAGGAGCCATGCGAGGATGCGTTGTTTTATAAGAAGCTCTTCATGGAGAATTCTCCAGTCCATTGGTGGAAGAGTTCATGGAAAACGGTGGAACTCTCTGGACATCAGAAGAGAATCATGGCACTGTACTATTATAATGGCAGGATCGCAACAGGTATTTGAATATTTGCACATCCTTCATTCATTCATTCAAGAGTTTTATAGTGCCTCTTCATGGGGACTACTCCCGATTCTAGCACAGTTTTTGAGTTGATAAAAAAATGCTTCACTAAAAGCCATTGCTACTGCATGGGCCCACTGGGTGCACCACGGAAAAGGCTTGATTCTGCATAGTTGCAGTTCGTGCAAATTGAACCAAGATGACCCCTTCTGTGCAGAACATAGGGGGAGGTGGTCTTGGATACCAGTGGAGCACGATAGCTCTTGCAGGTAGTCTGAGGCAACACCAAACTGAACCAATGCAGCGCTGATACTCAAAGAAGTTATATGCTCAAGTAGTATTCCGCATTCTTACCCATAGCTAACGAAGTAGCAAACAAATTAAGCAATAGGAATAATGACAATAATGAGATATTATTGTCCAAAGGTCTCGCTCCGTATTCTTGCCTATATCTCATAAAAACAACGAGAATAATGACACTAAAAAATAATAAAATTTAAAATAGAAAATGATGTGTGTCAATGCCGGTCGCGCTCTATTTCCCACTGTTTTGGCCAACCCTGGCTGGCATGTCCTCTATGGTTTTCTCCCTCCCGTTTGTGAGTCACAATACTCTTTTGTGTCCACGTTCTCACGACATTGAAATTCCACATTCTGACCTTGTCAAAAGAAAGAGTTTCATTACTAGAATGATTTGCGCTTGTAACATTTGTTTAACATTACTTTTCATTTATATAATTATATACTCTATTATTACTTCTATGTGTTTTTACATTATTTTTCGATATCCCAAATTGTGTGTTTGCTGACAGAGTACTGTCATCTGGTCACCTTGTGCTGTCAGTTCGTTGAACTCTAGCGATCGTCATGGCCAGCCTTCTCCATTGCTTTCTTTCTGATATCGCTTCTTTTAGTTGTTCCAGATTCATTCCTGTTGTGTCTTGAACCTCGTCCAACCACCTTTTCCTTGGTCGCCCTTGTTTTCTCCTTCCCTCTTCGCATGCCAGCATCATATATTTCTCCAAACCATTTGAACGCATAACATGACCAAAGAAAACCAACTTTCTTCTTAGCACTGTTTGTTGTAACGACTCATCCATACTTAACTTGTAAACCTACCATGTTTTTCCCCAATGCCAGGTTCGGATGATCAAACAGTTCGCATATGGTGTTGTAAAACCGGTCAATGCCTTTCCGTCGTCAATACTCACTCTGTTACGGCCGTCAAGTTTGACGATCACTTCCTTGTGACCGCTTCATTGGACCGAACCGCTGCATCTTGGGATGTCCAAACGGGCGAGCAGCTGCGATGCTACACGGGCCACGTTGCAGCCGTCCTCTGTGTCGACTTTGACGCTCCCCTCGATATTCTCGTCACCGGGTCTGCCGACGGAAATGTTAAGCTATGGTCGTTATCAAAAGGCGAACTGCTGCGCACCCTTGAAAGTCCGGGCTTTCCAATTAAGTTATTCATGTGGTGGATCTCAAACGTGCGGGTGTTACGCCACGCGAATTCTCCTGACAATTTCAACGTTTTGGCCAATAACATGATGAGTGTTTTCTGCTGGGTGATAGAAGTAAAGAGTACGGCTGTTTCGACGTTCGAGTATCTGTTCAATTCTGTTCAGAAGCTCGATCGTCTCGTTGGATGGGAGTTTCACGGTTCACTTCTAACTGTCGCGTCGCATATCGTTTCTCCGTCTTCCAACGCAATCAAAGAAACGATCTACGAGTTCGGTGAAGCGAGCGGGTTTGTCATTAGGAAAAGCAACGTTTACCCGTTATTGGAGACGTTATTGGAGAAACAAATTGAGTTTTATGCGTATCTGGGCAGTGGAAGGTACTTCAGCGTGTTTCTCTGTGAATTCAATAATGAAGCAACGGTCTGCATCACAAGACGCAATGCGCAAGTTCCACCGGTTCTGATAAATTTTCCGTCACAATTCATGTAATCCTTATATATTTTTACATATTTCTTATTACTGCTGGATTCTTGAAAACTGTCAAAATTCTGGTATGTGGAAGTCAATTTAGACCAAAGATGGATGTGAAGCGTCTTCTAAGTACTTATAGATATACGACGACAGATGACCAGCTCTCTTCCTTGCAATCTAATTGTGCTACTGCAGTGTGCGGTTGATGTACTCATGTTGTGAGTTCACTAAGGGTGCAAGTGGAGCAGATGTTTGGAAACATCTTGTCCTTCTCGGATTTGAACTGCCGACTTTTCCATTCACGATCCAACGTGCTTAACAACGTCGTGCACCCATATATTGTTTTCAATGGCAACGCTTGGCGCTAATTTTTGGATTCAGCTAAAACATGAATTGTGAAGAATTTTAATTTTTTTATGTTGACAATTATTTAATACCACATTTATTTTAGACCAGAAGTTTATGACCAAATGCTTAGCATGTTTTGTTTGTGATTGGGTTTTTCAAAATTTTGTTTACTTTGCAAAGCTTGTCAAGCCAGTTGGTGTTTACTTTTTGATTTTGCTAAGGACTATGTTTACATTATCTGGTCATAAATATACAGGAATCACTCTACTATATATGCTGTTTCCGGTTTGGCCTTTTTCCCCATCTTGGTCTTGATCATGTGATAAGTGTTTTTAGTAAAGGCGCTATATATCTGACCAATTGCGATTGCACTAAGTTGGTGCATATTGCATAACTATTTATATCGCGAACATAACTAGCTCTGGTTTTGTATATATATATATATATATATATATATATATATATATATATATATATATATATATATAAAAATATGATGTCTATGGTTGTGTATTTTGTGGTGTATGTATTTCTGTAGGCCGACGCAAAGAAGAGGTGATAAGGCAATGACGTTGTGTGATCGACAGTGGCTGGATGGCATCAGTAGTGACATCTATGGACAGGCGTTTCTGGCCATCATCATCTTTTACGACGACTCGGCTCATGTTCTAGAATTTGGTTCGAACAAAAAGCAGATGTGATATCCTGTGATAATTATATGAAGACCTATAATTAGTGTTGATCATGTTTCATTGATATCTATCCGAGGAATTTATGTAGCGCCCCTTCGAGGTAATTATTGAAAGGCGCTCCCGACACAGGCACGGCCAAAGAGGAAATGTCGTGAGTAGTTTATAAATTGAGTTGGACAAGTTCAGTCCTTAACACAGGCCAAAGGGAAGGCTATTCGAAACATAGGGAGATTAGGGACACACAATCGAGAAAGCTAGGATTCTGTGTGATGACTTAGTTTGCATGTGGAACCATAAAGTTCTATCTTGAGGTTCATATGATTTCCATTTATTTTAAAGTACTGTCGTAATAATTAAATAATTTATTTGCACAGATTTGCTGGTTTTGTTTGTCTTTCTGGGCATTTTTAGTGACTTTTTTACAGTCAACGATCAAGAAGGACTATAAGGGCTATTATTTTGAGGACAAAGGACGAGTTTTATTCATAGGCCGCCCTGACGATGGTGATCGCGGAGAAGGACTGTGAGTAAGAAGACTTCCTGACGATTATAGGAGAGGACTCTGTGGGACAGAAGAGAAGGACTATGAAGAGGTCATTCCGGGGACATAGGACTAAAGGTCATTCCGGGGACATAGGACTAAAGGCCGTTCTGGGGACATAGGACTAAAGGCCGTTCTGGAGACAGGACTAAAGGCCGTTCTGGGGACATAGGACTAAAGGCCGTCTGGGGACATAGGACTAAAGGCCGTTCGGTAGACAAAGGCTGACTGTGTGAAGGCCATGATGAGGACAGAGGAGAAGGGCAATGTAAAAGCCACAATGGGACAATTTGGAGAAGGACTGAGGACCGTTTTCAGGGTGAGCAGTGGTGTCAAAGGTCTCACCCGATCAATTCATTGACTAATTAGCATGGTCCAGGTCATGTGTGGATATAACTTTATAGTAGCCTAACATACATATTAAGAGGGCCACTTTTTCTTAATTGATGGACATTAGGGGGCCACAAAGCTAAAATTTAAATAACTACACGTAGAAGCATATAAAATTGTTATAAATAGAGTGTTTGATGTTATTTATAGACGTCAAAATAACAGAATTTGCAATAGATAATAATTATGTGTTCTATCCTGTCCAAATTGTCAATATTTTCATATATTTTTGTTGATTCTTTGAGAGACGAGGGCCACTTTTTTAGGCCTGGCGGGCCACTTTTGGCCCGCGGTCCACGGGTTGGGAACCACTTCCTTAATGAATGTGCTCACTAACCGATTGACGAAAGGTTTCCGAACGAAATTTGTCCCTCCCTTCAACTGCAACTTCAGTTTCATTTCCCTGTTCAATGCTTTCTTGTTTTATTTTAAAAGTATGCATAGATATATGGCGCATTGATTGCTTCATGCAATTGACGGTAATTTACCCACTGTCCTTGCAGTTGAGTGAAGTCAAATAAATGGAAAAATGCACATTAAAAATTCTTGCTGTTCACGGACGACGGGGGGCCCGCCGCCATAGCAGACATGGCGTACTGGTTAATCCGGCCCTGATTCCAGACGGAGAAACCTTCAACGGAAAATAAAAAATGCACGATAGGCTATGAGTAACAAACTCACCAGCCCCCTTTTTATTTTCTCCAAACGTTTTCACTTAGGGTTGAGAACATTGTTTTGTTACAATTTTTTACCTCAATTCTTCCGGTTTCTCTTAGGCTACCCTCCAGGGGCGTCTGAGTCGTCTGACCGCTTCAATTCCAAACGTCTTACACTCGTTTATTGACCCGGCCCTTGCAATATTTTATTGACCTGCCATGGTAGGCCTACCGACATTTAGCCTACTCCGGGCTATCGATTTCGTTTTGACCAAGCGCCTGTAAATAAGGTGAATTAATTGTTGCTATGTCTAAATTTTTTGCTTGCAAACTTATCTTAGGCCTATGGCACTCAAATTTCTATGTATTAGCCAATAATCATTATTATTCCCACAGCCTCGCTTTTTAAGAACTGTGAAAATCTTGGGATTACGATTACGGTGTGTCTGACTGTGTCAGCTGCCGATACATGGGCTGCTCTTTGTAAAACTTCTCTGACTTGATGCTTCGCTCGTGAATAAGCAGATGCCCTGAGCTTGGCCTCTAGGCCTAACTGTGCTCTGTGAATTTGAATATCTCGATTGCGATTAAAATCATTGACCTCTTAAATGAGCCACAGTCTTACTTACTTGTGTGAGGTAGCTGAGGCTCTATATAACAAACTGTCGCTACTCGCTTTAAAGAACACGTACAACGAACGTAGTACATTCTGGTTAATGAAGCTGAGATATATATTATAGATGAAATGTCATTAATTTTATGATTGCTTGTGGAATCATCGTTTGCTGTTCAGGATTTAGGGAAACCTTAGTTTAACATCTGCGAATACCGTAATAGAAATAATGGGGCGGCGTTCTATCAACACCACGAAAAGTGGGAAATACATGAACCCCACGGATCAGGCCCGTAAGTACGAAATTGAAAATTTGCTTTTCATTAATATTATTGATACCCAGACTGTTGCTTCATGCATAATTAACTTTCTGACTTACAAGGCAAAATGTATATGCTCTCGATTTTATATTGCGACCGTGCATGGCCTCGACCTTTATCATTTTTAATGGATGGACTGGGATCCTTCACCACTGCTGCCCGCTTGAATGGATCGCCAATTAAAGTCCCCGTGCAGTGACAGTGATAGCCCCAGGCGGTGTGCTCTCTTCCACAGAGTCGTACGTCGCATCCCATCATGTATACATTGAGTTTCAAGAAAAAATTCATATTCTTTCACACAGATGTTATCTTATCAATTTGAGGAATCTGGGTCAATATCATTATAAAGTGCACACCTGACGGTACATTAGATCGTTGCTGGCATTGGGTAACTTTGCGTGAAGGACATGCAATGCAAAGGGTCTCTACACAGAATACCGCAGCACAGCGAAATGCTCTAACCAATCTCGTACCATGATCCATGTGATTGCCTATCATGCCCCATTGCCCCCACACAACGGGTGATTATCGAATGCAAATGCCGGCATTATTGTCTTCATTTTATTTGTTTTCTTCATGTAGGAAAGGAAGCACGGAAGCGAGAACTGAAAAAGGTATTGCTTTGCACTCCTCTGATTCTTTCACAGTTCCTTGTGGTTATTTTTTAGTGTGTCGCAATCACAGCGTGAAGTGTACAACATGAATTGCGTTTAAGTATATCCTATTTTTAATCTATATAACTGCCAAGAGAACCGTTATTATAATGACTGATTTGATCTAAGGGAGACCTGTGTGCATAAGTTGTCAGCTAATTTTTAAGCCGGAAAGTTTGTAACCTTCCTCACTGATTAGTTGAGCTTTGAAACTGGATGGAAGGACATTTAAAACTATAAATTATGGCTACAGAATATGCTAGTAGCAGTGCTAAAAGTGTAAAAGAAGAAGTACCAGGCACTTCAGTGTGTTTCTGAACAGCTGTTTTGAAGTTGACTCTATTGGTCATGCTAAAACTGAGAGAAATGCATGATCAATGTGTTTGCTTACATTACAGTGTTGAAATGGTGTAATGTTACTAAAATGGTTGAATGTGATTTGATTAATGTTATAGAACAAGAAACAGCGCATGATGGTTCGCATGGCTGTTCTTAAGGGCAAAGATCCACGATTGCTTCTCGACGAAATGGAGAACATTGATCTGATGGGCGAGTATTTCAATGTCATTATCACAAAATTCACCCACTATTTTGTTTATTATCCACTCAGTTGACCAACACACGAGTTAATGTGATACGCACTTGCTTGCTTTTAAGATTAAATGATGCATTGTTGAATAATTTGTTTTTGTTACATTTCAATGTTCCAACTTTTATACTTGCAGCTACAGGTCTACTAAATTACAGGTTGCAAGTGGTGTGGAGAGTAACCCGAAAATAGCGATGGCTTGCAACGCATTGCGGAAATAGCAATGGACATGTTACTGATGATAAAAATGATGATGATCAATGAGGAAGAGGATGATTGTTAGAAACAGTACAGAATTTGGATCTGGTTTAATGTTAACTCTGAAAAGCTGTAGTTTAACAACTGTAATGGCTTTATCAACGTCTTGTTAAATGGTATGTGTCCAATTACAAGTTGTCAGCACAGCTGTTAAAAGCTCAGTCACATTTGAAATTTATGTTGCATCAATAGCAAGGCCGTAATTTTAAATGGATTTCTACGCTGCATGTCTCGTTTGATTCTTACGTCTGCGTTGTATTGTCTGACGACAGAATATGATCCGAATCAACCTCCGCAGCTCAACGAACGAGTGTTGAAGGACAAGAGGCGGAAGCTGAAGGAGACATTCGATCGGGTCATGCATATGTATGTAAGTATCATCTTCTTCTTCTTTATCCGTGGGCTAACAGCCCGTAGGTGTCCACTGCACACTTGACCACTGTTCTCCATACTTCTCTGTCCTGTGCCCGATGTGTCAGTTCCTGTGCATTCATCCCACACCATTCTTCAATGTAAGTATCATGCATATGTATTAAGTGTCATGCATATGTATGTAAGCATCATGCATATGTATGTAAGCATCATGCATATGTATGTAAGTACTATGCATTCATATGTGTGTTTAAAAGCAAAAAGACCTTTTCTAATCAGTCAAGAATTCACCAGAACCGTTTTTTAGTTGCGATGCAAAAGGGAATCCGAGTGTCATGCCCTGTTTTCGTTTGAAGCACATTTGTCTAGTTATTGAAATTTACTCTAGATATTTATCACAGAATTAATAAGTAAATCTGAATAAGTTAAGACGTAGCTGAATGTTCAATATGGTACGAGACAACTCTCTAAACTAGTTTAGCATGATTGTAAGGCCTAAAAAAAAATGCTGTGTTTCCGGTAACAGAGCTAAAAAAAATTGGGTAGGTAGGTCGGAAAATATTTTTATTTTGTAAAATATTTTTATGCAGTGACTATCCGAAAAAGTATACCCCACTAGTCTTTTTTGCACGCTGAAACAAAGTACGTGTTCTAAGCAAGTATAAACTGCCTATTTCCCGACTGTCTGCACCTAAAACAGCTCTAGAAACAGTCCTATTAATTTCATTTTGTTGACGTCTCTTATGTTATGTCAATACAAATGTTAAAAAAAGATTTTTTGAAAAAAAAATTAAATTTTTTTTGAAAAAAAAAAATTTTTTTGAAATTTTTTTTTTTTTAATATAAATTTTTTACAAAAATATTTGGGTCGCGGCCGTAAAAATGGGTCGGTCGCGTTACCGGAAACACAACACTTTTTTTTTTACGCCTAATCTAACTGCAAATGATATATTGGTAAGTTTGGTTGTTGGTTTTATCAAATCGTTGCTGCAATTGGTCGTGCGAATTTGAGTCATCACTCTTAACATTTGTTCCTGTAACTGCAGAGGATTGTTTAGCAACTGTAGTGAATTTTCTCATTTTTGCAGGAAAAAGAAGACCCTGAGTTTGCAATGGAACTTCGAAAAATGGAAGTGGAGTACGAGAAGAAACGCCTTCAGCGTCAGATCTACTACGGTCAGTGCTGGATGTACATGAACAGCTTTTGAGTGCTGAAATATTTATGAAAGTAGCACTGTTGTAGATGCTCTGAATCTTGCGAGTAATTGCGTATGCTTAACCCTTTAATGCCGAGATGGTAGTAAATGGTATGGGAAATCCTATACCCTCTGGCATTAAAGGGTTAAGTATTGTTTATGTATTAACTTTATTGTGTGGATTCCAGCTGGTCTATTGGTCATGACTAAATGGGACTAAAGGTGCACCGACCTGTAATTAGGTTGAGTTAAATGCAAGATGTTCTACATTGGTTATATAATAGGTCAAGTTAAGGTACTTGAATGTGTGACACAATTTATGTAAATTTATACTAATTATATCAGGTCAGGACAAGTCGATGTGATTTCTTTATAATGGATAGGTTTTTAATGTTCTTTGATTTTTATTATAATTGTTGATTGTTATTAAAGACGTTGTGTTGTTTAAATTTGAACAGAGCAAGTGAAGAATGCAGAACGTGTGAAGTTGGAGCAAATCCCGTTGCCTGAAGCGCCCAGCATCCAAGCCAGTAAGTTGCTTTGTGTTTGATGTCTTGTTAGAGAATCTTGTGGAATTTGGAAATAGTGACGGGAGAGGTAGTTCAAAAATGTTAAAACAAAACAAATCAAGAAGTTTTACAAGAGGATGCATGTTTCTCCTTTTGATATCTTTCTTATTTTGGGGTGGTACTAGCACAGAATTCTTACACTCTCTTCTTCCAACTGTTATGATACATGTTGCTGTTTTGTATTTTTCCAGTTCCGTCGATGATTCCTCTTCCGGGCGATATTCCGTTACCAGCCGCGTACCTGCCAAAACCAGTTCATGGTATTCTGAAGAAGCCGTCAGCATACGATAGGTATTTGAGGCTTAGTTCTGTATCTATAGCAATATACTAAATGACTTGTGATGTCTGAATGATGCTTGGATGATGAGTGGCCTGACCTGAAGATGAGCGAAGAATAAAGATGGCTGGCGGCATGCTGTTGAATCTGCAGTGCTTCAGACATCAACGTAGAAATAATGAATTGCTGGAAAGTCATGTGACCCGTTCACTTGTAGTTAGAATCGTGTGGAGGCATCTCAAAGTGAAATTCAAAATAATGTGGAGGCATCTCAATGTGAAATTCAGTAAATTTTGATTAAATTTATCTGTTTGCTTAGCATGTGCCACTGATGTCTTGAAATTAACCATTTAACGAAGGTACAAGCATCTGTGCTACCTGTCTTCTTATCACTTTAAAAACAAACTGTATATGTTTCCCAGTCACCTTTAGTATCTGATTATCACTAATGTGTTAAAAATAGATCTTGTTCTTCACTGTTTATTTGACCTAGTTAATGAATTTTGATTGGATATGGTTAAGCAGCGTGCAGAATTGTAAACAACTGCTTTGCGTCTCACTGTGGTTGAGGCTCATTTGCTTTTCTGACTGGCGTGTTGCTGAATAGCTCTTTGTGAAACAAGAGCTACATAAATTCAGTAAGGGACTATCCATATATTACATATGCAGGGAGGGGAAGAGGTCGCCAGATTATATGGATGAACTGTTGATGCTGCAGTCAAAAAGCAAACTATCTGTGAATTATTCGAATTTATTGTTGCAACTGGAGTTTTACATTTTGTGTCAGGTCTAAAGTTGGTGGTGCAGGGCTGAAGCGTCGTAAGCCACCAGGTCCCCCTCCCGGTACACCACCACGCTTGAGCGACAGCGAAGACGAAGAGTATGATCCAGCGAAGGGTAACGGCACTTCTTGACAATTGTGCATCTACAGTTCTGCACTGTATATTATAGCAAAAAAGGGTGGAGAGAAATGATTCAGTGTGTGTAGCCATGTGCATTCTGTCAATGGACAATGATGATCATGGTGCAATTTAATAATAATAATAATATTTAATAATAATAATAATGATAATAATATTTATACATTTTAAATATGTTGTTGTTGTTGTCTGCAGATATCTTGGATAGCATAGGACATGTCGATGTGGACGAACATGCTATTCCGCCACCAGACAGCGATGACGATGATGACAATGAGGATGATGATGATGACGATGAACTGGACGACGATGAGGATGGAAAGAAAGATTCAACAGCTCCACCTTGTGAGTCATACATTATCATTATTATTATTATTATTATTAAATAAACTTGTACATGCCAGAAATTCTACTAAAAACTGCTTTTATGGAAATTTAATTATGCTGCTTGCGGTTGTTGTTGACGTTTTGTATGATGAAATATGCAATTTTGATTTTCCTACTCAGGTATTGTTATTTTGTGTTTTGAAGTTCTTATTTAGAGTTTACCTAGTATCTGTGTGTTGGCTCATCAAACTCTTAGAAAAAGAAACTCCTTAGTTGCTATTGTTGTCTCCTATCTCTTTCAATCATACATTAGCTGCAGGCAATAAAATCAAATTGCCAAATGTGTTATATTATTATTTAGTGCTGGGCCGTAGTAAAACAATCTGTGCTTGATGCAAACTAATGAATGTTTTTTGCCTCAACGAAGCCTCTTTAACACTTCAACACACCGAGTTGTTCCTACATTTCGAACCTCCGCAGTGTTGCCCACAAGCTTCACTATGGTTGGTCCATCTTTCTGGAATGACTTACCTACAGTATTAGTCTCCGTAATGAACTTCCTGTTCTTTGCACCTTTTCCGCAAGCATTTGAAAACCATTGCTTTAATTGTGGTTTGGTGCTGTCAGGTTGAGAGCGCCTCAGAGGAGTTTCTCTTGAAGTGGCGCTATATAAATTAAAGGTAAAAGTAACTGGACTGGTCATTGTTAAAGTCACATTACTTCATTTAACGTCGAGCTTTATTCACTTCAGCTAAGCGACGCAAGATTCGCTTCGCAGACGATGCGACACACGATCCAGACGAAGTGGAGAAAGACACGAGACTGAAATACAAAGCCGGTGGACTCACGCCACTGCAGTCGAAGAAAACTGGAAAGAAAGACGATGCAGTCGATAAATCCGAAAAGAAAATCAAAGACAGGTAGTTGACGTCAGTGGTTTGATTTTGTTTCTTAATGTGCAGGTCCCACAGTGTTGCATTTTTTATTGTGTTTTTCAAAGGCAGTCGGGCATAACTGATAGATCTGTCCTTTAAAATAATCATTTTGTGGAGCTTTTGTGGAGCTCTGCTATTCAAATGCTCCTTGCCACTAACTCAGATTGTGCAGTAAAGGTAAGGCAAGCCATAGTGAAGTAAGTAAGTAAGTAAGTAAGTATAGTCTTTATTACTCCATTAGCATTGGACATCAAAATTTAAGGTAAATTAAAATAATAGATCTGCAATAAAATATGTTTCTATATTTAATCAAATACTTTAAAATAAGCGTGAAATGTGTTGAAAGATGATCATGGTGATTGCTTGTTGCGTCATATATGCAAGTTAATCTGATTAATTATTATTAATGCGACATCTTTGATTGAGAGCCACGCTCAGAGCTGATACTTGCAACACGGTTGTGGTACTGCAGTCACAGACTTAATTCAGTGAGGATATTACAACTGTGTAGCGGAACTAAGTTTATGTCATCCATGTTTTGTTATTATTCAGAGATGAAGATTCGTCATCTTCATCGTCATCCGAAGATGAAAGAAACGCAGATGACGATGAAGCAGACACATCATCGGATGAAGAAAACGAAGAAAAGAACAAAACGGACGAAGGTCATAAGGATGCGTCCGGACTGTCATCCATCACAGTTCCTCCAGGTCCACCGCCTGGAATGCCACCCGGTCTACCACCCGGCCCTCCACCCGGTCTGCCACCCATGATGTTCCGACCGCCCACAATGCGTGGCGGCCCCATGGGAGTTCTCCCCCGCATGCTGCCACCCGGACCACCACGTGGCCGCCCACCTGGCATGCCACCCATCCTACCACCTGGAATGCCACCAAACATCCGGGCACCTCCACCACGTCTTCCTCCGGGACCGCCTGGTTTACCTCCTCCCCGAATGATGCGTCCACCCGGAATGCCGCCGAACATTCCTCCACCTGGAATGTCGCTTCACGGAATGCCGCCGCACAATGCGAACGTGCTGAGCGCACCGCCGAGCATCATGAAGCTGCCGCAGAAGATCGATGTGGAGGAGACGAGGAACGCGGCGATGATCGTCGCCAAACCGCAGATCAAGAACTTGATCGGCGACGTCACGAGATTCACGCCGGTCGCTCTGCGCGTGAAGAGAGAAATGAAGGACTCCAAGGGGCACATCATTAAAACCTCAGGTTGGTTTAAATCATTTCCGTTACTGGCGCCGTTACTGTTAAACTCTCAGTTTAGATATTTGAAAAGTGATTTTTGTGCTTTCTAATAAGTGCCTGCTTTCCTTTAGTGTAGTGATAATGACTATTCAACCTCTTATTAAAGAGGTAAAAACTTTTGTCAGGCCACAAAAATTGATGACAAAATAGAGATTAAAAAACTTAGCAGAAAATATGCACATTCTGTCTTATGCAATAATGTGGCTTTGTCTTATGCATGGTGGCATGGTCTGCTGCATGGATACTACCTCTTTGTGGATAAACCACTCTGGAAACTAACCTACAATGCTATCTGTGTAAGTTATGTTGAGGTGCTGTTTGTCAACTTTGTCCCACGAGCTAGTACCACTACTGCTCAAACTCGATCCTTTGCCATCATTCGGACCTCCTTTTAAAATTCCCTTCCATCCACTCTACGTGGGACGACTCTTCATTTTGGATCGGTGTCTACATGTCTTCTTAATACCTTTTCCATCAGGGTTCTCACCATAGGCGTAGGGGACATTTCAGCGTTGGGGGGGCAAAAATGAGACTTTGCCCGAATTTTTTTTTTTCGTCCGGCCGAAATCTTAAGCAAAATTTTTGTTTCGCATGCCCGAAAATTCTGACGACCTTTTTTTAGTCATCCGGCCGAAATCTTCGGAAATTTCCCTTAACATTTTGCCCGAAAAGTCTGACTACCCTTTTTGTTCGGGCAAGTCTGATTTTTCGGGCAAAAAGACCCGGAAAAATAAAGAAAGTGCATTTAAAAAAATTTATTTTTATTTTTCCGGGTCTGCTTGCCCGAAAAATCAGACTTGCCCGAAATTTGGGGGGCATTTGCCCCCTCTGGACCCCCGTCTCCTACGCCTATGGTTCTCACACTGGGAGCGCTACTGAGTGGCCATGACTGTGAGCGGTGGTGTAGAAAAATTACTAATTTCATTTAAAATTATATTGATGTTACACTCAGATCAATTTCTATAGCTGAATTTAATTGTCACCTGGCAGAATCTGTGCTATAGTTCACAGCATTACAAGGCAGATGCAAGTTACTAAGTTTGTTGAGAGTGGATTCTGTTTTTCTTTAAACGCAGTCAAACCAGAAGATCAGCCGCAAGCGAAGGCCAAGTCAAGTCATCAGCCGTTGACAAAAGACGATGCGTACGACGAATTCATAAAAGAAATGGAAGGATTGCTCTAATCACGATAATCACGCAGATATATACAACCGCATTTGAAGTTCGTGTGTAACAGTAAGTAATGCTTGGCCAGGTTACATAATTACTGCTATATCTTAAGACACATTTGATTTTTGGCTCACTTCAGGTGCGACCTGGTGGCGGAGCGGTAACGGGAGGTTGCGGGTTCGACTTCGGGTAACGGCCTTGGGCAAGTTGTTTACGCACATGTGCCTATGTGATCAAGCAGTATAATTTGGTATCGGCGTAAGCTGGGAAGTAAACAGCAAGTTCTGCGATACACTGGCCCCGTGTCCAGGACCTTGGGATTCGTCCATTGCTGGCTCAGGGCTATGGAAAAGGAGATGAGCGCCTCCCTATGTTCCTCACGGAACGGGATGGGACTTTACCTTTTTTACTCAGGGGTGTCGGTTGTGAACTAAGTTTTTACATGGTCCTTCAAATGAAAGCCTTATTCTTTGATGGATTGTTGTTTTAATAAACCTGTGATAAGATCCTTACTTTAATTTACTGGTCTTACTCTGGAGTAGCGTCGAAATATCTTCGTCATCTCATCCCTCTGCCGACTTCAGCATTCTCTATTCTTCCGCTACGCTATTATCACGTCATTTAAGTTCTATACTAGTCGGACCTCATGCCGCTTATGAAGTAGTGTTTCTGAAGTATTACAATAACTTATGAAGTTAGTGTTTCTTAAGTATTAATTACAATAACTTTTGTTTGTTTTCAGCATCAATGGAATATCGACCGTGACGAAAAATTTAAAGACTGTTGTCATCGTAGGTTGTGTGCATTCAAGTACATAGACTGTTGTTCGAACACAATCAGAGTGATGATGCTAATAAATAAAAGGATTCTCGATCATTCTTACGACTTGTATTTAAAGGAACCCAGTGTGAGAATTGTAGAAAATAACTGAAAAATAACTGAGAGGTCAGACGTTGATATAAAGTGGGGTGTGCAATTAAACCTTTACTATCCTAAGAAAGACTAGGGGTTGAACCCTAACACCCACCCCCACACCCCTATGGCAATACTCACCCTCACTTAACGAGTGATGTCTATTATTAACTACAGAAATGCACAGTGCAAATTTGTGGCTTGTATAATACGAGCTATATTATCATATTCATTTATTGATAGCAACAACTGATAAATACACTGACCAGTATTGGGTAGGAAATGTGATTAGTCAAACTGTCCAGTGTTTATGACTGGGAATATCTATGTCCATGTCTATTTGAATTACCTGTGTAGTGTAGGCGATGATGAATAGCAGGCCGAAATGACCTGTGTGCTTAAATATATAAGGTGCATGGTAGGTGATTTATCAACTTTAGTCGGTATTGGATGGCTTTCTAAATAAGACCAATGAGATGTATGGTTTATCATCCTTGTTTAGCAACACAAAGTTGTGAGGACACGGTATGGAAATTCTCTGTTGCACTACTGATGGGAACATTTTTCAGACAAAACTGCACAGCTCCATCAACCAGATAGTTTTGTCAGTGTCTGTGGGTATTAAGCCTTGCCATGCTCTGATGCAAATGTGGCATTACCAAGATGGTTGCATGTTTCACTGCGGTCATAAATTTTGGTCAATTAGTTGGTTACCCGTGAATTTTGCTAAAAAAACTTTTTCTGGCTCGCAACTCTAGCATGACGTAGTATGCATTTATGGAGTTGCTCATGTCTTTGATTATGAGTGTTTCTTCACTGAGTGTTTTGAATTTTTTTTATTGAGGTCTTAAGTGCCACATGGACTCACTCGTATAAAGGGTTTCAGGTTTAATACTAACTAGACCATTTTAATGTCAATTTCCATGTGGACATGCCAAGAGTACTTAAGGATTGGTGATGTGGCGATCAGTTGCCTGCATGAGGAGTGTAGCTATCCATAGACCTGGTGATAGCAAGAAATATCTGCCCAGATCCATAGTCATCTACAATCTTGAGATGGTATCATGGTATGCCTAGTGTTTCGGCTCATATATAATTATTGGAAGTCTGATTGCCTGTTGTCAATCATCATCAACGTTACTCAATAAAAAAAACTCCAAAGATGGCCACCACTAACAAGATGGCGATCTGTTGGATGGACTCTGTGAGAGCCTGCCAGTGACGACTCCTCTGGTCATCTCCTCCGCACTGTTCACTTAATTATTTATCAACGTCTGTTCGTAGTGACTACCATCATTAAGATAGGTGCAGGCAGTGTTTTTTTGTGGGGATACTTCAACCGTTCAAACCGCCGGCGTCTACTTGGAGCAAAAAAGTTCCAACTCTGATATTTACGAAGTCAGAGTTAGAACATTTTTGCTTTTAGGGCAGGGGCTTCTATCCCATGTATAGGCGGGCGCAACTTGCGCCCAGTGAAAAACAGGGGGGGAAACAGAAGAAAGCCAAAACTCACGTCGATAGGGGGGAAGGCCAGCCATGGAGGCAGTGTTTAATCTAGTCATCTCTAGGAAGAAGTTACCCTAGAAATTACTCCCCCCCCCCCAATGCCGCCCCCATAAACATTTTTCAACATTGTATTAGTTATTACTTATAATAGTATTACTATCTACATGTACATTATTTCATCACATGAACTGTTTTAATACGCCACGATATAATTTGCTATTAGGCCCTACCTAATTTCAATAATATTATTTAGGACCTACTATTTTAATGAATGATACAATCATATTATAATGATTTGATTTAATGTTAATACTTGTACAAATACTGTATTTGTACAACTAAATGCAGTGCTTAATCTAGCCATCTCTGGGAGGGAGTTCCCCAGGAATGAAAATTTTCCAGAAAAATCGATAGGTGTTGTGAACATGTATATAGAATAATTCCCCCCTCCATAAAAAGTATATAATGCAAAATTGACCCCCCCCCCTATATAAATTTTACCGGTTTATACAAGTGCAGTTATCCCGTGAGTAGAAGAATTTGACTGCAAAGCATCGAAGTAGGCCCACTAAAAATAAGGTCATGCATCAGTATTTTGGAGAAGTAAATGTATGTTTCAAGGAGGAAAATTAGGCGAAAGACTAAAAAATGTTGTCAGAAAATTTCTGTCTGAGCGGTTTCGGTTCGCCCAAAACAGCCATTTACCCCTCCCCAAAACCTAAATTTATCAAAGCAGTGTGACTAGGTAACACACTGATTAGCTTAAACACTGAACTAAATGGCTTATCTCCAGTGTTATCTTTCAAATTTCAGATTGTCAAATTTCAAAATATTTAGTTCCTTGAACACTTAGAAAAACAACATCATTGTTAAGTAGGCCCACATTGTATTTTATTGTATTGCAGAAATTGCAATGCGGAAATTGCAAAAATTTCTAATGGGGGGAGGGACGCATATCACACCCAAACCCCCTCCCCGTCTCGGCGCTACGTGCTTCGGTGATCGTCTGCTGGTCGCTTGTTTGTTTGCCCCCAGAAACCTTCATTCCCTATAGTTAGGGGACAAGATTACATATTGCCGGAAGAGTAGGTCGGCCCAATAAAGGGGGGGAAGAATATGTATTGCGCCCGGCTGCTTAGGGGGGATAGAAGCCCCTGTTTTAGGGGACGAACGCTACTATGATAAATGTTGACACGAATACGTATTAATAAGGTCAGCAACACCAAAACAATAAGCGCTCTATCAATTTTTAGATACGATATTGGAAGTCTCATTGCCTTGTAGTCATAGGCGTAGGAGACGGGGGTCCAGGGGGGGCAAATGCCCCCCCAAATTTCGGGCAAGTCTGATTTTTCGGGCAGGTAGACCCGGAAAAATAAAAAAAGTTTTAGAAAATTTGTACTTTTCTTATTTTTCCGGGTCTTCTTGCCCGAAAAATCAGACTTGCCCGAACAAAAATGGAGATTTTGCCCGAATGACTAAAAAAAGGTCGTCAGAATTTTCGGGCAAACGTAACGAAAATTTTTCTTAAGATTTCGGCCGGACGAAAAAAAAATTTCGGGCAAAAGTCTCATTTTTGCCCCCCCAACGTTGAAATGTCCCCTACGCCTATGCTTGTAGTTGCTCATTGTCAATGCTACTTAATACAAGAAAACTTCAATTATGGTATCCAGTTACTATCCACTGATAATTAGATGGCAATCTGTTGAATGGACTCTGCATGTCTGTGGTGCTTGCCAGCAACAACTCTTTTAGTTATCTCATCTCTGGACTGTGTTCGTTTATTGATTAATGTCTTTTCTTCGTGACTAATATCACCTAAGTGTTTTTTGAAGGTACTTAAACACTGATAAATAATGTTGAGACAAAGACATTAAAAGAAGACCAAGTAACACCGAAACAATATTTTTAATTAATTTATTCACATCTTTAATTTATTTCTTATATTAAACTATAACAAGCAGTATTTATTACAAAGTTTACTTTTCATTCATTATGCTGAGAAATTGAAGAATTTTTCCAATATTTATTTATTATTTATTTATTTCGGAGGAGATTGATTTTGTTTCAGAATTTTTTTAATTTTTAGGCCTATGGCCCATGGCCAGATATAAAAAATGTACGAATTTTATTACGTTGGATTTGGAAAACTTACAGAAATGGTCTTATTAATTATTATTGTTTCCTAGTTGTAGAAGGTTGAGCGTAGAAAAAAAGCAGTGAATTACTTATAATAGCAATAAAAATAACAACTGTTCATTGGACAGCAGCAGCAGTACGTTGAAGATGTCGACGATGACTCACATCAACTCTCGGCTGAGACGACACGTGTAGCCTTTAAGCTAAAAACAAAAATATAACCTGTTAACAGATTTTTACACTATTAATTCATTCACCTGTTTCTTATTAGACAAACCAGTACTGTTGTGATTGTGCAGTCAACGGACGTAATTATTTAGCTATTCTTAACTAAACAAAAATGCTTTGCAGTTGCACAAATTCATTTAAAAACTGGACCTTTGTGTAGGACTGCACTATAAAGTCCGGACATCCAGGACACCAAAGCCTATGGTTTAAGCACTTCTTGCAAATGCTTCTGTGAGACAGTTATTGTTTTGGATTTTGAGCAAATCCTGCATTTCAAGTTATGGTCAGTGCCGTTGATCTATGATTTGTCGACAGTTCTGCATTACAAATTTACAATGATCAATACAGAAATAACGAATAAACTTATAATAATGTGTTGACTTACAGGTAAGAGAAATCAGTCCTCAGGTGTCGCTAACTCAGACGCTGACTGCTAGTGTTTATGATCATCTGTAGAATAATAAAAAAAATCAATTCAGTTACAAAAGTCTGCAATTTCACATAGATCAGGATTTCATATAACATCAATAATTATGTTAATTATGTCTGATGTATCAATTGCTGGTATATGTTTCTGATAATTTTTATATCGTATCAATTTGCCTAATCGGCTAATCCAACCGAGTTTGAGATAATTTGATCTTACAAAATAATGACAAATTCAGTCTACGATGCCCTTATTCTTGATCACCAACTTTCAAGGCACAATTCGTAACGGTCAAGTGAGCAAACAATGGATCTATTTTGGTGCATTACGTTCATTAACCAGTTAAATACGTAATTCGTAATTATTAATTTAACTTATCATGCTAATCGTAGCTTCTATCCAATCTTGAGCACTTCATCTCTTCTTTCAAAGGCTTGGCAAGTGACTGAACACTTCATCATGGATGGCGTCCATGCGCGTATTTTCAAATCTGAACCGGACCTGCCACTTATAAGGCCAGCACAGCCTGGAAAGGTAGGCCCTACTGGGTGTTCAGGCACTTATTTTTCTGCACAGCTACGTCTGTTACCCCATTTAAAATCTTTGATGCACCCTGGCTTACACATGATGCTCAGGACTATACCAATATGGAACCAAGAATCCAAGATAGAGTTTACATGGTTTCATCTAATATGTTAAGGATGGAATGCTGGCAACAGATAATTTGATGTGTATACCTTTCTTGTGTCCATGACATTCCTTATGATCTTTTCCATGTTCTTTTCCATGTTCTTTTCCATGGCAATCTCCATGCTATAAAGTATGACAACAAAGCATGACACTCATATGTATATAAATTATGCATGTGTAAGTATTCATATTATACACAGGCTATAATATTGTGTATATATACAGCATATATATATATATACACAGCATAATACGTAAATAATGTATTGAATATGCACATATTCAATACAGTATTCATGTATTTTTAATGTAGAAGTGAAAGGCATTTTGTGCAGTTCTATGGGCTGAATAGGGACCTGTATTGCATAATAGGCTACAACACAAGAATATGTCAAGGAATCTAGGCTATATAAAATATAGGACATAATTTTTTCAGTGTGAGAATTGTGGAAAAATAACTGGGGGTTGCACCATTATCCACTTGGAATTGAGGTGTGAAAAACAGACTTTACTGTGGGGCTCTAAGAAAGACGGGGGGTTGAAACCACCCCGGCAATTCTCACCCTGATTTTTATATCGATCTTTTGTTCTGCGGGGTTTCCATAAAAGGGGTTAGGTAAAAAAAAGTGACCACCAACCTTTTTCTTGTGTCCGTCATCAGAATCGGAAGATGAGCCACTGTGGTGACCTTCCTTCTTCTTGTGGCAGTCCTTCTTCTTCTTATCGTGCTTCGGTGAGTCAGGCATGATTTCTTATTTGCGTGATCTGCGCACAACAATTGTAACAAATTATTACAATTCGAACAGAATCACTTTGAGGTTAAATAAGTTTGGAATTAAATAATTTAGTGGAGTCTTCGCATAAATGAGAGAAACACCAGTGCATCAAGTCACATGGGCGGAGACAATAAAGTCCAGCATACATTGCCATTCAATCTGCTTCGCTTGTTCTGTTTAACGACATTGTCATTATCAAAGATGATTGGTATCGCCCTCCTCCTTTATCCAGGCTTGGGACTGGCACTAACTATTTTGGGTTCCACGGCCAGGGGCTCCCCTAAGTTAAGTAAAAAAGTGACCTTCGACAGTTTCTTGAGTAATCTGATCTTGCATAATTTACAGTTTTCACAATAGTATTCCCTCTGCTGTCATCAGAGTAACTATTTTGATCGACAATAATTTTTTATTTCACGCGATCAGGCTTGACAAAACAAAGGTAGTTTAGGCCAAATTGATGTTAGCAACTTTGAACACCAATACTTTTCGCTTACAAATTAGAATTGCAGTATTTTGAGGCAAGCCCAATAACAGCATAACATTTCTTGAAGTGTGTGGCACTATAATTTTAGGCCTATTATACCCAGTGCGGCCTCTGCCCGTGCATTGTATTTAATATTAAACGATTTACATTTTCGTAACAAAATAATTATACAAGTCAACTATGGTTAACTATGAAATTGTTATCGTGTCATTCGCGAGATGGCGCCGGAGTTAGATCGCCTTAGGCCTACAGCCCTACAATGCTTACAAATTTACAATTGTTATTATAGCCTTACATTTTGTTTGTTTGTTTGTTTGTTTGTTTGTATGTGCACTTGTTATAGCGCCCCTTCAAGCTCTCTCTACTCAGAGGCGCTCCCGATGCAGAGCGGACACTGCATCGGAGTTTCACGCCGAAGCGCTGAGCAATTGTGAGTGAAGGACTTGCCCAAGGTCCTTACGCGGCGAGGTGGATTCGAACCTCGAACCTTCCGGCTCCAAGGCAACGACGCCACCACTAGACCACCGCGCCCCCTACATGATACACGTAGACTATCACTAGGCCCAGATGAGACTGAATAATGTTATCAAGTAGCCTATGATATCAAGTTTTATCAACCAACCACTAAAATTGATGTCGTTGGTCTATAACGCGTTAAACCTTGCAGAAACACTGTGCATACGTGTTTTCACTCGTGAGCTGATCCAGGTAGGCTATAAAGACTTTATTATTAAGTACTCGCTTGTGGTTGGTTAATAAAAAAAAGTGGTTTCGAGTGGGCAGATCTGTGGCTCTTATATTAAAATGCGTCCCGCGCTTGTCAAGTAGGGCGTCTCAACTCTCAAAGCACCCGCCACAGAATAGCTCCAAAGACCATAAATAGAAAACGTGTCTAATCTCCATAATCTCAAGTCGTGTTGGAGAATGGAGAGTACTCAAAATCAAGGAATCTACGACAATAGCTCCTTTGTGAGTAGGATCATACTGTAGGTGACGTGTTTGAGCATTTCACAAGTTCGTCATTGATAGGCCTACTTGTCTTGCTCCTTATCTTATCAGTAACTAATCTAACGCGCGTTTAAAATGCAATAGGCCTATAGTGATAGGCCTAATAGATAGTAATAAGCCTAGGCCTAATGATTCTAATTTAGCCTTCCAAGAAATTTCTTAGTAAAAAGGATCACACGTAGCCTACGTATAGCCTACTGGCAAAATCATAGGTCTATTAATGATGACAAAGAATACAACAATGAATAGTAGTAATAATAATAGGCCTAATAATAATAACTTTTATTAATAATAATGGCTTGTTTGCGTTTGCCGTGGGTAGACTTTAGGGCATGCCACCACTATAAAACATTCGTCCATTATTTTTGTTACGGTATGTAGGCCTGTGTACTTAACGTATACAGGCTGCATGGGTCTATATAGGCTTAGGCTTAAAGGCTACGTCAGGATCAAGGCGACTAGGCCATATAAATCCGTAGCCGAAGTCATAACAGACAACTGCCCGAGTACAGGTAAACATTGTCTGAAGTGTAGACGACAGGTAAAACGAACGGTTTGTCTGGAGAACAGACAGGTATTAATAGGCCTATGATAGGCCAATGCGATAAATGCATTTAGAGTGCAGTGGCAGCAGTGCATGACATAGGCCTATACAGTTTATGGCTGCAAATATGCTCCAGATTTTTTCCCTCGCAAGAGACCATTCAGATAAGAAAATCTGACGTCAATCTGCACACAAATAATATTATTTCGAGTGTCTTTATACACATATAGACTGGTGGTAAAATTGTCGCAACAAAGGTTTATCTGTTATTTGTTTGACCAAGGAGTCCAAAGACTTAGGCCGACCATTCAAACTCCGCTAGGCCTATCGAATCTTCAGCGCGTCTTAGCTTATTAGACGACAGGTAAAACGAACAGTTTGTCTGGAGAAAAGACAGGTATAGGTCTATGCCTATTGAGCATGGCGCGTATGGTAGCGCGAGATTATTTTAATGGGAGTCGGGGCCTAAGGCCTGAAGCATATTTGGGGTCCTCAGCTTCGTTTGGGAACTTTCGCCCAAAGTCAAACGCTATAATTATAGCTATAGTCTCTGCAGGTGACTCGTCTCACAAGTATGAACGACCTGTGCTTGACTTATGCCATGGTAGTCCTATCCAGGTTTGTTGGAACCCTAATAGCCCTCAATGTGGACAGACTACAGAGGCCTACTCCCTTTGATTTATGATAAGGGTCAGAGCGACCAAGTTTTGGGCCCAAAGAGCGTGGATGTTTAATTGGGACCCACCGGGGCTGCATGGTCAGAATCATAATTTATTATAAAGGTACATGTTGGTGTGCCATCTATCGGTCGGTGGATGCATTGTGCTTTAGGCTTTTATGGCCTACACCAAAACGACAGAATTTTCCAACAACGATTATAAATAGGACGGAGCTTAAAATGACAGTTAAATGTCGATAAAATATATTATAGGCCTAATACCTTTAATGCTTGGTCGGGCTCTTAGACCTTTTTATTGGGCTCTTCTTAACTCATTTTATCGACATTTAACTGTCATTTTAAGCTCCGTCCGATTTATAATCGTTATATATATGAAGTGTTTATTGAAAAATATAAAAACGCTTATGATCAGGCCTTCCCGATTGTGTCTAAAAAAATAACGCTAAGGGGTCTAGATTTAAGCAACCCTGGATGACTGCTGGGCTCCTCAAGTCTAGTAAGAAGAAAGCTTCATTGTACTTAAAATATATAAAAAATCCAAATGCTTATAATAAAAATAAATTTACTGTATATAGGAATAAATTTAAGGCTATTAGAGTCAAAGCAGGAAAAAATTACTATGCATCTGAATTCTGCGAATATAAAGACGACCTAAGGAGGACTTGGAAACTCATTCGCTCCATAATGCAATTGGAAAATAAGGAGACACAAATTGAATCGTTAAAAATTAACGGAGAAAATGTTAAAGATCCAGAAAAAATGGCCAATAGCTTCAATAACTACTTCACCAACATAGCCCATTCTTTGGCAAAGAAAATACCAGATTCACCTCTCCCTTACCATAGTTACTTACAGGCCCCTCGGCAGAACTCTATGGGTTTCCTAATGGTATCCCCGGAGGAAATTATGGATATTGGCCGTGATATACGTTTAACGCATAGCAAAGGTGTTGACGATATAGACCCCTGTATTGCGGCCCCCAATCTCTCCTTGGTTGCCAGACCTTTAGCGGAGATAATAAATTGTTCATTTAGTAGTGGGATTGTTCCACAAGGCATAAAAATAGCTAAAGTGGTCCCAATACTAAAAAAGGGCGATAAGGACAATGTAATCAATTACAGACCCATTTCCGTTCTTCCTTACTTCTCCAAGTTCTATGAAAAACTTATGTATAATCGACTCTATGGCTATGTTAAAAACTCTAACATCATTTATCCATCTCAGCATGGATTTCAACCTGGTCATTCCCCCTATATGGCCTTATTAAATATGCAGGACATGATTTCAAAGGCTATTGAAAATAATGAATACTCAGTGGGAATCTTCTTTGATCTAGCTAAAGCGTTTGATACGGTAGACCATAATATTTTGCTTAAAAAATTAGACAACTATGGAATTAGGGGGACTCAGCTCAGATGGTTTGCCAGCTATTTTGAGAGCCGTACACAAAGAGTTCTCTGTAATGGTGTCCTTTCTGAGCTAGGGTTGATCAAATATGGAGTTCCTCAAGGCTCCAACCTCGGACCACTCCTTTTCCTGCTTTATATTAATGACTTGGCCAATGTCTCTCCAACAATGTTTTTTATTCTATTTGCCGATGACACCAACGTTTTTTACTCCAATGGTTCATGGCAGACGTTGTTTCAAACTGTGAACGTTGAACTATCTAGCATAGCTGTTTGGTTCCATGCAAATAAACTCACCCTTAACTTAGATAAAACCAACTTTATTTTATTTAAATCCCACCGGAAAATAAAGCCAAATGACAATCTCTGTTTGCTTATTGATGATATTTCCATCAATCAAGTTGAATCTACAAAATTCTTAGGTGTGCATATAGATCAACATTTGACCTGGAAAGTTCATATTAATCAAATTGCAACTAAAATTGCTAAAAATATTGGTATTATTTCCCGCGTTGCTTATATCTTGCCAAAGACAATTAGAATGAATTTGTATTATACCCTTGTCTACCCCTACCTCACATATTGCAACCTTGTTTGGGCATCGACATACGAATCCAGGCTTCAGAAACTTGTAATCTTACAGAAGAGGGCTGTTCGTATAATTGCGGGTATTCGTAAACGGGAACACACTGGCCCTTCCTTTAATGAACTTCATCTTCTGAAAATTGACCAGATAAAGGATCTCCAAATTAGCGAGTTCTTTTTTCGACTCGAACACGGTCTCCTTCCTTCGGTATTCCAAGGTTACCTCCCTCACGCCTCTGACATCCATTCGCATTTCACTAGGAATTCATCTGCTTTTCGCCCTGTCAAAGCTCAATCTAATACTAGGCGGTTTACTATTAAATCTTATGGCACTAAAGTATGGAACACAATACCAATTGACATTCGTCAATCGAGTAGTCTGCAGGTATTTAAAAAGAAACTTCGTGTTCTTCTATTCTCCTCCACTAATGCTACTTGAAGTGCACATGACCATGTGTAGTTAAGATTTTAGTTAAGTACTTAGTTAAGTTTGTTTCTCTATATGCTCTTGACAATATAAGCTTTTCTGCAATCTGTCATCACCTAATTTGTTTTAGTCTCTTTCTTTTAAGCTATCTTGATTAATTTTTCTTGGGACTTTTTTACTTGGGTGACCCTTCCCAGCGGGATGTCCATCCCTTTTGGGCCCCCCTTTGTAGCCAATGCATGCATGTTTTGTACTTTTATTGTTTTCTTGTTTTCTGGTTGCAATAAAGTGAATTGTATTGTATTGTATTATTGTATATACATCGTTATATATATTGTTACGTGTACGCTCGTGGAGTGACGAGCGTTCACTTACATGCTATCCTTGCCCTTGGCCTACGTGACTTATCTCAGGTGTAGACCTGGACACGGTAATTGGGTCTTGCACGTGAGAGGGAAAGGTGTGGCGAGTTGGCGCCACAAGTCACGTGGGTTAGCACGAGCTGTCGTGAAAAGGTTGGACGAGAGAGGAGTCAGTCTTCTTCACCCCGCTGGTGGGACTGGTCGAGTCTTGGTCACCCCGTTGGTGGACTCGTTTGATGTTGTTCCTGAGACGTCTACCCCGCTGGTGGGTCCTGGAACGTTTTCCCTCCGTGACGTTCAGAAGCTGTAGTTCAGCTTGTCCGGAGTTTGGTTCGTATTCACCGTTGGTTCGGTTCTGCTTGGCTGTCGTATGTCTACTGTCGAGGTATTTAAAGGACTCTGTACATAATTCATTGCTGTAAATATTGCTCATATTAAACGATGAAAATGAATTTGGGACCTTGCGAGATTTCTCCTTAGATACGGCGCTAAGAAATGGGGGCCCGTAGCCGGTTGTAATTTCTTTTGTCGTCCGATATATTTGCGAATTTTGTGGGTGAATTTTGTGAACAGGCGTTTGTGGTTTTTTACATTTGTTATTCAGTTGTTGAAAAATTTTGAAAAGAGACGAAATTGCGAATTTTCAAAGTTACGACATTTGTTTTGAGTTGGTTTAAATTTGGAAATTTGGAAATGGAGACGCCTGAGGTGACGACGCCGCTGGATATTGAGGATTTTTTGATGATGAATCTGGCAGAACTGCAGCAGCATTTTGACAGGATAGGAGAAGACGTCAAGGGGTTGACTAAGACGCAGTTGCAGAAATTAGCAATTAAGGCGTTGTCTGTGAAAACAGGAAGTGAGGAGGGGCGTTTAAAGGCACAAGAGCAGAAGGATGCCAATGAGATGGACCGAGTTCGGAGAAAGGAGGAAAGGGAATTTGAATTAGAGAAATTGAAATTACTAGCTGAGTCGGAAGAGAGAAAACGCTTAGCTGAGTCTGAAGAGAGAAAACTCCAAGCGGAAGAGAGAAAGCTCCAAGTGGAAGAGAGAAAATTGGAGGAAGAGAGAAGAATACAAGCGGAACAGAGAAAACTTGAGGCTCAGACCGAAGAGATGAGAATTCAAGCGGAGGAAAGAAAAATGGCAATTCAGTTAGAAGAGAAGAGACTAGCTGACAGGGCAGAAGAGAGGCGGCTAGAGGCGCAACAGAAGGCGGATGAGAGAAATAGTGAGTTCGAGGCGAAAAAATTGGAGTTCGAAATGAAAAAATTGGAACTGGGTGGCGTTACGGAGAAAAGTGGGAGTAGCGGTGATTCTTTCAAATTTGCGTCCGCAGTAAGATTCGTTCCGAAATTCGAATCGGCCGATATTGAACATTATTTGTTGGCTTTCGAAAAAGCGATGAATTTACATAATGTTCCAGAAGAAAAATGGACCACCCTTTTACAGCCACAGTTAACGGGTAAAGCGGCGAGAGTTTTTTCGGATCTTACATTAGAGGAATGCAAAGATTATGTGGAAGTGAAGAGAGCTTTATTGACGGCATACGAGCGCGTCCCTGAATTTTACCGAAAACGATTTCGATCTATGGGAAAGGAGAAATCTGAGACATATTCAAATTACGCGTTTCGGTTACAGAGTCCTTTTCAGAGATGGATGGAAGGAGAAGGAGCGTTTGAGGATGGGAAACGAATGGCGGAGATACTAAAAATGGAGCAGTTTGTGAAATGTCTTCCAGCTGATTTGCATAAATGGCTGGTTGATAAACGATGTACTTCGATGGCTAGTGCAGCACGACAAGCTGATGAATATGCAGTTTTGTACAAACATGAGCCATTTGAATCTGTCGGGGGGTCCAGAAGTGATTCCGAGGACTATTACGGGAAGTCGCCGCATAGAGGAAATTTTGGGGGGTCCAGAAGTGACTCAGATGAGAATTATAGGAATTCACCGCATAGAGGAAAATTTGGGTTCCAGAAATTTGTAAAACACAGAGATAGCGATGAATGGGATAATTATGCAGGACGCATTGTATGCAGCTATTGTAAAGGCCAAAATCATACTAAGGAGTCTTGTTTTAAATTGCTGAGGAAAAGGGATGGGCCTTGGGAGCGAAATTGGCGTACGGGAAATCATGTTAATCTAGTGCATGATGTTATGGCTTATGAGCAGACAACTGATACAACGGTGAAGGAACTAGATGTTGGTTTCGTTCCGTATTGTGATTCTGGGTGTGTGATTGGTGACAATGGGTGTACACGAGATTTGGTATTTCTGCGTGATTCTGGTTCGTTGCAAACGCTTGTGAATGAGAACTCTGTACGCGTGAATGAGTATAGATTGACAGGTGAAACGAGGTGTTGTACGGCAGGTGCCACTGATTGAGATGAATGTGCACTGTAAATTTATATCGGGTCGCATTTTGTGTCGTGTAATTGATCATTTACCGGCTGGTGTGGACGTACTGATTGGCAATGATGTAGTGCATGAGCGAGACTTTGTCGATATGGATATGTTGACACAGGATAGATCGCGAGAGGAGCGATTGAGGCGTATAGCTGAGATACCGATGCAGCGGTGCAGTGAACCGTGCAGCGTTGACTGTACGTCGATGAATGATGGTGATGATAATGTTGATACTGATATTTTGGAGGATGGTGATTTACGAAGTTTGTTTGGTCATTCTGACATGCATGAAGGCCTGACTGAAGATTTCATTACGAATGTATTAACTGAACTGCATATCGAGGATGTGAAGGTTGTTTCTTTATTGAAGTGGAGTGAGTCAGAAGTGCAGCTGACTGTATATGAGGCGCATACGGATGTTTCGTTGGCTATTACGAGTAAGACTGCGTGCTCGGAGGTTGATGTGTCATGTGATGTGGATGATGTTGTGCATGTATCAAGGTTAAAGCTGTCGACTGGTAGTTCCGTTGGACAATTGCAGATGCGTTGTGTAGATTTATTGTGCGCGTGCGATGATGATAAAATTCTGCTTCAAGGTTGGTTGCATGAACGAAGAATGCATGAGGTTGGTCGCTTATGCATGAAGTTTTCTGTTCAGCCGATGAATGGATGTGTACATAAAGATGTGAATGATGAGTTGACTTGTGACGTTAACGTGACGTTATTTGTGCATGATAGAGATATGATCGGCAGCGGTTATGCAACTGACGAGCATGTGTATCAGTCTCGTGATTCTATGTGTGTTATACCGGCGTGTGATAAGGATGTTGCAGATGGCTTGTTGTCTGTGGAGAACATGAGAGCAACGATTGCATGTGAGGAAGTTGTGCGGTGGAGTGATTGGAGTTGTACTGTTGCTCCGTTAGCAATGTTGTTTCAGAATATGGATTGGAGTGAATGGAAGTCTACAGTACACACGGTGTTGTTTTGGACACGTGATTGTGTTTGTGATCACAAGGCAACTGTTGCTGAGTTGTATGATGAAATGATGCATGTGGACAATTTGACGATAGGTACGGCGAAAAAGAAGTTGTTGCACGATGACATGATGCGTAGGTCTGTGCGTGTTGTGGGCCTAGATGCATTGAATAGGCCTACTGGGGTGCATGGCGTTGCTGTTGTGTTTGTTGCATGCATGGCGGTTGCCTCGGTTGTTGTGGTGTACATGTATCGTGGAAGTCTTTCTGTAATTTGTGCTGTGGAGGCATCAATGTTTATGGACGTTTATGTGCACGAGTGTACAAAGGTTTTGGTGCTTGTTGATGTTGTTGCATCGGATGCTGATAAAAGTCTTGTGCGTTGCACCGAGTCTCATTTGTGTGCGGAAGTCTATTTGCAGGAGATCGTGGCTATGGAGTCGAGGATCGAAGACGGAGGTCGCTTACGCCGGAACCTTGCGAGACGCCGATGGAGACGCAGAGGGAGCCAATCGAATGCCGTCGTGGTCGCTGATGTTGACTGCGCTGATGCTGTGGTCGGCTGGTGACAAGTCGGTCACTAGTTGCTGGGTCTACATGCGTGTGACGTCGACGCTCGGAAGTAAACCGTTGAGCGTGGCGCTCATTTGTCACGTCAGTCGACTGTGCAGTGAGGTGGTACAGTTATGGCCATGCACGTTTCTCCGAGGGTTGCGCTGTGATCATATCACTGTGATCATGAATGACCTTCAAGTGGGTTATTCGGATGTTGCGGTTCCTGAACTGTTGGTGTTGCAGACTGTCAAAGTAAAGTTCAAGTTGTGGCTACGAACTTTCCGGTTCCTGAACTTTGGGGACGGTATTTTTGTTTTTCAGGATGAACTGATTGTGCATAGACGTTGTATTATGAATATTTCATTTATTGATGATTTGTGATGAAACTTGAATCAGACAGTTGCATTCGCCTACCGGTGTTGAAGATTGAGATATTTCTGGTGTTTGGGTATTTGGTGTAGGTAGTTAAGTAGATGTTTTGTTCTAGTTATGGTTGTATTTGTGTTTGATACTCGTCAACCTACGGGTTTCCTCGTGTTCGGGAGGGAGGGTATGTTACGTGTACGCTCGTGGAGTGACGAGCGTTCACTTACATGCTATCCTTGCCCTTGGCCTACGTGACTTATCTCAGGTGTAGACCTGGACACGGTCCTTGGGTCTTGCACGTGAGAGGGAAAGGTGTGGCGAGTTGGCGCCACAAGTCACGTGGGTTAGCACGAGCTGTCGTGAAAAGGTTGGACGAGAGAGGAGTCAGTCTTCTTCACCCCGCTGGTGGGACTGGTCGAGTCTTGGTCACCCCGTTGGTGGACTCGTTTGATGTTGTTCCTGAGACGTCTACCCCGCTGGTGGGTCCTGGAACGTTTTCCCTCCGTGACGTTCAGAAGCTGTAGTTCAGCTTGTCCGGAGTTTGGTTCGTATTCACCGTTGGTTCGGTTCTGCTTGGCTGTCGTATGTCTACTGTCGAGGTATTTAAAGGACTCTGTACATAATTCATTGCTGTAAATATTGCTCATATTAAACGATGAAAATGAATTTGGGACCTTGCGAGATTTCTCCTTAGATACGGCGCTAACAATATATATTATATATACATGAGAATTTGAAAGGTATAAGGCTTACGTAGAAGTTAGCCTAAAATGACAAGCATTGACTAATAAATTTTTACGAAGAACACTTCAACTTAAACCTCAACAGCCTTTGATGGCACGACTCTAAAGTCTCAATGGTGCTCTTTAGGCATCCTCGCAAACACTGATAAGATTAAAGTTGCTCCGTCAATATTGTTTATCTTATCTTCGTTTAAACAAAACGGACTTCTTAATAAAAAAAATGATAAAAAGTTTACTCCTTTGATTAAAGCTGTTCTGTTTAAACATGCATAGCCTACGCCAGTTGAGTAATATAGAATTATATATGTTATATATAATATATATATATACTCAATTATACATAGGCTACACATAATAGTTTATATACATGGCCTATAACTCTTAGGGCGTTGACAGAAAACCCTTTGGCTTAATTGAATAACAATTACTTCACGCGACCATTTATTTTTAGCGCAACGGATATAACGCCTATAATATAATATAGCAGCAGTTCTTCCACTTAAGAATTTCCCGAATAGGCTGAACGCCTGCAGCAGTAGCTACACCTGTCAAGACATAACACGGTCACAGGTTTTCATCGGTTGTTTTAGCCCCTCCCCATTCGTCTTTCTCATGAGTCAGGACCCTATGGTTGACTTCGTTTAAAACCTACACTCCATGCACTTGGATCAAAAGCCTGACATCTCACAGTTATTTTAATACGGTAGCCTACGAATACGTATTCTTCGAACAGCTTCTGCGCCTAGCGTAAAATGCGCCTACCCCATGACTACCGCCCCTGATGCTGCTGTTAGCCTAATAGATTTTCATCCACACACTGCGCTTCTTCAGCCAATGAAATCTCTCCGCGTCCACTACAGGCTACAGCCAAACATCGACCATACATTGTCCAATGCCTTGGCCTACATTGCTATAGCATTGATCAGGTCACGGTGACCGACGGTGCATGCTGCCTGTGGGATGCAGCCAGTTCGCTTTTATTGATCGTGGTTATGTTCTCACAGAGTGGCATCCATACAGCAGACCTACTAGCATGATGTGTAGCCTACACGGGGAAGGGACAGTAAATGTCGTGGCAGCACTGGAAGGCTACCGATTCAAATGGACAGTGGTGGTGGTGAGGCAGCCTTTAGCAACCGATAAATATTATTACAGCCTAAAGGCCTATAGTTCCTATAGATTGAAAATGAACAAAGGATCGAGACAACACGATCGCCACAGAAAAATGCGCAGCGCAGTTACATATTCTTACAGTCTGCCTATAGGCTACATGTATAGGCCCATACGACCCTTCAATAAATAAGCTTAGTCGTAATTTATAATTCAGCTCCAAGTTTCGTTAGGCTACATGTAAATGTTCAATTCTAACACGACGCTTGGTTGACCACAGGGGCGGATCCAAGGGGGTCCAATCCGGCCATGGCCCCCACTTCAAAATTGCATGGGACGTGGCCCACCCATTTGGTTTTAAGAACCTTTAAACCAATGCAGCGGGGACAAGGCGACAGAGAAAAAGGAGCAAAAGAGAGGTCATAGTAGGCCTATATTGCGAAGAGATTACGACCCGATGACCTAAAAAAGGTCATCAGATTTTTTGGCAGGAAAAAATTAATGGTATATTTTTAACACATTTCGGCTGGATGACTACAAAAAATGCCATAAAATTTTTTCCGTCAAAGATCACCAAAATATTTGCCCCACCCCCTTTCAAAAATTTCTGTCTCCGCCCCTGCTTGACCAATAATCTTATTTCGGAATTTCTGCGTGGTATAGGCGAGCATACATAATTATATCTACACATATACCATTATAGAATGATCATAGGCCTAGGCGTTGACTGCAGTTGTGCCATGGGTAGCTAAATTGGCTATTCTGCGGGCCCATAATAGGCCTATGTGGAATAGAAAACCATCTATGTTAGGCTTTATAAAGGTCTTTTCAGCCGCGGCTGGGCGGGAGTGCCTCCGAGTAGGTATCTTCAAGGGGCGCTATATCAAGCTACCAGTTTATATCGATTGATCTTGTAATTAGGGCCTCATTAGGCCTACCTAGTACCTATAGGTCTACTTAATTGTGCCTAAAAGCCCAATTGTCGCAACAGCCTGCCCTGAACATCTGACTAAATTAATTGCAGATTAATCAATAATCACTGGTCCCTAATAAATCTATGAAATATAGGCGAAAACTACGACAGTGCAATGATGCAATCTATTAGGATCTCCACTTTTAAATTGCTTAGCCTCAATTTCTGCTTTAACACTTCTAAAAACCAGCTCTTGCTAACGTTAAACGACGTAGGCTAACTATGTTAACTTTACAATAAATAACTAGTCTATTCGTACATTTTAAAAATAATCATTCTTTTTTGTTCAACTAGTCTATTAATTTAAATATTTTAATGCGCTTATGCGAATCGACTGTATGTGACTGAATCTGACTTATGTGGACCATAGATCAGATTACTTAATTAGGTTACGTGCATATAGGCTAAACTACGGTCGCAGCAGGAATGCAGTCTAGATAGCCTACTTTAGAGACTAGACCTAATTAAGCATCTTTAGGCTATACTTTTTCTGTATAGTTGCGCTAAAAATTTCCATGTAATTATCAGAAGAATTGCGTGCAATCAAAAATCTTAGCAATGTATAATGACTGTCACATCAGGAGCAATCTGACTTACCTGGATTTGCTTCAAAACTCGTTTGCGTGTCTTTCTCAGGTACGTCCCATATCCTAGACACCGAATATTAATTACCACCACGTGACCGTCATCTGCACTTTGATTCGCTCGATGACTCACCGACCGACCAATCACAGCGCTGAACGTAGGTCGATGTTATTGTCATTGCTACGGAGCCTCCAAAGGGACACACTAACAATCCGCTAAACATTTTATTTACTTACGTTAACGTCATTAAGTCCTTTTTTCTAAGCATGCGAGTTAAAATATGGATACAACACAATACAAATGCAACTCTATTGTCATTTCATCATTTCTAAAGCTCAGCAGTGCGTCATATTGCCGAGCGGCAAAGCACCCGACAATGTGAATGATGCGTTATTTATACGGGCACATTCAAGTCACCGCAGAAATCTATCCTTTCAAAGTATCACATGACAGTCGTTGGTTTTGACAGCCGTTGTGTGCCAGGCTGCCTGTCTGGGTCTATGGAGCGGGGGATCATCGTCGTCAACATCATCATCATCATCGTCGTCATATAGTCATCATCATCATCATCGTCGTCGTCGTCGTTGTAGAGAATCACTTCTGTAGGCCCTACAATAATTAAAACTAGCAAAAAATGTTCATTGTCCTCCGATTGGAAGTAATTTACCATGGAGGATGGGAAGGAAAAGAAGAGGCTGTGCAGTTCTAAAAATGCCTTTAAAACAGCCCTGTGAATATAGCGCTGAGGTCATTCTCGTTCTGCAATGCATAGACTGAGTGAGATCCTTCGGTCATCACGAGACATAAATATCTTTAGAAACCAGGACAGTCATACAAGTAGCCATTCAGTGCGTCTGTCGATTTTCATATGCCCCAAATAAATACTCGGCATGGCAAAACGTCTGGCGGCCTTTTGATTGGCATGCGCAACGTCTTTAGCATAATATTATGCCTTTTTCCAGGGCATATGTCCCGGTTTGCCCTCTTGCAGCGACACCAGCCCGCCACTCGACTTCATCACCACCCCTGCCGGCTGAATGGGTGTGACGCCATTCATAGTGCCGTGTGCAGTCAAGATCTTTGGTGTGCAGTAAGTGCCCGTGCTTGCCCGAGATAATGATCTACGAAATAGGTCATGTACACGACGCGGCATTCTGAGTTTCTGCCCGCCCATAACCAGAGCCGCGGATGCCGCACGCTCTAATCAATGGGACATGGCCTATAGCTCACCAGGGCTGTGTTGCTATGACGCACACCATCACAGACATAAATAGCAACGTCAACAAACAAACCTGAAGCCATAATCAGATTCTGCAGAATAAGTAGAGCAAAACTTTTGCAGATGGTCATGCCCACATTCTGACCTGATTAAAATAATAATTAAACGCCTGCTTTGCACTCGTGGACCAGTCGCGGTATGTTGATTTAGATCAGAAAATAATATTATGATATATAACTTAATATGTTAATCTAGGATTCTGGCCTACGGGGGTTTGGTAGGGTTCCCAAATGTCACGAAGCGTTTTCCTTATTGGTCTTCTGAGAAAATTAGCCAGGGTTCCTCCTCACTGATTTTCTTATAGTTTCGATTAAATCAGTTCTAGAGCTGCTTAGCTACTCTTTCCGCTCTATTCTGTAAAACCCCTATCACATTCTTCACGACCTCTCTCCTCCCTATAATAAGCTTGTAACTGCAAACAATTTTCGACGGTCGAAGTTCGACCCAGGCCACGTACATGATCTAAACCGACCTAGAGTTGATGCTTTTGCCAAAAAAGTCTTATTATGAGAATGTTATAAATAATCGTAATACAGAATTTATTCACTACTAAAACGCAGTCCAGGTTTAAGCCGGGAGTACGAGTTACGTTGCCTCATGCATGCTGGCCCAGAAGTGATGATGGTGAGATAGAAGGAAAAAAGCAGTGTAGCCTATACAAGTACACATGGATGATGAGGAGCGTGCTGAACGAAGTGGTTGCATGGTGAACAACTAACGTCATCACTCATCATCTTCCCATTGAACAGACTGCTGTACAGTTGGTGTACTCATTAAGGCCATCTTGGCTGCATGGGGCACAAATGGAAGAAACACAAAAATAGGGCCTGCACACATTACATAGGCATACGCAGTTACGCACAATACATAATTCATTTTTGCATTCTTTTATTTTTGTACACATCTGCAGGATTCTGCAGTTGCTTCAGTTGTTTGACAATGGTTTAGTAAATTTAGTCTATATAGACACTGTAAGTCAGGTTAATGCACGTTTATTTTTTAACTCACATTGACATTTCTAATGCAACAAATAGTTCAGCCATCTCTAACAGCATGCATGAAAAATAGACAAATCTGCATTAACGGATTTTCTTAATTCTTTACTGTTGTCCTGTTGACGACATCATACTGCAGATTAGGCCAATACCGAACTTTCTCAGTCTGTTTCATTTCTAAATTTGGATGGGTGTAAAAATATTGGTGTAAAACATTAAGTGTAAAAGAATGGGTGTAAAAGATGGATGTATAAGGTTGGGTGTAAAAAATAAGTGTAAAAATATTGGTGTATAATATAAATATAAAATTATGGGTGTTAAAGGATGGGTGTAAAAGGATGTGTCACGGGTGTAAAAAGATGGATATAAAAGGATGGGTGTAAAAGTATTGATCTAGAAATAAGTGTAAATATATTGGTGTAAAAAAGTAAAAAATAAGTGTAAAAGTATTGGTGTAAAAAACAAGTGTAAAAGAATGGTTGTAAAGAATAAGTATAAAAGGATGGGTGTAATAATATTAGTGTAAAAACAAGTATAAAAAATGGGTGTAAAAAATAAGTGTAAAAGAATAATGTAAAAGGATGGGTGGAAAAAATGGGTGTAAAAAATGGGTATAAAAAAATGGGGTGTAAAAATATTGGTGTAAAAAACAAGTATAAAAGAATGGGTGTAAAGAATAGGTGTAAAAGGATGGATGTAAAATATTGGTGTAAAAAACAAGTATAAAAATATGGGTGTGAAGAATAAGTGTAAAAGGATGGGTGTAAAAATATTAGTGTAAAAAACAAGTATAAAAAATGGGTGTAAAAAATAAGTGTAAACGAATAATTTAAAAGGATGGGTGTAAAAAAGGGTGTAAAAAATGAGGTGTAAAAGAATGGGGTGTAACAGTATTGGTGTAAAAAACTAGTGTAAAAGAATGGCTGTAAAGAATAAGTATAAAAGGATGGGTGTAAAAATATTAGTGTAAAAAACAAGTATAAAAAATGGGTGTAAAGAATAAGTGTAAAAGAATAATGTAAAAGGATGGATGTAAAAAAATGGGTGTAAAAAATGGGTGTAAAAATGGGTGTAAAAATATTGGTGTAAAAAACAAGTGTAAAAGAATGGATGTAAAATATTGGTGTAAAAACAAGTGTAAAAGAATGGTTGTAAAGAATAAGTATAAAAGGATGGGTGTAAAAATATTAGTGTAAAAAACAAGTATAAAAAGGTGTAAAATGGGTGTAAAAAATGGGGTGTAAAAGAATGGGGTGTAAAAGTATTGGTGTAAAAAAACTAGTGTAAAAGAATGGGTGTAAAAGAATAACTGTAAAAGGTGGTTGTAAAAAGTTGGGTATAAATGGATGGGTGTAAAAGTATTGATGTAAAAATAAATATAAAAGTGTTGGTGTAAAAAACTGTAAACGGATGGGTGTGAAAGTATTGGTGTAGAAAAACAGGTATAAAAGAATGGGTGTAAAAGAATAAGCGTAAAAGGATGGGTGTGAAAAGATTGGTGTAAAAGGATGGGGGCAGGATTGGTGTAAAGGAATGATTGTAAAAGTATTGGTGTAAAAGAATCAGTGTAAAAGAATGGGTGTAAAAGATTTATGTAAAGCTTTGGAGTAAAAGGATATGTGTAAGACAATAAGTGTAAAAATATGGATGTAAAAGGAAAAGTGTAAACGGGTAATTGTAAGAAAATTGGTGTAAATGGGTAAGCATAAAAGATTTTGTGTAAATGTTCAATCTAGGCTACTAGGCTAGTAGGGAGGCCTTTGAGTATGTAATTGTTTTATTAGGCCTATTTCAGATACCAGGTTTCTGGGCCGTCAATTGTTCCTTTTTTATGGCTAATAGTGGGCAGGCTTTCTGTGTTTCGTTCTTTTCTTGTTGGTTCTTTGCATTTTCACCAGACGACGCCAGATTCTCTGTGCTGTCAATCGTTCCTCTATCGAATGTGACTGGCTCTTTTGGACTGACGAGTGACGACGCTCGCATTGAGTCTTTTCACACACGCAAATTATCCCTGCAACAAATTCGAATAGACTGAATAATATTATATCTCTCGCATTGCAGACAATTTTATTATTAACCTGAAGGGTTGAAATTGGATTCAACTGAAGCAGAGGATTAAAAAAATGATAAGACAAACATCGTTATCTAGGGTCGTAGCCTATTAGTGGCAGACTATAAGCTGAGGATATCATTTATTTAGAGAGCCTAGTAGCAACAGGTGCAGAAGGCTTTCAAAACTTGAGCGATTTCATTGTAGGCCTACGGTATATAATACGATGCAGCGTTTGGGCTTCTGCAGCTGTTAGGCTACCCGACAATTGGTGAACGTTGAGGCGCTCATTATAGGCACCACTGAAGGCATGCAGGCTGTTGCGAGCAGGGTTGCCAGATTTCGGAAAAATTTTGTCGCGAGATTTTGAAAAAAAGTCGCGAAAATCGCGAGGTCATCGAGCTTTTCTATTTTGGTCGCGAAAATTTCTTCTGACGACTAAAAAAAAAAAAAAAAAAAAGGTCGTCAAATTTTTTGACGTCTTTTTTTAGTGTTTCTCGTGGAAAATACCCTTTTTTCGCTCAAAAAACCCCAAAAGTCGCTCAAAAAGTCCAAAAAGTCGCTGAACAAACCCAAAAAGTCGCCCCAAAAAATCGCCGTCGCGACCGCGAGACAATTCAAAAGTAGCCCAAAAAAGCGCGAGTCGCGAGGACGAAATTTTCAGTCGCGAGCGATTTCAAAAGTCGCCCAATTCGCGCTTTTCGCGACGACCTGGCAACCCTGGTTGCGAGCTGTGAACGTGGTTTGACCTTAAGTAGACTGTTCCGATCAACAGCTAGGGCAGTGTTAGAATTGCGCAAAAATAACTGGGGGCTGGCCTATGATAAACTTGGAATTTGGGTGTGAAAAACAGAGTTTACTATGGGGCTCAAAGAAAGACTGGGGGTTGAAACCCTCAGCCCCCGGCAATTCTCACCCTGCAATACGGCCCACAGGGCACACAGCTAGTCTGCGTCCTGGACCTCATAGCTCCGAACTCACGTATAAAGCTACAAAATAGCAAAGTTACTACAACGCTAAGATTGAATCATTGAGATAGGCCTAGTTCAGTTACAGACTCTCCGTAATTTCTCATTAAGAGAAAGAAAAACTCGAGGAATAGTTGATATCTAAAGTTCTCACCACTCGTCTGTAGACCCATGGATGATGGATGTCAGACTTTTGTTGTGGCGGGTGATCTTCGGCGCTTCCGATTCCGTCTGACTTGTAAGTTGTATGACGGACTCTTCCGGTGTTTCACTGGCCACGAAGATCGAATAGGCATCGGCCACGGTCCTTCTCAAGCATGATACTGAAACCGCCTCCACCTCACCAATGTCAACATCAGATCGAGTCGTCGTAGTCTTCAACCGTCAAAGGAGTAATCGCACGAACCGATCGAAAGGCATCTTCTTAAGGAACCGGATCAAGGAAGACAGAAAGAACCGGCGTATGACATTATAGCCTCGTCATCTTCATCGTCATCTTCGTCGTCGTCTGCCTCCATGGCAACAGCACATGGCGGGAAGAAAGAAGCTGAGGCAGGAATTACTTTGGTGAAGAAGAAGGTATCGACATCGTTGACAGGGATCTCCGATCGACTGCCGCTCACCCTCCTCATCGTCATTCCCAACGTTCACCACCATCCAGCAACTCGATCAGCGCCTCCAACATCGACGACGGCAGATTCAGCTCCAGCAGATCATTCGACGACGAAGGCATAACGGTCACTGCATGCAGCTTCTCCTCCGTCTCCCCACGCTCAATTCCTCTGCAGCTATTCCTCAGTTCGCTCCCCGACCCCAGTCTTCATGCAGCTAAGCGCCCGACCCAGTCGACGTCCTCGTTGCTCTCTCAAATATCGCAAGACTAGCACAAGAATGACAAGATAATCTAAAAAGTTGCTCTCGCAAAATAAAATCAAGCAACCCTCTCTCTTTCTCTCTTTAGCGATTAGGACGTAACAGCGCAAGCAAGACAAGGGCGATGACGTCAATCGCGACATAGATGTTCTTGTGTTAAAGATGAGAACTCATAATTATTGGTAAAGTCAGTCGGTAGCGTAGCGCCACCTGTCCCAAGGCATCAGTTCCCTTCAGCCCGTGTTCGGCCACTCATGTCTTGGATTAATCAGATATAATTTTTTTATTGAAACAATCCGGTTGACGAACCGTAGGCCCTACAGTGTAGGCCCACAGTTATGCAGTTGAAACAAATCAAAGAGCGCAAATAACAGAATGCATAAATCTTAATTAGGCTAATTGTTAGCCTAGACTACGAACAGAAAATACAGCTATAGCTTGCAAAAATAAAGCACGTCTGCTGTAGGCCTACGGATCGCAATGTCAATACCTCTCGCTCTCCATTAGGCTATCCATTGCGCTAGCAGGCCTCCAAAAGATGACAGCACGGACGGCAACCTGGACAGTTTAAGGGTTGGCCTACAATAGGCTAGGCTATAATTATATATAGGCCAATATATGCCTATATAGTTATTTATAAGTATTGTTAGCTGCAACAGTAAATTTATTTATCGTTTGCAAATAACAACAACAAGAGCAGCAGCAGCAGCAGTAGGCTAGGCCTACCAACAACAACAGCAGCAGCAGCAGCAGCAGCAGCAGCAACAACAACAAAACAACAATAATAATAACAATAATTAAAGCGATATAATAATAACAATAGCGACTGTAATATTCGCATAGTAAAACTTCACTAGCCTTGGTAAATTTATATTATAATCATTACATTTTCTAATGCGTCAGTCAATCGCCGAACGTAGGGTCTTGCTCAAATGCTAGGTGGCGGTAATATTATTTTTAAAAACTGAGGACCGACATCGTCGTATCTATGTTCGATATGTTTTCTGTGAAAGGAATTCTGCGATCACCGGTAAAGTTAAAACTTTCACAAAATAATTATTATAAGTTATAACGAGAAATATCACTTTGAGGCTAAAATACCAGAGCAATAACCGATGTCCTGGGTTTCATAGCAACAGCCACAGTTAGCCACAAGAATGTTCTGACAATAGAGTAATGGTTTGATTCTTCCTTCTGCATGAACGACAAGTGCCACTACGAATCACCCGCACACAGATTATAAACAATAATAGTTGTAGCCTAGAGGTATAATTTTAATACTATTATAAGCTTCAGAGGAGGTTATTCGCGTGATTCTTGTGGCTGAATGAATTTTAACTCTCCATGATTGGCATACTAGCATTCTTTAAATATCCTTTCACTGTCACACAGCTCCGAAGAAGTCTTTATGCTTTGTAATTGCATATTATGATTATTTTTGTGATTATACAATTTTAGATTGTTTTCATTCAATGTCCCACTGTGTGTTTGCAGATGGTTAAATAAAGTAATGCTTACTTATTTACTTACTGCTGATGCCTCTGTTAAATGCTGTTTTAAATTTTCAGATTTATTATCATCAGATGCTTCGTCTGACGTCGGGCCAGTGGTCGGCGTCGGTGGTTGATGACGTCCTGCCCGTCCTGTATAAGAGCGACCATTTTGTTGTCGTCGACAAGCGATTTGACCTTAAGGTCAACAGCAATGAACCTGAAGACACTGTTACCGTAGCAACGCTGCTCAGCCGACAGTTTCCAAGTGTTGTTGATACAACTGCGTTCTTTGGCTTCAGGTGGGTGCAACAAAGTTTGCTCATGTATTTGATTGTTTCTGACATTTTCAATTAGTTATCATCCAGATATTGGTGGATAAGATGACAACAGGCTCCCACATAGGGGCAAGAGGGGCACTTGCTCCATCTGACAAAATGACACCTCTTTTCTACTACTGCTTTTTGGCTTTTAACAGAACAATTGCACTAAAGCACTAGTGTCACCAGATGATACAGAAAGTGAACTGAGAAACTCACAATTAGAAACCTGTATGAAATAATTATACCGATGTTCTTAATAGAACCTTAATGCATATCTTAGTCATTTTGATGACTAAAATATACATTAGGGATGTACTGAATTGGTGATTATCACTATTCGGCCGAATACGAATAATTGGACCAACTATTCGTTCGAATACAAATATATAGTGTACAAAATAGGTCTACGAATAAAATTCAGTCACTGTACACAAGGAGTGAGACTACTGATCACTGTGATACTGCAGTCCAGGCATTAGACAAGGCCCGGTTGCAACCACAACATATAATATTATGTTACTGAGGAGTTACTTCAGTCCACTCGCTTTAGTAGCCGCATATGCAGAAACAAATCTCACGTGACCAGTATTTGTAGTTGGTTCAATCGCTACTATTCAACCAATATCTATTTGGCTCACTATTGTGACTATTCAGCCCTGAAGCAAATACATAGTGAATGTTCAGTACAGCCCTAGTATGAATGCTTGTGACGAACTGTGTTTTAGGTTTGTCCACCGACTTGACTATGCGACGAGTGGTTGTCTGTGCGTGGCTCTGACGAAGAAAGGCGCTCGATGGGGACACAAGGCCTTTGCCAAACGATACGTCAGGAAACACTATCTGGCCTTGGTATTTTCAATTTCATTATTCTCTCATCTAGTGTTTTCGTAACAACTTGACATTGTATTTTATTGTACTTGCTCGATTGTAAAGTAAAGTCTACTTTGCCCACCCCAACTTCACATGGAACAAAGTTTCAACCCACCAGTTATTTTTATAGTTCTCATACAACATGTTTAGATTGTTTTCATTTAAGGTCCCTACCAAAGTGTTTTGATGTAGTTTGACCTTCTTCTCATTCCTTTTATAAACTCCAGCAGAGAGCTAAGGCTCAGCTAACTGACTCTAGCATTTCGACAAACTAGACCCAACCCAGTATTGCTGTCTACTGTGTCACTGAAGTTGGTGTTTAATGCAAACACTAAAATAACTGACATGCAAAATTTAGATCACTTCCCGTAGTCCATATGAGCCATAATTTTTAGGGGACACATTCCCCCTCCATAAGGACAGCCTTTAATAATGGACAAACCTAATTTCACATAAGCTGTTGTGTATCTTGTGAGATCATGGTTCGTCCTAGTCATGAAATGAACCGACCCACATGGCTTGCTGTATATCTGGGTAGGTCAGAGGTCATCTCAACCCTGAAACACAGCGACTCATAGACGTGGACATTGGAATTGGCAACGACATCAGCGCCACCGACTGTCACAAGATGTGCTCGGCAGACAACGCGTCCTGCAGGGAACCACGAAATGCACAGACAACTGTTGCCCTGTTGGAGCACGGCTTGTACAACGGGGAACCAGCATCAAAAGTCTTACTCATTCCACATACAGGTAGCAGAGAACGAGAATTCAGTGTTTGAATTAGCGATATTGATAACTCATAATTCAACACAGATGCAAAGAAACTACTTCCCGACATTTAATGAGCATTCTGTTTAGCACATGTTGCTATTTTTTTCTGTTTTATGCAACAGACATTCAAGTTCCAACGGTCATTTTGGAATGGCTTGAGTCACGACATTTTTACATCTGTTAACACAGCCACATTGAGAGCATCTTATGCTGTATTTTATACATCTCCAAATACATGCATAAAGTAATACATACTGATACACACATACATTCATAATAATAACAATTACAACAATTTATATTATTATTATTAATGACTTTTTATATAGCACACCTTCAAGGTAATTCACTCAGAAGCGCTCCCACTTTTATGATGCCGTTACAAGGGCATTGAAATACATACACGGTAGTACATCTGATATATACAAAACACACCACAGGTTCAAGTTGACTTCAGTCTGTCTAAGTAAGAGCTCTTGGCACTTCTAGGTTAAGCACCAAGACTGAATTTTTCTGTTTAACTTCCGACACTCTACAGTTTATTCTGAACACATTTGGTTTTGTTACGCTGTAGGTCGAACGCACCAACTTCGAGTGCACTGTCGCCATATTGGACATTGCATTGTGGGAGATTACACGTACAGCGATAGAACAGACACTGCTCCGTATCGTATGATGCTGCACGCGTTTCAGCTGCGCATTCCAATGAAACACGAAACAATCGACGTATTGTCGCCCGATCCGTTTGTCACGGAAGTTGACAGTCACTGGAAACCTGTCACGACATTCTCAACTTACGACAGTTTTGTCAGTAGTGCGTTAGAACAAGCTGTAAACTGAATTCTCAAAATTATCTGTAGCATAGGTGAATTGGTTAAGAGCCCATCCATATATATGTTACGCATTCCAAAAAATCATATTTTTTATCTCCTTTCTCTGTTGCATTAACTCTAATTTTTCCGAATCCCTTGTACATACAAATAAGCTTCACTACCTGTTACAAAATACAAAGTTAATCAGCTAGAGTCGTCTATAATTATAACATTTATTTTAACGGCACCATAGACTACTATTTATTTTTTAAACATCGTATTTGATAGAGCTCTACAATTAGTTGTTCTGGTTTACTGTTTAGATCTGAACATAATCTAATTATAATGTAATTAACTATAGGATAATGCAGAGTTATAAATACTCTACTAGTGTGGACGTCATAATTAGAAATTTATTTCGCCTACATACATTTTGTTGAGGACCCTCCCCCTGCTGTACGCACAGGTCTGTATGTAAATCGTCTGAATTCAGTGACCACCTTCCCGCATACGTAATATATGGACGGCCCCCAACTTCTGGTTTCATGTGATTGGTTGTAGGAAAAACACTATTGATTTTTTTGATTCAATCGTTTGTTTTGGAGAAATTAGAATAAAGTGAAGAGTGGAAATTCTGTAGGAAAAAGCCAATCGTCATTATCATTATTGATCTGTTGATATTTCAGTGTACAGGTGGTGCTTGTTTTGGATAAAGTAAAACAAAGAAAAGCAAATTTTGAAGAAATTTGGACTGTTTGTGGCATGTGCATGTGAGTGGAATCAGATTCTTGCAAACCAGACCATTAGTGTGACAATGGCTGCTAGACAATACCTAGGCAATAGTGAAAGAACGCCATAAATTATGACAACAGTAATCAAGACAAAGCCCAGTTAGAGCTAAAATAGTTCATGGTTATCATTTTTCTTGTGGCAACTGTGACTCCAGGCAACTTGCCATCCTCTGACTAGTGACTTCATAGACCTGCGATGATAAGGAATGAATTCTGAACTTCTAGACCAGTGCATTGCTAGACTTAGAGCTAATTTGTAATAACTGTTTTTCTTTACATACAGTACAGCAACTAGAAACATTAAGGCACTCCTCCAAAAACCACGTAAATAATAACGGTTAACAGTATTCGTTTAAACAATAAGAAGAAGACAATTTTTAGGACAGCAAATACTGGCAACGAAAAACTTACAACTTTAAAACCTTCATCAGTCTTTTAAATGCAACGAAATGCTGATACTTGCGGCATATGTTTACTTTCTAGAATTAAAACAATTGTGACAGAATCCCAAAGAGATGTGAATTGCCAAGCATAATTTCATATCAGTTACCCAATATTAAGATCTCCACTCTTCAGCACCTTCAAGACTTCACAGGACTTTAAGCAAAATCTTTTTGCAGATCTAGTAATGGAATGTACATACATCAGTTTTCTTCTTTTCCTAGGACCTGAACTGGCAAGAAATATCCAATAAAAATTTGGAGTCAGCTCATTGTAAGGCTTACTCTCTTGCCAGCTTGTGTTCGTATCCACTGCGCTCCTTGGTAACAGAAGTAGGTCAAAAGAAACTTAGTGTTCAAAGGTCGTAGATGACACACTGTACACTTGACCTGCTACAAAGTTGATGCATTTGAACTGGACGTCTCTTATAATAAAAATCACGTTAGTCTCTTCATGTTTTCGTTATGAAACCCAAGCGTACATAATGTCTTGAAATCATAGAAATACATACAATGGTGTTTGATAAAACATTTTCAAATTCATGACCATGAAATTGGTAAAGGTAGCGTTAAAACAAGGTAACTCCTCTCAAGCATGATCAAATTTATCTGAAGGATCTTTCGACTAAAGCACACACATGACTACATCGGTGCAGCAAAGAACACCTGACCACATCATACAATTGACACCACAAACACCAATGACATGCCAACCAGATGTGTCGCATCTTTTACCATCACATCTTTTACCATCACATCACCAGATGCGATGATGCTGGAATGATTACCATCACATCTTTTACCACCACTTCACCAGATGTGACAATGTTGGCATAATTTCAAAGAAACACTTTCCAAGAATAAATGCTGCAGAAATAACGACTCGAACACAAAAGCACGGTAGCAAAACCACCAGAACCGGATTCTAAACTCAACGTCTCTGCAAAGACGAGTCTGAGATCAATCAGTCTATCGATCGATCACAGTAGAGAACACGCAGACAGCACGGTCTTGATCATGTTCTTCATCGCCGGGTAGCGTTGAGCAGGGTTGAGCTTCTTCGAGTCTTCGTACTCGCTGCCGAGTTTTTCGATGTTCTGCCGATATTTGCGGAATTGTTCCCTCAGCTCAAGAGTTTCCGATCGGAAGTTGCGTAGGTCCTTGTCTACCTCGCTCGCAGAAATTGCTGTAATGACAAAACCAGAGATTCTGAAACAAGACTTAGAGCAGTGGTTCTCAACTTAGGGGAGACAAAGAACATTCTGGTGGGTTGACAATTTTCCCCCAGAAACAACAAATTTTCTCACTGAAAAACCGTCACGTTTTGACTTGCTTCTGAGCAGAACACAAGTACAGACACCAGATTAAGCGACCTGACTTGATATGACAAACAAGTAATGGGAGTTCTTCAAACACTTTTTTGTAAGCTTAATCATCCATGATGTATTATGGTTTGAAATCTGAGTATTTACTAGCAAAGCGATGGGATCCCCTGGATTTCCATGAGCTGGTTTGGGTGGAAATTCAGATATTGCAAAGAGGGTAGCGATACAACAAAGGTTGAGAATTAGTGGCTTCAACAACAACACTGTTTGTCTTAACGAATCTGACCTGAAGCCTTTTATTGAACACTGCACAACAGTCAATATTGCAATGCATTCAAAACAACATACTGACAATAAGCTGTTGCCCTACTTGTACTTGGCTTGGCTTTCAAGTGGCGCTTTAGAAATCCTAAGGTCCTGGATGCCACAGGACTTGTCATATACAAGTTTCCAATCTAATCCTAGTGCTCATATCATTTACCGCAACTGCCAGGCAACAAACAATTGTGCATGGGAAATCTGTCTGGAGTCATCACACAAGAGTCCACCCATCAGGCTCAAAGCCACAATAGATGGATTACAGGTTAGGCAAGCTACCAATGAAAACACCATGAGTGCACAAAATTAAGAGATTTATATAGCACCCCTTCAAGACCATCTACTCAAAAGTGTTCCCAACCCAGCCCCGGTTGGGACAAAACCCCGGATAAATGCTCAGATGTATGAATGCACGTACTGGCATATAGATGCTCTTCGCTGCTCACTTGCTCCTGTTGTACGGCAAACGACGCAGCGTTTTTGCAAAGGCTGTTGATTTTACCACTTCGGTCACCAGACGCCGGGTCGTACCGGTGGTTGCTGTTCGCCTTCACTGCGTCGCTGCATTGGCTGATCGCAGACTTGATCATCTCTTTCAGTTCTTCGTATCTTCCGAGGGCGAAATCACCCTTGTGGCTTTCGTACTGGGTCTTCAGCTTCTCCAGGATGTCACGGAGTGTTTTGACGTCAGCACGCCATGTTTCCAGCTGCCTCCGCTGGTCCTTGTGCTTCCGGATCTGATCATCGGATGGCGGCAGGCTCTTCGATTTCGTCAGTTTTCCTAAAAAACGATAATAATAATAATAATCGTTTAAAAAATCATTGTTTAATTTGAAACTGACACAATGCAGAATGATTACAAATTTTCAAAGTATGACGAATGATCACAAGTTATTACGGGAGTCAAATTTAACTGTCGGCAGCCAACAAGGCGCCCATCACGTCTTACACTAATTTTTACCAACGTCATCTGCCGATTGGAAGGTTGAGTGACCTTTGGAAAAGTAGTGGAAGCAATTCAATGTCCATGCGCTCTTCATGCCATAGTGTCTGCCATTACCCTAAACCCCTCCCCCGTCACAAGACATGAAAGAATGTTAAAACTTCAATACTCTTTGGGCTGTCCAGACATACCCAGACGACATACACATCACAACTACTACCACCACCACCACCACCACCATCACCAGCAAACAGGTAAAAGATTAACAATGCTAGCATATCGAAGACAGTTTGTGTGTGGGAATCTTATAGCCTATACAAGCAAATGGCAATGTCTGGCATGTACATTACCAGTATATCTTGTGAAAGTTAGAAGATTTCAATACTCTACTTATTCTATGACAGAGTATACATGATCGAAGTATATATGGGGCCTTTATGGGGGTCTAAGAGAGGTTTGCTGACGATCATACTGGCTACCAAACTTGAAAGCCAACCCCATGGGTGACTGGAAGTAAAAAATTCCATTGTTGCTCAGCGTTGGGTGTTCTCCCGTCCCATTAACTAAATGTCAAATTATGCAATAACATTATGTTTGAACTAAATGTATGAGCAATCTAACGCATTCATGATCAAATGCCTGCCCTAACTTCTGGTCGAATGAAGTTTCCTATTGTGATCTAAGAATGAAATGAAATCTAGTTCATGCCATCATGTATAAAGGCTCAGTTTCAGGACTACGACTGTGGTCCTTTAGTCACAAAATAATGCTCTCCCCTCATCTCCCCTTCCCTTCCTGCCACGTAATTTAGCTATCCCAAGACAAAGCATGTATACAGAGGCATGAGTCCGCCAGTGGGATCTGGTACAAAGACCCCCAGTCAGGTCACCAATTGCCTTTCATCTCGTCTACCGAGTAACAGAAGGGCGTAACTGACAGAAATCTAAAAAATTCATATTCTTTGGTTTTTTTGCTCTTCCGGTATTATATTATGATGTGGATTAAGAAACGGGCGCAAGTGACATGTGCATACCTATGTAACATGCAGTAATCAAAGGGCGTAAGTACATATGAGACATTTTCTGAAGAAACAGAAGGGCGTAAGTGATGTATCTACAGTGATAAGAATGGCCGATAGAAGGGCGTAAGTCTCTGTCCATACTGACGTGATATACAATCAAAAGGGCGTAAGTGACTTATACATGGGCGGAGGCCTAGGGGGACAGAGGGACGGTCCCTACCCGAATGTAGTGGTTGGGAGGGGACGGCCCATGCATTCGTCCCCCCCAATAATTGAGCGTGAGGACTAAAAAAATTTTTTTTTTAAGTCATCAACTGTTTTTCTTTCCTTCGGCCACACCTTCGTCTTCCCCAATTCTCCGGCCAGGAGAATTGGGGGGGGGGAGGAATTCTCCGCCACTGAACTTATATTGCAGCTAAAGAGTGTTTCATTAAAATTAAAAGTTGTATGCTAAAAATTGCATGTTTTTAAAGTCTAGTCACCAACCAAACACGTACTTATAAAATAAAGCTGATTTGATACAGAGTGTCAAACTACTAACTCAATTATCTCCATTCGAATTTTTTTTACTTACGTCCTTCTGTTACTCGGTAGACGATCTGTTCGTCTGTGCATTTCAGGCCACTCTCATTAATTCACAGTAATTGTAAAGTTCTATGAGTCAGGCTTTCGGTTCTGCAATTCATCTACCATGCCAGAGGCGGGGAAGGGGTTAATGTCCGGTTCCCATTTATAAGGCCCATAAAATACCAGGCATGGTCAGATAGGGCCCATTGTCCTAGCAGGTCCAGTTTACCAATTGCACAGGGTGATAATTGCTGTGTGGATTGAGGGGGTCCAGACCCTAGTCATTCTTAGTATCTAAGATTTCTTTTCACACCCCAACTCCATGTGGACTATAGCCTAACATTCAGTTATTTCAATACAATTATCATACTGCAATTGGATATTTACGGTTCTGAATGCATGATCTAATGTGCAGCATGAATACATGATCTAATGTGGTTGGCAGTTGAGGCCTTTGCAACTGGACAACATCAATGAATGCAGGCTAAGACTTTGCATTCTATTTTCAATATTCTTTACATTTATGTAAGCAAAACTTAAAAATCACGTTGAACCGATGATCGTAAAAATGTACGAGCAAATATCATTTGCCAGTCGAAGGAATTTTTAAAATCACGAGCAGAAGGTCGTATAAAGGTGTAATTGGTACATGCAGGATCTGTTGTCAGTCAAAAGTTGCAATGCATTTTTGTGCACTCTACATAGTATTTTTAGTCAACTTAAACCACGAGCTGACTCATAGCCAATGGTCAGCTGACTACAGGTCCGGCTGAAATACACACAGCCATCGGAAGTTGACCTTTCACCTGACCCTCTTAAAAATGCGTCCAGGTCACGATGGCAAACGCACAGTTGAGCCGAGCATGCACAGCTATAGGGTGCATAACCTATACAGCACATGACACACAAGTACTTTATTTTGTTGTTCATTTTCACATTCACACATCCATTGTCAAGAGCTCATTTCCATTCTAAAATGCAGGAATTTGTTAGATGCACCCTCGTCTTTCTCTTGTCTAAAAACTTGCCTTTTTTCTTGGGGCTGAATGCATTGGGAGCGCTTCTGAAAGGCTCTTGCTGCAAGAAGCGCTTTATAAATGGTCAGATAAGATAAGATGCTAGTCTCAGGTGACAGCCACGAATATGAAGTGATAGCAACTTCGCTATCTTACTCTTGGAATATGAGAACAAAATACAATTGCTCCCTCATATAACCTGATATTCAAACGGACATTCTAGTAATTTTTTCGTTCATTCGTTCTTTCCTTCATTGAGAGGATTTGTGTAGCACTCCCCCAGATACCTAGTCAGCGGTGCTCCGAGCCCAACTCTGTCTCATACACGTATGAAAGCGGTGTGCAGACAGAGCATCTCATTTACCATGAGGCTCTGCATACATAGAACAGCAATCTTAAAATATTCATCTGCCTTAGTGGAGAGTTGAACCTTTCACTTCTCACTAGTGCTTCCAGAATGCTAACCACTAGAACTAGATGATCCAATGCTTTTAAGGAAATGGAAATTTATAGCCAATGTTGAATGCTGTGCCAATGTATACCCCTTAATTTGGAGGAAGCCTTTGTGTCCTCCACAGTTCCCAGCCATAACTCTGCCCCCACCCCACCCATCCCCCAATATGAAAACCTGAAAACAACCCAGGGGCGACTGACAAAGACTATGAATTAGAATTCGCATAAAAGTCAGTCTAGCGTACATCTTGAATGCCTATTAAACGTGCATAAATTTTGAGTCGATATTATTGAATGACGGATTGAAACATTTCATACAGAATCGACTTTCAAAACAATACGAACAGCTGGCGTCCATAAGTAAACGTTTTTCAATAGCAGAACCAGCGACCAACATTCCAATTTAAATGCATCCTACACTGCAGGACACACGTCAACGTAATGTAACATTCGTCATATGTAACGTAATCAATCTTGTGTAACACATATCCAGTCAATGATATTCACAATATACCTCTATGAAGGATACACATTTAGTAAATAAATCTACAGGTAAATAAATATATAATATATATATATATATTCATATAATCTACTCTGAACATTTTGTAAAGCGCTTCTCACAGCATAGTCAATTAGCCATTCAGAAGCGCTCTCGGCATGACAGGCCCATGAAAAGAGAAAGGTCTTCAAGCAGCAAAGAGATGCAGGTGAATTCCCCACCAGAATTCTGCTACGAATTGCAGGGGGAAAGTCATTCCACATTAATGACCAACAAAAGCAAAAGCCCAACATTGGGTTAATGAGATTCGTGACCAAGCTACAAGTAGATCAAGGCAGTCAGCAAAATGAAGAAAGTATGAAGATCATGCAGAGAGCGGCTTGCACATCAAGTAAGAGGCATTCAGGCGCATATTCAGAAATGCACATATATAAATGACATTAACAGAGAATTTATGCCATAATATTACACATTATATGTGACCTTGATGGAGAAAAAGAACCTCTTGCCGCTTACTAGATCAGCCGGAAAATGGTGTTTTTTGAATACCACATGTGAATATTGATATTTTCATCTAATTAATGCACCCCCAGCTTCACAATACGCCCAACAATATCACTCCACATGATGAATCAAGGTTAAAATCAGGTATAAACACATCAGGGTGGCACAGGCGAATTACCTTCACATGAGAATGATTTATACTTTCATTTAAAAGTGCATACATTTTGAGCGAAACGTTCTGAAAGGTGTAGCCTGATTTCCTGAAGAAAAATGCTCACAGAAAATGTTAAGAAGTTCATTCCTGCAGTATGAGATTTGTACAAAAATAACCGTGTAAGTCAGACTATGCATCGCATGGAGTTTGGGTGTTAAAAGACGACTTAACAATGGATCACAAGAAAGACTAAGGGGATTGAACCCCCCTCAACCCTGGCAATTCTCACCCTGCATTCCCGATAAGTTGTCCCTTTCATCCAGCGAAGGTTAAAAACTATAGAGGTGTATTAGTGTATTAGCATAGTTGCACTTATAGCTACACAATTTTTTGATGTAAACAAAACACCTGTTAGATATATAATCTTCCTGATTCTACATTCTTTGGATACCAAACAGGCCTACATCATCACAACATGTCAACCCATCACCTTTGGGTCCAACAAAAAAGGTTCTTGTGAGAGGTAACTGACTGAGGTATAGATCTTCAGCCTTGGCAGAAAGTGAAACTAAAGAAAAAAAATTAACCTTCAAACTTAGCTCACTTATGTTCTGATAACTACTTCTATCATATATCGAAGAAATCACTAACACATCAAATCACCAACTATACCTCCACTTACTTAAAAATCTAGAGCTAAATAAATTCATTGTTGCAATTACAAATTGTACGTGGCCGGGGTGATGTATGTGCGGGCAAATTCCACAGTGGGCGTTAATACACACGTGTGGCCTGTGGAACTTTTAAAAGTTGCAAAACATCGTAAGCGACACCACAAAAAGAAAAGGTTCAGTCACCATTTACTACAATATTAGCACAACGACTGATAATAAGCATAAGTTTATAATTCTGCAAACAAAACTTGAACCGGTAGCTTACCGAAAGCCTTCAACATTGCGATATCCGGAAGTTTACAAACGATAAGTTGCCGCTCAATGTTTTCCTCGAAATTTAACAGCCGTTAGAGACTTTTATAAGCGCTGTTTTTAAACGATTACGCGCATCCAAAACAACTCGAGAAACTAATTTAAATTCAGATTCAACTTTTGTCAACAAATATTAGAAACTTAGACTGCAATACGTTCTGCTACAAACACACAACAACGGATCGAAGTTCGTCGCTGAAGTAAATGCACGCACACGTCCACACGCTCATATTAGGCGGTGGCACAGTGAGCGCCTCAAAAAGCTAAATATAGCAGCCAATAAAAATTCTTATTGCACCTGTACGAGGGAGCGTTCATATGCCAATCAACTTTAGTAGGCCTAGGTGAGCGCATAAAAATCATTAGGCTTACATCATGCGAACAGAGGAAAATTCTGCGGCGAAGACCGTTGTTGTGTGGTTATGAGCTCAAACCAGTCAAACGAATGCACGTTTGAGTGTGCATCATAATCACCAATGGTTTTATTTAATGCTTGGCTGTAGACCGGGAAGAGGTTGACATAATTTAAGGATAATTCTCCTCCTCCTCTCCTCCTCCTCCTCTTCCTCATTTTCCTCCTCCTCCTCCTTCTCCTCCCCCTCCTCCTTCACCGCCGCCACCACCACCACGAATATTTACGTTTAGCCATTTTGCAAGTTGCAGCAGTAGGTCTGCACGCTCATAGGCCTATCTATAAATGTAGGCTATGGCTCTGATATATTAGGCGGTGCAGTAGCCTAATTAAGCACTTCAAAAAGCTATAGGGGCCTAGGCTTAAAGTTTTAGGCCTACTCATTTAGAAATCGACTACATTGTAGGCCCTATAAATCTTTTATAGCCTACGTAGGCCGAACGAATGGAAAATGCGCAAAAGAATCTTCCATCTTCGGCTAAATTTTATAATCCTAAGCTTACCATATAATAATTATTTATTTAGAGTAAAGATGACGCCAGTGAGTTTATGACATAGGCCTAGGCCCTAATTATTAATAAACAGATAGCCTATTAGGCTATAGGGACTATGTGAAACCATGCAAAGCTGCTAGGTGGCATCTTAATCTTAATATTATGGCTAGGCCTATAATAGTAGGATTAGGCCTAGGCCTGCCGCCTAAGGTATGATAGCTATTCATTCAGCCGTGAGTTTCCGACTTTTCTTTCTAATGATGTTTATTTCGTATAAATTATGCGTTTTGGGGATTTCTATGTGGCGTTTTTCTGGGGGAAATGGTACGTATAGGCTATATCCATGACAACAGCTCAAGTTTTTTTAGGGGGGAGTCGGTCCTGGGTGGAACTCCCCCCAGAGACGTCTAGCTAGATTATAAACACTAGGCCTATAGCTGTGTCACCCTGTGTGTGAAGAAAGCATCTCGTTGAATTACGGGAGCTAACACTTTTTTAGTGAATTATTAAATTGTTTGCACGAGGGATATTTGTCTCTATACAGAAACCACACAGAGCGTTTAACTTTTTCTGGAGCCATTGACAGACAACAGCTAGATAATTGTGGGCTGCTGAAGGGTACGTGTTGCGTATGAATCCATTTAAAGCGAAATGTCAGCTGCTTTGACTGTAGTGGTCTAAAAAGCACGGATAAAAATATCTGCTCCACATTATTCAAATCAGTTCATTTCGATCAGTGGCGTAACTAGGAACTCGGGGGCCCCTACACAAAATATGAAGGTGGGGCCCTCTTCCTACGGTACTTATTGAAATGTATTATTACTTATTAATTTACTGAAATGCTGATGTATATGAACAAGATACAAGTACAAATTACAGTAAACTGTAAGTTCCTAACAAGGCTCAAATGACAATTAGCCTATGACATGTGCGACTGAAGTTAAGTAGCCTAGGCTGGTCTTAACGGCCTATGTAAGGTTTGATTGAAGTCCTTTGCTATAGCGTGAAGTCATTCAGTCAAAACCCAGAGCTCTTTTTTCCAATGAGATGCGCAATTTATTTCACGGAAATAAGTTTCTCAAAAATAATGTCAACACCATGCAAATGCAATGACGCCATTTCCGGGACCGGAAAGTTATCACCATTCTTAGGTTATCACTAATTAAACATTAGGGCTGTGCACTGCTGGAGCTGGGCGTCTCCGAGTCCGACTCATCGCGTCGTGTCGGATTGACGGAACTTGACTGGTTCTCGGGTAACCGTACTGACTACTGAGAGTCTGACACGGTTACGGTACCGTCTACTTATATAGTCTACTACAACAGGGCCTCCGACAGGATTTGGAGGCCCAGGGCCACAACTAATTTTCAAGGCCTTTTTTCAAATATCTTTTGAAAACTCAACAGAAAGGTTCAAAACATCCTTCGAATCTTCAAAGCCACGAATTTAACGATTATGCTTTGATAATTTAAAGTTCTAGCGATATCAGAATTAATGCTTAACATAGCCAATTCATTTGCTATTTTTTTAAAACAAAATTGACAATGTGGTCAATTTGGTCAAATTGACTATTGCTGGTATACAGGTAGCCTATAGTGTACTGTGTAGGCTACACATTGCAAAGCGATTCGGACGATAAGAACAATATATTCATAGGTCTATTAAAAAGATTATTTAATTTAGGTATGAGTGTTTGACTTACGAGTAATGAGTTATAATAGAGTTTAGACCAGCGGTTCCTAACCCGCCAAAAGTGGCCCGCGAGGCTACAAAAATGACCCGCCAGGCCTACAAAATGATCCTCATCTCTCAGAATTAACAAAAGTATTAGAAAAAATTGACAATTTGGACAGAATAGAACATAAAATTATTTTCTAATGCAAATAATTTTATTTTCAAGTCTATAAACATCAAACATTCTACTTTGAAAAGTTTGAATCAATTATAACAATTTTTAGATGCTTTTTTAAAATTAAATTTTAGCATTGTGCCCCCCGCCAATGTCTTAATGTCCTTTTAACTAAGAAAAAGTGGCCCTTGTGTCCTCCAACTTAGAAAAAGTGGTCCTACAGTCAAAAAAGGTTGGGAACCACTAGTCTAATTATGTTTACACTGTTGACTCTAACTTGCCAAGTCTTGGTGAGTGTTGACATTGACAACTTTTCAATTTTACAGCTAAATTAACTCATATTAGATATACGAATTTTTACAATTTGCAATTTAGCGTCAACGATTTCGTCACGAAATAATTAGAATTTGTATCTAGCGCTATATTTCGATGAATTCGTCATGAAATAATTAGAATTTGTATAGCGCTATATTTCAACGAATAACTCCTTAATTCCGCAATTCCTCGTTTCAATAAATAACTCCGTAATTTAGAAATTCCGAGGCCCTTTATCAAGTGAGGCCTGGGGCCAAATGGCCCCGGTGGCCCCCCCTGTCGGAGGCCCTGTACTACAATATTTATTTAACATAATTGTGATGCGATCTTTGAAAATGGGGCTATGGCGCACGGTAGCATTTTGAGATAATGGCCGATTTCTGTGAACAGGGTATCTGAGGTCGATTTTTACTTCTTGGCATTTTCATATAGTACACTGTATTATGTAATTATTCGCCAAGTATCAAAGCTAAAGCTAAAATCCGTCTGCAAATATTTTGTACTTAGTCTACTACAATACTTGTGAATGTTGTATCTTTTCAAAGTGTCAAAATCGGACTTTGTAGTGCGTATTCAAATAATTGCCGTCGGTCATTAATAACCTTTCACCCCTATTGAACTTGGTATCTTCTGAAATCTGAGACTCTGGGCTAACAAATGGTGGTCAAATAAATTATGGTAATTATTTTCCGGTCATGATAATAAGGCAAGCAGAGCATAGACTCATAGAGGCAGCCCTAATAAACAAACGAAACTATAGGGTGATCACCTTTGCCTCGCGTTCCCCGAAAACTGCATTATCACAGTTTCGGACACTAAAATATTCACAATTCGGTCAAATATCAAGATATTTGATCCAAATAGAGCTTGTTTTAAAGGGAAATATTTACTGTTTAACACGGTATAAAAATGTCATTTTAGACTTTTACGACATAGCTTCCTTTTGACGGATCGCATCACATATTTTTTCGGAGTCTTGCAAACTCGGGGGCCCCTCTGGGGCCTCTACACTCGGGGGCCCCTATACTTTGTGTACCCAGTTTACCCTATTGTTACGCCACTGATTTCGATCACTGTTCACAAGAACTTGTGAAGAAAGAACCGGAGAAGATGTTTCACACTTGCTGGCTGCCAACGGAAATTCGAGCCGGCTAATTAGACTTTAAGTGGAAACTTTATAGGCCTACCCAACAACACAATCGAAACAACACGTCTTGGAATTTGTCGTCAAAATTAATAGCCGAGTGTGGTTTTGTATTACGAAACCATGGTGCACATACGGAGGTCTTCGCGTTTGGGAAACGATTCTCCTTTCAATAGACCCTATATCATAATAATTCATTGGAAGAGGTGTTAGAACCCATGATTCAGCGAGGTCTATTAGACCTATAGGCGGCAGATCTACTTCACACCAACCAGGACCATCTGCTGCTCTGGTGCAAGGCTATTTAAAGAAATTTGTAGAATCGCACAACTCCGCAGGAAGTTTTTCTGGTGCGGCTTTCTTTGGGGGAAATTTTCACCCACAAATGTCGCGAGTCGACGACAAAAAATCTGACGACTTTTTAGTCCTCTGCTTAAAATTTGGCTACCTGATCCTCGTTTTTCACTGCATAGGTCCTTCTATCCTTCTGCCTTTGTGAAAACGCCGGTAAGTGGTAGGCCTAACTACCTTTTTCTAATGATTTTCACCGCACAGAATTGCTTTTACAACTGCACAAATTCATTTAGGCTATATATATATAATATACCACTGCACATTTTGTGTAGAACTGCACGTTAAAAAAGCCATAGGCCTACTCTAGTGGGGGCGGAAGATATTAATATTTTAAAAACTTTTAAACACGTCTTGTCATTGGGCTAACTTTTGGTTGCTAGGCCTATTGCTCTTCAGATTTCTATTTTTGTCACTCCACCCTACTATAGCTTTTTAGTCGCAGATGTTGCGAAAGACGATTCCATATGCATAGATCAGTCTGGTCAGAAGGCAAAAACACTGGACTGCGGGGAACCAGTATAGAGATCACGGCATCACCGGCAGCCCAAAGAAGAGAAACCCGGACAGATAGAGAGGATGCCATCTCTCACTTAGCCTACTCACTACCGTAGTAGGGGAGAATATCCAGCATTGGGACAAATTTTACATTTTATGGCATACAATTTGTGTTGTTTGTAGTACATGTATATTGTTGATATAGTCCGAAACAGCAATGTTTCATGAACCTAGAATGATTTTATTGCATTTTTATCACAAAAATAAACCTCCCAAAATTAGAATTTTCCGTTGTGAAAAAATTTGTCCCAATTCAGGCCATAGCGTCCTGCATTGGGACAACGCATGTGGAGCATTGGGACACACAATAAATCTGGTTCTAATCATATCTAATAGAGTACAATATATCATATTCCAGTTGACAATATCTAAACGAGTGACTAGAGTAGATTAAACAATAATATTACCAAAAATTTAATCAATACGAGCAAGCTTCCGTTGACCCTGTCAATCATAAAAAAATTTGACTTACTGGTCAATTTCAAGTAAGTGCAATGTATCATATCTTTACCCATCCTGATTGCATTCTGTTTAACACAATATACAGTAAAACCGTTTAAGTTTAATTTCTTATGATGAATTTCATGCATTGAGATTGTCCCAATGCAGGCCATCAGCACATGTCCCAATGCAGGCCATCTATGGCTATTTCTTTACTTTTCAACTATTAAAAAATGTACGCTGTAAATGACGTCAACATTTCACCGAATGCTTTGCAGTATACTTACCTAAATAGTTAACTGAAATTTCAGGCTAAATCTGCACTAAACATTTAATGCACTGGTTGAGAATGCGTGAGTGAAAATTTACTTTCTTTACCTGAAAATGAAAATTTGCAATATTTTTGTCAAACACGTTCTTCTTCGTGGCATAAGACGCGTGATCACTCGCAACGTCAAAAACGTTCGTTTGGTGGCACCACACGATTTTATAAATAGGCCTACGCAGAAGACTATGATAACACACTGTCCCAATTCAGGACCTGTCCCAAAACTGGACATTCTCCCCTACTTAGAGATCCCCCAAATAGCCTACGTTACACGCATCGGCTTTAGACGCGGTCCTGATAAAACAGACTGTATAGCTAAGCAGTGAGCACTGCGAAGTTTTTCTACAGCATCGTTGATCCGGAAACGCATTCAAAGATTTTTATGTGGAGCCACAGGAAAATAATTATACGGGAACCTATCATGCAGTAGTATGAGAACTGTAGAAATATAACTAGGAGTTCAGACAGGGCTGTTTTCAATGAATTTTTAGAACTGCGCAACTCCTTTTCCTTCCCCATCATCCTCTATGGTAAATTACTTCCAATCCGAGGACAATGACCATTTTTTGCTAGTTTTAACTGTACGGAAGTGCTCCTACAACTGCAGAAATCCATTTAGAACTGCACATTTTGTGTAGGCTACATGCAGCTGCACGTTAAAAAAGCCCTGAGTTCAGACGTTGATTTGTGTCGATTTTAGGTGTGCAGTGAAAATTTTACAAGGTCGATCTGTGGGGTCTAAAGAAAACCAGGGGCTAATCTCAACCTCCAGCAATTCTCGATTTGCAGTCACGTGGCGTGATATCCAATCAAAGGGTCAGTGCAGTGGCAAAATAATCATCTCGACCACGCTTAGACCTAGGCTGGGGCTTATATATAGCCTATAATATAGGCTTATGGAATTAGGACTACCGAACATTCGCTTCGTATTCGCTTCGTGGCCAAATAGCGGGCCACATATAATATTATCCAATCTGTATTTGGCCGAATAGTACCGTTCGGACCGAATAAAAATAGTACTTGTGTAACGAACTCTATCCTCGTTACAGGGGATGGGTTTTTGCTCTGTAGTGGATTAAGGCAGCTGGTGTTTGAGGCGGGCTGATCGTTTATTCGCTAGAGGGAGTAGGCAGTATAAAAGATTGAGCTTCCCTTGGAACGTGGGCAGAAGAGAGTTGAATTCCGACGGCGTGTGCAGAGCTATTCTTGAAGCGGAACGAGAAGGTCGTCACGTGACTGTGGAACCAGGAAGAAACTCTTGTGCAACTGCGAAGTTAGGTTTCGATAACTTTACGCTGAGTTAATAGCTTTAAATGGTCGAAACCAAGGTGAAAGAAGAAACCACGGAAGGACGGTCCTTGCAACGGAAGACACGGCTGTGGCAGTAGAAAACCTGTGGCCGAGTTTCGTTCGTCATGCTGTATGGAGAAGTGACGGGAAACGCCCCTTTTCGAACGGGTAGTACTTCGTAGTTTATTCATTTGTGAGAAAAGAGATATTTAATTGTAGGCCTCTGCTAAGTTAAGGACTAAACCATTGTCTGGGTTCTAGGGTGTTTCCGTGCAGAAGCTAGGGCTTTTGTACATTTAATATCATTTTTGCTACTCTATGTTGAATGAGTGACATTTGAGAGTGTAGTCACGTGTACGTGAATTGTATAATATTCGCTTCACCATTATAGGCTGAATGAATGAAGGACATTTACAAGAGTAGCCACGTGTGCTTGAACTGTTGTATTTTCACTTTGCTACTGTAGGCTAAATGAGTGAATGATATTTGAGAGTTGTGGTTACTTGTGCTATGTAATATTAGTCTCGTGAATATTAGGAGAACGGGTAGAGAACCGTCTAGCACCTTAAGTGGACTATTAGTAATAATTGTTGTGACTTTACAAACCCTTTCTTAGAGTTATGACTTTGCTATATTAATCTAGAGTAGGTTCACATTATATTGTTCTTCTGTGCTAATTAGGCGTAGCCATTGCATTATTACGTATGTTTTGCTTGATTACATTATCATAAAGCAAATGGCTTCTCCTTCTCTAAAATTACTAGCCATTGAGGGGGAATTGAGTTCAGAGGAAGAAGAAGAAGTAAGGAATGCCTCCCCGGAAGTAGTCCTCGAACCTCTTTACGCTCAATTGGTTGCACATCTGGATAAAATGAATGACACTCTGAAAGGAATGAAGCAAGAATCAGTAGATATAAAGGCACAACTGTTGGCTATGTTGGAAGACATGACTGAAACCCAGAGAGACAGAAAAGAGTTACGGTCTGAGGTTATGGGAATGAGACAGACCCTGACTGACGTGACTGATAGACGAGACGAGGAGCAGGAGGAAAGAAGGAAATTGGAAGAAAGGTTGGAAAGTTGGGAGGAAATAAATACTAGGACGCTCACAATAGGTGCACAAACGGACCCAGATATTCCGGACTACGGTCCGGAGGTCGTCAACCGACCAAGGACCGTGCCTATGCCCTCGGACACCTCGATCAACTTTGGCACTTTTCCACTTAGAAGAGAAATAAACCCGAACACGGGAGCGAGACCAAAGGAATTTGGTCTGACCGGTTCATTTGCCCCAGGTCCAACGCACCTATTAAAAAGTATGGCCACCTCTCCACGGCAACGATCGGGAGTAGCGCCCCGATCGGGAGAAAGGTGGGCCTACGAGCGTTACACTTGTCACGTGACATATGGTTCTGCATATGCGGCTGCTATATTAGAGAGTGCACACAGACTGGGATAAGGATGCGAAAAGTATAATTATGTAGTTAACTATTAATTTTAGCCTACCTTAATTTAGTTTATGTATTCAATTACTGAAATGAAAGTTGCACTTACATTTGAAACTTTGAATGGGGTTGTCGGTAGGCCTAGACCGATTTCGTACACTATTCGTATTCCTATTCGGCCGAATAGTTGGTTCAATTATTTGTATTCGGCCGAATAGTGATAATCACGTATATTCAGTATGACCTCCATTGATGGACATGGCGGGTCTCCTTTTACTTTTAAAGCACAATTTCTAATGACTCACGTAGACCTCAGGTGAAAAATTACCGTAAGGCTATCAAAGTAATCGCAATGCTATCATGTGCGCCGTTAAGAACTTATCTCCCCGACGTCCCCGTAACATTGCATATTATCTGCATGAGTTATTAGGTGATAAATTTGACTTATATTGCAATTAATCCTTTACGCGTTTGCCCCGAGAATATCCGCCGAAAACGGGCTTAAAATTTAAAAGTGAACCGGTAAAGGGTTAATACGTCTCAGACTCTGAAAATATCCATTTAAGATATCACATTTTCCATCCTAACTGGGCCTAATTTATATTGCAAGTTATAGCCTAGTTGAAAAGATAACTACATCTGTATGCTTAGGCAATAGGCATATAACTCTTCATTCATCACCGTCATAGATTCAATAGAGCTAAGTAATTTAGCTGTCTCATTAATTTCTTCCAGTATTCCGGTGACCTGACAAAATGTCGCAGGACAAAATTCGCCGGCAAAACATTGCAGTGACAATATGTCATAAGACAAAATGTCGCCGACAATTGTAAATGAGTGAATAGGCCTACTAGTTTATTTTAATAATCGACAATTTAAAAAAAACAATCGAATGAGCTGGTCAATAGTAGTGTCAACGGACACACATTCTAACTCAAAATGTCAACGAAGAAAGCCACAACACAGAAATACAAAACTACAAAGTGTGCAAACAAACTCAGTACCCGGTATTACATGTATAGCCTAGGCCTACACGATGTTACTACAACGCTACATTTTGTCGGCGACATTTTGGCAGGTCACCTATCAGTGAGTTGTATTGCTTGTGTTAATAGCAAATGTCATTGGTTAGTTTTGGTGATTTTGATCTCACGTGATGCCAAGGTCCGTGATGCCCCAAAGTCCGACCTGCACCTCACCGCGGTGGGGGGGTGACAACCAAGTAGGGGATTGCCTGGTGAGGCTATGCCATCAGGGGTGAAGGCCTATGGCTGAAGAACCTCCTAGGGCGCTACGCGTGGTGGACAGGCTCACCAGGAACCCTGAAAAAGTTGGCCAACGCAGGCGGCAGGTGTTAGAAGGACACCTCAGGGCGAAAGAGGTCCAGAGGACCCACCGGCCTCCTTACCCTGCCAGGAGAGGATTGGTCACCACCTGGCAACTGACCAAGAAACTTTTACTGATGACGATGGACTTACTGCAGCAGCGACTGAAGAGGTATGTGGAGGAAGTGATGAGTGAAGAGCAAGCAGGATTTAGAAAGGGAAGGGGCACGATTGACCAGCTGTTCGTGATAAGACAACTAGCAGAGAAATATATTGAGCGGAACAGAACGTTATACAACAACTTCATAGATTACAAACAAGCGTTCGATAGTGTGTGGCAGGAAGGATTATGGCAGGTATTAAGATACTATGGAATACCAGAGGAGCTGGTACAACTAATAGAGGATCTGTACAGTAAGTCCATGAGTGCAGTTCGAGTTGATAGAGAGCTTACAGAATGGTTTAGAATCACAGTGGGGGTAAGGCAAGGGTGTGGGATATCGGCAGATTTATTCAACATGATCCTAGAGGCGGTGATAGGACTCGCAATGCGAGATGAAGAAGAAGGAGTAAATCTAAATGGACGCCTAGTGAACAACCTACGGTTTGCCGACGATATTGACATAATAGCCAACTCTCAACAAAAGTTACAGGAATTAACGGACAAGGTGGACGATAGTAGCAGGAGAATGGGATTGAAGATAAACGCGGAAAAAACAAAAACAATGATAATAGGAAAACAACACAAGGAGCTGAAAGTGACTTTAGACGGCAGGATACTGGAGCAGGTCACGAAGTTTGTATACTTAGGAGGGCTAATAACAGAGGATGGAAAATGTACGGAGGACATCAAGAGAAGGATCGGCCTAGCATGTGCGGTATTTGGTACACTTGGCAAAATGTGGAGGACAAAGAGCATCTCAATCACAACCAAGATGAAACTCTATGGAACCTTAGTGGTACCAGTACTGCTGTATGGTTCAGAGTGCTGGTGTCTGCGTAGAGAAGACGAGAGAAGATTGCTGGTGGCTGAAATGGGTTGGCTGAGGAGAATCAAGGGCAGGAGCAAGAGAGAGAGAATCAGGAACGAGAAGACAAGAGAGGAGCTGGGCGCAGAAGAAACGGTAGTGGAAAAAATCAGGAAAAGACGGCTCAGATGGTTCGGTCATGTGGAGCGCATGGAGGGAAAAAGACTACCACTCGCGGCCCTGCACGGGCATATAGAAGGAGAGAGAAGCAGAGGAAGACAACCAAAGACTTGGATGGACAATGTCAGAGAGGATCTGAAGATGATGGATATCGGTATACCAAGAGCAAAGGATCTCATCAGAAATAGACAAGTCTGGAGAAGTCATGTGAAAGCCTCATCGTCGTCGCATGACTGACGGAAGAGAGAAAGAAGAGAGAAAGAAGATGCCAAGACCGTAAAGAGACCGACCTTACACGGTAAAACAGAGGCCCATGCGGGACCACTACACACGAAAAGCTAGCTATAGAGCCTATACGCGGCTACGCCACTGGTCAAAAGCAATAACATGTCGTTCTCGTTCGACTGTCTTGTATTGTCTTAAAAATTAAAACCATTACGGTAGGCCTACGTACCATTTGCACATTATGCAGTATACAAATTGGTGAATCAAGTAAGGAAAAGTACAAGAAAAATTGGCGAAAATTATGATCTAAAACATTTCGTCTTCCTTTTGTAAAATATGGTTTTAATTTTCTCCTGATCCATTTTCGTTTCGCTTCAGTTTTTAATTGACACAATTTTTGTTTTAGTTTTGATTTCTATTATCTGCTAATTAACATTTTCAGTTTCACTCATACTTTTCGTTAATGGAAACGTTCATTTTTCGTTAATTGCAAGTTTCGCTTTCATTATATCGAAGTAACACTAGCGATGAATATCAGCCTATGCGCATCACACATGCACGACAACTTTAATGCTTCACCATTAAGGATGCAATGAAACCAGGTCAAGGGGTGCTGGGGTATTAGGGGGAGCTCGACGTTTAGTTTTTCTTAGTAAGCCCTTCACCGCACACCGCACACCGCGACTCCACATACATTAACGTCTGATCCAGTTATTTTCCTGCAATAATCCCTATACTCAATTGCACCCATAAACTCTCGCCCAAGAGTCGAGTTTAGGTCTTGTAGAATGTAGATCCGGTCTGTAACAGCTGCGACGACCTCGAGAGTACTGATCAGTATTGTTACACTCTTATCTGAAGCATCATAATTATGTAGGAAATAGTTTGCACGATATACTTCCTTGATCAGACTAAATATATACAAGTTACAACCACTGCGCGAGGTTTTTCTATAGACGCTGCATGCGTGTTCGACTCCGATTGATTGAAACACTTGGACAAGTTTAGTTGAACGAGAAGTCGGTTAAAAGTCGTAACAAGCCTTGGAGAGGAACACATTTCGGATATGAAAAAAGTTGAAAAACTCAAAGGTATAGTGGCGTAGACTATGACTTCGCGCTTACTTTAGGCTACTTATAATAGGAGGGTGTATAAAAATTACGTTATAACAAATAGCTATGTTCAAGGGCAAATTATAGCCTACTATTAAGGCCTACTCTCTATAGGCTACCATCTGCCAAGTTTTTGTCACTCCTAACAAATGCGCATGTTCCAATTTTTTATTACCATGTCCGAGATAAAATTTAGTATTATCATCATCATCATCATCATCGTCGTCGTCGTCATCATCGTCGTCATCATCATCATCATCATCATCATCATCATCATCATCATCTTCATCATCATCATCATCATCATCATTATTATTATTATTATTATTATTATTATTATTATTATTATTATTATTATTATTATTAAGACGATTTATATAGCGCCGTAGATAATTATAATGGGTCAGCTTCAACGAGGCCACTGCCTCAATAAAGGGGCCTGGGTGTAAACATAAGGAATTTCGAAAGACATATTGTATTTCGGTCTTGCCTGCATAACCAGGCTCAGACAGGATGAAATAATTATAGTCTAGTCGAGTGTCTGTCTATAGGAATCTAGGATACGAAAGGCGTTACCTGAACACTAAGTCTTCCCGAATTTACTATAGCAATAAAGAAGTAATTAAGGCATCTAATTCTGGATGCTAGTAGACTTCCAAGTTGGCCCTATTCAGTGACCAGAAAACTTGCAATTAAATTTTTTTTATTAATGATTTTTATGGAAGTTAACTTTAAAACTGAGAACGATATGATAAAAAATGATATAACTATACAATAATAATGGTAATCATGGGCGTCCGCAGGAATTTTTCTAGGGGGGCGCAAACTTTTAAATAATTGTCACATGGACTAACTTTAATGGGTGACAGTTTCAATTTCCATATTACCACGAGAGAATCCAATAGCCTACCTATAAGTTCTGCGCCCAAAGAAAGATATAAAGGTTCAACAAGTTTGTAGAACGAATCGATAATCACATTGAAAATCGTGTTGTAGCAATCACAACCACCTAATCTAGATTTATGTGCAACTATGCGAAAATCCAGAGGGGCGCACTTGCGCCCCCTTGCGCCCCGCTGCGGACGCCCATGCCCACTAGCTACTGGTGAACCGCGAGAGACCAGTTATTTATTTCAGAGGCTCTCAGTCACAATTAATTCAGCGGTTCAACGCCATAGCATTTAGTGGTTCCTTTAGAAGACCCACGCCCGAAATGAATGAGGTTTAACCGTTCTAGGCACATTGATTTTTATATTAAAAGTCCCTGGGGAACAAAGTACCTCAGGGCAAAAATAAAATTAAAATAAAATAAAATAATAATAATAATATTAATAAATATTATTATTAATAATAATAGAGTACCGTGTTACATCATAATCGTCTTCTCTTCACGCAGCCAAGGCGTTAGAGGCTCTCGGTCTACCTCCCACCGAAGATGACATTCGAGAACACAGAAAGCGTAAAAAGAAATGGGATCAACTACAGCGTGACCTCAACAGACTCACCCGCATCCTAAACAACCTGAAAATGAAATACAGGCTACACAAGTACCAGATCTTTTTCATTCGCAACTGGCTAATGAAGAGTATGATAAGATCAGCCTTGGAACAGGCACAACAGGTGTTCGTTGGCGCACACCACCAGCCGAAGGAGAGGTGATTGGGGGAACTACGCAGAGAACATGAGAAATATTGACGAATACGTGAAATATTATCATGATGGTAAAGTAGCACGATGCTCTTCAATCGTGTATACCATATATATGCTAGTCCAGGAATTAGGCGTAGGCGTATACAACCTTAGAAAAACTTGTGCCATCACAGCCAAATAGCGTACGGTAAAAGTGGTAGGCGCCATATCGTAGCTTATAGCATGTCATGCCAAATACCACCATTTGTCGAACCACCATGTCGTGCAGTATTCCGTATCATGTATGGGCACCTGTCATAGCGCTCCTTCAGTAATTTCTACTCAGAAGCGCTCTCGATTATTATAGCACGGACACTGAGTCGGAATTTCACGCCAAAGCGCTGAGCAATTGTGAGTAAACGACTTACCCAAAGTCCCTATAATAGGCGGGTTGAGGTGGATTCGAACCTGCAACCCTCCGACTGCAAGGCGGCGAACGCACCCACTACACCACCGCGCCTCTATGCTCCATGCCAACCTATGTCATGCCGTTGAGTAAGCTGGTCACATTACTCGACTAAGCTTAGAATGCCCTACAGCATGCGGTGAGAAATGAAGGAGATTCAGATTTACATTTACGTTAGACCTTAGGCCTATAATAAAAAAAAGTAGTGTAGGTCTTTCCCGCATGTTGCTTGCTGTTGGGATACCATTATACTTTTGATACGGTGATTTAGTATAGGGTATATAAGCATTTGTCTCAGTCTCTCAGTGAAGCGATGGCTTGTAAAGAGCGCGAAGCAATAAAAATTTCGGTGAGAAGGCTTAGGCCCCTATACAAACTCTTGAACTAGGGCTTCTCAATATTAACACAGCCTATAGCGGTCGTGAATAAGCTGCGCCTTTCTTAAATCAGAGCTATATATATATATATATAGCCTACATGTATATAAATTTCTACTCTTATGCCTACGATTAGGCCTACTGTTACTCTGAACTAGGGCGCAACAAAATATTCGGGATTATAGAGGCAGAAGTGATGGAAGCACTTCGCTATCCCGATTTTCTTGTCGAGCTCAAAATGCATGACTCGATCCATGCAAACACACTGATTATGTTAATTAACCTTGTCGACTTCTGTTTGTAGATCGTACGCCTAAGCAAGTGGCGGAAGAATCTTGCAAATATAAAGAGGAAATTCCAAAACTGGAAAAAGAATTCAAGCAGAAGCGCAGTCTCATAGAGCGACTCAAAAGGGATTATGAGACGTCCAGGAGTATGAGCTACAACGAGAGATACATGGATATGAAGCGTATGATAAAGCGAACATTTCGTGCAACTGCAACGAATTAGAGCTAAACTGCAACTATAGGCTAGTCCTAAGCGAGTGATAGCGCTATTTCATCGGTTAAACCTCCTGAGATTCCGACGTGGGACCAAAACGGACAAAACAGCAATGCTAATGCGTAGCCTACTCTTGACTTCATGTAACGAAATTGATATAATCATATAGCCTAATTACAGACTACATAATTATAATACACAGGTCTATAATTATGTAAGCTCGTCATCCTGACGCGGTTTTGTGCAGCTCCGGGAAATCTCTCAGATAGCCTACAGAGTTCCGCTAACGTTTCTGACTCACGCTATTGAGTTATTGTATCGTCTCTTTTCGGATCCATAGATTAATATAGCGCCATTCACAGTGACTAGTATTCAGTCACTATAATTTATACGCTCTCAGCGCGGGAACATTGGAAGGAAAGAGATGTCTTTAAAGAACGAGAGACTGATGCGGAAAGCGAGTCACGTGCTGTGCATGCTCCATGGGGGGAAGGCTATATCACAGTATATCAGCAATGTCGTAGCTAAATTTTTAATTCAAGACTTTTCCCGGATTTAGACTACTAGTTAAAAACAACTGCACTGCAGGCATGGATAACACCACTCTGGCGTAGAGTGCGAAATGTAGTGAGTTCTAGCCCTCGTTGGGCGTACATGCTTTGTAGGCTGCTATAGCTATTAGCGCCATGATTGTATTGCAGGCTGTCTGTTCTGTTAGTAGTTAAGTTTGATGTTAATTAAGATTGCTGCATAACTTGTACATGTAAAGCGCAGTGCGTTTGCAGGCGCTTAATTGAAGAAAGCTTATTGTTATTATATGTTGAGCGAATTAATCCTCGTTTATCAATGCATTGTGACGTGGGGTGGATCATAGAGTGGGGAATTACTTACTTGCTTGCTTGCTTATAAAGAACTTAATATATATCGTATGTACGTACTACAACGTACGTTACGTATTATAGGCCTTGGCCTACTGGTCGACATCACGACGGTCGGAAGAGAGAGAGAGAGAGAGAGTCCACGTCACCCTGGCTGCAATGATCGCTTCGTGTCTATTGTAGGGCCTATGTTATTCACGGTGTTCTTTCCAATACAGAACTGAAACTCAAATCAGCGGTCTGATGTTTCATCAACAGTTATCAAAGAAATTAATTATATTCGTGTGGCTCGTCTTCCCCCATCCAATCAAACATTCTGCACCAGCACAATGTGCTGATGGAGATGAAGAAAACCCGGAAGTACCAACATCTCGCTCTTGTCCTACTCTCTAGTGGTAGTGCTATGGCACGGTACACCATTGACACATAATTATAGGGCCTATACCTATGCTCAATGCAGATGGGGAATCATGTAAGAAAAATGAAAAAATGATGGTAAATTAAAAACTTTTTGACTTCTGGTTTGGCCTAATTATCGTTTTAGGTCTTGCCTATTAATTTGTTTTAGTTCTCGCATCTCCTATAGAGCCCCTACAAGCTCACTATTCAGAGGCGCTCCCGACTAGAGCGTGGACACTGTATCGGAGTTTCACGTCGAAGCGCAAGAGCAAATGCGAGTGAAAGACTCACTTGCTCAAGGTCCATAAGCGGCGACTTAAGGTGCATGGATTCGATCCGGTAACTCTCCAGTTCCAAGGCAAAGAACCACCACTACAACATCGAGCTTGATCCATTTTAGTTTTGTACCCTAATGGCTTTTTACTCGTACAAATTTCGTATCAGTCTCTGTTACAAGCTAATTGAGATTATAAGATTTAGTTTTCGTTATCGTTCATGAAAACTTTCAATTTTTTAATTGCCATTTTCATTTTCGCCATTTTCATTTTCGCTATCTAAAACAACGCTAGCGATGGTTATCAACCCGTCCGCATATCATATTAGGCTATCATCACAAGCATGAACCATAATCATAGGCATAATTATATTATGTACGCATCGCTATCAACTCCTCTGTAATGGCATTCATAAACTCGCGCACAGGGTTTGCACAGCAGCTGCTGTTGAAGTGGAGTTCAATTAAGCCTTGTGTAGATCCGGTCTAAAGCTGCAGCGACGTCATTTACACTCTTATTCCGAAGTATCACTTGCAGAATTTGCACGATACTTCCTGGCGTAGAATAGAGATAGCCCACTTCCTTGCAGTGGCGTAGCCAGGAATAGGGCCTAGCCTATATGATGGGGGCTCGTTTCAAATTCCGCCATACCCCTGTATGGCGGAATTCTTGCTTTTCTTATATAATTGAACAAATAATCTTTGAAAACGTTTTTTCCTAAGCCAATGGGGGGTTTCAACCCACAAACCACCCCTTGTCTACGCCACTGCTTTCTTGCATAGAATAGGCTAGATGACTTCGAGCGTCTGCCTTCATGAGAAGGAAGACTTAGTCAGTGAACTTTAAAGATAGAGCCGAAAAACGTCGCAAATGGCGACAACTTAGACATACGAACCAGCAGCCTAAGATAACCAAAACTTCCAAAAAAAGACGAAGAAGACACAGATACTATTTGAGCAGTTTATTTTAAAAACTTCATGATTAAACCCTCTCTCGATTACCAGTTTCAGGAACAACTTATATGCTAGTGCAAGGTGCAAGACGTTTCGTGAGATCAACTAAGGCATTTCTGGTTTGGCCCTGCAGGATCGCCCTTGCCTGCACGTCATCTTTCAGAGTGCGATCAGAGTCCTCTACAGTCTACATTCTACAAGTGTATTTTCTCGTTGCGAGGTCTTTTTTCGAAAGTGCTTGACAAGAAGCGGGTCTGACTCAGATCAGTTTCTATACCTGTGGTTCGCTAAATATATATGGGGAGAGTTGCAGTTACATCAAAGGCAATGGCTGCTATAATTATGGCTGTGCAAGCATCAAACGTAAAAGACAGATTTATGGGGTATACTTATTACTTAATCCGAGGCATTAAGAACAGCAGTTAAAAGTCAAGTATACCACCCAAGTCGAATTTTGCTGTTGATAACCGACAAATCATAATCAACACTAACAGCAACTACACTGTGTCCCAATAACATTTGAATTCTCTGATGCAAATGACGTAATTGTGACGTCAATATTCATGCCAGAAACTTCATATTTCAATCAGTGGAAGATAATTATCTCAGGATAAAAACAGTTTTAAAATTTTGAAAATCGATTAAGATTTGCCTGTTTTATTCACATTATAAAAAGGGGTCCCGATTTATTGGGACACAGTGTATATATAGGCCTAAGTGCCATTGAACGAAACAGCCATGAGTATTAGAAAAATACAACGACAAGTTTCGAGTCACACATCCATCGATTTGCATGTTTGTGTGTGCATGCTCTTGCGTCATTTAATGTTATTGCTTGGTCTGCTTAAACAACATTACCTGAATGGCACTCAGATAACAACAGGGCTTGGCAAGTACAGGGTGGGCCAATATAAATGCAACAACTTTGACGCCTTATAACTTTAACATTTCTTTTCTGCGCGTCTTGACTATATATCAGATTGAACATAATTATCCATGTTATCATTCTGCAAAATATCTAAGAGATACTATTACGACTTTTTGAGATAATGCTATTAATGTTCGATGTCCCTTTTTTGCCGTAAAACTGCAAGAAAAAATCAAAAGTCTTAAACTGAATGTGTCAATTACTCAATTCTAAACAATCACTAGTTCTAACAATAAATAAGATTATTAATAACAATTCATATCTTGAGTGAATTTATCATCAGTCAAACAAATACTCAATATGTCCACCACGTGCTTTAATGACAGCATGGACACGAGACGACCATTGATCGATGGCTGAGTCCACCAGTGCTTGGGTTATTTCAGCCCAGCAGCCAAGAATCACTTCTTTCAAATGTTCAACATCACGTATCGGTTCACGATAGACCAGTTGCTGAAGACAACCCCAGATCGAATAGTCAACCGGATTTTAAACCGGATTGTTCGGTGGCCAGTTCTCCGGTTCATTAAACTCTGGTACGTTAGCGTTCAGATAGGCAACCGTATGACGTGAACGATGCGCCGGCGGGAGAACGTTTGCGACCACAGTTGCGCTGTTAGACGTTCCCGTGGCATCAATTTATTTAATCAATCGATGTAGATCATATTTATTCCATTTTCTAGAAGGGAATTCTATCAACATCTGATGTGCATTGTATTCTTTTTCTACTCTTAAGATTCTGATTAAAATTCTATCCTCTTCCGTGAGCGGCGCCATGATATGTTCATTATTTACATTCAAAATTGAAAGGTGTGCGCCGCACCAAACTTTTATTTAAACGGTGCCGTATATCAGCGCAAGATTTGACACAGTAGTAGAATGGATAATTACCTTCAATTTAGTATATTGATCACGATGTTAGGATAAAAAGTGTTCAAGTTATAAGGCGTCAAAGTTGTTGCATTTATATTGGCCCACCCTGTATATATGTAGCGAAATATCATCGTTTTCAGAATATAATATGCACGATACTTCCTTGATTGCAATAGATAGAGATCAGACTGCTGCCCGGGACATTCGTGCGATAGCCTATCGATCGTATGTTAAACGAGTTTAATTAGACGAAAAGTCTGTTAGAAGTCGCAAAAAACTGTGAGGAGGAACACATTTTGGATATGGCGAATGTCATGGGTAGAACCTATATACTGGCGATTTACTTCGTGCTTGCTTTACTATCACTGGAGGGTGTATGCTATAAAGATTATGTTGCAGGCTATAGCTATACATGTAGATCAAGGGCGAATTATGCTGCAATCTGCTGATCATCGGCAAAATGATGCCAAAATCTGCCATTCTTAATTAAAGTTTATGGTGCAAAGTTTCCACTTTACTATTATTATTCATATCATATCATTTATTATCACCTCGCTGTCAGTTTTAAATTGATTTAAATGTAAATCTTTATTTTTTTCAAATTTTAAATTGTAAGCTTCTGTCCTCAGAAATATGCATTATATATACCGTGCAGTAGACCTAATGTTGTACGTGCCTCCGTTTGCTAGTATAGCCTAATAAACTCAATACAGTATAGGCATTGGTGCAAGGGCCTATATACTGTCAGATATTCGGCTATAAAGCTATTATAGTTCGGTGACCCGTCAAAATAGCCCTGACAAAACAGCCTCGCGTCATATGGCCCCGTCATAATCGCCCAAAGAAAAAATAGCCCCGTCATAATCGCCCACCGACAAAACAGCACAGCCATGGTCGCCCATCGACAAATCAGCCCCGTAAAAATCGGTCCCCGACAAAATAGCCCGTCAAAACAGACCGTGAAAACAGTTATGTGAAAACAGTTCCGTGAAAATAGTCCCGTCATAGACGCCACCGACAACTCAGTTCCAGGATGGCTCAAATGGTTAATGTTAAAAGTAACGCAATGAACAGCGTATTTAAAACAAATTAACGAAATTACTTGTATGAAACGTTTAAATGGTTTCATCGCAAAAATGTCAACACAACTACTATAGGCTACGAAAGTTCTAAGGTTAAAGCATTCTTGTACGACAACTGAAGGAAACAATTCTTTTAGAATCGTTAATTTTTTTATCCAAGCTATCGGTGTAAGTTGCCATTAATCGATTTCCAATTAACCGCTTTGAAGTATAGGTTAGATCAATTTTATTCTGCACAGATTTGTTTGACATTGCTTCTTTAAGAAAATTGTGTGTTCTTGCGAGATGTTGTCATTACTAATTTCTTGGACTGTTTTGACGGGGCTATTTCGACAGGGCTGTTTTGTCGGTGGGCGATTATGACGGAGCCATTTTGTCTGTGGGCGATTATGACGAGGCTGTTTTGACTGGGCTATTTTGACCGGGCTATTTGATGGGGGTGCTGCTAAGTTCGGTCTAAGCATGAACACGCAAGCCCGATATAGGCATACAAAATGTCTTTCGATATCTCCATGCTAATAATCACCTTCTTTTCCTTCAGACTATAATAGTCTTAATCCCTCTCTGCGGAGGGGTCAGCCACTCGGATCCTCCTCTTCTACTTTCCTCTGTCTTGAGTGTTTTATTTTTCAGTTTCATGCGTTTCATGTCCTCCTGTATCGCATGATTTCGCATCCTTCCACCTCTTCTTTTGTGGTGTCCACAATCCGGGAAATGAACTGAAACAGACGAAAACTTTTAAATATCTTGGTTCGACAATGAATAATCAGAATGAGTCTCCATGCTAATATCGAGGTGCCTTATTTGAGCGATAGCTTACCGCAGCGACCTAATTGAAACTGGCAGCTATATACCCATATATTATAGCGCACACTATTACACAATGTCTAGAGAACCTCGTTACAATCATGTCCGCTTTCTTCTCACATAGGAGCTGTTTTAACGGTCATCGGAGCACCAGAACGGACAATAACAATTCTAACGCGGGCTTCTGATTCATTCGGCGAAAGTTGTACAATGTGTGTGTAAAAGCTGGTCTTTCTGACCTTTGTGTGACTCACAGAAATTTCTTTTAAATAGGCTTACATTTCGCCCACAATTGCGTTTATGACTTAGAACGCTACTGAGATAGCGCGTCGTATCGCTTGTATAGAAGACGACATTTCCTCCTTAGGCCCCTAATGCCCTTGTGACTTTTCAAACTGTTAACAGCCCAAATAACAAACGAGAGAGGGAAGAAGGGAATATAATTAGTGAAAAAGAGAAGTCGCAGCTTTAGTCCGGATTTACAAGACTTGAACTCCACTTGAACAGGTCGACCCTGTGCGTGAGTTTATAGATGTCATTACGCAGTACTGTTGACGGCGAAGCACAGACCTACATGTATGAATTATGGCCTATGTGATGATGTAAGCCGCGGACAAATTGATAATAACCATCGCTAGCGTTGTTTTCGATAGCGAAAACTAAAATTCAGGTTCGAGGAACAACTTAGAATATGGCATTTCTTAAGATCAAGCGAGGTATTATCGAGTTGGTCGTGGATCCTTTCTTCTATAATTATCTATAACGGTATGCATCCCAAAGCGTGATCGGAGTCCACTACAATAATTATTATTGTCCTCTCTCTTTGCAAGGTCTTTTTCAAAACTGTTTGACAAATTCTTTTTCGATTGCGGTTTTTTAGGTCGGGATAAAGGGCCGGATTTAAAAATGTGGGGCCCTGCTCGGAATGTTTTTCATAGTCGGTTGGTTCGGTCCAAAATGTCCCGATTTTCCCTGCCAAAATAGCTCATAGTCGTTTGGTCTAAATTTCTTTAGAATAATTATAACGATTTTCCCCTGCCAAAATAGCTGATGACCTTTTTGCTCCTTTTGTCGAAATTTATTCACAACACATACCAATTTTTTCCTAAATGCCTTTCGCATGTGTGGGACACCCTAAAGTGAGGGAGGGCTCCTGTTTGGCCGAACATGTTGAACTTGCCGTAATCCCGCTCTGTCCGGATCACCTCAGGTCAGTTTCTGACTGTGGGTTGCTGTATATATTTGGCATTGAAGTGACATCAATGACAATAGCTGCCATAAGGCCGTGCATAATGCATATACAGGGTGGGCCATAAAAAGTAACCCCTTACGTTTTTTGGCAATATCTTGGCCAGAAGTAAGAATTTCAAAATGAAATTTTGCAGGCTTAATGATAATTCATATCTACACATGATGGCCATATTTCATAAAAATATTTAAAACACAACAAAAGTTATACCACTTTTAGTGAGGCCACCCATCGTTTTTTGACGATCCAAAAAGGAAAGGCAAAAAAATTAGGTTTTTTGCTAATATCATGGCCAGAAGTAAGAATTTCAAAAGTAATCTTTACAGGTTTAAAGACAATTCATATTTACACATGATGGCCAGGTTTCATAAAATATTTAAAACACAACAAAACTTATACCACTTTTATTGAGGCCACCCACCGTTTTTTAACGATTCAAAAACGCGACGCAACAAAAAGTAACAAAAACACGATTTTATTAAGTCTCATCTCAATAAACTGTTGTCAAATGAACTTGGTAGTGCTTCACAACTTGTGCTCAATGTGCCCACCACCAGTGCCAAAACTTATTTTAAGTCTCTTGGCAAAGTTCTCGATGGACCTGTTGATTAATCTGACAGATTCCTTATTTACCAATTCAATTGTCATCTTGCTAAGTGACTTCTCAGTGACGTGCAGCTACGCTGGTACCCTGTTTCTTTTTTAAAAATAGTAATAATAATGATAATCTGGCAATATCAAGGCTATTTGATAACAAATATTTAAGATGAGACTTAATAAAATTGTGTTTTTGCTACTTTTTGTTGCATTACCCTTCTGAATCGTCCAAAAGCCGTGGGGCCTCACTGATTGCAGTATAAATTTTGTTCTGTATGAAATATGTTGATGAAATCTGGCCATCATGTGTAGATATGACTTGTCTTTAAGGGTGTAAAATTTCATTTATATACTCTTACTTCTGACCAAGATATTGGCCAGAATAATTAGATTGGTTTTTGCAACTTTTTGTTGCGTCGCGTTTTTGAATCGTCAAAAAACGGCGGGTGGCCTCACTAAAAGTGATATAACTGTTGTTCTGTTTGAAGTATTTCGATGAAATCTGGCCATAATGTGTAAATATGAATTGTCTTTAAGCCTGTAAAATTTCATTTCGAAATTCTTACTTCTGGCCAAGATATGGGCAAAAAACCGTAGGGGTTTCTTTTTTATGGCCCACCCTGTACATCAAGCATAGGTTGATATGCAGGTAGGCCTACATTGTCTGTTACGAGAACTCCTCGAAAAGGCAGTTATACGGTGTACTTAATCTGAAGCCTAGATGTGAACAGCAGCTAAAAGTTAAGTATATAGGCTACCGCTGTTGTACAATTTTGATGTGAATATCTGATAACTCTTAAGTCTTAACCACGAACGTGGTTTGTTCGCCGACTCAAATTGATTGGCACGAGTTTAGTTGAACGAGAAATCGGCTAGAAGCCGCACCAACAGTGAAGAGAAGGAATAGTCTACATTTCTGATATGTCCAAGATCAAAGGTAACGGCTTATGACTTCGTGCTTACTTTACTCACATTGGAGGGTGTATAAGGATTATGTTATAGCTATATTCCCATTGTGGGTTCATTCAAATAATCACATATATTATGGTCGCAGTAGGCTACGTGAGACTGGAGGATCAGGGCCTATGCTGCAACCTGCCGATCATCATGCTGTTTTCTCTCACTCCTAACACTAATGTTTATGTTCCGAAATGTCCACTTTGCGATCACTATTCTAACAGTATCGTATAACTGTAAGATCACCACTATCAGTTGTAAATTGACTTAAATGTAAAATCCTTCATTTTAAAATTTGTATATTGCAAGTTTTCCGTCCTCCGAAATATGCACTGTGTACCACTACCAATAGGCCTAGTATAGATACCTTTCTCTGCTGCTAATGTAAATTCAATACTGTGTAGGCATTGGCGCTCAGGGCCTACTCTAAGATATTATTCAGCTATAAAGCGTAGTTATATCTAAGAATGGCTATGCATGCCAGATATGCAAATGCCGTTCGATATTTCCTGCTAAAAGCAAGGCACCTTAGTTGAAGCATACTGTATAGCGCCCAGCTATAATATTATTATAATATTATTATACTACTAGTGTACCCGGCCACGCGTTGCTGTGGCTGAAAAGAGCATCCAACCATGAACCATCCCTCCATTCCCCCTCCCCCTTCCTCTATAGGTCAAATAGACGACGAATTAAAATGATCATATTGTTGTAAAAGATTGCGTTTTCACACAAAAAAGCATTATGCAAACCTACGCGTAATCGAACGAAACGTTTTGGTCAAAGTTTGAAAACTATTGGTCAACAACTTTCCGAGATCCTTGAAGCCGATACAAACGCAGTTACATTTTTATTTATATAGATAATTATGTATGCTATATATATATGCTAAATTTATACACAATCGCCCCCTTTCTGCCACCTCGCTGCGTCCTCTTAGGTCCTCTGATCGGCTTGACCTTTTTGTCCCCCGAGTCAGGACCGCCATGGCTCAATCCAGATCATTTACCTGCATTGGTCCCTCCCTATGGAATCGGCTTCCTCCATCAGTTCGCTCTGCCATCCTTTCTGATAGTGTATCCTCGTCTTTCTCTCTCTGCCTTTTTTCTTGAGGTTGAACGCACTGGGAGCGCTTCTGGAAGGCTCTTGTTGTGATAAGCGCTTTATAAATTGTCAGATAAGATAAGATAAGATAAGATAAGATAAGATAAGATAAGATAAGATAAGATAAGATAAGATAAGATAAGATAAGATAAGATAAGATAAGATAAGATAAGATAAGATAAGATAAGATAAGATAAGATAAGATAAGATAAGATAAGATAAGATAAGATAAGATAAGATAATCTATGCAGAACCTCGTTACACGTGATTGTTCTCCTCACGCAGGAGCCATTTTAGCGGCCTTAGGACTTCCTCCAACTGAGGATGACATTCGAAAACACAGAAAACGTAAAAAGAAATTGGATCAACTACAAGGTGACCTCAACAGACTCAACCGCATCCTGGACAATCTAAAAGCGAAATACAGACTACACAAGTACCAGATCTTTTTCATTCGCAACTGGCTAATGAAGAGTATGATAAAATCAGCCTTGGAACGGGCACAACAGGTATTCGATGGCACACAGCACCAGCCTAAGGAGCCGGAAGACAGAGGCGAATGGGGAAACTACGCAGAGAACTTGAGAAATATTGACGAATACGTGAAATATTATCATAAAGGTATTGAGCATCACGATTCTCTTCAATCGTATACCATAGACCAGGTAATAGTCGTAGAAATAACCTTTAAAGAAACATTCGCCATGGGATAGCGTTGTATGTGGCACGCGCCTCATCTAACATAGTAGCATGTCATGCTACACCATTATCATACGGCATAACATAACATGTGCCATGTGCCATGCCGTTGAGTAAGCTGGCCACATTATTCGACTTTGCGTTGCGGTGAATATAGGCTATAGGCCCTTCGGAGATTCAAATTTACATTTACGTAACAATTAATAAAAATAGAGTAGGCCTATCTATGCTATTAGTTAGTAACATCTTTACCGTTTGGATGCCATAAGCCTACTATATTCATTGCACGCTGATTTACTATAATTATGGTCAGACTTTGTGTCAGTGAAGCCATGGCTTTGTAGGCTATAAAGAGCGATTCATCTAGAAGTCATAAAAATTTCGCCAGCAAGACCATCTTGCAATGGGCACACCAGTATTGGTGCTTTTTAGAAGCAGACATGATGGAAGCACTTCGCCATCCCGAATTTCTTGTGTTGGTCAAAGTATCATGCATGACTCGATCCATGTAAACACACTGATTATATTAATTAACCCTGTCGACCTTCTGCTTGTAGATCGTACGCCTAAGCAAGTGGCGGAAGAATCTTGCCAATTTAAAGCGCGAATTCCACAGCTGAAGCAAGAATTATCGCAGAAGCGCAGTATCATAGATCAACTCAGAAGGGATTATGAGACGTCAAAGAGTATGAGCTACACCGAGAGATACATGGATATGAAGCGTATGATAAAGCAAACATTTCGCGCAACTGCATGAATGAGCCTCTGGCAACCAGAGCTAAACTACAACAGAAACTAGTGTTACGCCGCTTGATATCCTGAAATTCTGACCTGACACCAGAACGAAAAACAACAGTAGCCTACTAATGCGAACTCTTGGTTTCATGTAACTAAATGGTATAGGCCCTACATATATAAAAATGCATTATTAATTACATGTGTAATTTTTTATTATATACCGTACCATATACCTTTGCAATGATGCGACTCTTGTTGGAATCGGCCTAAACTAGAAAGTGAGCTAAAAAAAACAGTCCTGCATTGATGTAGACTACTGGAACTTGCTTGCATGGTGTCTGCATTTAAATTCGTCCACTATTAACTCGATGTAGGACCTCATGAAATTAGCGCCTATCCTACATGTACGTTCCACTATTTGTTTGTATGTGCACTTGTTATAGCGCCCCTTCAAGCTCTCTCTACTCAGAGGCGCTCCCGATGCAGAGCGGACACTGCATCGGAGTTTCACGCCGAAGCGCTGAGCAATTGTAAGTGAAGGACTTGCCCAAGGTCCTTACGCGGGGAGGTGGATTCGAACCTCGGACCTCCCGGCTCCAAGGCAACGACGCCACCACTAGACCACCGCGCCCCAATACATAGGAATGTTTCAGGTCTCCTTACTTTTAAAACCCAACCACCAATTCTACACTTAGACCTCTGCAGCAGATGAAAATGACCGTTGGCATACCCGTCTAAAAGCGCAACCATGTTTAGGGCCTACTGAGAAAAGTAAAACCCCATACACGGAAACCACCATTGTTCTCGCCTCTGTCTGTTGATATTATGTCATTATCAGACGCGTTGTTTGACTAATCAACGTGTAACGGGGCATAGAGTCTATCTGCATTAAAATAATCTAAGCTATCAGGTGATGAATTTCCCTTACATGCACTGGTAACAGCTCAATTGACCGAGATAGGCCTAAACAATTCTTTGTGTAAGCTTACTGAATTGGACCCACATTCCATAGACCTACAGGGTGGCCCAAAAAAAGTTATAACACGTTGTAAAATGTACTATAATTAGTTCAAATCTGTTTAGACTATATCCATAATAGCTGAAAAAGTTCACTAATTTACTTACTTAACTGTTTAGTCATTTGACATCATTATTACGACAACTTCCTGTCGACATTTTTAATTTTTTATTTGCCAATCGTCATCTTCTGCGTGTTTTGAAGATATTTTGACCAGAATGACAAAAATCACAACAAAAGACCGTAATCTGATTAAAACTTTGCGAATTCAGAAACATTGGAGTGCAAGGCAAATGAAATATGAGTTTCCACACAAAGCCTATAGTGTCAGTCGAGTTATTAAATAAAATTATCATGACGGTACAACAGAACCTAAACGCGGAATTGGTCGGCCAAAGTCTGCTAGAACACGATAGAACATTGAGCGGGTGAGTGAGCTGATCTGCAGTCAAGAAGATGATCCTCACAGTCACAAAAATCCGTGGGAAATTCAAAAAGACACGGGTACATCACAGACGTCGGTGCAACGTATTGTAAGGCAATATTTACAACAACGAACAAACGTGTGATCGGGCAGACGCTCAACGAAAATTGCAAATTGAAACGTTTGCAACGCAGTCAGCAGCTACTTGAACAGTTTCCTAATGACAGAAGTGTACGAACCATCTGGTTTACACACAACAAGATATTCACCTTTGCCACTCCAGTTAATTCTCAACAAGGTCGTATTTACTCAGCTGAATCAAAGAAAAGACAATTAAATTCCAGAAAGGAGACATACGAGAACGTGAACTTTTCAGCTGCGGTATCATGGCATCAGTTGGTGTTTCTCGCTTGCAAAAAGTTGTTGAGAAGCAAGGGGGACACATTGAACATGTTTTATGAGTAGCTTAATTACTACTTAGCATACGACAGTAAATTACAACACGTTATATTGATTCAATCATATTAAATGACCCTTTGCTACGAGGTGTTATCACTTTTTTTGGGCCACCCTGTATATGCTTTGCGTGAAAATATTTTTCCCAGATGCTTAATCCTTTATTCATCAGCGTCATAAGATTCATATAGAACAATAAATTCTTGGTCAGGTGCTCACTGTATATTATATTGCTTTGTTGATCACTGAACAATGTGTGAACATGGTAATTATTATGCAGGGCAATAACTTCACCATGCACCGCCAAATAGTCAACCACGCCTTAATTATCTGAAAATTGCTCGTTTCATGTTCAAATTTGCGGAAATTAAAATACACGTGATTATACATGTACTTGCAATCATAACGCACCGGCGACGTTCAAAAAGGTCAACATAATTGCCAGTAATAGGGCTGCACACAGTGCACATGACAGTCTCGTCAGCAAATCTGTTGACAGCGTCGTTACAGTATAATTCTATAGGCATAGGAATTCAGTTGAAAAAGAGGCAGGTCGTGGCCTAGGATAGAAAAATGTGCACAATATTAGTTAAATTAACTACAGCTATGGAAATATTGTCACATGATTTCCATAATTATATTATTCCCCGCAGGCTACCGGATTTAGGCATAGCCTAAGCCGAACAAACGATAGCTGAAGCCTCATGATACACGGGAGGCCAAAAATCTGAATATTCTGTAGAAGATTTTTATTATTAATTTCATCAGCACGAGTTATAGGCCTACACATAATTGGAACCTTTTAGATCGAGTCAATCAAACGACAGATAGCCTATTTGTGTGGCGTGGTGATGGGTTCGGTGTCTTTGAGCCGGACAGTTTCAGGTTCGAATCCACCTACCTCAAGCCGCTGACTAGGGAGCTTCGGCGTGAAACTCCGATGCAGTGTCCGCGCGCCCCTCTGAGTAGAGAGCTCGACGGTTCGCTATAGCATATGCATGCGAGAAATAAATAAATAAATAATTAGGCTATAGCCTATTATGTGATCAGCATGTGCATTTTCATTTGAGAAGAGTCTCTTCGCATGAACTTACATGCTATTAGGTATAATTAAAGGAGTTGTCTTCATGTTTTGTGAGACCTCTGATGTAATGTTTTACAAAGGACTTTCAAGATGTAGGACTAAAAATTAAATTGTATGTTTTATAGCCACATTAAGACTGACTAAACCCAGTACCGTCTTCAGAATCGAACCCAAGAGGCAGGTTTGGGCTGCCAGCCGTCTCGGGTTCGCCGGGGTCCCGGAACCGGCCCAGTGCGTTTCGTGTCCCGGATCAATCCCAAATTGTCCAGGACTATGTTTTAGAGATCCACATCCCAAACTAATTGCTCCTATTTTGCCCACGAAGCTCGACAAGTGGTACGGTTAATTTTGCTTTCAGACCTAACGGTAATAGCCTAAGTTCAAGATAATTATTAAGTTGTGCTCTCCGGTGGCACGCAGGACTGATAAATTAATAAATGACATCAGATTATGTAATCTGCATGACGCATCATGATATCACTGCATAAGCCTATAGGCTACCTATAAACTTTGATCGTGCTGGACTCATAAGTTTGGTTAGTCTGCTAGGTCTAGATTGGTCTCTTGTAAATTAAAATTCAGTCCTCCTGAAGTTGATTCTAATCTGAAATTTAATCTACCTGCAACCTTCACCGCATGGCCACCGCGAGTGTGCGAGCAGTTGCGTTTTCCTGTGTTTTTCTCTGTATTGACGCATCAATAATAATAATTTTCGTTTATAATTCAACAATCCGGTTGACAGAACGCAACCGGTTAGGCTACAGGGTTCCCGGACAATTCGGCGCCGGACAATAATATTCGAACCGGACAATTCGGACCGAACAATTCGGAACCGGACAATTCGGACCGAACAATTCTTTGCAGCCCAAATTCGTGATGGGACTTCTTGATCACCCAAAATGTATACTGTCGAAACTAATATTAATCTGACACCTCACTATATATATCGGGCATAAAAAATCCATGGGCCTATAGGTATGAAACTTACATTGATCTAAATGAGATGCCTATAAGTTGATAATTTACTGCATTTAGCTACTAATTTCAGTGTCTTGTATATTTCTGTTATTTGATAAATTTTAGAAGATCAGACAATATTTGTTTGGTGCCATATAATTTTATTTAATACCATTGATAACCAAAAGTTTCATAGCCGTAAGAGAAATATTTTTACATGCACTCCGAATTGTCCGGTTCCGAATTGTCCGGTCCGAATTGTCCGGTCCGAATTGTCCGGTCCGAATTGTCCGGCGCCAAATTGTCCGGACACCAGGCTACAGTGTACAGTTATGCAGTTGAAACAGTTTACACGAACTCAGATTACAGAATACATAGGCCCTGAATCTTAACTAGGCTAACAGAACAGACATCCTGCAATAATAATCATTGGACTATAGTCTATCTATAGGCAGATTAGGCTACATCACTGACTGTCTGCTAGCAGGAATGTCATGACAGGAGTCTAACATCGGCAGTTACCTCTCCAATACCAGTTAAGCTACGGCAGCTCTGCAGGACGCGAGAATACAATATGGAACATGCCGAAGACCATCACGGTCAGAGCAAGAGTTCAAGAGGTGGGTTTTTACGAGATTGACAGGCTAAATGACAGCTAACAAAGCAATAACCACTATAGGCTACTGCCTTGCACGGCCCGCTGTCTGACCATCCCTTTGTAATAATTGTCAACATCTGCTCGACACGTGCGTCGGCATGCTATAGCCTAACGATTTTGGACGAATTTCAATCTAAAAGCTTCTGATTTTGCTATTACAATTATCACAAATGACCTTTCGTATGGACGAACTAATGACACAGATAATTTATATATCACTTTAGCCTGCTTTATTAGTAAATTTTCAGCATGACTATAGTATTAGACACCTAGGTGTCGCTCGCGCAGGGTAAGGTTTTGCGTCGTGAGGGTCGGTTAGGGTTAGTGTTAGGGTCGTCATTACATTCTTTCCAACCATATAGAATTTCCTGTCTCATACTTTACTTTTGCCATAGTAAATACGCGTTATGCGTACTTACTTACTCTTAAATGGAACTTTCTTTGCTTTGCAACGCGCCAGCGGATTTGCTATTGGTTCGTTAGCAGTTGTTGGTCAAGCTAATTATAGCTTGACCAATAACTGCTAACATCAGCTGGCAAACTCCGCCCGGCCCTGGTCTTCGCCATATTCCAGATTGTATTCACGCCTGCAGGACATAATGGTAACTAAAGAATCCAACTTCTCCCTCTAACAATCGACGTCAATAACCTGGCGGATGGGCGCCTGTTATGGCTGCCGCTAGTTTATTACATTATTATTATTACTAAACTTTATTATTTCTTCTGTAGGCCTATATAGTGTTATTTTACATCTTTGACTTATAACCTAGTGCGGTATGTCAACCGGGTCGGTCTTATTTTTAAATTAAACGGATATCATCATACTTGTCTCTTGACAAATCATCTGCAGAATTACAGTAGGCTATTAACGTCTTTTTTTAAACTATAGGCCAAGGTCTAAGCTTATACAGCTGAATATGTGGCTGAATTTGGGTATGCATACGGCCAATAAGGCGGGTTGCAGAGTGCAGGAAGCGATCAAGGCAACTCAGACGGGCAATTGGTAGGCCAGCATAGAGAGAAATAATATTATGATATATCTTCGGCCTACTTCGTCCCATGTTCTCCCAGTTCGTTATGCCATGTAGTGTAGCGCAACAGGAATCGTATTTTGGACGCCGAATATCGCTTTATTTTCGCTTGATCCACTTTCATTAGCCTTCAGATTTTGATTTTTATTCAAATTTCATTTCAGTTTATGTTAGCTGCTTTTAACAATTTCAGTTTCAGTTTTCGTTAACGAACGAATTCGTTAGCATTTCGCTATTTAATGGTACAATGGTTAGCAGCCTATCTGCCCCTCACGTGAACGGTAATTATAATTGATTACGCTTCGCCTTCAGCTGTATAACGGAACCAATAAACTGACGCCTATATATAGAGTTGGCATACCGGAACTAAAACCAAGTTTTGTAGATCCGGTCTAAAGCCGAGGCGACTTCAGTAGCACTCTCATTCGATGTATCATTTGCATGACGAATAACATGCATAGTACTTCCTTGTAGGCCTACATATAGAACTGATCATTATAATTATAGTCTACTGGGCCTACTAATCGACGTTTTTCTAAATGTTGCTTGTTCGCCAGCTCTCTTTTGTTAGAACATTTAGGCTACACCGTACGAGTTTACCCATAAAGGAAAAGTCGATCAGAAATCACAACACAACACCGAAGAACAGATTTGCGTTCTATAGCGATGCCTAAGGGTATTGGCGGTAAGCTTACACGCCTTCGTGTGTGTCTTTTTCCCACGGTGATATAGTCTAAACCATAACGGCCATAGCTTTATGTTCAAAGCGGATTGTTCTTGCGATCTGCCGGTCGTCTGTCAAGTTGCCTGTAACCCAGGCCCACTTCCAATTTATGCTTAGCCTATGTTCCAAAAGATAAATTTTACCATAATTATTATAATCATAATTATTATTTATTGCCTTCTCGCCCTCAGTTTTATAGTAGTGTCGACTTACGATGCTCAGCCTAAGTTGTTGATTTTAAAAAATATAATTGAGTTTTCCAACCTTTGTAATAGAGCCTAAGCGTATTGTACCAGTTACACAGATGCCTTCCTATATTATTACTACAGTAACTTCGGTAACTGTGTAGGGCTGTGGGCATTGGTTCATACTCGGCCATAATACATGTAGCTTCGTCCCGCCTATACATGCATGGTCATGCAAGTCGAAATACAAAATAAATATTCTTCGGCTTCCCATGTTTATATTGAGGCGACATAATGAAGACAACTCTCTTAATGACCCGGTAAACTAGGCCTATATAAAGTACTATGACATTGTGACTGTCTTGTCGTCTTGTACCTAACGCAGGAGCTGTTGCAAAAATCTTTGGACTGTCTGCAGCGAACGACGATGAGAACGATAAGAACGAGAAGATTAAAGAACACAAAGAACATCGAAGGCAACTGAGGCAGCGAGAAAATGACATCGAGAGACTTGACTCCATCCTGCACGATTTGGAAAAGGAATACACGCAAGACAAGCACAGCGTCTTCTTCGTTCGCTATGGACAAATGAAGCGTATGGTAAAATCAGCCGTGGAACAAGAGCAAAAGGCGCTCCATGACATAGAAAACCCGCCTACGGAACCGGAAGACGAATGTCAAGGGGGCCTGCGGCAGAACGCGAAGCGCTTTGCTGAGCTTCAAAAAGAAGTAGCCGACCTAGAGAAATATTATTCGGGTAAGGCAGCATTATGCTATACTCAGTCGTGTATATATGCACACAATAGGTCATTCATTTTGACCTCTAGCCATAATAAACATTTGGAATCTCATACCACGTGACTCGCGCTATATCGTAGCATAACAAGCCGTGCAATAATATATTACCATTTTAGCCTTTGTATACAGACTGACGGAGGAGGTGTTCAGGTATACGGTATTTCGTTCCAAAAGTGTAACGCAGCAATTGCCAGCACAGACGAACTCAGACGGTGAGGAGGTCACAGATTTCGAGAAGAAGAGAAAGGCGGAGATAGAGAATTATAAGCGTACTACTCGGAGACACAGAGACAGTGGCATAAAGAATAAAAATGGATTCAAATTATGTACCTTACATTTCATACCACTCAGGGTTCGCTAAAGGGATGCTTCCCTTAGCGAAAATATTTTTAGCCTACCACTATTTGCAATACATGCATGTGGTACGGTACTGTAGCCAAACAGCCAATTGCAAGATTTTCAAGCCGTGGCCAACGCACCGTGGCTCGCTCCATAGGGCCTACACTGCCCTACAGATACATTGTTTTAATTTTGTTTATAATTATCTGTATACAATGAAGTAGTATCCTGTCGACATTCTGCTTATAGATCGTTCGTCTTTGCAATTGGATGAAGAAATACGCAACTTTCAGATCCAACTTCAAGGATTGGATGAAGAATTCTCGCGGAAGCGTCGGCTCCTAGAACAACTCGGAACGGAACACGAGAACACCAAGGGAATGATTTACCACAGGAGATACATGACGAGGAAGCAAATGATAAAGAAGACATTTCGTGCTCCCGCGCCACCAAACGGCAAACATGGTCACTAATAAACTGGTGGCCTGCGCTTAATCAAAACTGCTGCTATAAAAAAATTGAAATTTCGTTAACAGTTACTATTGCAATAATGCTTACAAGAAAAATTTGTGATATTAATTTTTTTTAAATGGGTGTTTTTGTTTGTTTTTGATTTTTGCTATCGGTATCTCATGCGTTGTATTGGTCTAATATGTTGTGGCATCCTTCATGTAATACTCCTTACTGATTTATCTGCATGGCCCCAAACAGTGCCACCTTTACATGCAAACCCAAAATGCTTTTCAGATACGAATCCAAAACCTACGGTAGATTTGTGTGGTCTCTTTTAAAATCTATACTCTACCCCTGCTCTAGTCTATTTCTGCTCTGTTATGCTCTATTAAATAATATATATATATATATATATATATATATATATATATATATATATATATATATATATATATATATATATATATATATAGGCTACTTTTATAATGACACTAGTACTTTTGCTGGTGCCCCATAAAAAACCTTCCCAAACTTTGTTAACCTGGCAAAGATCTATTTTCAGAGATATCAAATATTAATTTACACCAAAATGTTAAGCAATCATTTCTGTGCACACATGTCACATTTTCATATAATAACATGACCTGCAGTTTGTTATTCCCCTTGTCCCCTCTTGTGCAGAGTATGATCGGACTCATCTACACCTAAATATCTTTCCCGGTCTTTTCCGTACCTACATGATGCCGGTGAATAGGCTGTCGTCTCTCATATGCCGTTTTTGTGTGGCAATTTGTTTCGACCGCCTATTTTTTCTCAGATCGGGAGAGACTCAGATTAAGTCTCTGTTGAAGCAGCGTTATATAAATTCTGGAATGCAATTGACAACTGCACCGACAGTACCGACTGATAGCGGTTGTATAGGCCTACTATAGAAAACAAATTAGACTGATGAGCATATTGTCTGTCAGATGAGAATCGCTTGAAAAGTCAGGCGATGCTAGTCTATAGGCTAATTATAGTAGGTCTAATTGTTTCCGTTCAATTATACCACTATAATGACTATAATATAATTATTATGGTAGACTTACACGTATAATTGATTGGCGGAAATGCCTGAACAGCAGTAAACATTTAATTAGGGTATGTGCTAACAGCAGTAAAAAGCTTATTAGGTCTTTTTTGTTTGTTTTTGATTTTGCTATCGGCATCTCTTGCATCTAATCCATACGACATAATCATATAATTGGGTCTAATCCAAACCACAGAACCCTCTTCTGGGATAGAACAACACCCTCGTTTTTTCTCACACTCATCCTTTGGTCGCTTCAGCCAGCCTCGTGCCATGCTCTCGCAGTTCTGCGGGTCATAATCTCCCAGTTCTTCGGGCCATACTCCACCAGTTCTTCGGGCCATACTCCACCAGTTCTTCGGGCCATACTCCCCCAGTTCTTCGGGCCATAATCTCCCAGTTCTTCGTGCCATACTCTCCCAGTTCTTCGGGCCATATTCTCCCAGTCCTTCGGGCCATACTCCACCAGTTCTTCGGGCCATACTCCACCAGTTCTTCAGGCCATACTATCCCAGTTCTTTGGGCCATACTATCCCAGTTCTTCGGGCCATACTCTCCTAGTTCTTCGGGTCATACTCTCTGAACAAACGCATCGGTTCACCGTTTAGCCATGGCCTTTTGCATGAATTTAATGTCCTGTAGTATCCATAGGGCCATGGTTTTGCGCTGTAACAACGCAACTTCAGGCAGCCGGATGATGAAATCTATTCGTCCAATCGATCCGAGAACTCTTGCGTAACAGGATGTCTCCTGGACATCGTCTATATCGTCAGTTTTAAACCTTTTATTAATACAAATTCGTTTCAGTTTCAGTTTCCGTTACCCGCTTTTACCATTTTCATTTTCAGTTTAGCCTTCGTTTCGAAAGCGTTCAATTTTCGCGTTTTGCCATTTTCGATTTCGTTATGGAAAACAACACTATATAGCTATAGAGTACAGCGATCCTGTCTAGAAAATTAATCTACCTTATTTTGTGCGTTCTGCTGCGAATATAAGAGTACTTTTGCTAGGACTATAATATTATTCTAAAATGTTCTCGCTAAAATGTGCTGGTCCCCGCACTTGGAACGATATAAACCTACCTCTCACCACACGTAATTTAACTCATGTCTCGCTCTTTAAGATTACACTTCGATCTCATCTTATCACTCAAGTCGTCTGGCAGGCCTACTTCTTAATTAGATTAAACTTAGTTAACTTAGTAGTTAGCCTAAGTGTTAATGTACACTTATGTTTCAATACTACGTCTGCCAGAATTTATTTCGTTGTTACAGGTGTGTCACTAGCGGAGCACAGGTTTCTTATGGTCATGTCCTTTTGATTTGTGTTCGACTGGACTTGCGTTTTTTAGATGTCAATACTGCTACTTGGGTTTCAATCAAATTTATGGCTATGGTTATAGTTATGGTTATGGTTATATAAACTGTCAGTGGTGTAGCGGCATGCATAAACTCACGTGCAAGGCTGATTTAGGAGTCTAGGTCAGGTCTTGAAGATCCGGCCTAAAACCACGGCTACTTCAGTTGCGCTCTTATCCGAGGTATCATTTGCATAACAAAAATATTATTAATAAAACTTGCATGGTAGGCTACTTCCTTGCATAGAACAGATCATATAGGTCGCCAGTGACAGACGTTTTTCTAGATGTCGCCTGTTCACCAACTCTCCTTAATTGGAACAGTTAATGTTAAGCTTATACTATAGTTTGGCTGTAGGAGAAGTCAGTCAGCAGTCGCAACCCCTCACTGAGGAAGAGATTTCCGATCTACTGCAGCGATGCCCAAGGCCAAAGGTATTGTGGGTATACGACTTTGTGCTTACTTTTCTCACCGTGCACTTGACTATAGCTTCAATTGGCAAATCTTCCTACCTGTGTAGTGAGGGCCTATGCATCAGTGTTTGATCAAGAACCCCTGCTTGGGGGATTCGGGTTTCTTGGTAGGAGGGGGGAATGCCCGTTTTTAGGCGGACGGCAACCGGCCATATTGAACCACCGATAAAACCATGTGATCGGCCATTTTTTCTGCTGATTTTGAGTCATTCGGTCAAAAACGTTAGAAAATATGCCATTCTCTCTACTGAAAAACTGATGACTTTTTAAAGTCTTTCAGTCAAAACCTCAGACAAAATACCATTTTGCTACTAAAAAAATTGATACCTTTTTAGTCTTTCTTTCTGTTTTGCATAAAATTTACCGTAGGTCTGCTGTCTTCGTGGCACTCGTGCATGCCCAATTTTCCATGCATGCCTGTACACAAGACCGGCCGATTTTTCCCGGGTGGGGAGAGAATTTGCACATATTTATATGTACCGGTATACAAAACTTCGCGGTTTCCTTCCTGGGGAATTCATTCCGAGACCCCCAAGACGTCTAGATTAAACACTGCCTGCATGCGCAGGACAATGTACCAGTAATAGGTCTACTGTCTACTGTAATAGATGCCTTCCTTTATTGCTATAGCAAATTCATTTACTGTGTAGGCATTGGCTTGTTACTGTTTAGCGATACTGCCATTTCAAAGATAATTATAGTTTCACTCCTCTTTTACCAAGACTTGGCGCTGGCACTGCCAGAGTGCAAACAGTGGCGGAATGTAAGCATTGGCTCATATCCGGTAATTTATAGAGTCGCTCCGTCTAAGCAGGATAGGCTATTGCTTGTCCGAAATATACAAATATCCTTCGGCATTCCATGTTTGTGAGTGGCAAGATGGTTAGAGGCGCGACGGTATAGGGGTTCAATCCTCGTCCGAGCAGTGACGGCGTTACAACAGGGTAACCTAAATGACCTGGTAAAGAGCTTTTTGCCCTAGTCATTGCCCTGCCAGAATTCATGTCCTGCTGAGAATTTATTTACGACATAAATATTCTCCTGCGCTGCATGCTACAACTGTACAACTGTCCTGACTATGTCCTGAGACAAAAACTGTCTGATGGATGCCCATTCTGCATCCGAGGCGGTTACTGTGTGGGAACCTTGAACAAATCCTTCACTCACATTTGCTCTGTATGTGTTTGCTCACTTCTAAGCTTTGGAAGAAGGGCGATATAGAATCAATTGCATTATTTCGTATTATATCAAAGCTCCTTAATGGAGCAATGCAGGATAATTATAGAGAACTATTAATCGTATTTTATCTTCGCAGGAGCTGCTGCAAAACCACGCGATCTGTTCGAAGATCCCAAGGTTAAAGAACATAATAGACTTCGAAAACAAGTACCTCGGCAAAAAGCCAACATCGATAAACTCGACCCCATCCTGCAAGATTTGAAAGCGGAATACACGCTATACAAGCACAGAATCTTTTTCGTTCGTTATGGCCAAATGAAGCGCATGATAAAATCAGCCGTGGAACAAGAGCAAAAGGCGATCCTTGACATAGAAAACCCGCCTCAGGAACCGGAAATCGAAGGGGGCCCGATTGAGAGGCTGAAGGAACGCGCGAGGATCAACGCTGAACTTAATAAAGAACTAGCCGATCTAGAGAAATATTATTCAGGTAAAGCAGCATTATTCTATGCTCTTCTTCGCGTATGCTACTGCTCCAGGTCTTGTCGGAGCGTGGACCGGGATTCGGATGAATTCGGTCAGCTGGTGGCATCCTTAGTTTCCCCGAAGGTACTCACAGGGAGGGCGCGCCCGGATTGACCAGGCTTCGTGAACGCGGATGCCATCCTCCCCATTCTATGCTCTGTCGATAGGCCATTCACTGTAATAGGCCTATAATAACCACAATAAAACATTGGGCATCCCACACCAGCTGGTGACTCGTGCCATAATTATCGTGGCATAGCTTAATAAGCCGTGCCATAATTTATTACTAACATAGCTACCACCATCTGCAATACCGCGTTTGTCATAATATTATAGGCGAGTATACCCTGCCGTAGGCAATGCCGACCAATGTGGTCACTGGTGAATATGCCAGCTGTCTCAAGACGCGACTTTTGTGTTGCGGCATTTACGTTTACAATACAAATAACGTATGCAATTATATAGCGCTCTTGCAATCCTTACCATAATTTGCAACGCTGGATTAGCTTTGAAAACGGAGTTGACTTGGACATCCTCAAATCTTGACATGACCACATGACCCAACACTCGTGGGCTGGTAAATTGCGCTTAACGTTTACTGGCGCTGCATAAATGTCTGCGTTTCCATTAATGATTAAGCTATTTTTGATCTATTATTAATTTAAGCACGTCAGTATTTGTGATATCTATAGAGGCAGAGGTAACGGAATCACTCAGGGCTGCATCAGGGCTATATTATATATATATATACTAGCGTACCCGGCCACGCGTTGCTGTGGCTGAAAAGAGCATCCAACCATTCCTCCCGAGTCCCTACCCCCATTCCACCTCCCCTCCCTCTCGCTCTCCTCCCCTCCACTCTTCCTCCCCTCCCACTCTTCCTCCCCTCCCACTTTCCCTCCCTCTCCCCTCCCCTCCCCTTTTATTTATGTGGATAATTCATTATATAAATAGTGCAGGTCCGGGTAGGCCTACTGTGATTACAGTCCAATGGCTCCTCCTTCTGGCAACCAAGCAGGTCATCATGCAAACTATTTATAAATGTGGGTCCCTCAAAGCGGCGGGACCAAGTGCTGCGGCACCCTATGAACTTTAGGTACCAACCTATAATTATATGCGAACCCATAGTTATAGAAGCCTCCAATAGCAAGAGTTTTGTGCCGTGGTCAACACACCATGGCTCTCTCTTAATACATATATATTATATACATATATAATCATCTGCAGATGATATGATATCCTGTCGACCTTCTGCTTGTAGATCTCTCAGCTGAGCAATTGGATAAAGAAATACGCGCCTTTCAGGTCGAACTTCAAGCATTGGATGAAGAATTCTCGCGGAAGCGCCGGCTCCTAGAACAACTCGGAACGGAATATGAGAACTCAAAGAGAATGATTTACCACCGGAGATACATGACCAGGAAGCAACTGATAAAGAACACATTTCGTGCTTCAGCGCCAATAAACGACCAACATCGTCATTAACAAACTCGCGCTTAGCCACGAATAGCGCTATATAAAATTTTGAGCTTCCGTTTATTATTACAATTACTCCGAACAATATTTGCATTGTGTCTAGCGCTAAGTAAATTGCAGAGCTTACGTTAACTACTAAAGGGCCTAAACTTACACAGAACAATAATTTCAATATTACTATCTCCTTGGCTTGACTTTCTTAGAACTCGATCGATATAGGTTTGCGAAAATGTAGAAAAATGTAGGCTAGGCCTATCTTCAGTGATTGGCTATGCACGCAGTGTAGATGAGGAATCCTTTTTATAAATGGCCCGCCGAGCTTCTCCACATTTCCGTAAATTTAGGTTTTTCCCCTGCTCCGTCCTTACACCCCGGCTCCACCTACCCCATCTGCTCCCACTTCGCCCCCGTCTCCTCATACCATCACCCAACCCGCCCCCATTCAATCCTTACCCTCTGGATTAAATGTTTTTCACCCCACCTACCACCAGCGTCGCCCCCACCTTGAATTCACCCCGTCCCACCCCATACCAAACCAAACTCCACCCCATCCCAACTTCGTCCCACCACCGCCCCATCCCTCATTCACCCGAGCCACAACCCACCTCGCACCGCCTAACACACCCTCTGGTGTAAATTTTGGCTATTCGTCCCACCCACCCTGCAACGTCGCCTCAACACCCAAACCCCACCCAATCCCCACCAACCCGCACCCATCCCGCCCACCCAACTCCACTCCATTCCAAAACCCGCCCCCACCCAACTCCCTGGGAGTAAGTTTTAGTTTTTCACCCTACCGCCCTCCCACTCTGGCTCCACCTCGCCCCACCCCAACCCCGCCCCAACGCAACACTCCCACCTGCCTCTACCCATCCCATTTCTATTTGGTCTACACCCCCCACTTCTCTGGAGTAGACATCGGTTTTCGCTCTCTCACCCGTCATAACCCTATGCTTGGTTCGCCGTACTGTTCAGTAGCCTACGAGTAGACTCGTACTGGCCCTACTGGGCGACACAGAACACACAAAAATGATCGAGACGTCACGTTACTTCTCGTACTGCATGGACAGTGAACGTGACACGAAAACGTTCAATTTTCGCTATTTTGCTGTTTTCGTTTTCGCTATCGAAAACCACACTAGCGATCGTATCGCATCTTAAAAACATTCCATAAAAATTATTATTTTGTTCATAATGTGCGATGGTTATAGCCTAAACCCATCCGCGAAGCACTTCAGCGATAATTTGTAGGCCTATCATGCGTCGCCTTCAGCGGTGTAATGTTACCAATAAACTCGTGTGTCCATAATTGACAATTAGGCCTAGCCATAATTATAATAGGCCTAATTACATACTTTACCAAAATGTTGCTGTTCTTTCCGCCCACATAACTCGACAAGTTGTATACTCTGAATTTTGTGATGTGCGCAAGGCCGTCGCTAGAGGAGTCACTCCAGAAATATAAAATGTAAAAATAAAAAACACGTGATGACTCAAATAGTCGTCAGAAAATTAGGCCGAAAAAGTTGGTAAACACCCCCGGTCCCCCAAAATCAAATCCTGGCTACGGCCTTCGATGTGCGCCTTAATCAAACCTAAGGTTTTTGACTCAACGTCGGATGTCGTATACAGCGCTTGATTAGACCTATACATCTGTGAAAAAGTATGTAGGACTACGTGGTACTGTAAACAGGCAAAGCTCAATTAACCAGGTTTTTTTAACGTGCAGTATCACACAAAATGTGCAGCTCTAAATGGATTTGTGCAGTTGAAGAAGCATTTTTGTACGGTTAAATCTATCAAAAATGGTAATTTTTCTCCGATTGGGAGCAATTTACCATGGGAATGAAAAGAAGAAGTTGTGCAGTTCTAAAAAATTCCCTGCAAATGCTGCAATAAACGACTCAGTTGCATTATCATTGTCAAGCGTAAGCTTAGTCTGCTTTCAGTTCGTGTTTCCAACGCTGTGTGCATGAATGATTGGGCGCATTTTTAAAGCGATTACCAAATCAGGGCTTTTAAAGCGTGCATTTGTACACAAAATGTGCAGTTCTAAATGGATTTGTGTAGCACTGTTCAAGGGCGGATACAGAAACTTTGGAGGAGGGGGGGGGGGGCAAAAATTCTTGGTCTTGTTTGGTTCGGGAAAAATTTTAGGCCTTGGGTCTGGAAAATTGTTCTTTCGTATCCGCCGAAAAAGTTGATGATTTTTTTTAGTCATCCGGCCACATTTTCGCGTAAAAAATACCATTTTGTCCGCCAAAAAAATTGATGACCTTTTTTTAGTCCTCGGATTCATTCTCACTTCTAGAAAACATGCCATTTCCAAATAGGGGGGGGGGGCCGCAATGCGTGGGTATTTCTTAATAGGGGGGGGCAAATTGTACATTATATACATTGTTCCACTAGCCTACATGTTCAATCCAAATGGGGGGGGCACGATACATGGGAATTCTAAATGGGGGGCCATGGCCGGATAAGCCCCCATGGATCCGCCCCTGCCTGGTAAATTGTCCGGATGTCTTGGAGGACCGTTTCTTATATTGTATCCTATTTCTATACGGTCTCAATCGTATGTGTAAACAAGGGCCCTGGACTGCCTGGAGGAAGTGCCAATATAAAAACCAAGCATTTTACAGTTTCTATAATTTCAGGATTTTCGTAAGTTTAATTTATAATGTCATCTTCTGGAATTATGATGCCACACCCCAAATTTCATTCTCATCCATGATCCATTGGGCTATGATCATCATGAACTTTTAATTCACTCGAATCAAACGGTGTAAGAGTGATTTACGGGCTCTGATTTGTCTTCTTTTGAAATCAGACAACGCATAATAATTAGCAGAAGAGCGTTTTGAGCCAGAAGTGAGCGTGTCCATTGGAAAAAACCTGATTAGGCCTAGGCCTAGTTATAAGGTAAGTTGCTTGAAAGTTGAAGCCTACTTGTGTGATAGTAATATTAGGCTATTATTCAAAACGGCATAACTCCTAAGCTTTCTATAGGCTAAGTCACATAGGCCTAAGTGATTATAGGTTGGGTCCGCCACATGTAGGCTAATCAACATATGAAAAATTTATAACCAGTGTAGCCCGGGCCCCCTCCGGGCCCCAAAAAGTCGCCGGGCCCCTGGGCAGAGCACCCCCTGCCCCTCTCTCGGCGGGCCTGTGCATGCATGAATGCTTGTATGTGTACAGTATGTACATGTATGTATGTATGTATATGCATAAGGCTATAAGCAAATGCATATGCATATGAATATACATGTAGCATGTGTGCATGTTTGTTTTAGGGCTGCCAACTTTTGACTTTGCCATTCCGGGACGCCCGCAGTCACTCGATGGGCCATTACCAATAGGCCTGTAGGTCTACTCGTCCACATAATATGGAATACCAGGTACACAATTATGGAACGAATGTTGCTCATGTTCAAAATGTGGGGGACCACATGCACTTCTACAGTTTACTGAAATAGTCGTCAATAGTAAACATCAAAAGATAAGTCTGTTTTAATATCTGAATCGATTTCAAGAAGAAAACGGTAAATAAATTCCAGTAGCCTAATCCTTATCAGGCTTATAACGTGACGTCTATGAGTACAGCGTGAGCAAAGTTCATGGGCCTATAATATTAAGGTCTACGCCTATAATAGCCTACACGCAAATTGGAGAAGTCTGGATCCGCGGCGACAGAGCAGAACTTGTAATCCTACTTCTGCCGAGTTGCTGACATTTTAAGTAGCTTCATCTCACTGCGTAAAAGTCATAGAACTTACCACATATCGTGCTAACATTTATTTTCGACAAACGTTCAGCAAGATCAGAGCCTATAGTCGCTCAGGCAATTGAAATTAATAGATTATAGCCTTACAGGTCGTTAATTATGCTGAAAACTGTATCGTTAAAAGCGTCAGAAATTGGAATACGTGACTGACTTATAGGCCTATGCCTATTTATGACAAAAGTGAAACAATCGAGTTTCAGACTTTCAGTGATCCCCAAACTTTTAAAGACTTAATTGAATCTAGCGCCGTCCAACATACAATCCTGAGTGAACGTCAGACCTCATCGAATTCCGGGACAATTTGGGGTCAGGCCGGGACACGGGACAATAGGGCTGATTCCGGGACTGTCCCGGCGAATCCGGGACGGTTGGCAGCCCTAGTTTGTTTGTATGCATGTTGTATGTGTTTAATGCATGTTGTATGTGTGCGTGCGTGTGTCTTTATAACCAAAACAAGTGCTGGACAATGATTGTCAATTCAAGTTTAATGATGATTGAGATTCGAAGCCGTTTACTCGAACTGCTGGATTGCATCATATCGCAAATAAGGATTGTGCAAAATTCAGTTGAGCATATTGGCAAATAAAGACTTTAATGCAAAAACATAAACAAATAAATTCCTATTAGTTACGTAATCGTCAATATTTCAGTAAATAATTTATTCATTCAATCATTCAGGCCTATCCACTCTTCCGTACAGCCGGTTTATCTTTGAGAATAATGATATAATTGAAGTTGACCCGGTAACAGTTTGGTTTTGATGAGCCATCGGTTGAAGTCTTGTTCAATGTTTATCACAGATTCTAGAATGAAAGAAGTCTCAAATCATAAAAGCAACCACCCAGTTAAATCAGCCTTGCTAATTAACATTCATCTTGGTTGTCATTTTACTCAGTCCGGAGTTTTACGAAGAAGCGGCTTCAAATTTCTAACACGAGTCTTTACAATCAGAGAGTAATATTCAATCTTTTTAAAAACTGTTTTACTTTGGAGAATTGTTTGTGCGACATCGTGTTGCATTCTGTTATATGATGAGATGATCATTCAGTCAATCAAGCAGTCAGTCATTTATTTACTCATTTGAGTCGTGCACTCAATCAGTCACTCACTCATTCACTCACTCACTCAGTTGGTCAGTCAAATAGACTCTAAACAATTTGTTAATAATTTTCTTGTTTCCTGTTCAAAGTTGTAAGGACCCAAGGGATCCTGACCGCACAATAGATCACAGACTTTGCTCAGGTGACAATGAACGAGGCACGAGTAACATCTGGTATGCTCTCGGATCCATCATCTGGAGTTGGCAACAAAATGGCGCCTACCAGAAGATCGGATAGGCCACCGGAAGCGAAGAAAACTGCTGTGCAAGATTGATACTCCGAGCTATTATTAGATCTGTGATGAAATTCCGAGGATTCTCATCAGTTGTTAGCAGCGACATCTGTGAAATAAACATTATTATTATTATTATTATTATTATTATTATTATTATTATTATTATTATTATTATTATTATTATTATTATTATTATTATTATTATTATTATTATTATTATTATAACACACATTAATTTTTTTCCAAAGAAAATAACAAAGTCATTTAAAGTCTAATAGAAACGCTCCTGTTCACAATAAGAGCTAACATAGTTCTTCAGTGCAAGACCTCCATGTGTCTTGACTGTTTGAGTCTGTCGTTCCCAAAACCGACTAAGAGTTCCCTATTTGTAGGGCGACTGATAGACGCTGGAGCAGGTGGCTCGTCTCACGCTTGTCTCCTTTGGCCACTGAAATTTTCCGTCCTAGATCTTGTATGAACTGCAGAGAATCTGTGTCCCAGCTGCCTGCTGTTTCGATTGCAACAGGAACGAAATGATGCGATCTTGCTAAGTCTGCATATTTGCTCTCATTATTTCGGGCTGCATGCTCTTTCCGCCGCGGCACCTGCACTTTCTGCCGTTAAGTGTCTGTATGATGTTGCAAACGTATCCGGTAAATAGATCACAGACTTATTATTATTATTATTATTATTATTATTATTATTATTATTATTATTATTATTATTATTATTATTATTATTATTATTATTATTATTATTATTATTATTATTATTATTATTATTATTATTATCATTATTATTATTATTATTATTATTATTATTATATATTTTTTAATATTTTTTATATTATTATTATTACTATTATTATTATTATTAATATTAATATTATTATTATTGTTATTAATATCGTTATTATTATTATTATTATTATTATTATTATTATTATTATTATTATTATTATTATTATTATTATTATTATTATTATTGTTGTTGTTATTATTATTATTATTAACCTTGAAAAACAATTTGCTCAAATGAACTCGTGCGATTAATCATACACGAATGATTAGACTACATTTCAATTTTTTGATTGAACACTATTTTAATAATAATAGAATAGGGTTCAATGATCAATCAGTTTTAGGCTACTTCAGACTATTCTTCTGTATGAAATTTGTTTATGTGACAATAGTCTCATCGAAGGTTCATATAATTTTATTATACTACTTCTTGGATAAATTCTGCATTTTTCTGAAGCAGATGCTCTCATAGTTTCATTAGCGTATGACAACGACAAATATTATATTTCGGTAAAATATTATTATAGAATAGTGATTATAACGAGGAAGACCATGCACAGAAACAAAAATACAAGCTTATAAAACTTACGCAAAATTGAAAGGGGAGTGAGAGGGAGAGGGAGAGGGATAGGAAGTGGGGAAGCAAGAGGTACAGGGAGTGGGACAGGGACAGGGACAGGGACAGGGAAAGAAAGAGTTTAAAATAAGTATGTGCATGTATGAAGCCATAATGAAGGAATGTGTGAAATCATGTAAGTATGTATGTCTGTGTGTGTGTATGCATGAGTGCATGTATGTGTCTATGCATGGTTGCGTGCTGTTTGAAGGTATGTGTGAAATCATGTAAGTATGTATGTCTCAGTGTGTGTATGCATGAGTGCATGTATGTGTATATACATGTGTGTGTGTGCTTGTATTATGTGTACATGTACGTAGGTGCGTGAGTGACAGTTCGTATACAGGCATCTGTGTATATACATGTATGCTCATGTATGCGTGAATGTTTGCATTGGTGCATGAGAAAATAGCGTATTTTTACATATAGCTCTCAAACGAGCGGCGCTCGCTACCTTAAAAGTCGCCGGTGCACTGGCTGTGATGGATGACTCGTCCCAATGATCACGCGAGGTTATTGGGTTTCCCGTTAGAAAAGCTGAGTCTATAACACGGCCGAGTTATGTACTGTCAGCAGAACCACTTTTAACCACCGCCTAACTCATACTTACGCCGTTCAAAGAACGCCTGTCTTAAATACATGTAATTACATGTATAATAATGCATATTGTTAAGCCGAATTTTTTACACGAGGATAATAATTACCACTGCCGCTGCTGCCACTATTGCTATTACTGATACAGCAACTACTACTGCCACTGCCACTGCTACTGCTACTACTGCTGCTTCTGCTGCTGCTGCTACTACTACTACTACTACTACTACCACCACCACCACCACCACCACCACCACCACCACACCACCACCACCACCACCACCACCACCACCTCCACCACCACCACCACCACCACCACCACCACCACCACCACCACCACCACCACCACCACCACCACCACCACCACCACCACCACCACCACCACCACCACCACCACCACCACCACCACCACCACTACTACTACTACTACTACTACAGTACTACTACTACTACTACTACTACAGTACTACTACTACTACTACTACTACTACTACTACTACTACTACTACTACTACTACTACTACTACTACTACTACTACTACTACTACTACTACTACTACTACTACTACTACTACTACTACTACTACTACTACTACTACTACTACTACTACTACTACTACTACTACTACTACTACTACTACTACTACTACTACCACTACCACTACTACTACTACTACTACTACTACTATTACTACTACTACTACTACTACTACTACTACCACTACCACTACTACTACCACTACTACCACCACTACTACTACTATACTACTACCACCACTACCACTACTACTACTACTACTACTGCTGCTGCTGCTGCTGCTGCAGTTGCTTCTGCTATTATTATTGATACCTTTGTTGAGGTTTGTTAGCGGACGGTGTTTTTGGCATAATAATGACGTGCCGCGTTTGATTGATTTTCATTCTTGGTTTTGTATTAACGTGTGGTTTTGTGTATCACGAAAGCTGCTGGCGAAAATCTAGGAAATTTCGATGACAATCTTACGCAATACAACCGGGTGTTTTAGCCGTAGGCCTATATAAAGCCATCTTTAGTTGGAATGGCGTATTTGCTATCAGTTGAGTTCAGTGTGAGTGACTGTTTAACAGAGTTTAATCGTGAGAGAATTTTACCAAAAGACACAGACGATCAGCATGTCTAAGTAAGTACTTTTGATAATTATAATCTTCGGTAAATTTAAATTGGATACGGCACAGTATGATTATTGATTAATCTTACTATCTGTAATGAATGGACGATCGAAAATTATAACATGGGTCGAATTATTATTTAAACTATCGGTTGGCAGCGGTCATGAGAGGCGCTCTTCCCGTCCTACGGCTCGGATCACCAGAGCCATCAGCAGAATGGAAGGTTGATTAGACCTTTCTGGATGGCAATGGGACGCGATCCCGAATCCGTGTCAGAATGTTTATCATAGATTCATTACCATAAACCACCTCCACAATATTTGTGTAGATTTAAGCTTAAGTTGGTGGAAGGGCTTAGCCCCTAACCACTAATAAACTCCGCCCATACCCAGCATGATGATCTATTCATCAATCACCTACATTACCAATTTTCATGCTGCACTATTCTTCGCAAAGATAAAAAACTATGAACAAAATCACTTTTAAAAAGCTTGTACCGTATACTATGATACTCGTACCATGTAAGATACTATGCTATACAAAGTATACATGTACTATCGCGTCATAAACGACTACATTGATTTTGCGTTCATTTCAGTTTACTGAGAGACACCGAAGGTTCCTTCAGCCATGGAGGCGGAGGAGTTACTAAACAGAAGGCGTACATTGTGTAAGTGGGTATACATAGTTATTTCTTAAAGGAAAGAAACATGAGCATACAAAGTGGAGTAAATGGGCGATGTCTTACATTCCAACTATCGACCTCTACTTCGCTTTTCATTAACTTTCTTATCTGCCACATTCCATACACATTTTAACCAGGTGTAAGCGATTATATCTAATGAATGCATGTATGCATGGATGGTACGGTGAGATAGCGCAATGTAAGTGACTGAGGTAAAGTAAATGATTGCAAGTTCGGGTAATGCAATCTGAGGCCAATTAAAGTACGACGCGTGATAATGTCAGCAGCTAAATGATGCAGGATTAAAGGAGATAGGGCAATGTAATATAATCTGATTAAACTACAGTTGGGTAAGGCAGAATAAGGCAGGAAATGTAAGATTAGATTAAGTGTAAGTGAAAATTAATAAAAGCAGAGAAAGGTATGATGTGGAGCATGAGACGTCGAAAAATCCTTAAGGCGCTACTGTTTTTCGCCATCTATGGTGCACTGTTAAACATGACGCTTGATAAGTTCATGTAGACTTTGCAACACAAGTCATGTCATCACATGTCTCGTATAATATCAAAGCAATGTTTCACTAATATTACATATGGAGAATAGACCATGGCATTGAGTCACAGATTCTCTTTCTGACGAGCAACGCACATCAGACTCTCACTGAGTTGGTTTCTTTATGGGACGCTATATAAATAATCGGAGTGATAGAATAAATGAGTTAATGTGTTCTTCTAATTTTTGTTAAACAGGAATCGGCAGAACGATGAGGCCGACGCAGCGAAACCCTTAAAAGGCCAGCAGATGGCGGGTGCGTGTGTCCAGATGCTGACCAACTACAGTCAGAAGCTCCAGAATGTGTCGAAACGTGTTGACGCTGCAAACAAATACGCTGACGCCGCAAAGAGGGAGGCTAACGCTGCAAAGAAAGAAATGGACGACCTGAAGGCATTGACTGACTCAGCAATAAGGTCGTTTCAGACGAGGTGTTAACATAAAATGGTGCTACATGATGGATCGCAATCTAAATTTCCGAAGTGTTATTCTGAAGATTAGTGCAGGACACCAACATAATAATTCACATGAAGCGATCCAGACGTAACTCAACGCCTTAGAAACATTATTATTTTTCTGCTCGTTAACGAAAGTCAAACAGTTCATGACTTTTGCTGAACTCGCCCAGATTCTTACGAGTGACTTCAATAACAGTTGTTCTGTGTCAATAACCAATATCCAATGCTATCACGATCCCCACAATTGTTGTTGTCGCGTCTCGCATCTTCAGAATCATTATCATTATCGTTGTCACATCGTCGTCGTCGTCATCATCTGTCAGCTGTCACACACAAGGGCGGATACAGAAACTTTGGGGGCAAAAATTCTTGGTCTTGGGTCCGGGAAAAATTTTAGGCCTTGGGTCTGGAAAAATTTCTTTCGTATCCGCCGAAAAAGTTGATGACCTTTTTTTAGTCATCCGGCCAAATTTTTGGGAAAATAATAACATTTTGTTCGCCAAAAAAGTTGATGACCTTTTTTTTAGTCATCCGGCCACATTTTCGCGTAAATAATAGCCTACCATTTTGTCCGCCAAAAAAATTGATGACCTTTTTTTAGTTCTCGGATTCATTCTCACTTCTAGAAAACATGCCATTTCCAAATAGGGGGGGCCGCAATGCGTGGGTATTTCTTAATTGGGGGGGGGGCAAATTGTACAATATATACATTGTTCCACAGCATGTTCAGTCCAAATGGGGGGCCACGATACATGGGAATTCTAAATGGGGGGCCATGGCCGGATAAGCCCCCTGGATCCGCACCTGGCACTGTTGTGGAAGCACTTCTGTAGCCTACAGTCAAAACTAGTTCAACAAGGTAATTTTCCTCCGTTTTGAAGTAATTTACCATGGAGGATGGGAAAATAAAGAAATTCAAAGAATGGGTTGTGCAGTTCTAAAAATTCCTTTAAAACAGCCCTGTACCAAATCTGCATTTTCCTAAATTTTTAACAACTTTTGTGTGGCTAGCTATAGGGCTATGCTGTGTTACACAGCCTGTGTATGCCCATTTTACAGCCATGTGCTTTGGCCACCACCCGGGATCGACCTTGAACGTCCCGGGCTGCGGAATGCGGATTGATCGCGGGGCCACCCTTGTGATAAGTCGATTAAGGACGGCAGATATAAAACAAACAGCTTTCAAAACAAAAAATTGCAGCACGGAGGTGGCGTACACATGATTAATCAGTTATTGTTATGGTCTACATTTTTGCGCATAACAAATTTTTATCAGCACTGAACCATCCTAGCTGACGACACGAGATGATCTTCCATCAATGGCAGACAATAGGCCTACATAACCCTTAAAAATGTTTATCTACTTGGAAAGCACCTTCTGAATGTTTACGATTCAGGTGACGTGGTTTGAGTTCAAGCAATCAATTCTGGAGTTTATACTGGGAATTATTCTGTGGCCTTGGGGCATAAACACTCATATAAGACGGCGAGTACAAAGAGGATGAATAAGGAATAAATTTAACGCTGAATTACATGTGATAAGTTAAAGCCTGGACACTAACGCAATGGTCTGTTCTGTTAGATTTCATGTATTTTATTCCTAGTTCATAATCAGCTCGCCTGTCATAGTTCTTTAAAACGACTTATTACACAATAATGTGTTTTTAATCAAATCAATCATATTTTCATAATCGTACGTAGCCGATGCATCTTTTTTGTCTGCTCTTGATCGTGCACCCGTTAGGTATGTTTGCTTCTTTGCTTTCATTTTTTTCTTGTCTGTCAAACTCAGCATGCACCCTCCCTCCGCTTCCATCTTTCCCGCAGCTTCTCAATCAACGATTCGATCTGTAGGCTATACACGAAGGCGTGAACAAGGGCAGCGACTGCATCATGAGAGACAGACAGAGACAGACAGAGACAGACAGAGACAGACAGAGACAGACAGAGACAGACAGAGACAGACATGCAGACGGACGGACAGACAGAGAGGCAGTCAGACGGACAAAAAAGACAAAGCTGGTGTTAGCAACACTTTTTCAGGGGTTTTAAACGGAATTTTTAGAACTGCACAACCTCTTCTTTCCCTTCCCATTCTCCGTGGTAAATTACTCCCAATTGGAAGACAATGGCCTTTTCTCACTATTTTTAACTGCGCAAATCCATTTTAAAAACTGCACATTTTTGCACGCTAAGAAATCTGCACCTTCCAAGTAGGTTCACGTGTTGAGAGAGTAATATCTGAGTCAATAGTAACTTCCATGTGACGGACAGGGACAGAGGGAAAGGTCATGCGAGCCTTGGGAGGGAAATTAGGTAAGAGCAGATAGAGTAAGCTGTGGAAAGTCGATGGCCCTACCCTCAAATTGAGGTTGTGCCTGTTTCCATAGACTATAGTATTCCTTCAATATCTGCTCCTACATCTCTATCTCTCCCAAAAACTTTTTCTTCTTTCGGGCTATTTCTCACTGGGAGCGCAACTGATTGGCCAATGTTGCGAAAGGCGCTACGTAAATTTCTAACTACATTACGAACAAGGACGAGGTCTCGGGCAGTGGTCACACAAATTCCAGAGCATTAATTTTCGTTGCATGTGTTACACGATTACATGACTGCCATCTGTCGAATGAGTTGGAAAACATTCATAAAGCACTTAGATTGCTAGAGGCAACAACGTCGCCATCTACACCGTGAGGCATAAAAAAGGAAACCCCCTAGGAAAATCGTTCTTATTTCAACAATTTTCAAACAGTGTCAATGAAATTCAGGAAAATTATAGCTAAGTAGCAAGCAATGTCAACAAATTAAAGTTTTTACAATTTACTGTCCGCCTTTAGCTTCTACGCATGCGCGAAGTCGCTTGCGCCATTCACGCACCGCCGAGTCAATAATTTGCTGGTCAAGATCGTTCCAAGCTTGCAGTCGCCTTTTGTTGCGTCGCTACCCAGCCTGCCTAGTGCATTTCATCTGGTTCACAGACGAAAAATTATTCATAGTTGTTTCTCGTAGCAATACTCAAAATGTAGCAGTTGGAACTCGAAAGAGAGATATTGCAACCGACCGCCTTATACGCACACGTCAGACGTTTGGCAAATCTCTGATGGTGTCGATCGATGTTTCTTCTCTGGGGCGCACGTCAATTCACTTTGTTGAACCGGGAGTAAAAATCAAAGGCCAATACTAGGCTTACAGAGACGTTTTATTTATGGAAGGCCTACCTGAAATTCGAGAACTCTCTGAATTTTACATTTTCCTGCAAGATGGTTCCAGCACACAGAGTTCGAGAAACGGTTGCACTTCTGACGAATGAAACTCCTGACTTTTCATAATTCCTACATTACGGCCCCCTTAACAGCACAAACCTGAATCCTGTTGATTATAAAATATGGCGATGCATGCAGGAAATGGTGTACAAAACAAAGGTCCGTGATGTTGAAGATCTTCGTAAGCGAATCATGCAAGCTTGGAACGATCTTGACCAGCGAATTATTGACTCGGCGGTGCGTGAATGGCGCAAGCGACTTCGCGCATGCGTAGAAGCTAAAGGCGGACAGTAAATTGTAAAAACTTTAATTTTTTTACATTGCTTGCTACTTAGCGATAATTTTCCTGAATTTCATTGACATTGTTTGAAAATTGTTGAAATAATAACGATTCTTCTAGGGGTTTCCTTTTTTATGCCTCACGGTGTAGTGTATGTATCATCTATTGACATTCATCGAAAGTAGCGACGCTGGTTATTTCCAACTTGTGCTGACTTGCGACAATTAAATCGCTGGCTGGTTCACTGCGCTGTGGAGGGTGTCCGCTGTCCAGTAAACATTGGCAATTTGGCAGGGCCTACACTTCGCTTGCACAGGGCCACGCCGTGTCGTTGATTGAAGAGCCCCCGTTTCTGGACAAGGACGATATTATTATCGATCACGTCTGAATTTTGCTGAACTCTGCAAAATAACTAGTTTTAATATTTAATTTTAATCAATTAAATTTTTTAGACGTGCAACTTTAATAATAGGCCCTAGGCCTAGTAACATTAATAATTTTCGTTTAGTCAACAATCCGCGTTTTGTAGTTAGGGTCTATCTTAATTAACATCAATCAATCTTACCAGCTAACAGAAGAGACGGCCTGCAATAGGTCACATGTCGTTTTTGTGGTTTTAGTTTGTGGTTTGAAGTCTTAAAAGTTTCTCTGAGTTGTGCGAAATTAGTAAGCTTATTTTTTGTCAGTTTTCATTCGAATCTGGCGCAGACTTAGGCCTACATGTAGGCCTAAGTAAAGTTTTATGCTGTTAATGCAGAGCGATAGCCTATTATAGCCTACAACTGTGTATGCCTATACATTTATTGAGGCAGACTTTCGAAACCGTTTTTAATATTGCGTCGTTTTCATACTGATGTCGTTTAGGTAACGCATGTAGGTGGACACATCGCCTAAGCCTAATAATTAAGTAACGCTCCGCACGGAAACTAGGCCTAGCCCTACATAGTTGAGAATGATTGATCTCAGCTTACCTAAAATAATAAAGAGAACAGTTTACAATGATTTTTTTGATAATTATGCCTATTAACGCATCCACTGGTCGCTCTGTGGCAGTGCCAGTCCCAAGTCTAGGTATAGAAGGGGGTCGACACAAATGATGATCTTTGTTAATACACAGTGTCACTTAACTGAAACTATAGGGCTATAGGCTTACTATGGTGGCGAACTGGCGATGTATACACAGTTGGACATGTATTGTATTGTATTGTATTGTATCTGACCATTTATAAAGCGCCTCTTGCAGCAAGAGCCTTTCAGAAGCGCTCCCAGTGCGGTCACATGCAGTGAGGTCCACACAGATGAGCCACTCATTGAAATTAGGACATGACGATGTTCACGCATATAATTTTATATAGTCCTATACTATACTCGGATAGAGTAGCACTGCAGGCTGAGACTGCATGGTTTCGTATTTGCTGCAACTTCGGTCGGTTTTCGGAAAATGACGCCATTCATATGTCGGCCAACTTAAGCTGATGATGATCTTGTAAATTTACTTGGTCAGCATTTCTAGCTATATAGGCCTATACTGACAACAGTCAACAGCACGCACCCGCATGATAGGCATAACTAGAAACAAGCGTCAGGTTGTTGGAAGGATTTCATCAGCAGCTTCGCGGGTTACAACAGCTGACCGTAGCTATGCGACAGAGAAATAATGAATGTTCAAGGACAAAACCTGATGATTGATTCGTCCTATACATTGTACACTATGCAGTGAGAATTGAAAGCGATTTATCTGCGTTGTTTAATCAGCTCTCGATAGAAAAATAGGTGTTATAGGCATAGCTATAGGGACGATTAGTCTGTATATATAGGCCTGCATGTTGGACATAATTATATGATATTATTATCGATCAGACGAACGTTGCAGTTGCTTGAGGATCGTTTTGGACTTTCGATGAAAGAGTAGTTTCGATTGTGTGCTTTCGTTAAAGTCGTTTTTAATATAAGTAAATTATCGAACAGCTGGGAAGATTGTTTCAGCTTTGGATTGGAGTTTGGTGCCCATCAGCCAATCAGGTAGGCCTATATTGGCATAATTAGTAGCCTATTACTTATAAAATTGTTTGCTTTATTTCATAGATGTTTAAAACGGTTTTTTCGTTTTTTATTCACTCCCAAAAAACGTCTTTTTTGTAAGTTTTTTGGGTTTTTTTTCGCATCTTTTATTCGATTTAAAAAAAATTTGTATGTAGCTTTATTTATTTATTATTTTACTGTCTGTTACTATTTTTCTTAATTTTATTTTTATGACGTTTTCAGCCTTCTCTCAAGGATTCAGCTAACTGGTGTCATTATTTAATTACTTAACGTCAACATTTAAGAGATAGGGCCTACATGTAGTAGGCCTATAGATCCCTATAAGAAATAATTAGGATAAAAAATCATAAACATGGGTTTTAACTTTTAAGTAAAAATGCAGTTTAAGATGTAACAAAGTCAAATTATTTTCCGTTTCCGTTTTTTGTCGTTTTTTCCGTTTTTAATTTTTTCGAATAAAACGACGTTTTTTCCGGGTTTTTTCCCGTTTCCATCGTTTTTTTACATATAGGCCTATGCTTTCTTTTATTCTTATAATCTGCAATTTATTATTATTGCTCCAATCTATCCCTCTATTTTCGTCGTCGTCGTCGTCGTCATCATCATCATTATCATCATCATCAGTAATATTTAATGTCACTGGACCAATAAACTGGTGATTATGGTTTTACCTGGTTAACCAACTCATCTATGAGGCTATCATAAAAGAATATAATTATTATAGCCTGCAAAGAGAAACAGTCATTTTCTCGATCCGCTTTTGGGTTGGATGCTTCAAGAAGCTCCGCCCATATTTATTAATGATTTTGATATGCTGGCCATGCAACTCGAATCGCATTATAGCGTAGGAGTTGCTTGAGGATCGTTTTGGACTTTCGATGGAAGTAGTTTCGATTTTGTGCTTTCTTTAAAGTTGATGCATCCTAGATATGTAACCTAGGGGCGAGATGAACGGTTGAACCATTGGGGCATGATGGACCTCGTCAATTTCAGGTATCATGCCGCGGCGCATTATTGTATTGTAGGCCTATTGTATTTATTGTATCTATGCATTTATATATCCTACTAGCTGAACCCGGCCACGCGTTGCTGTGGCTGAAAAGAGCATCCAACCAACCGTCCCTACCTCCATTCGACCTCCCCTTCCCCTCACCATCGCCCTCCTCCCAACTCCCCCTCCCCTCCCCTCCTCCCCTCCCGTCCCCCCACTTCCCCCTCCCCTTCCGCTCCCCTCCCCTTCTCCTCCTCTTCCCACCCCTCCCCGTCCAATCCCCTCAACTCCCCTCTACCACCTCCCGTCCCTTTCCCCTTCCTTTCCCTTCCACCTCCGCTGCACCCTACCCTCCTCCCCTTCCCAGTCCCGATCCCTCCGTCCCTTCCTCTGCCTCTCTGCATCGCTCCCTCGTCCATCCCTCCCCTCCGCTCCCTCGCCTCCCTCTTCGTCCCGCTCCCTCCCCCTCCTTTCCTCCCTCACGCCGTGTCTACGCGAAAAGGCGAACGCAACAGGGCCGCTATTGAATGTGTTGAATATCTAGCCTATATGGGCCTAAATAAAAATGTAACTGCGCACGCACGAATCTTTCGGACCAAGGATCTGGGAAATTTAAAAATTGCCGTTCGAATAGGCGCGGGTTTGCATAATTCTTTTTTGCTAAAATCTTGAGAAAAAATACTTTCACTTCGATTCAACCGATTCCGAGTTCAAATTCAACCCGTCAATAATTATGCATGCCTTGACCCAACCGTCAATAATTATGCATGCCTTGACCCAATTCGGGCGCGTTTGAAAACGGTGGTTCCGCAAGACTTGTATAGCTCATTTTTAACTCGAAATCGGTCGAATCGAAGTGAAAGTTGTTTTTTTGTTGTAAAAGATTTTAGCAAAAAAGCATTATGCAAACCTTCGCCTATCGGAACGGAACGTTTTGCTGCAATTTTGAAAAGAATCGGTCCAGGACTTTCCAAGATCCTTGGTCCCTAAGATTCCTGCGAACGCAGTTACATTTTTATTTATATAGATATACAGCGCCTCTCGCAGAATAACCACTCAGAAAGCGCGAAACCTCCGGGGAAAGAAAATGTTTTTAAAGAACGAGAGACTGATAAGGAGCCACTATAATTTTTTTATTATAGTCATTAGTTTAGTCCGAAGTGAGGATAGAAAATCATTCCGAATGGAGGGCCGATGTTTTGCCCGATGTTGGGCAAGAGCCGTCCTATAGTCCTGCAGGGAACAAAGAGATCAAGACGATCTGCAGAACGCATTGAGTGAGATGAAGATGCAGATGAGGACTTTGCATATAGTTTGAGATGTATTTAGGGTTATTTTAAGGACATTTCCCAGCTGTGCTTTGGAGACCAGACAGTTGTTTTAGTTGTTTTAGTTTTAAGTTGATGCCTAACTATTTTTACCGTCATACAGCGCAAACATGATCAACCAGCCAGACATTCTAACTTCATTGTCATCATCATCGTCAACAACAGCCACACCAATATCGTCATCATCGACGTCATTTGTGACGTCAGCTATCGTCGAGCCCGTTAACCCCGCCCATGACGTCATACGCCTGCCTCGTTCTGTGCATCAGCGTCTGCTGCATGAGATTAGCGCGGGAAAGACGAAGCTTAGGGCGATGGATAACCTGCAGAAACTGTTTCGGGAAAAGGTGGATGAGTTGGAAAGGACGCGGGAACGCCTGGAAAATTGCCAGCGCGCCCTCTTGCGATGCGAGAGACGACTGTGTGACGTCATGGCGCGGCAGTCGATGTACTTCCGGAACTTTGAATCAGCGTCTAACATCTCTGGAATCAATAATAGTTCACCGAATAACAGGCAAGGTCATGCTGAATGCGGCGGGGTTGAGGGTAGCGACACAAACAAGGCAATGGGGTCAGACGTCGCTTCTAAGAACACTGAAACCGAAACAACGTGTTTGGAAAAACCCGGTCTTGATCATCATTCTTGTCTTCTTAGTCTTGCGGATGTTTCTCGAAATGAATTATTGCAGCATTCTGAAAATGGAGGCAGTGGATTGGCTGTGACTGATGTGGACGATGGAGCTTCTGTTCAACACATGAAGATGATTAGGCCTAAAGTCGTCAACAAAGGAACTTTAGACTCTGAAAGATTTTGCACGGCACCAGGTAGCCTTTACTGCATCTTTTGCGGGGAAGAAAATAATAATTATTGTCGTCCCATAACTCCCATTGTGCGTTTGCAAGTGGTGCAATAAAGTAAATACTTATTTACTTACTCACTTACTTACTTGTTGTGAATAAACTTTTAAACGAAGAAATGAATCATCACTGTCAAAAAGTGTCAATTACGTCATAAATAAATCATTACCTGATAATAATATACCACAAGCGAATCAGCATCTAATTACGTCATAAGCATCTAATCACGTCATAGTTATCTAATCACGTCATAAATGAATCCGCGTCTATTTACGTCATAAGTGAATAAGATCTAACAACATCATAAAAGAATAAGCATGCGACTGATATATAACATTTTTAATTTAATTAATTAATCATCTAAATAGGGCCTACATGTAGCCTACGTCATTTACGAATCAGCATTTAATTACGTCATCTTTCTCAACTGTTTATCTTTCTATAATATTTCAGTTAAATCCGATTTCCGTGAGCATGACTTTATATCACTTGAATTTCCTGGCGCGAACCAAACCTTTCATCACCAACCGGGTCTATGTCCATGGCACTGCCAGCCACACAATGCCAATCCTAACCCAGAGAAGTCGTTCAGCTCGAACACGGCAAACCTCGTTCCTCGTCAGCCAGTGGCATCTAATTTCTCGAAGGATCTCATCTCAAAGTTGGTACAGCAGAATGTGCGGCTGAAGATGACAATGAAGAGAATTCTTGGCACCAAGGGTCTGACGATTACGCAGTTTCTGGTAGGTTCTGATTAGGTCTAGGACTCTAGGTCTACTATCAACAACTTCGTAGGCCTATTGGCGAAACGTGAATAAGATTTGAAGGAAGAATAGTTTTCCTAGGTCTACTCATTGTAATTTTGTAACAGTAATTGTGTTTGTTTGTATAGCGCCAATTCAAGAAACTCGTCCGAGAATTAGGTTCCCGATGCGATTGCACCGTTACACGCATGCCCCAAAAATTGTAAGAAAGATTGGAACATCAATGACATGAAAAATTGAAACGCGAAGAAATTAAGAGGGATATCGAGAGGTAAAATGGTAGAAGATACGATACAAACATGAGGTCGATAGGCCTATAATATATTGTGCATGAACTCTGCTGCGCCACCAGCCGCCGCTCTCTCCGTTCAGCTGCGCAAGCGAAACTTATTGTTCCCGCTCGCGGACTGCTATCGGGCAGCGCCGCGCCTTCTATGTGGCTGACCCTGCGACCTGGAATGAGCTCGACACTTCGTCTATTAAATACCTGTTGGTCTTTCTGCCTCATTTCTCTCTATTCGAACGGGTTGGACTGGGAGCGCTCCTGAATAATCAACCTTCGAGTTGCGCTATAGAACTAAGCCCACAGAAATTGGCTAATAAATAATTATAATTAAGATCACTTAATTAAAAATATTTCTGATCAAAATGTGTCACACTGTATGCCGTTTGTAGGACACACAAGAACAACAGGACATCATTGATCAGCTGAAACAAGAAATACAACGGAGTAGGATTCAAATCCAACAGTTGGTGAAAGACGGAGAGAAGCGGAAAAGATCAAGGTCATCGGCCGACATTAGCATCGCTGATCATGATCAGAGATAATTGAAATCGAACTCCGACCTTACGAACTGTTCAACGCAGGCATATATATATATATATAAATATATATTTATAGTTTAATCATATCATACATATATATATCTCTAGAAGTTTAATCATATCTTCTCCATCATCAGTGTGCAACTGGAGTCACAGGCAGACACACAATCCGACTTTGGATAGACAGACGCAGACATACAGCGGATATACAGACAGACACGCAGACAGGCAGGCAGATTTGGCAAGATCATTTCAGACAGACAGACAGACAGACAGACAGACAGACAGACAGACAGACAGACAGACAGACAGACAGACAGACAGACATACAGACAGACAGACAGACAGACAGACAGACAGACAGACAGACAGACAGACAGACAGACAGACAGACAGACAGACAGACAGACAGACAGACAGACAGACAGACAGACAGACAGACAGACAGACAGACAGACAGACAGACAGACAGACAGACAGACAGACAGACAGACAGACAGACAGACAGACAGACAGACAGACAGACAGACAGACAGACAGACAGACAGACAGACAGACAGACAGACAGACAGACAGACAGACAGACAGACAGACAGACAGACAGACAGACAGACAGACAGACAGACAGACAGACAGACAGACAGACAGACAGACAGACAGACAGACAGACAGACAGACAGACAGACAGACAGACAGACAGACAGACAGACAGACAGACAGACAGACAGACAGACAGACAGACAGACAGACAGATAGATAGATAGATAGATAGATAGATAGATAGATAGATAGACAGACAGACAGACAGAAATGCGGTAGGCATGCCTGGAGCCTTGGATACAGACAGGCAGGCAGGAAGACACCCAGAAACAGACAGACAGACAGATGAAGATACCTACGAACATGCATATCAACATCCAGACAGAATCAGACAGACAGACAGACAGAGACCAAAATAAGCGAAGAGACTACATAAATAGTAATCAGTTTAACTCGACTTCAAGCACTTGACAACAACAACTGCAATTATCGTTTTGTGCTTAAATTAAATCATCGTAATTATCATAATTTGTAAATTACTAGACGAAGCTTTCTCGATATCCAATTTATTTATCTGAACTGAGGTGTTGAAGTCTTAATTTGCCTCTCACACTCTGCAGCAATGCCGCATGGGACCATACGAAATAGGGGAAGAAGAAAAACTCTGTCACTGTTCGTACTCTGATGGGCCAGTCATTCAATCGATCAATCAACCAATCAATCATTCAATCGTTCAATCGATCAATCAATCAACCAATCAGTCGGAATTTGAAACATCAGCCAAAAACTTTACCTACCATAACTCTAAGCATACATCGGCAGCAGGTGAGGATGATTGAAATAGAAAGCAACAAATGACTCACGAGTAAAACAACAACATCATCTTTAAAATACTTTCGAAACGCAATTGTCCACATCGTAACATGACAGACACAAATAATAACATGATTGTATTCCATCCAACTGAAAGTGCAACCGAAAATAAACTTTCAGTTTTATCCATAAACCAGCAAAACTACTAACTAGAATGATGTGCACATGCAGTGCTAAGCATAGACCTACAGTTAAATACAGCAAACATAATACTTTATATTAAAACAATTTATTACAAGCAGAAATTATTCATTAACTCCAAATAAGGGTTTAGAAAAGTTCTAGAACAACTCCTAACAATAATAATAGTAGGCCTATTAACAGCACAAATATTAAAAATAGTAATACTTTTATTGTTGATAGCATTAACATCGTAATTATTAAAAATATTAATAAATATATTATTTTTTCCAAAGGTATAATTATATGATACATTGGGAAATCCAAAATATAACCAGTATACTTCTGGAATGGCCAGTCTTCACTGATGTTTTTGTTGTTGAAAAGGTTGTACCCAAAAAGACTGAAATTGAATGCTGGAATTTCATGATGGAAGAAAATAGTCCCACATTAGAATTATCATTATTATTCATTCATTCAATTCGAGAATTTATATAGCGCCTCTTGAAGAAATCCACTTAGAGGCGCTCCTGGGAGTCCTAGCCCAGCAACAGCCAAAAAAGTTTTACTACTATTATTACTATTAGTTTTTAACATGATTGCTTTCAATAAAACACCACTGACTGAATTATTTGAATTTTAAAAATCCCAACAAAGTAGCCTATCTGGTCACTGAGATCGGAAATTCACAAACAGCAACAACAACAAGTGCAACAAGAACTGGTTTAGCAGCCACTCTATCAGACAACATTGCAAAACAACACTTTCTGAAACTTTATCCATTATTTTCTCTCAGGGTGGCCTTAAATAAATGGATTCTCTTTTCCTCCTCATTTAAATATATTATTAACTAGCAACATAATTGCAATGAATAATGTAACAAATGTCAATGAAATAATTATCTGGTATCATCATTAATTTTATGGCTCTAATAAAAAAAGTAATAAGCATAAATGAGAATCAACATGAAAAACTGATGCAAAGGTTTTCTGATAATCAAAATAAAAGTACCACTTAAACATTAACAGCTACACTGCAGTGTGGCTGTTGATACACACTTCAGGTTAAGTGCCATTCTGTTTAGCATGATGTAAGTGGCCATGTCCCCAAGCAATGAACTTAAGACACCATGCAGTTTAACATTCAGCACGAGAATTGCAATTTAGAAAAACTAAATACTGACTTTTCAGCACTGTTAACTGGTACTTTTATATTGATTATCAGATTGCCTTTGAAAAAGTGTTCAGTTTGGTTTTCATTTGCGCCAACTATTTTAAATGCACAGCCGTCTCTGACGACTAGACATTGCTTGGCCACACCAATAAAACACGTTGAAAACACTTCAGACACAAGCACAGTTGTGACTTGTCATGCCCCCTACGATCATATAAGAGAATTTTAAATAATTTAAACTACTGGTAAAAATTTCACAATTTACTGTAAGCAACCTGAGGAGATGATTTCGAAATGAACAGTTACAAATCATCACCGTTAACCTTTACCACTCATGAGTCCACTCCAACAGGACAAATTTGGGCCAATTCATTATTAATCTGAGTGGTAAAGGTTGTCATGTGTGAGAGCAAACAATGGCCCCCACCCCCCCACCCCACAGGCAATGAGCTGCAGGGTTCTGTAAATACACATGAAAAGCTTTTAAAATAATTACATTACTTATACTTTACCAGATCTGTGTAATAAAAATACGAAACAGTAAGATGTTAGCGAGAGGATAAGTTAAACTTCTTCCATCAGTCCATCTTTTCATAATTCCTATACATAGTGTATTTACAAATGTACACATGCAAGCATACATGGACATCATGTATGGCTGTACCTACGTATCAAGACCTTAAATACATTGTCTTGAAGTGCTTCCAAAAACCACCTTCAAAGTCCTCTGGTGATCATTTCGGTAAGCAAAACAAAAACTATGCAGAATCAATTAGATAATTTAAGTATCCTACATTACACTCAATATTACAATACTTTTGTAACTGAAGATTTATGTAGCACTATGCTACAGTGTTAGTCTAGATGATGCGACGTGTCATTTAGAACTGGACTCTTCTTAAATCTGTCAGCAAAACAATGCGTTATAAATTAGACGAGTCGTCAATGGTGGTCCCGATTACAACAAACGTGTTCATGCTAACCTAAATTACAATGTATTCGACAACAATGCACTGTCAATCTGTCATGCATTGTGTTACAAACAATACACTATGATAAACCCTAAAGCACTGGATTACATATAAAGCTTTAGTTGTTACATTAATATGCTGCCTTGTGATGTTCACCAATAACCTCAAACAAAAACATCATAACTCGCAAGTACATAAACAATCACTGACAAGTACCATAAAATAGATAACAAGTTCGCTTGGTCTATGTGGAATTGGTAATAACCTCTTTCAACTACACATTCTCATAACAACCTTTAATTGCACTTGTACATCTAACATACATGCCTGTGTCGCTTTATGGAGCTTTGGGGACCTGCAGTTCGTACAAAATTACATCGTTAATATTCAATTAAAAGCGGAATTCATAACTGTTCGTCTCTGCCACACATGTCAACTTTTAAATTATTTTATAATCAAACTTTAACCTTGCACAGTAAACTTTTATGTTTCAAACATTTCTCTGTCTGTTTGTGATCCTTTAAGTCAAGTGCTTTTGACGCCATGGCCTGTGTGAGCTCTAAACATTTCAACCAAAGTTTACAGTTAACCTACAAATTTTTCTGCTTCTGTTTCTTCACACTTCAAGTGCAAGTGGTTTTACAAGTCTGATGATTTTAAACTCAACAATTTTGCATATATTTTTTCATCATAAATCCTCAATCTCTCTTTTATCTGCTCCTTGGGCACCACGCCTCGGTGCAAATTAACCCAATGCAAAGCACAAGTGATTCTGTCACTTTCTAGTTTCTAACCCTTAAACCACTAAAATATGGTTTTACAATAGGTTCAACCTTAACCTGCAACTTTGTCTGCATTTTGCTCCTCTTTAACCAATTACGACGAACGCAAAAGTTTCTGTACAAAAACAGTCAAGGCAAGCTCACGCCAAGAGCTTAAGGAAATGACACAAAGACAGCAGAAAAGTAAAGATCATCTTCCAACATCTTTTTCATCGAAGAAAGTTCTTTCGTTGCATCTTCGGATGAGGTTCAACAGCAGCAGCAGCTACTCCATCATCATCAACAAAGTTTTCCACAGTAGTTGGAATCTGAACTTCTGGAAAGCAATTCCAACACACACAATTTTTTAAATTATATTTGTAACATGAGGTGATCATTAGGTACCTGCATACTAGGGTGGATCGATTCCCCATGGCAAAATTTTTTTCCTTTGGCAAGTACTATTAAGTGTGAGGGAAAGTTGCCAATTGGTATAAGAAGCACACAGTAATTATTTGGTAATTATTGTGGAACATCTTGGGGCTCCCCGAAGATTTTGAAGTTTTGCCATATGGGGCCTGTATGAGGGTATTGGATATAGTATGGATGATTGTGAATAATCTCACGTGACAACGTCTTGTATTATTTATAACGTATACAAATCATTGAATACATCTTTATGCATAGCTAATGGGCATATATAATGTATATTTGCAACAATGCTCAGGCCACAACACACGACAATTGATTTTCTTAAATGTTGGAACTATCGATCGGTAAAATGCCATGATACGATAAAACCATGTCGCGATTTTTGACAAAACAAACCACTGCTGACAATTTCTAACTAACTGAGAGCATCTATTATTGCATGTAACGCATTGCCAAAACATACATTCTTATGTAAAACCTATACTTCAAGTGCTCAACTGTTAATATTCTAAACAATGTCATTGTTTAGACCACATGACATGATAATCGAATTTGGTGTTAAAGGTTGGCATAATCAATCGGGACTCTATCCGGAAACTGATAAAGCCATCTCTCGATTTTGCTCTATCAATGACATTGGGAGAAAACTGTATGATAAGGCCTTCATTACCCTTAAACATATGGAATATTTGTCATCGATTAGTATTGATAAGGATAGGTCCTTCAACCTTCTTCCTAAGATACACAAAGCCCGTGAGAAATGGCCACAGATCGACATGCCGAAAAGTAGACCAATTATTGCTGATGTGGGGACCATTACCCGCCGGATTAGTGAGTATATTAATTATTTTATAGGCCCCTTAGTCCGTAAATACCCTTCCTACATCAGAAACTCTTATGACTTCATACAGAAAAATTCGTAATAGGCTAACACAATAAATGAAGATGATATCCTGGTTACTGGGGATGTTGTTTCTCTCTTCACCAACATGAATATTGACCGGACAATTAAAGTGGTTGAGGATGCATTTCTTAAATACCATAACCGACCAGTCAGGGAAATTCTTACCCTCCTTGAATTAGCCCTAAAGATTAACGATTTTTACATTGGGAAAATTGTCTTCCTCTAGATCCTTGGCATAGCCATGGGAAAGCCGTTCTCACAGGGGTGTGCCGATTAATTTAGAAGAACTGCATGGATGATGGAGCCATGAATAATTTTATGATACATCCTAAACTCTTTTTCAGATTTCTTGATGACATTTTCTTGATTTGGCCTGGACCTCCTTTGGGTATTCTCGAGTATGAATCCTTCTAAAACTCCATAATATCCGATAAAATTTTTTCACTTAATTACAATTCCTCTGAAATTAACTTTCTGGACATGACGGAAGTATAAAACGAACATACCACTACCTTACAAACCAAGATCTTCTTCAAGGCTACCGATACCCAACAGCTTGTTCACACCTCATCCTTCCACCCTAGACACCCATTCAATGGCGTCCTTAAATCCCAAATAATTAGATTCAAGTGTATCTGTTCCTTTCAAAGTGATTTTGACATGGCATGCAATACCCTATTTCGATCCCTAAGTAAGCGGGGATACCCCGGGATAGGCTACAACCGTAGATCCCTACGTAAGTTGAAACATGATATCTGGCATTCCCAAGAGAACCATATAGGTAAATATTCATGGGGTTTGAGTGCATTAGCAATAACAAAGAGGGTTTTCCCACTGGTTGTACCCTTTGGTACCATTCCTACACACCTGACCAGGTAATGGAGGGGCATCATCTCCAGTAGCACACGATTCTCACACTTAAATGCTTATTCTAAACAAAGCAACCTCAAACAGAAACTAACCTCTTCTCATCTATTCTCCCCTTCACTTGATACTTCGTCTCTGGACTCGCTCTTTAGACTTTAGTATTTAACTTATCAATAACTCACTCACTAAGGAAACCCACTCAATGCCTGGGATGCACGATCTTAATGGTATACATGTAGTATTATTGACATAACTGGAGATGGGACGAGGGACGGTTTGTGCCCGTGCCTATTACACCATTAACCTAATAAAAGCATAGATACAAAATAAATAGAACAGGCAAAGTGTTGAACAGACATATTGCAATAGATCTGGATTACTCCAAGTGTCGGAGGCTATTAAGATGCCATGAATGGGAAGAATTTGGTAGAAAACTGCCAGCGTACCGTTCATTTGTGCAATTCTGGCTTAGTCAATTTTTCTACCTCCCTGGGGAGCCCCAAGATGCTGTTGATATCCAAACTCGTTTTACACAGTTATATTCAGGTGTAGCAAAGGCAACTTTTCCTCACTCTTAATAACTGATACGACGAAAAAAAAAATTTCGATCCACCCTACTGCATACATGAAAATAATGTACAATACCGAGAGAGGTGACAATGAATGAGAATCATTAGTGACTTCATCTCTTCTTAGTCTTTGCCTAAGAGGAGGATTGGTCTATTCTTTATGCTGACAGGTTACATACTTATGTTCATTGCATTATTTAGAGACAAAATCATGAAATATAATTTATGACCTTGTATGAATAGAAAAATCATGCTTACAATAAGTTACAATAAAGGAGATCTCAATCTTCCCAATTGCTGACTCACTCATTCACCGAATTTCCCTCTGTCATCTCTATCCCTATCTTTATCATCTCCATCATCTCTATATCTATAAAGTGGGGTGTGGTGGTGTAGTGGTGGCGTCGGTGCCTTGGAGCTGGAGGGTTACAGGTTTGAAGCCACCTCAGGAACCCTGAGCAAGTTCTTCAATCGCAATTGCTCGGGCACTTCGGTGTGAAACTCCCATGCAGTGTTCAGTGACTGTCCACGCTGTAGTCGGGAGCGCCTCTGAGTAGAGAATTTGAAGGGGCGCTACAGAAACGGAGAAATAAAAATCTACATCATCCCTATCTCTAACTTCTTGATCTCTATCATCTCCAGTATTATAATCTCTATCAACATTAAATAGCAATTTAAGTTACATACAAGCACAGAAATAAAAGCAGCAGCCATACATAGCCTCACATTTGAGAAGCCAAAAGAGGTGCTATATAAATGGCCAGATGTTGATTACAACTACACGGCACTGCCATCACAGTAATGTAATCCACGCAACAAACACAGCACAGGAGAATTAACTAAGACCAAGCACAACGTCTTACTGAAGTAGTTGTGATCTAGATTTCGTAGCGAAACAATGTCTCGTTTCACAGTAGAACAGTTTCTGCCGCCAGACACAACAGTTTCCACGGTCGTCACGGTTTCCTGGTCGCCCATGGCAACAGTATATTCGAGACCATCGCCATTGGCAACGACCATGTTGCTAAGCGACGTGTAGCAACCATCGCCGGGGCGGACTGTGTCGTGAATGAACTCCGGGCTGCAGGCAATGAAAACCCCGGGCGGGGGTAGTATTAAAATGGGTTGACCGAGTGAATCAGTGAAATCTTGCATGTAGGAAGTGCTTGACGATGTAGTCGTTGTAGTTGAGGATGAGGTTCTGCAAGGATCGATCAACTTCTCAATCTGCTGCAGATGTAAAAGACAACACAATGCAGAAGATAATAATTATGGCAATAAGGGTAACACAATACAAAAGACTATATATGGCAATTAGGGTAACACAATTCAAAAAGATGATAAATGGCCATGGTAATTATGGCTGCACAATGAAAACGGCTAAATAACAATTAGGGTAACACAACGTATGGACGGTATGTGGTTTCAAATAAAATTGTGTATCAAAAGAAGTTGAAACCAAGAAAGGGTAAGGTAGGAAGTTCAACAATATATCTGACAGTTCTGTAAATGCAAACTAGGTTACGGAAAAGTTAAGGCAAAACAGCAGGTAAAATGTCAAGAAATAAATCAAAACACTTAAAGAAAGATAAATCATACATACCTACATGCATACGCATTCATACCTTACTTTTGCCTTAATTGGCTTTGCACTTTGAATTAGCTCTCTCCATTATTTATTAACTGGCACCCAAAGCACACCTTTTCGCTGTCTCAAAACAATTTTCTTTTCTCTGGGTCTATTGCATGGGAAGTATGTTTGATTGGTGTGCACTGTGAGAGGCGCTTTAGAAATTTATAGATACAATACAATCATAGGCGTAGGGGAGATTTCAGCGTTGGGGGGGGGCAAAAATGAGACTTTTACCCGAAATTTTTTTCATCCGGCCGAAATCTTAAGAAAAATTCCCGTTACGTTTGCCCGAAAATTCTGACAACCTTTTTATAGTCATCCTTCCGAAATCTTCTGAAATTTCCCGTTACTTTTTGCCCGAAAGGTCTAACGACCTTTTTTTGTTCGGGCAAGTCTGATTTTTCGGGCAAGAAGACCCGGATTTTTTTTTTTTAAATTAAAAAATTCAAAACTTTTTTTTATTTTTCCGGGTCTGCTTGCCCGAAAAATCATTCTTGCCCAAAATTTGGGGGGCTTTTGCCCCCTCTGGACCCCCGTCTCCTACGCCTATGAATACAATACATAGAAATAGAAAATCTCCACATCTCTCTCTCTCTTGAGCTTTGTGTGAGGCTACACACAAAGCTCAAGAGAGAGAGAGAGATGTGGAGATTTTCTGTAGCTGGGCGGCTGTCACGTGCGAAAGCATCGTCAAAGCCATAAGTCAAAAGTAAGTCAAGTCACATACAAATGAGCACATACATAAAAACATGATCACGTACTTGGTTGTGATCTTCATGGTCAGAAATTACTTCGTAAGTGAAACGTCCCACTGGTTCCACAGAAGAATGAGTCTGAGACTCAACAGCTGGAGTATAATTCAGCATCTTATGCCCTGCAAAGCATGTTCACATTTAAAAACAATGGCTCATCATTCTGTAAAAGACAAAGGCTGATCATTCTGTAAAAGACAACTTAGGCTGATCATCTATAAAAGACAAACGCTGATCATTCTGTAAAAGACAACTTAGGCTGATCATCTATAAAAGACAAACGCTGATCATTCTGTAAAAGACAACTTAGGCTGATCATCTATAAAAGACGAAAGCTGATCAGTGATCATCTGTTAAAAACAAAGGCTGATCATTCTGTTTGCATAGACCTATAAATTTATAAAGCGCCACTCACAGTGCACACCAATCAGAGGCGCTCCCAGTGTGAAAGACCCAGAGAAAAGAAATTAGCATAAGTTCATGTGTATGTATGGATATGCAAGCATAGATAAATGCATACATCAGAAACTTTAATGATGCCTTACAAAGACAACAGAAAGAGCAGAAACACACAAAAACTACAAAGAAAAATCTCAAGATAATCCTAAATGTTTCCTAAACTTTCAATGGTGGTAAAGCCATTCACAGCAATAAGAAAAACAGAAGCAGCCACATCATCAAAACCTTACTTCTTTGACCTTTCCTGTCCATGGCATCATCGACTCGGTAGACTCTGTATCCATCCGTTCCATTCTTCTTACTCATTCCCGGCTCTTCCTTTATGTCTCCAAGTGAATTCAGCGCACAGCGGAAGTTTGCCTTCCACCTCTTTGGATCCGGTTTCTGTTTTCTCGCGTCGTACTTCCCTGGCAAAGCAAGAAACAGAAATGAAATTGATAACAATAGCAATGACAATGATAAAGACAATGAAGCTGACAAAATAAAACAGAACAGACTAAAAACTTAATCGAATGACGTCAGTAGCCCAAGGCATCCGTCAACTTTCACTTGATTGACTGATGGATTGATTGACTGATGGATTGATTGACTGATTGATTAATTGATTCATTGGATGAAAAAAAAAAATTAAAAAGAAGATTAGCCACCTGCCCTCATATACCAATGCTAAAATAACGAATTCATTTACGCTTCATACCCTTGAGTATGTGAAATCAGATGCCAAATAAATTATGAAGGGCTGGTAAGGTAATTTTACAGAGGAGCCCCAATAGACGAAACTGACCAAGTTGAGCCTTAAGATCTGGAACAGATGAGTCTAAACAGCTGGGAAATTGATAAACAATAGCAATGACAATGAAGCTGACAAAATCAAACAGAACAGACTAAAAAATTAATTGAATGACTTCAGTAACACAAGACATCAGACAACTTTCGCTTGATTGACTGATGGATTGATTGATTAATTGATTGGATTGATAGATTACCTGAGAAACAAGAAGTCAAGCTACCGGGTAATAGTCTGACATGAAAAGAAAGTTAGCTGCACAGATGTCCTTAGCTCTTATGAGATGGCGGAAAAAGAAGATTAGCCACCTGCCCTCATATACCAATGCTAAAATAACGAAGTCATTTACGCTTCATACCCTTGAGTAGGAGAAATCAAATCTATGTCAAATCAATTATGAAGGGCTGGAAAGGTGAAACAGAGGAGCCCAATAGATGAAACTGAGGACTGAGGAGCCTATACAGCTGGAACAGATAGATCTACTAGTCTTAACCCATTCCCACCGGACCTGGCCACCCCTGACCCGATTAACAGGATAGGTATCAAAACAATTCTGGCCGGAAAGGGTTAAGATCTGGAATTTATGAGTCTAACGACAAAATGCCTGTAACACAACAACGGTCCAAAACTCCCTCAAAGCAATTCCCATCAAAATTCCACTGACCCGTGTAGATGGCCCAGTTCTCGAAGAGCTTGCAGTGCGAGTCCTGCGACCATCCATCCTTCGACGCGTGGATCCACGGAATACGGATCAGTCTCCTGTCCCTGTCCAGCCAACCGAGACCAGGAATCCTGTCCAGCTCCACTTCCTTCAACAGCCATTCTCTCATCAGCAACCGATGGTTTCCAGATGACTGGTCCTCCGTCGGGCGTTGCCTAGCAGCGTCTGCCTCCTCCGTTGGCTCCTCCTTGACGACCGTTGCTAGGCAACGACGCTTTTTCGACGGCGACGGTTGTTTGCCGACGCTTGACGCCTTCGATGCAACACGCAAACCGGTTGCGTCTCTTGACTCTGTGGGCGACTTTGGTGCAACGGGTGACTTCAAGGCATTGGGCGACTTCGGGGCTGTGGACAACTTCAGGGTCGTGGGCGACTTCAGAGTCGTGGGCGACTTCAGAGTCGTGGGCGACTTCAGGGTCGTGGGCGACTTCAGGGTCGTGGGCGACTTCAGGGTCGTGGGCGACTTTACGGCAACGGGCGACTTTGACGCCTCTGGAAAGCATGCGACTTCAAGCGACTTTGACGAAACTGGCGACTTCACGACAACAGGCGACGCTGACACGGCTGATTCAGATACAGCAGGCGACTCTGACACGCCCGGTGACCTTGACGTTCCTCTCGACCTTAATATGGCTGGCGGCTTTGATGCCCGTTTTCGTGTCCCCGTTTTTGCGGCCGGTACTTCTGCAATCTTCTGACCCGAAGTCGACGTCACCGCAGTCTCGCTCTCGGAATCGCAGTCTTGAGTCCGTTGTACGCTCAGAGATTTGGCGTTATGGCTGCGACGACTTGCGGCATTTGCTCGTGTTGTCATGACGATGGTGGTAGGACTTTTATTAAACAGATCTGCTTCTTGTAACTCCTAGGAAGATTCTGCACAAAATCCTGCAGGTTAAACCATGAAGATATGTTATAATATTACCGTTAATATTATTGATAATTCTAACCTAATTAAAAGTAATCGTTTTGTGGAACTGATGCTTATGTGCCAGTCAGACGCAGTGAAAGGATAAACTATTACTTACCTATTAATTAAATTACTCTCAAAACATGGAAAAATAATCTATTACTATCTGTGATATTTTCCCGATTGGCAACAGCAAATAACTGCAGGCTGCACTAGATTTTAAATGATGTCATAGTGTGTTGAATGAATAGATCAAACCTGGGCCAAATTGTCTATCATAATTATGACCAAAAAATACTACACTTTGCAAAGAAATGAGGATTTCTCACGATATAATCGGTAATCAGTTAACAGTTTTAGCACACGTAAGCAGCTCTTCTTGAGCCAAAACAAATTAAAATGCAAATCAAAAACTGAAAATCCCAGTCAAAGTTTTAAAGGCAAAAAATCCAGATGAACATGGTTTTGACCCACTTTCACATCGGAAGTCCCCAAGGTAACGTCTATTATTTGTCCAAAAATCGCCAGAACTGGTTAAAAAATTGAACGTTGCGCTTCTAAAGTGTCAAGACGGTCAAGCTTTCGCTAAAACAGTTACAGATGAGACGATGCAACGAAAAACGACGATTTTCTTGTAAGTTTTCGTTATCGAGTGAAGAGGGAAATCGTCCATCTCAGTTCCCCTTTCGATATCATCGAGGGCCTTCGAGGCACAACATCGAGGCCTACGTCGGATATCGTGCACGTGCAGCCACCTGGCGATTGATTGACGAAAAACTAGCGACATCTGACGAAGGCATAGACATTTGCGAAATTAGCCAGAGCGTGCAATTCTCATATTCTCTGTTTTTTGTGCAAGGGTTAAATTTTTCGGGCTTCTATGAAAAACATAACAAATTCCTAAATTGTCATAACACCGCCGACATAGACAACACGTGTTTTAAGTGACTTATTAAACGATGTGGTCATGAGTCGTGGTGGCCGAGTGGTTATGGCGTTTGACTCGAAATCAAATGGGATCTTCCCGCACAGGTTCGAATCCTGTTCACGACGATTTCTTTTTTATATTATTTTCAAACTACACCTCTAAATTATCACGCTGCTGTTATTATTGCTGCTTTAATCTTTGAAAGCCTTGCCATTGTGAAGGGATTTGGGCATTGCAAAGCCTTCACATTGTGTGGAACTTCAACGGTAGGCCTAGGCCTAGCTCTAGTCTAGTGCATAATTATGATTATAGTGTGATGATCATGAAATCAAATGCAAAGGTTCTAACCGGCCAGAATTGAAAGATGGTTACATTTCTGTTTGTGAATCTTTGATAGGTTATTGCACTAAGGATAAAATTTATTATTACTGCCGCTTAGGCCTAAGTGTCACGTGTTGCTAGGAATCGAAAGCATTTCTATTTCAAAAGTTAACTCAGTGGTCCAGGAAAGTTTGTTTACTTGTGTAAGTTTGATACTTGTAATGTTTAAAGCATGAATATACATGCAATTTCTCTGTCTTTTGTTAAATTCGGCTTAGCTTGGTGTTTATTTTTATTTACCTTATCCGCCGGTAATAGAAAAAGCGAAACATCTACTACTTTTGAAGAACTAGTTGAGGCATGGGTCCAACGCGGAAGCCCTTCAACGATTCATCTAGAAAAAGATGTCCCACTTATTCTTTGGTGGACTGGACGTCTTTTCACGGGTTTTCACGACGTGAAGGAGATAAATTGCGGCGACGAGGCCGTCTGCTACAGTTCAGCGAATCGATCGTACGGTGCAGTGGCGCGCGCATTTTACTTCTACGGCACCGACCTTGACCCTGAAGATCTTCCCTTGCCACGCCTGCCTCATCACGAATGGGCTCTGATCCACGAGGAATCCCCGATGAACAATTACATATTGAATCACGGCCCTATGATTCGTCAGTTCAACCACACTGCCACGTTCAAGAGAGAATCGGACTACCCGATCACGACACACTCTTTGCCGTCCCTCGATTACTTGTTGTCGAGGCGCCCTCTATCGCTTGAAAGGAAAAATGAACTGAGGAGAGCTGGCCTTGCCCCAGTTCTGTATGTTCAGTCGCATTGTGGCATTCCTTCGGATCGAGATAGATACATTGAAGAGCTGATGAAACACATACGAGTCGACTCGTACGGAAAGTGTCTCAACAATCGGGAACTTCCTGAAACGATGCGGGATCCCGTCCAGTCAATGTTTGCCGAAGATTTCCTCGACTTCACAGCGCAATACAAGTTCCAACTCGCGTTCGAAAATGCTGTCTGTCCAGATTACATGACTGAAAAATTGTTTAGGCCCCTTCACGTTGGATCTGTCCCGATTTATCGTGGCTCCTCCGAAGTTAAAGACTGGTTCCCCGACGATCATTCTGGCATCGTTGCAGACGACTTTGACTCACCCAAGGATCTGGCAGAATTCATAAAATTTCTCGATGCCAATGACTCCGAATACGAAAGATACCTTGGATTTAAGGAACAGGGTGTCACCAACAAATTCCTTCTGGAAACTATGCAGAGCCGGGAATGGGGTGTCAATGAATACAAAAAGCCGAGCATGTTTAGTGGGTTTGAGTGCCACATTTGTAAGAAAATTTCTAGACGATACAAAGTGGAGAAGGCACATGTATATGACTCTTCTGTGGAACTCTTACATCGATATCATGCATCAGTGAGTCACATGAGTTGTCCACAGCCGTACACTTCTTTGGGAGATCCTAGCGACTGTCCAAAAAATGACAAGTAAGATCTTAAATGAAAATCTTACTAAGAAACTTGGTCCAAAACAAATTGTGTTTGTCTAATCAAATCACAAATTGCATTAAATATTGTCTAATCAAATCACAAATTGCATTAAATATTGTCTAATCATGTAAGAAATTGCGCTTGAGTGCAATCATATCATTAAGTATTGAACTAGAGTCTAATCAAATCACAGATTGCACCTGAGTCTAATCAAATCATAAATTGCACTTGAGCTAAATCAAGTCATAAATTACATTTGAGCCCACTCAAATAATATGAGCTGGAGATTTGTGTGGCACTGTAATTATTATTATGCCCTAAGGCATCATCTGATAATTGTGTATCTAAAACAACATCTCATTCTGAAAACATTGAGACCTCACATTGGACAGAATTAATTAAAGCCTGTGCGACAAGAATGGTTGTGGCGCACAAGTGGTCCGAACACAAACATTTAATTCATTTGTGTATTTACTTACATATTTTAAACTGTTTTGTCAAAATTCTATTGCAATTGGATTCACATTAATAGGTTGTTAGCTATTCTGTTCATTCACCCCCTTTGTATATACTGAATTTCAAGCATACTCAGTATACTGATCCCGATCAATCAGTGTTTCTAAACATTACCCGGTCAATGCCCAGAGTAATTGCTGCCTTGTTCATTATTGAAGCTGTGGCAGAGAACTTTATTGGTTTGATTATATCGGATTATATTACGTGGTTTGGCAATTATTATCGTTTACAATGCAACAAAGTTCTGTTTTTCTCTGTGATTCTAACTAAGTGGTCAATTCAACAGAGCCCTCTGTCTTGCATGCATACAACCTAAAACCAGAGACGTGCAAAATGTTAAATTGCTAAGCAATCAGAATCAGAATTGACTAAGTAGGGGCCTACTTAAATTACTTATCGACTATTTTTGCAGCAGTGCTCTCTCAATTTTTAGGCACAGCTTACCCATTTATTAATTAATCAATTCATTCATTCATTCATTCATTCATTCATTCATTCATTTGGAAATTTATACTTGGATACGAGAAAAATTGTAGTTCAAATGTGCCCTTAACTATGATGATTAATTCCTGGTGGTTTTAGTATCTGTGTACACAGATTTTCATCTGAAATTGTTTTTTAAATCTGGTCATCTTGAACGTGGATCGTTGATGGCATGAAAACTGATTATTTCTTTCTTTGTTTCGATCGTCAGTTGGAAGAGGATCGACTGGATCGAGGATTACTGGAGTGGATTCGACAAAGCGATCGCCGTTCAAGAGATGATCGCAAGAAACGAAACGAATCCGAAGACTTTTGTCAAGTATTGGACTTCACGCATGAAATGAGAACATGCTGTCTACAGTGTGTACCAATGTTGATAGAATTTGGTATTCACACAGAGGAAGTGACAGAAACAGAGACAGATCTATACAGAGATGCATGGGTACACACTACACAGTTACCTCGTTGTGTACCAGTGTTGCCACTCTTCTGAAGACTGCCTGTTCGTAAAGCTTCCCAGGGGATTTTGACTGCCATAGTGCTTGTTTGTGAAACTCCGTTTCAAGTTTCAAGTTGACTGAACTCAAGTGATGGTGAATTGTTCAGCCGTTGTTTTTCGATCATCGATGATTCGTGCCAATTTTGATGCGTGAATCACTGTGAATCACTAAATGATTCATCGTTTACTTTGTTTATCAATCTTTAGTGATTTTTTAACGACGAAAATGTTCTAGAAGTGACCAGGAGATCTGTGCAGCTCGTTATTGGTGTGCTAAAGATAATAATTTATTTATTTTATTTCACTTTTCTTGACATTGAAGTCTGTGATAGTCAGTAGCGGCGCCAGAGGGGGGGGGGGCTAAACCCCCCAAAATAAGGTGATCCGGTTTTTACATGTAAAAATGAAAGATTTCCATGTTTAGCCCCCCCCCCTAAAAAATGTGACAAATCCATGAGATTTTGACCAAACGACTAAAAAAAAGGTCATCAGAAATTTTGGCGGATGAAAATGGAAAATTTTCATGAGATTTCGACCAAATGACTAAAATTTTTTTAAACATTTTCTCCGCAGGGATTCAGCCACCCCCCTACCCCAAAACTGAAATCCTGGCACCGCCCTTGGTGAAATCCTGGCACCGCCCTAAATCAGGTAACCTTGTATACATTGTTTGCCTTGTTACAGTAACTTAAAACCCATGCTTTAATTTATTGTGTTCCTGATTACATCTCTTGTGCACAGCGTTTATATTTTCATCAATTTGCTTTAAAAATTCATTGGTTGTTTTTGCATGTTGATGAAGCAGGGCTTAAATTGTGACTTGGACAGTCATGGACGGCGTCCAGGCACTTATTTTTGCACTTTAATCAAGTACTGTTGAAGATGGAAATGTTATGTCTACCTATGCAGGTAGAAATTATTTCATACAGTTGTGTTTTAACTATTTTTGAATTACCACACAAGACTTGTAGGCCTAAACTTATGGAATATCCGTTTTTCACATTTTCTATTCATTACTTTCTATCCTAAACCCATGTTGCCGCTATTGCTTTACCGATTATCATTTAATACAATTGGAAGAAGCAGGACCAATCCTCCAAATCAAATGCCCCAAAATCAATCAGCATAGGCCTACAGTCATTTCAGTCAAATAAGATCAGGTCTGAATACTTCTTAATTAGCCAATTGATATCCGTATTTTAGTATACACACATGGTAATAAACGTTCATACACCCATTAAACTTAAAGATATAGGGAATAAAAAGTTTCGGTAAGTAATTTTCGGAAACTGCAGAAGTCAGATATTTTCATCAATTAACTGAGCACTGGCAGATAAAACTTTTCGGTCAGTCGCAAGAGGGATTAAAAACCTCAGCTGTTCAGTGAATGCCACGCTAGCACAACAGAATGCATTTGCCAGTGCACCTGTTTATAATACGGCTACCAATGGCAATGGTTTCCTCCAAATGACTCGACAATGATTAGGGTTTGTTTCCATGGCAACGCCACAAACGTCTCTGTCTGTCTGTCTGTCTGTCTGTCTGTCTGTCTGTCTGTCTGTCTGTCTGTCTGTCTGTCTGTCTGTCTGTCTGTCTGTCTGTCTGTCTGTCTGTGAATGTCAGAAACTGCATAACGGAAAACAAATCAATACGCCGAAAGTAGGTGATAAAAAGCGGCATCGCGGGAGGCAACCATCAAAATGGATATTTGAAGTAACACCGCGCATGCGCAAGAGCCCAGTTGCAAATCGTAAACACTTACACATGTGCATGTCTATGATGGCGCGTAAGGATCGCTGGATGGATAGATGCATGAATGCATGCATGGATGGATGCATGAATGAATGGATGGATGAGAGAATGAGTGAGTGAGTGGGTGAATGAATGAATGAATGAATGAATGAATGGACCAGCGATTGCGTACCTATATGAAGCGTAGCAAGGGATGGTTGGTTGAATAGTTGTTGGATTTAGTTGACTGACTGACCGACTGATTGATTGATCGATTGATTAATTGACTGATGGACGGGAGGGCTGCTACACGTATTGTACATTTTCCCGCCAGACGGGGAGACGAACAAGCGCATCAGATGTGTCCTTAGTAACACTGATTTCTAGACATATCGATCGAATCACCTACTTGTCTATTCATCGGGTCTTGCGGCCCAGAATCTGTTGACCGCAAGCGTAGACACTGGCGCCGCCGCCGGGAGACCCAGTTCTAGATCTCGCGCGTGTCGAGAAGCGATGAGATTTACGACGAGAACTGGGTCGCAGATATCGGCGGGCGTGGATAATCGCACTGGGTCCCGACATTTCACGTCAGTGTGATGTCATACCGTACCGCATGGAACAACATGTGGTTGTGGGATAACCATGACTAGGCTAAGAAGACTTAGCTTATGTTAAGAAGGCGACGTATTTATGTTGGTGCGTATTTTTATGTATGTGTTCTTCATAGATTTAGGTTTTTTTATTATGATGTTCTTACGTATATATATATATATATGCGTTATATATATATTATATATACACTGTATAATACATATATGTATATATACGTATACATGTATAGCCCTGCACATATATATATATATATATATATATATATATATATATATATATCGCGTTTAAACGACCGCTGAGGCGCTGCAAGCCTGCAATACAGTGGTCTTATAATTATTAATGTTGTGCAATTAAAATGTTAAATCCTATTGCGACGGTGATTGCCTGAGGTCACACGAAGATCGAGGTCACGTCTTCTTCCCATCTGCAGTAGCCAATCAAATCGCAGAACATTAAATCCAGTGTTTTAATGCGACATCATCTTTTGAAAGACCGATGACGTCACCGTCTCTTTAAATTTCTGCTGACCAGTCTGGACACAATCAGCAGAAATAGTTGAACACGAACCAAGCAAGAGCTACCATAATTTTTGCCTACCAAAATACCAATATTGTGAAGTTATGTAGGCCTGATAATTATGCTGTTTTACTACGTGTTCAAGGTACAAAACATTTGGAAAGTTTACAGTTTTCAATTTGAAGATAGGCCTACCTCTATAGATTAAAAACTGCTAGTCCGAGTATACCAGACACAGGTCAAGAATCCAAGTTAGAGGCTTTGGAGCAAGACTTATAACGCCTAGCTGGCCAGCATCACCCTATAACTACCAAGGAGGCGACCCTGTGTGTTCAATACGCCGACAGGCTGGGAGCCAGCGCAGAATTTCCAGCATGTCATTTGAAAAGTGATTGATTTTGGGTGGGCCTATTTGACCGATTAGGCGCGTTGCAGAGCGTAGAATAGGCCTACTATCGTGCGTTCAATCTCCACTACTTAAGATACATGACATTGTATATACTTCTCTATCATGTTCATCACAAACAGTTAGGCCTACTCAGCAGCATGGATGTTGCTTCATTGCTGTAGGTGCACTTCTGCAGTAGTTTGAAAAGAGGGAATAACTAAATTGTGGTGCATTGTTAGTAGCGGCGCCTGCTAATTGGGTGGGACTGGGGGGGGGGATGATCTCCAACATTTGCCAGAAGTATGGATGGGATTTAACGTTCTGGACATAAACTGGGGAGTTGTTGGTACTTGTATGTATGTATGTATGTGCACTTGTTATAGCGCCCCTTCAAGCTCTCTCTACTCAGAGGCGCTCCCGATGCAGAGCGGACACTGCATCGGAGTTTCACGCCGAAGCGCTGAGCAATTGTAAGTGAAGGACTTGCCCAAGGTCCTTACGCGGCTTGAGGGTGGATTCGAACCTCGGACCTTCCGGCTCCAAGGCAACGACGCCACCACTAGACCACCGCGCCCCACTTGGTAACTTGGTATTGGATAATTTAATAATAATTATAGAAACGAACGGTACAGAAGTTAATACAAGTCGGCGAGAGTAGGGGGGTTGCTTCACATTTCACGTGGGAGTTGACGTCACTGATTGCTAGCAATAGGTCTATTTATATCGGCTCCAGCGTCTCTCCAGGTGCTTCTGTTACTCTGTAGGTCAGGGTGCCGTGGCACTTACAACATGCCGTATACCGATCGTATAACAGGCATAGTGAGGCGATTTTGTTCTCCGGTTACCACACGGTCCGTGCACGGGTACCTTAAAGGCTTAAACTGCTGGCGGCCATTCAAGCGATGGTGAATGTTTTCACCGGATAACTATGTCGAAAATGAACAACGGGTCAAGGTCATAATAATGCCGTCGCAGTAGATAAACATGTAGATTTGCACTTAGACTGCATGACTATCGTCCGAAGCAGCTAACTATAGCAGCACTTGATGAGCAAGCAGTGGTTCTAAACAGATACCCTATTATGCCATGCAAGTCTACGATAGCCTACTTAGGACGCATTCGGTATGTCTACATACGATGTGGGCCGATCACACCTAACGAACCCAAGAAATTTACGACACACACGCATGTATACGCCTGCACAAATGCGCACATACACATACACATACACATACGTACATACATACACCTACACGTAGAAATAATTAGAAACACATAGGCTACAACGTTAGTGAGGTAAGCAAAAGGCGCAGCGTAAGTGTAAATGCACACGTAATTACACACACACGCGCGCAAACAAACAAACACACACACAGGCGCAAGGGCGGATACAGAATCTTTGGACGGGGGGCGGGGCCAAAAATTCTTGACCTTGGGTCTGGGGAAAAAAATCGTATCCGCCAAAAAAGTTGGTGACCTTTTTTTAGTCATCTGGCAAAATTTTCGGGAAAATCATACCATTTCATCCGCCAAAAACTTGGATGACTTTTTTTAGCCATCTGGCAAAATTTTGGGGAAAATCATACCATTTCATCCGCCAAAAAAGTTGATGACTTTTTTTTAGCCATCTGGCAAAATTTTTGGGAAAATCATACCATTTCATCCGCCAAAAAAGTTGATGACCTTTTTTTTACCAAATTATAAGCTTGTTCAAACCAAACGGGGGGCACTATACATGGGAATTTCTAAATGGAGGGCCATGGCCGGATTGCCCCCCCCCCCCCCCCCCCCCGGATCCGTCCCTGCACAGGCGTACGGGAGATTTCAGCAGTGAAAGGCCAAGACTTTACTTCTGTCAGAAATATAAATCAGGAATAGGTCCCTAAATGACTTTGTGGGTTGAAATCTCGTGGTGGGAAATAGACCTACTATTCTTCCAAGACAAAAAAGTTGACGACCTTTTTTCCGTCATCGGGTTGAAATCTCGTGAAAAACACTATTTTTAGTTTTTTTAAACTATTTTCCCGGGTCTGCTTGCCCGAAAAACCGACTTTCCCAAAATTTGAGGGGCATTTCCCCCTCTGGACCCCTGCCTCGTACTACGCCTATGCACACATACATACATACATACATACATACATACATACATACATACATACATACATACATACATACATACATACATACATACATACATACATACATACATACATACATACATAGGCCTACATACATACATACATACATACATACATACATACATACATACATACATACATAATTATATAATGCGTGATAATCGTGCATACTCATGTGTATGTAATAACACGAGAACAGCGTTCACTGTTAGGGTAGGCCTAGGCCTATATTATATACACACAATTTTATTGACTTGCTAGCACCCCCAAATTCTACTGATAAATGGCGCCGCTGAATTCGCCCATAGATCTAACCTTAACCTACATGACATATAACCGTAACGTCGCAATTTCTCAAGATCTGACGCGCCGCCTCCAAGCAAAAGTCATATCGCGCTTAATTGACCAGCTTGCCAGCAATTACGGTGATCCGTGTGAAGTAGAGCTTTCACGTAGGCCTATTTGCACAGGCCTTGAGTCACTAGCGGATCTCCGAGTAGCAATTACAGACAGGCCTTTAAAGGCATCGAAGGACCTTCTGCAGATCTTCCCAGGCTCGGCTTAATTAGACGGTCTAATTTGAATGTGACTATAATAATTAGGCTATTGATAGAATAGTCAGTTAGGTGACGAACCATAGGCAGCTGCATTGGCTATATATAATTGTTAAGACACTTAATTGTAACGATTATTAATTTAGAAGAAATGTTACAAATACGGATGATTTCGCAGTTTCCAATGAGGAACCTACGCTGTTACAGGAATAAATGGGAATATTAGCCTATGTGGGTCTGTATGGTTTGAAAGCATGCTAATATTAGGCTATCCGTGTTGGAAACTTCTGCCTAGCATTGAGCACTATAATTCACATCCTGTTCACATGATCCAGCAAGAAGCTTTAAGTGCTGATTATAATCCATCATCACATCAGATGATCGGACGGTGGTGAGTGAGTCACGTAATAAGAATTATGATGACGATTTCTTTGAGGTCTAGGCCTACGTCTAGTAAAGACGAGAAAAAGCCGGTAGATGGAATTTACCTAGATTTTGCCAAAGCATTTGACAAAGTATACCTCATAAAAGACTGGGCAAGACCGATCAAAGAATTAGAGGGCAGGTACGAAAATGGATTCAAAACTGCTTATCGGATAGAACACAAAAAGTTGGCATACAGGGCTAGGTGATAAACATTCCAGCTGGGAAACAGTGCAAAGTGGAGGACCCCAACGATTAGTGATGGGGCCACTGTTGTCAAAAAAACGTCTAAGTTTGCAGATGATACAATGTAGGACAGTGGGTGGTGAAGAAGAAGAAGCAGAGATACTATGCATGGGAAGATCCTAGAAGAATGTTCAGGACTGACAAATGCTCTTTAATTTGGATAAGAGCTCAATTGATGCATATTGGGAAGAGAAAAACAAAGACCCTTCATATGACATGGGGTGAGGGTGGGGAGGGGTAAGATATTGTAGGTGAGCGAGGAAGAAAGGGAGTGTGAGAATTGTGAAAAAATAACTGGGGGTTGGACTATGATCTACTTGGAATTGGGGTGTAATGAAAAACAGACTTTACTGTGGGGCTCTAAGAAAGACTGGGGGTTCAAACCCACTCCCAGCACCCGGGAAATTCTCACCCTGCCTATATAGAGGAGTGATTCTGCACAAGAGTGCAAAACCTTCAAGGCAATGTGCTGAAGAATCAAAGGCTAATTTAATGTGTGGTGTGATAAGAAGGATATCACCACCAGAGACAAGGATGCAAAACTGAGGCTGTATTATATATATATGATATATATATATATATATAAAATATATATATAATATATATTATATACTGTATAAATCACTTGAAAAGCACTTCTCTATGCTTTGGAAGGAAGACGATATTACATTCAGTTAGAACTCTATGACTGATTCGAAATCTCAGCAACCCGTAATTCTTTTAGAAACAATATTTTATTTGTTAATTAATCTCATACGAAAACAATAAACAATATTATATTATTATACAGAAATGTGAACAACAGCTCGACACAAAAATGCACCCAGGATAAAAAGCAGCACTCGGAAACCAGGCACACTGCTGCCGTCTAGTGACAGAAATATAAATATTTACACCGACCAATGAAATATAATTAAATGAAATTCTGTTTAGTGCCTCGTTAAAAAACTACGTGAGGCATAGAAGGTAATTGATTTCGCGATTATTTACACTAATTAAACCTTGTGGTTGATGTTCATTCGTTAATTTAGCTGCACTTTGTACAAGTACGCTTCTCAACCAAAAGCGAATAATTACTTACTTACTTACCTACCTACTTTACTCTCACTGAACTTCCGGTTGTGTAAATCATATTGAAACAAGACATTACAATGATAACAGTTAATTCTTACAGAACACTTTTATAAATTATGTATATGCATGTACACAACACAACAGAATACAGATTTGTTAATTTAAAAAGCACGTGACAAAGAAATTAGCGCCGGTAAAACCTTTACAATAGGCCTACAACTGTAAATTTGTACTTAATCAATATTTGTAATGAACAGATATTTCATTTTGTACACTTAAGGCAAAGTGGTTACATAACACACACAGTCAAATGTAATCAATGTAGTAATTTATATACTCATGTGTAATGTATTACACTAAGGTAAAATGGCCAATTCAGTAGGCCTAGTGTAGATAGTTGAGCTAAAAATCGAAACTTTACTGGCAGAAATGATAAATGTAAGAGAGATCTTGACTTTGTAAAGGCTTAGAGCTGTATATTTCTTAAGAAATAACTCTCCAACCATAGCTGCACAAGCTGTGAAGGGCAACAAAGCAAAATGACCTTGTCTCCAAGGAGAACGTATGAAAAAGGCAAGAGCAGTTGATAGGCTTACAGGTTCATCCACCCAATGATTGGCTCATATTCAACAAGCTAATTTAAAGAGTACAAATACTCTGATTGGGCAAAAACTTCAAACTTGCCACTTGTCGAAATTTTATAAGGTTAGGGCCTTGGACATTAGATGCATCGAGTGTCATATCTTGGGTACTCGAGATCTTTGATAGTACTTGTACTGTTAAGTAAACACCATATCTACCGTTTACAACACTATCTTAGCTTTTATGAGGATCCATTCCCCGGTATTAATTTATCTGTAGTCATTTCTATAGAATTAAGTCGTCTGAAGCACTTAAAATCCTGTTGCGTTAAGGACATTGCTTACTACCGATCAGGATTGCTCTCAAGCCAACAGTCGTAAAGAAATTAAAAACTGGAAGTGGAGGGTCAATTTTTACTCGCATGACCAAGTCTGTGATCACTTTAAAAAATGTTCTGTTTGCCCACTGTAAAGAAACTTTGAAGTTCAATCATAGTAGAAAACCCCATAAAACTACACTAAAAGTGCCAAATAAATTAGTTTAGAAATCTTTTGTGAACATATTTCCTTTTAAAAGGCAACATAAGGTAAGGTTACGTCAGGCAAGGCAAATACAGCCGTTGATATATTGCGTACGTAAAAATTCGTATTTTCGACCCCCTCCCCTTGTTGCAACTCATAGATTTTTGATTCCACATGCATAAACATTTCAAATAAGCTCTACCTCTTACAGAAGTTAATTAGCTAAAGTCATCTGTAAAACATTTATTTTACCATGTGATGCTATTTATTTTTGTTAAACATCATATTTGTTAGCTAAAATTTGTTAACTGTTATAAGGTTTACTGTTTAGATCTGAACAGAATTTAATTATAATGTAATCAAATGCCATCGGACAACTATAGGATAATAAAGAGTTTTAAATAGATAAATGTAGACGTCATAATTATAAATTTATTTTGTGTCCGTACAGTTTGTCGAGACTCTCCCCTTGGTCATACACAAATCTTCTAAATCCTATGACTTTCCCTGCATGCGAAATATATGAAGACAGATTCTAAAGATGCTGTTGACATAAAACAAACTTTTAGATGACGACTCTTAACTAATCGAGTAAGTCATTAAAAAGTTTATTAAAATTATTTAAAAATCCAAATGAGCAAAATTTAACTCAATGCAACGAGTACAAATACTCTGCCCAGAAATCATCACATTTCTACAGTTCCAGAAAAGCCGAGCTACAAAAACCGCTGTATAGGCTACACGCACAGAGACCTGCGCCGAGTCCGGACAAGCAGTTGCTAAGGCGAGGGACCAAGTCAGATCTCTCAATTGATGTCGAAATATCAATGGGAAAAGGGGAAGTGACCAGCACCAAAAAATTTACCGGCACATATATCTACTCACTGCTGACATGTACATCATAACATTATTATACACATTTTCCACGAAAAGGCAACAAAAAAACAGCAAAATTACTCCGATGCTGTACTACCAGCACATTCACAATTTCATTTTTGCCAGCATGCCCATATAATAGGGCCCATATTCCCATATGATACACATATAGGGTCCATGAATAAAAGTTTATGGGCATGCTGGATAGCAATGATCCAAGTTTCTGGGCACTGTAATAAGGCTGGCACAGTTGTGCCACTCAACACGGTGCTATTTTTGGTCAAAGGCAGTAGAAAAAGCGACAAAAATCCCTGACAGCTGTTTGTGTTTTGGGACCAGGTGACCAGCAGCTGCTACCACTGGGACAACGTGGGCCCTCTTTGACCCAAGTGACCCTCTGAGGCATATAATGACAAGCAGAGTAGCTAAAATTCTCGATAGCAATTGTAAAAATTTAGAAGCGGGGACATGGACCCTGTGCCAATTACGGGTACAGACACTGGTAGGTAATCAGATCAGTTGAAAGAATTATGTTCTTCTCGTTGTACGTCGCATCCTGAAGTCACAGCAAAACTTGTAAATAATTGAATAAGCATTACACAAAATTCAGACAACCTGCATCTACCATCTAAAAAACAGAATCTAAAACCTAGTGCAACTGCTAAGGCTTGCACCACCGGTAGAGAGATCTTAATTGTGCGTTCAATTTAAGGCTTCCACAATGCACTCAAAAGTCACATTCTCCAGCATTGCAACGCATTGTGACTTCTAAACTGGGTTTGGATTGTGAAATTTAAAGGGAGGGGGTTGGAGAATTTCTTGTGTAAAGATACCTGAAACTGTTATACATATTACATTGTAGTGGGTATGCAAGATCCTTATAGTCGTGTAAAAAGTCAACAATGAAAAAACTTGCTGGAAAACTTTTGAGTTCTACTTTAACGAGATTTATAGATCCATATGAAAAAATTCTTACTTCCCAAAACCGAAGCGGTATGAATGAAAACTGAAAACACAACAAAGCAAATCTAGTTTGATTGATTGAAATAAAATTAACCACTAAAAGCTGTGCTAGGGATTTGACTGAACCCCAAGGTAATTTTGGGAATTAGCTGGAGGAACTGAAAAATGAATTAGGGTACTTGAATCCTTCAAACCCTCTCAATCCCCCAACAACTCAATCCCTGCTCTACAAGACTTATTTACCAAATGACAGTTTTGAACCACATAGTTGACTCTTACTGGGCATAGAGATGAGCTAGGGTTATTTCCTTTATAAAATTTTAGACAAATACAAAAAGTTGAGGTAATGACCGACAATAGCTCTAAAAATTTGAGGTAAGACCTTAAATTTGAGGCTAAAAATTCATCAATGCAAACTACATGTATCTTTTGCTGCAAGGCTACACAGGTCCATCGGGACAAACAACACCTAGACAGGTTAAACATGGGAAGCAGCGTGTAAAAGTTCATCAGATCAAAGTTCGATGCTGCACTGCGGGCCGCGAGAGTTGCTTGAGCGGTATTCACAAACAAACATTTGTATTTCAAATGAGCAAAGTCTTGCAACATCGGTTTTTTCAAAGCCGCAACCAAAACTTACTTCTGTCATAAACGTCTTTGTGTATCGTTATCCTCATGCTTTTATGACCGTAATTTCAATTCAACATTTGTAAACATGATTTCAGAAGCAAATTATAAGTTACCAGGCACATGATCATGGTTTGAGCCACCACAACATATTCATCAGAAAATTCCATATAGGAATTGGAGTTGTTGGGAAGATTTCATCCAAGAAAACGAAGTATGTCTACTTCTAAAAGAAAGGGAGGTAGTGGAATGAAAGAGAAAGTCTACCCCAAACAGAGCCTACTTTGCCGCAATGGTAATATCAACACTGCAATTAAAAATCTTACCACAATTCCCTTGCAAGCCATACAAAGACAACTGACTTGCCCTCTGCTATGGCTGTTTTATCTATCTAGTATTTTTTTTCAATTTGGATTTCGTGCCCAAGACCACAGTAATCATCAGTGCAATGTAGCACATGTTATATAGTAGCATCGACAGTTGCGAGCTACATCTATACGGTACTTCACAATGTCAATAGTCAACGCAATTACCACGAGTAGCGTCGAGGACCACCGTAGCAGATTTCACCGTATGCTGAAGCATGCTATATATAAAAAGTATTTCAATAAATATACTTTATATGAACCGTGCGCAAATCAGCGAACATGAAACAACCGGTCTAGAAGTACTTCAAGGTACTTCCATTTTGACCAATCAGTTCGATAGTGCTGCCTTGAACTGAGTGTCTTTCTGATGAACCCATTATCCTGTTCCCTCCACGTCACCCCCGTTTTAGACCCTTTCCTAGCCTTCTTTGCAATTCACGTACACATCTCGTTAACAAACCGCTATGAAAGAATGAGTCAAAACAAAATCATGAGCAGTTGCAGGAATGTTCCGCGAAGGCAACTCAAAACGACACAAGTTTCTTAACCGGTTTAGCATTTTGCAAAGCTATAATTCTTTCGTAAACCGGTTCAAGTGTGTTGGCAATGCTCGAGCTACACTTGTGAACAGGTTACAGTGTTCTGGGTACTTGTGGGTTTGACGCCCCCCAGAAGAATTACTCTTATTTTACGTCCTGCGGGATTTTACGGCCTATGACTCTTACTATACGTCGTCCATTACTTTCAGGAAGTGACGTAATGAATATAGTGAGTGATGTTAATGTTAACGGACGCACGCAGTTCCGAATATTGAAATTTTCGAATTTGAAACTTTGGAAATCACAAATAGCTCTATTAACGATTAGCAATGAATTTCCTAACGTTGACACAGTTGTGTCACGACAAGGCAAGTAGCGTTGACTTTTTACAGCAACGAGGTATCCTTCATAATGTACGAACGTGTACTAACAACCATGTGATGCATCTCTCCACCGGTAGGCGTGATCGTTGGCGTTGCAGAATTCGAGGTTGTCGGGAGGAAATAGGTGTCAGGAAAGACACTTGGCTTCAATCTTCAAGCCTCCCATTTAGACAAATCATTTTATTTTTATATTGTTGGTCAAAGGAGCTGACCAGACAGTATTAAGTTTTGTGAAGAGGAGTTAGATATCGGCAACAATGCAGTGATTGACTGGAATAATTACTTGCGGGAAGTTTGTGCAAATACTTTGATAAACACTCCAATGGTTATCGGTGGTCCAAATCAAACAGTAGAAATTGACGAAAGCTTGTTCACACGTCGGAAAAATCATCAAGGTCGCGTTTTCCCACAACAGTGGGTATTTGGAGGCATATGCAGAGAAACTGGAGAAACGTTCATGTTTCCCGTACCAGACCGTTCTGCTGCTACACTGATTCCTGTTATTACTCAACACATCAAGCCCGGAACGAATATTGCTTCAGATTTGTGGCGTGCATACAGCAACATTTCAACCATCCCAGGAATGAATTACACTCACGAAACAGTTAATCATTCGCGTAATTTCGTGGATCCAAATACAGGTGCCAATATATATTCAGCGCATAGAAAGATCATGGGAAAAAGCTAAAGAACGTAATAAACGACACAATGGAACACACAGACATATGTTGGACTCATACATGTGTGAATACATGTGGCGGCAACGTGTTAAAACACGCAACGGAAACATTTTTGATTCCATATTGAATGACATCGTGGCGTTTTGGCCACCACTATAATAGCGTAACACACGCAACGGATATTAAAACACGCATTCTTTATTAAAACACGCATTTCGATACAATAATTAATGATTTATTTATTAAAACACGCATTTCGATACAATAATTAATGATTTCTTCATTAAAACACGCATTTTTATACAATAATTAATGATTTCTTCTGGGGGGCGTCAAACCCACAAGTACCGTGTTCTGCAACACTGTAACTTCATTTCTCAGCAAGTTCAAGTGTTTTCTTCCATTGTTTTGCAGAACACTCACATTACCGGGTACATTCTGAACAGCTTTTACCATTGTGTGACATTAGAAATTAAGTTTGTAACAGGTTTTATTGTTATCCAACATTGTTAGCTGAAAAAACCACTAGCAAGCATTGGAAACGCTGGCAATCAATAACGTAGCACTGTCCCCCGCCTCTAAAAATGGCGCTATGTAGTATCAAAGAGTCTATACATATATACATACATCTAAACGTGCACGCTACAACAATATGAGTCACTCGAATGACCAGCATTCGCACAATCTATGGCATGGGTCGCAAAACAACCCATACCTGTGACGATCTTGCAGCTGAAGAAATTTACAATGCTGCTCATAAACCTGGCTTCAAAGATTCTGAATTCCTGAAAGGGCGGCAACTGAACAGCAAAAAACAACGTCGGCTCACAATAAACAAAATAGCTACCAAATTCTCATAACTACTAAAAATTACTGCCTTTGAAGATTTTGGAAAGACTAAGGATTTTGACTAAGGCCCCCCCGTGACCTTAGCGTTGAGTTCAGTTGCAGAAATTCTTTGCAAGTGAAGTCAGTGCAAAACAAACATTCAACAAAGTATTCCAACGAGTGTTTCAATATCAGAATCCACTTAAAAATTATCAAAAACATCGCAGTGCTGCCAGCATTATGGTAAAGTTATATAATAATTATAGATCTACCTGCAGAAATTTATGAACATAAATGTTACAGAAACTAAGGACAGAAGCTGTTTTGTTCCTGTGATTAATAATCATAGAAAAGACACATTTTTCCTAAATTAGTCAACACACAATCATTTTAAAACAAGAATTTACACCTATCCCAATCAACATCCAACATTTCCTTTTGTCAATACCTAATTTATGAACATTTGGTAACCAGAATTTACACTATTATTCGAATTTCAACATTGTCCAAAGTTTTAGTCAACATAATAGTAGGCCTATTTGTTAACAAGAATTTTTACTGCCCCAGTCCAATTTCAAATACCTTCTTTGTGCAAACAGCAAAAGCGTAACTTCGTATTGTGACCGTTTTGTCCGATAACCCCCGTTTTTAAACATGGTCATGACAGTCACTACCACTTTTGACCCGGTGCTGAAATACCGTATACAATTCGCGACAAAACAGCATTATGTTTCAAAAGGCAGGTAACAAATGAGGGATTGGTCACCACCACTTTGTGGAACAATGTGACGCCCATGGCAAAGAAGGGCTGACGGTAACTAAAGCAGGGAGATTACGGCTGCCGACCTCTAACCCAAAAGGAAAGGTTGCCAAGTTGGTCAATATTTGTCCAAATACTTTGATTTACAAAGTTCGCCATCTTCTACAGAACTGGATTTCATAATGTAATTAATGCAACAACATGAACGTACTTCAGAAATCTACCGACAGCGTTCAGAAACTTCATTGTCGCATGCATCTGAAATTACAACTCAAGATTTTCTACGCTAAATCACTGGGCAATGTTAATACAGTCACATGAAGTGCTTCGAGAGGCTCTTACAAATTCATTCTATAAAAGTCCAGATAGGCTACATTTGTGCATACATGTATATGCTACAGTGTTACTCGTAAAAGACCTTAAATTAGTGCATGAATCTACAATTGACAGGGTAGGGTGGCCACAACTTTAGAAAACCTGGAATACTTGGGAATTTCTTAAATCTGAAAAAAAAACCAGGCAGCACTCAATTTTTCCATTTATCAGGAGATAAATTGTTCTGATCCATTTAACGCATATTCTTAAACAGCATGTATTAAGGATCTGATTTGCAGTATTGTCTTATAATTATTTGAATAAGAAAAGACAGTCTCTAAATTAAGTAGACATTTCGTGGTCTGACTTAGTTTAGCCTTGTTTGGAATTATGTGCAAGGGAAGCAGTGATTTGGCCGTTTTGATTTCTCTACTAATTGATATGAAGTGTTTCTGTGGCCACCCTGATTAATTACCGACAGACAATAAATTTACTCAGATATACAGCAGCAGCAGAAACAGAAGAGGTTGCAACCCCTCAAACCGGATTTGAATCAGGCCTCCAGAATAATTAATCTATTATTAGACCTAGTTGAAACCCAAACATGAAAATTTCAAACAATTCCTAACAAATATAAAGGGTTCATAGAAACGGTGAATTGTTATTACGAGAACGGGATAGCAAGATCACAGAGACATTAACTAACAACGTAACACATGATTATTAACGCAACAATTAATAGCGAATTGAGTAGCACACACCAAGTACGGCATCCCGATCAGATCATACCACGAAATTGATGCTTAACGAGTCTGGTAATCAAATTCTACATACTCTTGTCAACCTCTTGTCAGCTGTCTAAAATCACCTGCTAAACTTCTCTTTCTCTTCTTTAAGTCTCTGTCTTTCTCCTGTACTGCCAATCTTCGTATGCTGGCAATCTCTCCTCGTTCAGATATAAGCAAATCAGTCAGGAAGGTGAGCCTGCAAAATCAGTCTCGGGTCAGCCAGTCAAGCAGTCAATCACCGTAGTAGTAGTTACACCAGTTAATTCAGTCAATTAACCCAGATCTGACATTTAAGACATGTAGTCCACACAACGTCGTTCGGTTAATTCTTTCAGGTAATCAGCCGACAACAGCCAGTCAATCAGTCACACAATCAGTTGCCTACTGCCCGTCAGTCACTTCTAACAATCATGTATCAAAATAATGATACTTCTGACAAGTAATTAGACGGATGCAGCAGCAGCAGCAGCAGCACAGTTTATCTGCTCGTCTGCCTCCATTGGTGACCGATTAGGTGCACAGTCACCTGACTGGTCACATGACTGGCTGTGTGGTTTGTGCAGGAGCCGAGTGGCAGCTAATATCCTGATTGAGTCATTTCGTGAGCAATTACAAACGTAGGCTATGGTCAGAGACGTTTCCTCTGTCTACAGCCTCTCTGTGTCTGTCTACATGTATGTGTCTGCCTACCTCTGTCTCTGTCTCTCACTCTTTACCGCTGTGCAAGTCATTTCATTGTGGTCAACACGAAATATGGGATCTACAACCGCCTCCACATTTTAATAATATAATCTTCCACCTACTTCATTTATTATCGCCTCTCCAATTTCTTTTCTCTTTTTCAATTTTTGTCTTTGTAACCACAGTCAGTGAGGTGCATTCATCATCATCATCTTTTCATCATTCACTTCACTCGATTCTCCTCATAAACATCATCTTCATCATCAACAACAATAACATCATCTTCATCATCAATAACATCGTCTTCATCATCAATAACATCGTCTTCATCATCAACAACATCATCTTCATCCCCACCACAAATTACTCAAATCAATTTACTCGCCAGACAGACCGCTATTACAACCCAGCAACGTCCGTCAAAACAATCGACCACAACCATTCCTGTTACCTGGGTTCCACATCGTCAACAGCGTCTAAAGGTGCCATAAAAATCTCCAGACATACATAAAAACATACCAGGCAAGCAAACCGTCGGAAATTACAAACAGTCACCGCAAATATATTCCACGCAAAGTAACGCCAGAATTCATCCGCCGTCCAATCCTGTCCACAGTTCTCGTCTTTCGCTCGGAGAAAAGTTCCACGTTTGTAAGTTTTTCTGTCCAGCAGCAAAAAACGATAAGTCACGTGACCGCAACGAGCCCTTCCTTCGTTCGAGCAGACGAATCCTGACGTTGCTCGACTCTGCTCCTCAGAAGCGAAGGTTGTTGGTGAAGTCCATGCTGTTGCTGGACGATACTGTGACCTGGAGCTGGTCAAGGCTGAAGTCGAGCTCTCCGAACGTCAGCTCGTGCTGGATCACCTGATCGATGTCGCAGTTTATAACCGGGTTCGCCTCAAAGTCAAGGTCAAGGTCGACCGGCATTGGCGACTCGGGCACGCTGCTGCGACACGAGTCGGTGCCGCTGACGACAGGCTTCGCGTCGAGCGCGACGTTGTCGTGGTGACTCGGCATCTCGTGCTTGGGCTGCGGAGTTTCGTGCGACATCGATGACGTGGCGTTGAGATAGCTTGGCGGCGTGCTGCTGCTGCTGTTTGGATGAGTGGTGGAGCAGTTCATCTGCTGCTGCTGCTGCAAGCTCAGCTGCTGGCGCTTCTGCTGAATCAGCTGCAGCATCTTCTCCTTCAGGTGCGGCTTCTCCGCCAGAATCTTCATCAGCTTCCGTGGGTCGATCGGCCCCAACGGACGTCCTCCAAGACTCAGTTGCCTTGGCGATGGCTGCTGCTGCTGCTGCTGCTGCTGCTGTTGCTCTGGCCATTGCGTGATGCCCTGTCTCTCGCCCGGATACACTCCCATCGACGGGTGCTCCGACTTGATGCTGCAGCTCGTCAGCGGTGACGTCATTCCCACGTCACCGTTTGACCCGGCGAAGTAGCAGCTCGCCGTCTGCTTATGCTCCTGCTTCAGCAACTCACTCAGAGCCGGGCTGCCGTACTGCGAACCGGCGCCGCTGCCAATGCCCGAAACTCCAAACTGACCGTACCGTGGTCCGGCGTTGTCCTCGTAGAACCCCATTCCGGGGCGTGGCACCATGTGACGCATCGGGTACCCCGATTCTCCGTTGTACCGCACCATCTTGCTCGCCACGTCGCCTGGAATCGGAGGCGATGGAAACACGCTTCCCCCCGGCTGATGGTTGCGATGATTATACACTGACCACATATGATGATGGCCGAGCGTCATGTGACCGCCTGCTCCACTCTCCATTCCAACTCCGCCATGCGAATAGGAAGGCATGCCACCCATCATGGCAGCGCCGTTCTGCCCCATGAGGTTGCGGCTCGGTCCCAACGCACCACCGCCACCGCCCGTAGACATGATGTTCCCTGCGTTCTGTCCCAGAATGCTTCCGCCGTTGACGGCCATGACGCCTCCACGACTCGACGTCATGACGCTCCCATTCTGCGCCATGACGTTCCCGTGACACGGTTCTCCACCTCCCATGTTTGATTTCTTCGGGTCCTCGACGAAGATGCTCGCGAGACTTTCGCTCAGCGTCTCCGCACCACAGCCCTCCGACGACGGCAGACACAGTCCTTTCCACGTCGGCAGAGCGGACGACGGAAGCGACATCCGGAACTGCGTCTCCTCCGAGTCGTGCTCGGCGGTCGCGAGTATCGGCGACAGGCGCCCAATGCTGCTCGCGTTGGAACTCGATCGAACGCGGTAGCTCTGCGAGCCGATACCGAGCATTTCCGGATCGAGATTGCTCGCGTCCATGTGGTCGGATGAGCTGTCGTAGGCGTACCCCATGAGAGGGCGATCTGAGGACGAGACGCGGGGTAGACCGCCACCCTTGAGGCGGTTTCGTCTGTGCTGCAGCGCCACCTTCGTGTTGTCCATCGTGGCTGCCCGTCGACGGGGCGTCTTGAGGGTCTTGACGTCGGGGTTGATGACCCACCACGAGCTCTTGCCCGTGCTCTCGTTCTGCACGCGCATGAATCGACTGTGCAGCGAAAGGTTGTGCCGAATGGAATTCTGAAATCAACGAGACCGAAATTAAAACTCGCATCAACTATGAAAAAATTCATGGTTTAAACGATAATTAAAATTAGATTCAATTAAATTATTTTTTGTATTTCAACAGGAGTAGCCTACACAAAATGACAGCAAATGTAGAAAACAACAATGTATCACAAAGCAAGGTCCTGAAGGGAAGGAAATCCAACTAGGGAGGGTGACCCAAGAAAAAATTCCCAAGAAGACTTAACCAAAGACGAGAAAGGTAAAGATTTTAAAATTAAAGGATGCATCAGTACTTAAAATAAAATCAATACTTAATTATTAAATAAGACTATCAACTACCCTCAAAAAATGAATACTAATAATAGCATACACTCAATAAATAATATAATTAAAATATGAAGAAATTCATAACTGAGATGCTGATTGAAATTCAATAAAACACTCGAAATGTAATAACTTTCTTAATTAAATTATGCATAAACATTTAAATTAAATAAGAACATAAAATAATAATAAAATCAAATTTTATTACCAATTAAAACTAAATAAACACAATAATATACTTCATTCGAATCAATAAAGAAATTCACAATGAAATACTGAGCAAACTTAAAACATAAGAGTAATTAATTTTATGACAGAAATCAGTGAACTTAATTCACCATACAATAATTTCTCTGGTGTAAGTGGATTTATATTAATAATAAAGAATTCACTTAATTCACTTAATTAACCATCACTTAATTATTCATCATTTAATTATTCATAATGATCGGACTCACCAGACATCTAATCTCTCTGGCACTCATAAACCCATCGCCAACAAATATTCACAGTCATTAGGCAAATATAATTGCAATAAAACATATTATGTGGGCGCATATTGCAGATGTATTAGGAATAAATGTCTGTGCGATACAGCACATTTGGAACTAACAGAGAAACAGAATTAAAAGGATACTTGATATGGTAGCTGGCCACATACACACTTATTAAACAGTGCAATATATACATTAAAATAAATATATATATATATATATGTTATATAATAATATTATATTGTATATATAGAGATAAAGTATTGCATTCTAAAAATTTTTAAATATAATATTATATATATATACTGTATATAATATAGAGATAAGCGCTGCAAATAACGCTGACTTTTGACTGCTATGTCCTCTAAGTGGTGGTCCCGTAGTACGGAGTCTTAAGTATCCTTTTTAATTCTGTTTCGTGTCAGTACCTGTGGCTACAGACCCACCACACGAGGTGAATCATAAATCTAATCTAATTGCAGTCATATCGACTCTCAAAACGTATCAAGTCAGTCTCTGCATTACAGTGAAACCACAAAAATATGTTTAAAAAAATCGAAATCTCGTTGGTCATACAAGAGAGCTGGAAACCAGAAGCTTGGCCAAACGGTGGTTGTTAGTCTGGTCGAAAGAACAGATAAAAATTATATGGACTTCTTAGCGTCCCAATACTGGAGAAGTAGGTTGCTGTACAAGTGGGACAAGGCAGTAAACAAATATAACCCAGCCCCCCACCCACCCGCACCTCGTCCAGTAAGTTTCCTTGACTGCAGTAGAGTTAAACTGTCTTTCTGCAAGTGTGTCCACGACTGTTGGCCAAAGTGTGTTCGTGTGTGTGTTGGAAATTGGAGTCCATATAAAATGGTGAGTGGAAGTTTACAAGGGTTACAGACAGCATGGGTCAATGAATTCTCAGCACGTCATACAATGGTCCGCTGAATGGTTGCGTTTAAGGTGCCACTAGACCTGCGCCTATATCATGTGTCCGTGTGTGTGTGTGTCCGTGTGTGTGTCCGTGTAAGTGTGTCTATGTGTGTGTGTGCGTGCATGTGTGTGTACTATTATTATTCCTCTATTGAGCAATCCGGTTGACAGACCGCAACCGGTCACAGCGTACAGTTATCTTAATTAACATCAGTCTTAACTGAAAGAGCAATAAATAGCAGCCTACAAGGCAAGTCTATCCTATGGGTGTGGGTTCTGGGAATCGAACTCGGCTCCGCTGATCTCCATGCCAATGTGTTATCCACTGCGCCAACCGGCCCCTCCCCAAATATTATGCTAGGTATCAAGTCCCTGTGCTGCAATGGTTGGTGACTGCCAAAGACCCCTATTATATTTAACCATGAAAATGTGCTATATTTTTACATATGGCTCGTCGCTTGTAGCAATGGCTTAATTCACTCGGTCGCCTTGACATGTGTCCTTCAACTGTCATGCTTGTAACTGTAGCCTGGCTTCTTGTTTGAGTCGTTTCCCTGACATGTCAGATCGCTCATTAGATATCAGGGTATTATAATACTCCAAACGATGATATCAGGGATCAGGGTATTATACTCCAAACGATTGTGACATCTCACTACGTTTTAACTTGAAAAACAACCACAATTGTGTGTGTGCGTGTGCATAGGCGTACGGGAGATTTCAGCAGTGGAGGGGGCAAAGATTGAACTTCTGCCAGAAAAATATATCCAGCAAAAAAGTTGAAGACCTTTTTCGTCGTTTGGGCCTGTGTTTGCCCGAAAAAACAGACTTGCTCGAAAGTTGTGGGGTATTTGCCTCCTCTGGACCCCACCTCGTACGCCTTTGTGTGTGTATCCATGTATGTATATGTATGTATGAGTAGGCTATGTGTGGATGGATCTATGTACTAACGTATGCATACTATGTGTATGCAGGTGCATAATAAAAATTATGCATCTATGTATAATATGTGTGCAGGTACTGATGTATCTAGCTATATTAATATACTTATAAAGTGCCCTTAAAAATCTCCAGTGGCGCTTAACATGGCAATCTGACACATCTCGAAAGGTGCATCTTAATCAACACTTAAATGCCAAGTTGCTTATAAGCCTAGTGCTTGAAATGTTCAGATGGCTTTAAAATGTTTCTTGAGCTGCGCTGGACAAATCTTTTATACTATCAACCTCTATTTACACACATCATAACGCAGTTACAGGTATCGTCAGAACCAAGTTTCCTCCTGCCAAACCCTTTGGATCTTGACCTCAAACCGATTCATCCCCGCCTATTATGTTTTGACCAAGCACCCGTAAGTTAGCTGGTTCTTACAAACTGCAATGTTTGGAGCACTGTAGAAATCTTGAGATCACAATTACGATTAACTATTTTACCGTTTGTTACCAAATTTTCACTTTTTGAAGCTGCAACCAAGGATTGCTGTGTTAAGATAAGACTATACTAAAGTCACAAGATAAGACCGCATGAATTAGATAAGACTAAATGATTGCTAAATGTTCCCCCATCATCCCCATGACATAAGAGTAGTTCTCCATTCACAACACAGGCTATTGCTACACTAAATTTTCAGCCATCCAGCAGAATGTTGTTGCAAAACCTCGCCCTCAACCCAACCCACAAGCAAGCCAGGACGAGGCCGCCAAGCGCCAAAACACTCAGCCCACTGTGACCAATACCCTGGAACGGTCAGAAACCGAGCAACCAAGGGCAACGGACCATAAAGCCAAGTAAGCAATAAACACCGGCAGCAGACGGGCTTTTGAGGCCCGAATCGCGGCTCTGACCAGGCAAGCGGTTGACGAGTGGGAGTAAAATGCGCACGGAAATAATAGACAGCCGCACCCGACGAGCCGAAATGAGGCAGACGGCTAACGGCGCTCGGAAAACTACCAAATCACATGTGATGCAATACGAAAAAAATCGCATTGATACGAATCTAATCAAATTAGGCCTACTATGCAAGTCTGTTTGTAATGGGCCAATATATATGTGCATTATCACAACACGCCATTTTGACCGTAATTTATCTGTGCCAATGGAATCTACTAATCCTATCACATTACAAAGCGTAATGAGACTGATCCCGCCGGCAGATGGCACGATGAGGAAATCCATCATTAGGATGAAATGTTGGAATTAGGATAATATTATGCGGGATTTGTGAGTGCTGGGACTGCCTTGAGCAATGAGTGATGTAGCCTGCGTTTAGTATCGTGCCTGTAGGTAGGACTACACCGAAATGCGAATAACAATTGATCAATTAAAGAATTGTCCTATCTTATCTCAATTATTGCTGATGAGTCAGCAGCCACCGCCAAAACAAACAGAAATGCATCAACTTCCGTCCCAGCGTTATTCAAAGCAATAACCAGCTTAGGAAAGCCTTAGCTATGCATCACTACGTATGACTAGCTCCAATATTCATGGTTTACAGCAGGTAGGCTGCAGTTTTGGGACTGGTCATGAGACAGCAACCCTGCACTAGGTACAGGAACGTATTGTCACTGACACATACATTACATTTAACAGTTAAAACCACAGACCATCGTCTTACACCGCAACTAGAGCAGCGAGGGAGGAGATTGGTCACCCATGCAGCCTCATATGCCGTGACTGAGAAAATCAAGTCGCTTACACTTCATGCCCATGACTGACTCATCATGGCCATCTCCAATATTATTAAGCACTGCTCTTCTTAAAGCCGCTACTCACGCAAACACCTTCTTATCTAGCGCAGTGCAGTTTGACCGTTTACACACAAACGGGTAAACACGACCTTAAAATCGCGCTCATTACTAATATCTGGTCCACGAACAGCCGTCAGTCACTGGGGCGGTCCTTACTGAAGGCTTGCTGCCACCGATCTGAGGCCTACAATGGAGGGACGAGAGAAGGGGCGAGACTCACCTTCCACCCTGCCGAGCTGTTGCTATCGCCCTTGTCCTTGAAGAACGGAACGTTTTCCACCATCCAACTGTAGATCTGCGACAGGGTGAGGCGCTTTTCCGGCGAGCTCTCGATCGCCCGGGTTATGAGGTCGGCGTACGACAGATTTCCCCAGGCGTTTCGGCGGGCGGCGGCCTTTCTCGTCCCAACCCCACCACCAGGTCCGACCGCACCTCCGCCTCCCCCAAGGGAGGGATCGCGGCAACCAACACCCTCAGTCTGATCCCCATCGACACTTGTAGGTGTTGAACGATTCTCCTCATCAACGTTAGAATCGTTTGGACGGCAAGGCCACGTATTCGCCCTGCAGCGGGTCATAGGCTCAAGGGCGCTGTCGAAATCCACGGGGGTCGACCGCAGTCTCAGGCAGGCCCCAGCAGCGTTCGACAGCGAGTCGTCCCTCGAAGGCCCCGTTTCCATACCGAGCACGCCCGCGAAGTCCATTGCCACGCCTTGACCCGCCGAAATCCAGTCGCTACAGCCACGCATAAAATTTTCCACACGCGGTCGTCACGGAAAGTGTACAGCAAAACACGCCTGCGAGACCGACTCAAAATGAAAAAACACGATTATTATTATGATCAGATATCGACCGAATTTCGCCAGAAACTAAGTCGAACGGATCCCATTCCCAGCGAACGAATGAAGAATCTCTCTCACACACACACACTACACACAACAATTCGCATCAACACACGCCACACGCTTTAGCGGTATTGGTATTAATTCGGTCCAGTACGCGGGCCTTGCCCTAGAGACGGCGGGAGGGCGGCTGATTAATAATTCAGTAGGTGACGTCAATTGCGCCAAATAGTGTGAATAATTTATTAGTGGGCGTGGCTTCTGCGGGAAAACTCGCATAGTCGCAGCCTAATATACAGCCGTGCTATTAAGAGCTATTACGCCAGTCATTACGAAAAGATGTATGTAGGACGACTTCAAAGCACCGCTAAATGGACCACTTAAGGTTTTAATTGTACAGCATAAAATTGAAAGGCCAAGTTGAACAGCGCTTTCAAACTGCGTTTTGACCTTGTCGACTTGACCTCGAACGGACTAAGAAGCGTGGCTACTTCGGATTGATATAGCGCCAACTTATTGCATGGTCTATGACATGTGACGCGGTTATTGCATAGCCTAGACTGAGTGCTGAGACATGTCGGAGGATTTTTTCCTGTAGGCCTACGCACAGCTTGCACAAATATGAAGCAAACGGCGATCGAAGCGAGCTTTAGGCCTATAGGCCTACTGGCGATTGTGAGGTATCGCCAACATAAGCTTTTTGCTGCATTTTGGGTATAGGCCTACGCATAGGCCTATAGCTAATTTTGGATGTTGTTTGAAACGATAAGCCTAGATTATTATATAGATTAAATAGAATAAGAATTACACAGCTTATAATATTTTACGCTTTAATTTGTAATTTATTAATTTATTTTTTAGCCTTCAGCGCTGTACACACTTGCGTAAGTGCGTAGGCCTATAGGCCACGGCCTACGCCTGCGGGCGCCGCTGTTAGGCTACATATCGAGGTCAATTAAATGAGTAAAACAATTAACAATTAATTAAATGGAAACGAAATAAATAAATTGGTAAAATTATTAAATAACACGTATAGGCCTACGCAACGAAAAGAGGTACGTAACGTAAACAATATTATTGTAAAAAAAACTCTTGGTTCATATCATTTCGACACTAATTAGCCTACATTATAGGCCTAGGTCTATGTGAATCAATTTCATTTCTAGGTTTGTAATTATGAATAACGTAAAACTGATTGCAATTAGGCTACAATAAATTTTCGTTAAGGAAAATCTTTTAAAAAAGCTATCGCGACCAGGTCGAATGACTTGCAAGCCTTTAACAATTCGATTTTTGTCAATTGCACCAGTAATTATGAAGCGGAAAATAATTAATTAATCAGCAGTGAGAGACAGACAGATTGACAAACAGACAGAGACAGACAGACAGACAGAGGCGTAGCGACCGCCCTCCGACCGAAGGGGCCCCCGGCAAGGAAGGGGGCCCTAAAAGTGCCAAAAAAATGAATGAAATGACTAAAAATAAATAAAAAGGTCATCAACTTTTCGGACGGCGAATTGATGAAATTTTCCCGACATTTTGGCCGGATGACAAAAAAAGGTCATCAGAAATTTCGGACATTATGCTCGGAGGGGGCCACGTTGGTTGTTGCTACGGCCCTGCAGACAGAGACAGACAGACAAATAGAGATAGAGTCAGAGACAGGCAGACAGACAGGCAGGCAGACAAATAGACATAATACTCAAACAGAGACAGACATGCAGATAGGGGTGAGGCGGACAGTCAGAGAGACTGTAGACATGTAGAGACAGACAGGCAGTAGTTGAAGCTCAATGTCCACGGCTGTTTCTCTTGGCCAGTGCATGCGACGGGATATACTTCTTCTTCTTCTGTTTGCATGCTGTAATTATAGTATCACTGTTGTAAAACTACTGCATGTGTTGCTCCACCCTTCATCTTATTCCGAGTATTGCCGTATAATCTCTATATATAGAGGGAAATCTGTCGGTTGATCTTGGAAGCATTATTATACAGCTGCATGCAGGTGCTCATCGTATAATATATAAGTCGCTATGTACATGTACATGTACATGTATACTCTCTCTTCTATGATTTTATGAGCACCACTATCGACTCTCTGTTCTTTACGACCATTACATCATGTATACGCTAGTCTATGGGCATGGCCTTTGTGTGGTACTTAAAGGTATGTACTATAGATTATATACATGCATGCATGTATATGCATACATACTTACATACATACGTACATTATACGGTACATACATACATACATACATACATACATACATACATACATACATACATACATACATACATACATACATACATACATACATACATACATACATACATACATACATACATACATACATACATACATACATACATACATACATACATACATACATACATACATACATACATACATACATACATACATACATACATACATACATACATACATACATACATACATACATACATACATACATACATACATACATACATACATACATACATACATACATACATACATACATACATACATACATACATACATACATACATACATACATACATACATACATACATAGCCTACATACATTATGTACATACATGTGGTTTATAATTTTAATCTCTGAAAAATTTATCCCCGAAAATTCGCTCGCCACGTTTCAACCCCCCCCCCAGGCTTAAAATTAATAGGCTGTTTCAAAGATCATCAAAGCAATTGTTACTGATGATGACAACAATCGTACCATTGTGGAATGTGACTACGACAACTTTGAAACAATCGAGATACTGGGCTTTTTAACGTGGAGCTCTACACAAAATGTGCAGTTCTAAAATAATGGATTTGTGCAATAATTGTAGCACATCTGTGCAGTTAAAACTAGTTTTAAAAAAGCCATTGCCATTGCCATCTGATTGGTAGTCATATGCCATTGCCATCTGATTGGTAGTCATATACGATGGACTCGGATAGAGGATGGAAATGGGAAGAAGGGTTTTTGCAATTCTAACATTTTTTAAAAAGAAGTCCTGTATGTCGAGACAATTAACTTCACGCTGAACTTCTTTCGCAAGCAACCAAAGTTAGTGTGTGTGCGTGTGTGTGTGTGTGTGTGTGTGTGTGTATGTGTGTGTGTGTGTGTGTGTGTGTGTGTGTGTGTGTGTGTGTGTGTGTGTGTGTGTGTGTGTGTGTGTGTGTGTGTGTGTGTGTGTGTGTGTGTGTGTGTGTGTGTGTGTGTGTGTGTGTGTGTGTGTGTGTGTGTGTGTGTGTGTGTGTGTGTGTGTGTGTGTGTGTGTGTGTGTGTGTGTGTGTGTGTGTGTGATCCCTCAGTTTAACCGTTCAGAGATCGAATCTTCGGAAGTCTGAAACTTTCGAGGCTCGGAATGTGAAGGGGGGGGGGATTCTTTTCTGACGACGAATTTTAGGGGGAGGGCGAATAAGTCCTCAGACCATGTAGTTGTAAAATGGAGATGAACCCGGTTACCATTGTGACCATGAGAATGTATATATAGGAAGAGGAGATGCTAAGCTGATTTCTTTTAGTGAGAATCAATTAAGAGTAAAGTGTGAGTAAAAATTCTTGAAGAGGTCATGCGTTTGAAATTGACACCGACGAAAACCAGTGAAGCAACATAACTAAAATATTGACAGTCACTATCAATAGCAGCAGGGACGTAACTAGGATTTTTCGTCGAGGGGGCTTAAGCCTTGAGCATGACGAGTGCTGTAGTGTATTCAGCCGTAACACCCCCCCCCCCCCAAGCAGACTAGATTAAACAGTGACTATTGGATCGTAAGTAAACTAAGGGTTGAATTTCCGAATCGAATCCCATGAAAATTCTCACCATTGCAATAGTAGTATTACTATTACGGTACACTGAAAAAACGACGCAGCTACATGTATAGGCTACATATTGAAAAACTGCGCGCCACCCTGCCAGTTGAAAACCCCACTCGCATATGAATCGTCTGCAATGTGCATGGGTCAGATTTTCACCGAGTACAAATAGTTCGTCACAACAATCAACGGGTGTCAGTCAGAATGCGTTCAGCGCGTCCATTTATCAATAGCGCTGTGGAAAACTGGGCCAAGATATTATTGTACGTAGTTCCAAATCGGTTTGTAGGCTATCCACGTCTTCGGGTTCTCAAACAATTTAGACGCCTGCCCTGCATAGGCCTACCCGGTCTATAGTTAGGCCGTCTATTGTTGTCCGCTGTTATATAAGTCTGCTTTGTTTCGATCGGTGGGGGACTATTTATTCGAACGCGAATAAATGTCGTCCTATTAATCCGCATAGGCAATAATCGATAATCTGAATCGTCGGCCCAGTTTTCACTGCCGCAA
>OX243816.1:6488622-6606122 GCA_945859605.1 Lumbricus rubellus
TATAATTATATAGGCCTATGTATATATATATGTATATGTGTATATATATATACATATATATATAGCATACATATAGCATACACGTATACATAAAGCGTTACTTTTTAAATGTCATTGTAACTCTGTAGGCTACGGTAGATTTTTGGCTATAAGCATTACCTTCTACCACAGTGGCCTCTGATTATTTTATGAGGTAAAGGTAAATGCAAAGACTGCATATAGTATATATTATTTTACGTCACTTTTAATTCAACCCATCTTCTCTTTGTCTATGGTTTATGGTGGCGCTATAAAATATTATTAGAGGTGCTCTGCACTCCACCTGAAAATACTTTGAAGTTACCCGAACCGTCTCACCCCATGTAGGGTCTAGGCCTATAATAGCTCTCAACTATTTCCTGTTATTCGTCAACTTCAAAGCTTAATTAATTGCAACATGGACCAAGGTATATATACAGCATAGGTCCTAAGTATAATAATATTATGGCTGAAAATGCTTTGTTAATTTTTGAAACAAGTAATTATTTGCAAAGAACCATGCAATTAGTTTCTCCTATTTCTTTTCCTATTTCTTTTTCTTCTCCCAACTTCTCCTCCTTCTTCTTTCCTACTCTTCGTCCTTCAATTCATGCCAATATTTCTCCCTCTCCCTCAACCTCCTTATCCCCTTCCCTAACTCCTCCGCCTCCTCCTCTTCCTCCTTCTCCTCCTCTTCCTTCTCCATCATCTTCTCTTCCTTCACCTCCTATTCCTCCCATCTTTCTTCTCACATCCATTTCTTCTCCGCTCTTCCTCCACCACTTCTTCCTCTTTAACCCTCACCGCCTCTTTACCTGCTCCTCCTCGCCCTCTTCCATCTCGTCGTTCTTTTCTTCTTCCTCATCCTTTTCTTCACTCTTCTCCTCATATTCTTCACTTTTCTTCTCCTCCTCCTCTTCCTCCCCTTCATCTTCTTTCTCCTCCTCTTACGTCTCCTCATTTTATTTACTATCCTCATCTTACTCCTTCTCTTCCTTCTCTTCCTCCTGCTCCTCCTCTTTTTCTTCCCGTTCTCTTCCTCCTCTTCCTCCGCATCTCTTTTCGATGTTTATACGCAACACCCGAGAATCCCGCGGTCTAAAACAGGTTGCCTCAATTGACATGCAGACAGACACGTGACTCGCGTACGGTCCAATCAGGGCAAATGACCATCGAGAAATGCTCTGCAGTTGTTAAGTGCAAAGTGTCACGATGACGACGATGGTGATGATGTTTTGACGTCATCTTTTCAACCGACTCTTTTTCACACCTGCATCCATGGCGCATCAAACTGCATGACGACGTCAGGTAATCACTTCATATCATTTGGTTTAATCGAATGTTTAGTTGTCGAAAGCAGCTGATCAAATAAATGATGATGATGATGATGACTACGATGATGATGATGACGATGATGATGATGGACACGTACACCTACACCAGCGCACCTACACCTGGACACACATACATAAACACACACACAGACACAAACACACACACATACTGCTCTGAGAAAGCGCCATCCTCGGGATGCTGTAACACGGTGATCATGGGAAACTCAGTCTCAAGGAGAGGCAGAGTGGGACACCTAGGCGGAACTTCGCGGTGCTATACCCCATGTCATTCAAGTAATCGGTCAAACAACAATCAACCCGTCAATCAATTCATTGTATCAATCAATCAGTCAGTCAATCAATCAATCAATCAATCAGTCAGTCAGTCAATAAATAAATAAATCAGTCAGTCAGTCAGTCAGTCAATCAATCAACGAATCAATCAATTAGTCAATCAATCAATCAATCAACGAATCAATCAATTAGCCAATCAATCAGTCAGTCAATCAACGAATCAATCAATTAGTTTATCAATGAATCAAGCAAGCAAGCAATTAGAATTGGGTTGCACCCAACGGTTATATCCGGACAATGCAGTCCATTGCGGTATGAGAATTGTAGAAAATAACTGGGGTCGGGGGTCAGCCTATGGAATTGGGGGTGCAAAAAGAAGGCTTTGCACTGGAGTACTAAGAAAGACTAGTTGGGGTTGAACCCCCTCAACCCCCCTTCGAAATTCTCACCCTGGTCTATTGTCCGGTGCACGTATATATACGCAGACCATTAACATTAAGTATTATAATAGTATTATGTCATATTATATGCCGATAATTGCATGTATAAATTATAGTCTAAAGTGGTTGAGTTGTGTAACAAAGATCTAAGAGTAAGTAAATAAGTAAGTATGTATGTATGTAAGTATGTAAGTAAGTGAGTGAGCAAGTAAATAAGTAAGTATGTAAGTATTTAAGTATTTAAATATGTAAGCATGTAAGTAAGTGAGTGAGAAAGTATGTAAGTAAGTAAGTAAGTAGGTATGCAAGTTTGTTAATATAATATTGTCACTTATTTACTTACTTCTTGAGTTGATGAATATTCCTCGAATAAATTAACCAATCATATTCGACTTAATATGTCCAAAAGCTTCTTAGGCCTAGACCACTAAGGCCAAGCCTAAATTCTTAGTCCTCTTACGCTGCATCCACTTCACGTATAGGCCTATATCAAATCAACTGCATGCGATAGGCCTACATCAGTCTCGTCAGAATGCCAATCGGGCCCTGGACACTTATGGGCTTATAGGCCTATACATCATCTGAAGGGCCTGACGTGACAAGGGCGCACGTTCGAATAGGCCTATAATCATATAGGCCTGTCGCGAGATGAAAGAAACAGATCGGCCATTCATTCATTCTCATCCTTAAAAGACTTAGAACCATTGACCGATGGAGCGGTGAATTAAAAACCAAACATGAAGATCATCGCTCAATAGAATGCAGAGACCCGAGTTTAGTCGCTTAAGCCGCAAGAGAAAAGATATTCTATATCCGCCTGCATAATAATCAAGTAGCCTACCAGGTCCTATTGAGCCCATTGGAGTTGATGCATGGATTGAATAAATACATAATCTTAAGTTTCTATAGGTCTATGCATTCATAATAATATTATACAGGAGAGTATACAGTATACACCCGAGAAACAATTTGTGGTGGTCTAGTTTTCGGGGTGCTTTCATTGGCCATGGAAATAATTATCGTCTATGTTTTTAGTCTCTGATAACAGTGGTGTATTTATTACGGAGAGGTTAAACCCGTAGACCCCTAAATGTGCAAATGTTGCATAATTGTACATTCGTGCAAATACATGTATACCAGCCTATGCTATGAAGATTATGATGAAGATGATGATGATGATGATGATGATGATGATGATGATGATGATGATGATGATGAAGAAGATGATGATGATGATGATGATGATGATGATGATGATGATGATGATGATGATGACGACAACGACGACGACGACGACGCCGACGGCGACGACGATGATGATGAAAATAAAAATAAGGGCCCTAATAAAAATCTACCGTTGTTGTTTCTAACTGACATGAATGCGGCATAGAATATGATTGGGATTCATCATTCATAGTAAGCTTATTATGAATGAATGATCACTGGTCACTATATTTTTTACTGATTGACACGATGTAACGTGTCCGTCACGCCCTACTGCACAATTATGTGTGTTCACCTGCTTCAGGTATATAATCATCGTATACCTATATACAGTGTATATCTACAGTTCTACATGCATGCTGCTGCAAACTGTTGAGGTTTCCGGATAGAACTATAGTGATGGGTATTAGTTTAAAAGGCTGGCTGTATGCATGTATAGTAATTAATTATTAAATACATGTATTCGTAAATGTATCCATTCACGCAGGCATTTATGCACAACTACAATATAATTATATATATGTATATGTATGTATGTATATATATATATATATATGTATGCGTGTGGAACTGTGTGCATAATTATATCTGCCTATGTTTATATGTATTACCTTTAAGGACCTGACAAATTCGCATGCATGTAATTGCAATCATTGTATAATAATTGAACTTGATGTGAAGTACGTCAGCTAATAATTGAATGAATTCGAATTAATGCACCTGTTACCTGCATTTCAATCCCCCTAAGGCCCCCACACCCCAAATACAGGTGAGCATTACGTTGATTGGCTCGGATAGTCTGCTCGTATAGGCTACCTGCAGTGCGGTGTGCAGTCCATTATAAAATGCTAATAGGCCTACTAATAATTAGATCGGTTCTTTTTGCTGCTGGCCAGGTTAAAGTAGACCGCAGCTTAAACACAACAATTACACCTTCACTTAGTTTCCAATCAAGATTTCCGTTCGTTTCGGACATCATTTACTGACCGGTGACCAGAGTGACCACTCTTCTGGAGCGGTCAGTGATCCTATACTGCAGGCTCTTCTCTCACTCGCATAATTATGTGGGACGCGGTGGTGTAGTGGTGGCGTCGTTGCCTTGGAGCCGGAAGGTTCGAGGTTCGAATCCACCTCGCCGCGTAAGGACCTTGAGCAAGCCCTTTACTCACAATTGCTCAGCGCTTCGGCGTGAAACTCCGATGCAGTGTCCGCTCTGCATTCGGGAGCGCCTCTGAGTAGATAGATCTTGAAGGGATGCTATACATGAAACCTGTGCACATACAAACAAACAAGCATATCAGAGTCGATGATGCGAATAAAAACACTATTCCTTATTGTATTGCATACAGTATCCATACATTTATATAGCGCCTCTCACATAGCACACCACTCAGAGGCGCTCCCAGTGCGTTAGACCAAGAGAGGGGAAAAAGTGGTTTTGAGACAACGAAAAGAAGCAAGCATGGCAAACCACTGCAGTTAATAAGGAGGAAGCCGTCGATTTGCATATAAAAACTCCGCCACTGTTTGCACTCTGCCAGTGCCAGTCACAAGCCTGGATAAAGGAGGAGGGCGACACTAATCACCATTGATATGTTGGCAGTGTCGTTAAACAGTAACAAGATGTCCATGGATTCGTTCTTGCCCTTCGTCCTTGCTACAATCAGACTGAGACTGACCGATGTATCAATGTCCACTCGCTGACCAATTGACCATGCGTGCACTGACCACCGGTGTGTATTGCATACAGTGTCCACTGGTGTGTATACACGTAATACGACCAATGTTCATCCAATCAGACCCGACTCATTCATCCACTTCTGCTTCGTTCAGTTACCTAATTTTCGTGTCTGCAGGTGGTTAGCTCAAGGTAAACAGTTCGCGCCATTTGTCTTTCGCTGACGACAGGTGCGTGCGCGACTGGCGGCTGAAACGCGAACTACGAATTAAAATGAAACTAATCACGGACCGGTCGCAGGGTGGCCGTTTACAAGTGGACCCCTGCATGGTGGGACACGAGAATTATTAAGGACTCTACATGTATAGGCTCTAGCTTATAGGTCCCTGCTACTGGGCATTGTTTGCGCAATCTCCACTGCTCTTGAAACCCTATGACACGTTGGAGGGTAAAGATGTATTACAGGGGTGCTCTCGAGGGTAGGCAACGTGTTCGATGATCGATTCAGAAGTTCAGACGGACGAGATTGGCATGGTCGCGTGTCTCGGCTTTTATGAATGGTGTCTAGGAAGAGCAGACACTTTTATGTAAGTTTATGTGCATTAGCATTACAGTGTATACATTTCTGCTTGTCTTGTTGACACTCGCATCAATCTTCGTCCATAATATGTTTGTTTGTCTGTTTGTTTGTTTGTATGTGCACTAATTTAAAGCTCTCTACTCAGAGGTGCAATTGACTACAGCGCGGACACTGCATCAGAGTTTCACGCCGAAGCGCTGAGCAATTGCGAGTGAAGAACTTGCCCGAGGTCCCTATTACGCGTATGTACGTATGTATGTATGTACGTATGTACGTATGTACGTATGCACGTATGCACGTATGCACGTATGCACGTATGTACGTATGTATGTATGTACGCATGTATGTACGTATGTATGTACGTACGTACTATGTACGTATGTATGTACGTATGTATGTCTGATGTGTGGCCACACTGGATACACAGGTGCCATCTATAAGTCGACAATGTCTATTGTCCATAATTGTCTTTGTTTGTCCCTTCCTTTGTCCCTTCCTTTGTCTCTTAGTCTGAGATGAAAAGCCATATTGCATCTGTCGCACAATGACAGTTCATAATTATTACATGTAATAATTTTTATGTGTTTCTTAAGTTAAGCGCGCGGACGTCACACGGTCCCTAACTCCCCGCAAACCTTTATAAACCCAAAGGAGATGCTTTGGGAGCAAGATGCACAGTTGCTGCTGCTGCTGCTGCTGCTGCTGCTGCTGCTGCAGACAGTGAAGACAAGAAGACGGTTGCTGAGGAAAGAGTGGATCGACATCTAGCGAGTAATAAACACACTGGTCTATTCTACATCGATGTATTTCTGTAGCGCTTCAATATGCCGTCATCGTACGCAGTATAATATTATGGTGGTGTAGTGGGTATGTTCGTCGCCTTGCAGCCGAAGAATTTCAGGTTCGAATCCACCTCAAGAGGCTCAAGTTGCCGCGTAGGGACCTTGGGCAAGTCCTTCACTCGCAATTGCTCAGCGCTTCGGCGTGAAAATCCGATGCAGTGCCCGCTCTGTAGTCGGGAGCGCCTCTGAGTAGCGCTAGAGCTTGAAGGGGTGCTATAGCAAGTGCATATACACCGTGTCTCAATAAAAACTGTGCCAAATTGTTTCTGTCAGAACTTCGTCAAATTTTCACCAATCTTAATAACTTTTGGCAGGTAGATGGCAAAATGGCTGATATTTTATGCCATATATGAATTTTCCACCTCACCTGACTCATACCACCGCACTACCTTGTTAAACACAGATGTTCCAATTTCTCATATAACGCTTAAATTTTAATACTTCCAACAAACTATCTGACGACTGAATTAGCACGCAATAAAATAAAATTGCAGAGTTTCTTAATTGTTATGACAGATCTGCTTAAAGGTGTTAGAATTGGTGCTCGAAATGTGCCCCGCATGCACGGACACAAGCGCTAAGACGGCGACGCCACTGGTCGATAGCACCATCAACAATCGACTGGTCAAAGCGCGCCCACTCGTCGATCAGACGCGTTTTGAGTTCGTCGACACTGTCTATTCTGGACCGGTAAACCTTCTCCTGCAGCACACTCCATATGCTATAGTGACAGTCGACCGGGTTGAGATCTGGTGAATTCGGCGGCCACAGAGTTGGAGGAATGAAGTCGGGCGTCTCTCGCTCCAGGAAAGAGACGGTGTCGCGCGCTCGATGCGCCAGGGCGCCATCCTGTTGGAAGACAAAATCCTCGCCCTGGGATAAGCGGCGTATGTCTGGCAGTAGCTTCTGGGCAAGAAGGTTGTCGCGATAGTATGCCCCATTCACTTTTACGCATTATGCCAAATTTTAATTGTTAAAATTTAAGCGTTATATGAGAAATTGGAACATCTGTGTTTAACAAGGTAGTGCGGTGGTATGAGTCAGGTGAGGTGGAAAATTCATATATGGCATAAAATATCAGCCATTTTGCCATCTACCTGCCAAAAGTTATTAAGATTGGTGAAAATTTGACAAAGTTCTGACAGAAACAATTTGGCACAGTTTTTATTGAGACACGGTGTATACAAACAAATAATATAATTATGGATTCGGATGGTATAGGCGACTTTGCATACATATGTTATACGCGTACACACACAGGCAGACACATTGACGCCCATTGTCGTCTTTATGTCTGTCTGTACATGTATGTTTTTCTCTCAATCGAATGCTAATTAAAATTCAATCCTATTTGATTTCATGCCACAGGCAATCGATAATTGAATAACAACATTCAAAACATAGGTTACGACACAGAAACACACACACACACACACACACACACACACACACACACACACACACACACACACACACACACACACACACACACACACACACACACACACACACACACACACACACACACACACAAACACACACAAACACACACACATACACACACGCATACTTAATTATATAAACGCGGGTATTCATATTTACAGACACGCATGCGCCCACACACATTATACATGTATTCATTCATTCATTCCTTCGGACATTTATATAGCGCTCCTTCAAGTAAAAAACTACTCATGTATATTATATGTAAGTGTATACATTATGTATATTGTATAAACAGTATAATGTATACTTGTATATTATGTATATGCATTCGTGTATTATGTATATATGTATAATTGTAAATAGGTATACTTGTATATATGTATATGTATATTATATGTATGAATATATGTATGTTATGAACAGATATGAAATCGAGTTCAAAGAAGTCACCGGCCTGTTGTTTTCCGTTGACCCTTCATTGGCCTTTGAACCTGCAGAAGAGGTCGACCGAAAGGAGGTCAGAGGTCTTCAACGAGGTCATTACGCGAGATCCGTCGACTGTGATTGGCTCCGATACAATCAAGGTCAAGGTCGAGGACTCGGACTCAAGGTCAACCACCACGTGGTGGTGGGACGAAGATGACGTCGGACTGAGTCTCACGAACGTCACCAGCCTACCTTTCCCCCTTGACGCAGGAAGTGCGGCTACGAATTGGAACAGTCTTAGGACTAAAGTTCCACCGCAGAAACAACTTGGGAGACTCGTGGATGGACCTGGAAAAGTAGATCGTCTTTACCTGGATGATGATCAGATTGGAGAAGATAGAAGACCTTCCAGAAGACCTTGTGGATGTGAGGAGACGTTGGACTGGAGGATGAATGCTGGAGTTGGAATTAGCGAGTGGAAAAGAGATGGAGGTACAGAGGATGATCGGAGATCAACGCTGATGGTTGATGGAAGGAATCAGGTGGATGAGGAAAAGGAGCATCATCGTCATCGTCATCTTAATCATAATCATCATCATTATCATAATCATAATCATCATCATCATAATCATAATCATAATCATGATAATCGTCATCGTTATCAGTGTCGTCTGCTTGTTCTGCCACGCTGTCGTGACGTCAGCTGCTGCTGCTACGCAAACGCCATCTTGATTGCTGCGGCCGCAAGAGGGCAGAGGGAAGCAGTCGTCGCCATCTTGGATCAAGCGAAGGGAATGGTTGACGTCAATGCACGAGAAAATCAGGTATATCCATCTTTTCAAGACATCATCATCATCGTCGTCATCATCATCATCGTCGTCATCATCATCGTCGTCGTCGTCACAACCACCACCACCACCACCACCACCTGCACCACCTGCACCACCACCACCACCACCACAACCACCACCACCACCATCATCATCATCATCATCATCATCATCGTCGTCGTCGTCGTCGTCGTCGTCATCGTCGTCACCTCCTTTCTGCATCCTCATATGCCGCATGTCTTCTTCTATTCTCCTGATAATGAAGCTAATAACAACGACGATGTTATTGTTTTTGGTGATGATGATGACGACAACGACGATCACGATGATGATGATGACGATGACAACACCGCCGTCGTAGTATACATATAGTCAGTCAGTCGATACAAATGATCATTTTTAAGACTAGTCTCATTACAAGATCAATATTGCCGAATAACGAAAAAGCAATAGCGATGTCGAAAACAAAAGCAGCATCAATAACAATAAATTAGTCTCATGAGGTCGATGCATGGTGGTGGTCTGACGCTTTTATTCCTTCTAGTCTGGCAACACAGCGGCTCACCTGACATCCGCTAACGGTCACAGTCGATTGCTGTTCGAATTAGTCATGCATGGAGCTGACGTTCACCTAACGAATAAGGTCAGTCAACCACGACACCAGTAATTCTCTTCCTCTGTCTTCGTGTTCGTATTGTCATTCGAATGTGACGTTTCATACAGCGTCTGCTAGCGTGTCGAAAATCAGAATGCCGGATCTTGTTAGTATATAATTATCGTCAGCGCTCGTGAATAAGCCGGTGCCCTGCGCGCGGCTTTAGAGTTGCGCTTTAGAAATGTGGATTTACGATTTCGATGACGATGTCGGGGGTGAAAGGGGGGGGGGGTGAGGGGTCACGTGTTTATTAGTCAGGAAACAGGGCGGGTCACGTGACAACATCGGTGTGGTCATGAAATCTCTCACGGTCGATTAACTGCCGTTTGCTGTGATGGTTGATCGATTAGGAAGGCAGTTGCGAGATGTGATGTAGAGGCAATAAGGATGGTGATTATGTTGTTGTTGTTGCTGTTGTTGTTGCAGTTAATGATGGCGACGACGACGACCAAGGTGATGATGATAATGATGATGATGATAATGATGATGATGATGATGATGATGATGACGACGACGACGACGACAACGACGACGATGATGATGATGATGATGATGATGTCGACGACGACGAAGGTGATGATGACGACGACGACTTGATGATAATGGTGATGATGATAATTATGACAATTATGATGACGTCATTGTTGTCATTGCTGTTGTACAAAGGTTGGTCGTAGTTGTCTTCATTTGGCGGCAGCAAACGGTCGAAACAAGTGCGTTCGAATTCTGCTCAGCGAAGGAAGTAATTCGAATCTCAGAGACATAGTAAGCTGTCAATCAATCAATCAATCAATCAATCAATCAATCAATCAATCAATCAATCAATCAATCAATCAATCAATCAATCAATCAATCAATCAATCAATCAATCAATCAATCAATCAATCAACCAATCAATCAATCAATCAATCAATCAATCAATCAATCAATCAATCAATCAATCAATCAATCAATCAATCAATCAATCAATCAATCAATCAATCAATCAATCAATCAATCAATCAATCAAACAGTAAATCAACCAGTAAATCAATCAATCAATCAATCAAACAGTAAATCAACCAGTAAATCAATCAATCAATCAATCAATCAATCAATCAATCAATCAATCAATCAATCAATCAATCAAACAGTAAATCAACCAGTAAATCAATCAATCAATCAATCAAACAGTAAATCAACCAGTAAATCAATCAATCATTCCATCGATCAAAAATAATTAACATCCATTCTTCCTATCGCTCAATCGTTTATTTAGTTTTTTTAATATCAGGGAGTCATGTTTATGCTGCTGCTGCTGCTGCTGCTGCTGCTGCTGCTGCTGATGATGATGATGATGATGATGATGATGATCAGGAGGAGTAGGTTTGTGATGATTGTGAAGCTGATGATGAAAGTCATCTTCATAGCTGAGATGAACAATGATGGTGATGATGCCATTGCTATTGTTAATGATGATGACAAATTGACAATGGCAGTAGGCCTAATAACAGCAATGATAATTTTGGTGACAGTTACTGCGGTGATGATGATGATGACGTCAATGTTTGAAGACTATATCTTATTTGTAACTGATAAGCTGATAGCACTGAGTTGAGTCTGGAGTGCCTCTGAATCATTGAGTAGCGCTTTAAAAATGTTCGTTTTGCAATAAATTACAATATTATGGTTTCAGCGACGGGCTGAGACTGCCCTCCATCTTGCCGCCAGACATGGTCACGCCAACGTCGTTCGAACTCTTGTGACGTCGAATTCATGTGACGTCAGCATAAGAAATCGAGTAAGTGGACGTTCCCTTCTACCTTTCTGGCATTTCGTGGTCCTCGTGTTGGAACCTCAGCCTGTCAGCGTCGTGTATTTGAAACATCATAATATTTAGGCCTAACGTAAAAAAAATGTTAAGTGGGCTGCATCTGCGGGCTGCGTGAATACAATCTGGAATATAGCGAAGCCCAGGGCGGAGTTTGCCAGTTGATGTTAGCAGTTATTGGTCAAGCTATAATTAGCTTGACCAACAACTGCTAACGAACCAACAGCAAATCCGCTGGCGCGTTGCAAAGCAAAGAAAGTTCCATATAAGAGTAAGTAAGTACGCATAAAAGTAAAGTATGAGACAGGAAATTCTGTATGGTTGGAAAGAATGTAATGACGACACTAACCCTAACACTAACCCTAACCGACCCTCACGACGCAAAGCCTTAGTAATCTAATGACGACACTAACCCTAACACTAATCCTAACCGACCCTCACGACGCAAAACCTTAGTATTCTAATGACGACACTAACCCTAACACTAACCCTAACCGACCCTCACGACGCCAAACCTTAGTAATCTAATGACGACACTAACCCTAACACTAACCCCAACCGACCCTCACGACGCCAAACCTTACCCTGCGCGAGCGACACCTAGGTGTCCAATTTAATCCTATAGGCATGCTGAAAATTTACTAATAAAGCAGGCTAAAGTGATATATAGGCTAATTACCTGTGTCATTTGTTCGTCCATACGAAAGGTCATTCGTGATAAATTGTAATAGCAAAACCAGAAGCTTTTAGATTGAAATTCGTGCAAAATCGTTAGAGCATGCCGACGCACGTGTCGAGCAGATGTTGACAAATTACAAAAGGAGGGATGGTCAGAGGTCAGACAGCGGGCCGTCCAAGTCAGTAGCCTACAGTGGTTATTGTTTTGTTAGCTGTCAATCTCGTAAGAACCCGCCTCTTGAACTCTTGCTCTGACCCAAATGGGCTTCGCTATATTCCATTTTGTATTCTCGCCTGCGGGCTACAATGAAACCGGATATAGCCTACAATAATTATTTTTGCCAGTTGCCATTCCTCTTTATATAGATTCTTTGTCCTTCGGGTGTGCTTAGGCCTACAACTTACAAGGCCTAGCGCAATGGTATATTTTTTATAAGCGCTATAAGTGATATATTTGTAAATTATACATCTGAATGATCAAACGACGAAATGCAGAAGTAGAAAGATCCTTTATTCAAAGTCGATTGACAAAAATTGGAGTTGCGCCCTCTGGCAGTCAGGAAACGTTCGCACCTGTTTAGGCCTACATAACAAATGCATTCGTTTTTTTTATAGTTAGGAAGGAAATTCGACGATTATTTATATTTTCAGACTGAGATAGGCCTATATGTCGCCTTTGGGGATGAGTCATATTTAATAGTCTATATCCGTTATAAGATTGCAGGAAGCTATAGGCCTACCGGATAAGCCTAGGCCTACATGCAACTGTACGCACGAGTTTCCATTATAGGCTACCCCGCAGTCGATCGAGTCGTGGGCTACGATCGACTTGGCTCGCGCGACGATCGACTCGATCGACTTTGTCGACTTTGCCTAGTTTTGTCTCTTTCTCTCCTCTGCAGTTTATATTGGGCCTATATGATCTCAAAGTGAAATTATACGATATTAAATCTGTGTCGTAATCTGAGCAATCCATTCTTCTCTAAAAAAATTAAATTTCTTTATATGCATCAAACATGTCTGTAGCCTAAAGCTGTCATCTTATGCCGCGATATTAAAATAAGACGTCTATATTTTTTGTATAAAGTGCAAATCTTGGTTTACAGACAAAAGTTTCATTGAAATAAAATTCTTAGCGTTGTGTAGTCTAGACATTTAGGAAAGTGTGAAAGCAGAATGAGCGATAGCCTAGGATAGGCCTAGGCCTATTGGTGGTGTCCGGCAATTTGGGACTTAGCTGGGTTAGCTTGTCCACAATGTTCTCATCTATATTTGTCTCTGCCTCTATGTCTTGGATGTCTTAGGCCTACTTCACGTGAATTAATAGGCCTAGTCATCAATGTTTAACAGCAAATAGCCCTAAATGATTTGTTTTTGCTAAATATGACAGCTCGAGCAGACGGCCTTAGACGTCGCCATCTTGTTCCATAGACGAAACGTTGTGAGGCTGCTCATGAATTGCGTTATCATCGGATCCAGCAGAACAGCATACGCAATGCAAAACTCGGTAATATAATTTATTGTTGCAATTAAATTGCAACCCACAATGATTGCAGCCTAAGAGATACACAGCAGACTATACTTAGTTCAGTTAGAAAGTAGGCCTATACAAATGCTGGACAAATTATGAAAACCATCCCATAGAAGTAGCCTATAGGCTTACGCCTAATAAGAATAGAACTTGGCCTAATAGGCCTAATTGGCCAATTCATAGCCTATAGGCTGAATATAGCGGTGCTCTTGCGAGTTTCGTGAAAGGCAATTGAGCATTTTCCGTGGTGCCACGGTGGTGGGCTGTGATCTGGAATGGGTGACAAACTCCACAGAAGCTACTTCTGCTGCATGGGTCTCAGCTTACGGAGGCATTTTTAAAAATTCAACTAAAAACTGTTTTTTTTACCGTGCTAGAGTCGAGAGCGCTTCTGAGTAGTTCCTTGAAGATGCGCTATAGAAATTATTGCATGAATGAAAAATGTGTGCATGAATGAACGGATAAACGAATGACATAGAAAGTACCCTAGGCCCTATAGGCTAAGCTAGCCGAACAGTAGGCCTAGGGCTAGGCTGTATGCACATGCCTATACAGTATACATGGATACGACAGTTTCACGTACATAGGCCTAAATCTAGCGAATGATTCACTGATATGACTCGCTTATGTTAGTTTGATTGATTGATTGATTGATTGATTAAGGTAAAGCTATCGAAGCAACCGGCTGTTTTCAGACACCAGATTGATAGCGATCACATGAATAACTTTTTTATTCATTGATTCTTTTTTTTAATCGGTTACAGAAAACTACTGTTCCGAATGCGACCAACAACAGTTAGGCCTACTGTCCTTATACGGAGCTAAAGCATGCATCTGCTGTGCTTGTCAACCGACATCCATTCTCGCCAGCGGGAAACGCCCAAACAAGGACTAAACACTCAACAACACCCCTTCTCCGTCCTACACAGCAGCAGCTGCTGTCGGCAACCACCAGCTGGCGCAAGACACCCGCCTCAGATGACGTCAGCAAAGAGCTCAACCATAGAAATGCGCTACAAAAATGTAAAGAGAACGAAAATAATCGACGTCGAACGACATCTATCGAGTATTTGTGCAGTTCTGGGAAGTCCTGCCATCTCAGAGCTTTTCCACTAGATCTAGGTGTTTTCAGTCTTGTCTAGGTGTTTTTTCAGGATCTAGCTTTTTAGTCTCACGGCAGTTTTTCCCCGAGCTTTTTTTACATCGAGTATTTGTGCAGTTAAAGCTGGGAAGTCCTGCCATCTCAGAGCTTTTCCACTAGATCTAGGTGTTTTCAGTCTTGTCTTGGTGTTTTTTCAGGATCTAGCTTTTTAGTCTCACGGCAGTTTTTCCCCGAGCTTTTTTTTTACATAAAATAGATTTTTTGGTTAAAATGCACAAAAGATATTTCAAGCCGGAAAAGTCCAAGTATTTTTCAGAGAAATTCTCAATCTAGCCTTTTTCAGCCGGATCTGAATTTTTATAATTCAGAGTGGCATCCCTGGCGCAAGGCAGAGATTTATGGCTCTTAAAATAAGCCAGCATTAGGAGGCACTAGTTTAAGAAAACAGACAATTGACTAATTTGCATCATGCTATGTTTAAAAATCCACTACATTTCAGTTAAACGTAACTGCAATTGCATAATAACACAGTTGTTCGTTTGGTTTCTTCCGATTAAACAGCGAATACAGTCCACTAAACAGACGTTTAAGAAAAATATTAAATTTCATATACAACAAAATATCACAATATCTGAATGCTTTCGTCTGATCGTTAATTGGCACTTGATGTAAACAACGGTGAATATACGTGTACGAACACAATACAGTTTCTACGACCTGTAATATGCAACTATCCATATCTGTATGTGTTTACGTATGTAAATGCGTGTAATGCGTATAACTAGTAAAATTATTTCGTTATGTTTCGGGGGAAGAACTTCCACCGTGATCTTGCTTCTGTCGTTTCCTGTGAAAATAAACATAAAAACACAGTCAATGTTTATATTGTAAATAGAATATCAGCATAGGCGACTGTTGACATGCACTCAAGATTCCAATCTGCCTGTCCACAAGGCAGTGTATATACACTGATTAGTACATTGGTGTATCAAATGAAGAGGAAACTAAGTCGTTCAACGAGCAAATTAGTCCTGTTTATATAGTTTGGAGGCCTGAAACATGAAATTTCTAACTGACTGAAGTTGGTGACTAGTGCTTCATGTGGCACAGGTTGTACTGAAATAGGTCTATATACCAAATTTATATGAGGACGTTCCCTCCCCTTGTCCGCTTTCGTCCGCATTTGGATGACCGATCCCCTCATTGTGGTCATCCTTTGTGGATGCCCCATATAATTATTTTCTTGTTCCGCCAGAGGACTACTACATTAGACAAGAAAGTTTAAGATCTGACGACAGATGATAATACCTGGTCTGGATTCGTGCGCACTTTGGACAGCTGCCTTTTCCTGGCGCTGTGTAACACGTGTGATGGAAGGCGGCACGACAACCTGGTCAGAAAAACACATCAATAAACATATCTATGGTCAGGTAAGATAAAAAAAGAGAATTAGGCAAGGTATTGAATGGTGAGGGTAAAATGATGTTAAAATAAATAAAAATGAAACAGGTGAGGTCATTGGTGTATTTTGAGGAGGGTTTATGGTTTCAAGCCACAAAATAAATGCAAAACCGTTAAACTTGAAAATTGTATCAGAAAAAACCCATGAAATTGTTTCCTGGCTACACCTGGGTCAATTACTCTTCCATGCTCTTCTCTAGTCTTAAGGCTGACATATTTAGCCGAGATTGGGTTGGGAGCGCTTCTGAGTAGAAGTGCACAGGCAAGTCAAGGTAATAATAATCGTAATCATGAATTTATATAGCGCCACTTCAAGAGAAACTCCTCAAAGGCGATCAAGGAATGGTAATAATAGTCGCTGGTTGTATAATTCCTGGGCTGAAGGGATTTTTGGCTTAAAACCATTTTAAAGACCTGTATAAATACCATATAGTTTATTTTTACTATAATAACTTTATTCCGATAACTAAAACTCAACTTAATGAAACTTAAAAGCTGATAGCAAACTGCCTACCGGGACAAACCACAACGCGACCGATTTCAAACGGAAAAATGACATCAGTTCCATTTCTGCAGATTTCACAGACGAATCCTTTTCCGTGACATAACTGCGGAAAACAGATTTTCGCACAGGAACAATTCCAATCAATACATAGTCAATTGAAATTAAATTACATAGTTATAATTGTATGCTTAATCTGATTTTCACACATGAATATCAATTCATTATCAATTTAAAATAAATTGCTGCTATAGTTATTATTGTATGAGCTGTATTGCTGTTGTATTCATGCAAGATCAATTAACCTGAATCCTGAATCACTAGTGCCAACCATAAATAAATCCTTGCATAGTAATAGGAACAACAGGTCATGGTCATTCTGATAAAACTGATTACTCTGAATACCTGTTCAGTACAAATGGGATGAAAATCCGAAGTCATAAAAACACTGCGAACGTACCAAGCACTGACTAATGTGCGTGATGCATTGACCGGCGGTTTCCCTGATACGAGGCAACAGCTCCTTCTTCTTCACCTGAAAAGAAACACATTCATTCACACAATTAACAACGAATTTCGCAATGAATAATGTTAATAAATTTATTATTGAACACAATGTCATGTATCCATTCACTTGTTATCATATGCATGAACTTGCAAGCCCAAACAGGTTCAGCAAGAAAACATCTGGCAAGCACAGAAAGATAACAATTTTCCAATCTATACGATAACGGTGCCATACAGGGTATTAGACAAGATCAAGAAATCTACAAACCTGGACCAATTCTGACAGTGAATAGTAGTGAATGTTGTCGAGACTTGTAAGCCAGTGTGACGGAATATCTTCCAGCATTGGCCTGTACACAAAACAATTATTTCTAACTTCATGATAGCAATAATTGCTTCATAATATTAACAGACTAATAACTTCATAACAGTAAAAAAAACTTCATAATAGTAATAATATCTTCATATAGCAATAATAATCTTAACATAAAAGTAATAGTGGGGCATGATGGCTACTTGCTCAGCCTGTAGCGTGGAGAGTACAGTACAAGTTCTAGCCCTGCCTGAGGCAGTTACCATTGAGGAACATTGAGCTCACAATTCATTCACAATTGTTCAATGTCCTGCCAACTGCTTTGCTGAAATTTAGAAGGGCCATCTATCAAATACAGTTGACAAAGCAAAGAGGTAACAGCAAAGAGGTAACAGCAAAGAGGTAACAGCAAAGAGGTAACAGCAAATAGGTAACAGCAAAGAGGTAACGGTAAACAAGTAAACAGTCTTCCCAATCTCGTAAAGAATGCGCCATTTTCGGAGGCATTCACATCGCAGCTCAAGACCTATCTTTTTAGACAATCAAATGCAATTAACTTTCCGAACTCATGCACAACCCTCGGCTGAGCTACGGCGCCATGAAAATCATCTTTGCTATTATTATTACCTTGCAAAATTACCACTACATAAATACACGAATGAAACACCACCTATTTATACAGCAACCCACAGTGCTCAGCATTTCAAACTCACTTCGTCTTCTGTTTACACGTCTGAACAAATGGCGCCAAGTAGAAGAGTTGAAATCGCAGCTCCCTGAGCTCATCGAGCGCCGGAACCTTCTGGTAGAGTCCGGTTGTCTTTGACTCAACGCTGAACACTGGTTCCTCGTAGATACTCTTCAGGAACTCGTGAGCAAAGTGCGACACGTAGTACTTGCCAAAGTCCCACTTGCGCAGTATCCGACCGGGAACGTAGGCACGATCGTTGCTATGACAACACTGGCAGAAGTACTTGCCCAGGTACTCGCAGTACCGGTACCTTCGGACGTAGCCTGGAGAAATTAACAGGTAAAGAAAGGTAGGGTAAGGTAGAAAATCAATTATTACCTGCTTCAATCAACAACAGTCTCTACAGATGCAAAGCATTGTCTCACAATGCATGACATTTCTCTGAGACTGCTTCCAGGTGGCTATGGTAGGTGCGCCATATAAATGCAATTTATCATTAAATTTGTATATAAGAGATCACTGATGGACACTATACGTGGGGGCAGAAGAAATGGATAGGACACATCTTAACGGGCGACACCCTGCTAAAAGACATCATTGAGGGAAGAATGGAGGGGAAAAGGATACGAGGTAGGCCAAGAACAATGCTGCTGGACTGGATGCTGACAGAAGATGGATACAGTGGACTGAAAAGAGAAGCGCAGAACAGAAAAAATGGCGTCATTGGGCATACGAACCTGCCTGACGGCAGAGAACATGAAGAAGAAGATAAACATATCTGACCTTTCTCGACCTTTGATCCACAACCGGCGCATCGATGGTTTTGTCTCGCAATAACCACGCTTTGTCTGGCAGAGAAAAACACAAAAAGCAATGTCAATGTCAGAGGCTAGGGGTTGAATTTGGTCAGATTTTTAATCAAAAGACCATCTGAAGCTGAATGGTACTGCAGTGCAACAAGCCAGCAAAGGTGACATTGCAGGGATAGGCCCAAAAGAGGGTACGTTTTGCACTGGTCCACTTGCCTGGAAGTCTTTCCGCTACTATTTCGGAAGACAAAAGCCTTTCTGTTTCAAGGCAACAGTTCAAAATCTACTTGTTACATAATTCTGAGCATTAAACTTTGACACTGACAGTGGAGTTTTGCAAAGCAACATAGAAGCTACCAATTTTGTAATATAACAATAAGCAGTTGGATCTGTTAGCGTGAAATTCAGTGAACTAGCATTGACAAGAATATTACCGTAGTTTCGGATGAATGCTAGAGATGATCTGCGGCCTCGGAGGAGCCCAGTCTAGGTTTCCACGCAGGCGATTCTATATATAAAAAACAAAATACACATACAAAATACACACACAAAAAATACACATGAAAGATTATGCATACACACACGAAATACACATGCAAAATACTACAATTACACACACAAAATCTTTCTTCATCTTTCGTCTCAAATCTTGCCTTTTCTCTCGGGGTCAATTGCACTTGGAGATCTTCTGAAAGGCTTTTGCTAAGAGAAGCGCCTTATAAATGGTCATATACAATACAATGCAATAAAAAGCAGGTTAAGAATAGACTACACTCAACGAAAAAAATCTGGGACAAGGCACCCGATAAACAACATTATTATTGGTCAATTAACAACCGACTTAATCAGGTTTGAAACAATAGAAATTGCAAACAATTCACAGAATTATGCAGACAAGATGGCTGACTGACCTGCTGCTGAACCGGCTGAAGGTCAGCATTTTCTCCATCGTCTGGAGAAATCGGATAGGAGTCGGGAAGTGGAAGCAACTGGAAAAGAAGCACAAAACAATTATTTGAATTACTCGGTTCCTATTTTAAGATTTCATACTTAAGGTTCATCTGTAAATGATTTCCACTCGTTTGTCACCTTTACTTCATTTTTACCACTAAACAATATTTAACAACAAAATAATATTCTAACTTGCTGTTTTATTTTCAATTTTTAAATTCTTACACAAACACGTTTTCAATCACGACCCTTGATCAGGTAGACATAAACTGGGTTAAATCTCCCCCCTAAGACTTTATTATGTAGGAACTAGAGTGCTATATAAATGCAACTGCTACACAACTGCCTAGTGTCAGAATCTGCCATCTAATGGAGCAATACAAAGCCAAAAAATTAAACTAGAATAAAGATATACAAATAAAAGAAAATATAAAAACCTCCAAGCAAAGCCAAATAAAAAACAGAACTAAATAAAACTAAATTAGTAATGGAATGGATGACTTAAAGTGATGTATTGTTGAGTAATGCAAAGCCAAAAATAGAAGCCAAAATAAAACATCTAAAAATAAACAATAAATAATTTTTTTTAAACAAAGAATAAAATAAAACACAATAAACATCTCAAGACAATGCATCTGCCACCTGTTGCGGTGCATCTCGTTCGGAGACGAGCCAGAGGAGCTCAGACGCCCTCGGCAGCTGCTTCTCGGAGAACTGCTTCAGCAACGAGATCGCAATGGAATCGGCAGACGTCAGCGACACCTGGTGACTGCCTGACAGCGTCAGACTGTCAAGCAACAACGGCCTACAGTGCAACATGACAACAAACGGTTGCAACCATTTGCAAATCAGAGCAATGACTGAAGAAAGAATCGTCAGTTAAACCAAAAAGAAACGCAATGTTACCAAGACATAGCTCTTAGAACAAGCCATGATCCATGACCTTAAAGGTTTCCTGAAAGACATGCTGGAAATGTTCAGGTATATAAAAAATACCAACTCGTCTCAGAAGTAAAAAATGAGCTACATATATATATCATATCTACACATCGGGCACAGGACAGAGAATTATGGAGAAGAGTAGTCAAGTGCGCAGTGGACACCTACGGGCTGTCAGCCCATGGATAAAAAAGAAGACATATATATCTGTGCACATATACAAACGCATATAAATATAATACATATATTTATGAAAAAAAACATCATAATGTTCCAGCTACTCAATGACATCAAAGAAGCCGAGGGCTCCACTAAAGGTGCTACATAAATTCCTACACTGCAGTCTTTGTCTTACGTTTGGCGATCGGACAGCATTCCTATACTCATCGGCGTCAGCGATCTTCTGATGTCAGCGTCTGCAACAAAAATGCGGTTGTTAAAGAGCTCTTCAATTTGCATCAGCACTTCATTGAGCATGTCAACGCTGCCAAGCTAAGCTGGACAGCATTGAAGTGCACGTAGCCAAAATAATAAATACCAGTGGATAGCTAAAGAGAGGCGAAGTGGAGTATGGGTAAAATTGGGTATGTTTGGTGCCTTGGAGCCGGAAGGTTGCGAGTTTGAATCCACCACAAACCGCTGCGTAAAGACAATGAGCAAGTCACTTGCAATAGCTCATGCACTTCTACGTGAAACTCTGATTCAGTGCCCACACTGTAATCAGTAGTGCCTCCGAGTATAAATCTTAGGGGCGCTATAACAAGTGCTCATACAAATGCATATAACGCAAACATGTTAGTGAGTTGGTTAGAGCGCTCGTCTGAGCATCTATTAGGTTGGTTATTATGCCAGCAAGTCCATCATTCACAAATTCTCAGCATCATTGATTGACAAATAATGATCTAGCAGAGGACTCTAATTAGTTAACAGCGTTCCCTTCTGCTTCTTGCCTTTGGGGGAACCTACCGGAATAGAGAGAAGCCATGGAAAGCGAGAGTCCACCGTCCCTCATTGAAACCAGGTTACTCCGATCAGATTTGTCATCTGAAATAGTTTTCGTAATCGTAATGTATTACCATTTGTAATCGTAATGTATTACCATATGTAATCGCAATGTATTACCATTTTTAATTGCAATGTATTACCATTCGCAATTGTAATGTATCAGCATTAGCAATACTAGTGTATCGACACTTGGAATCATTGTGAAACAGAATGCAATGCCAGTTTTCATGTTTCTTCAACACTTTAAAATGGATATGTGATAGTCTAGTTGACTGTCACACTAGGGTTGTCATAGCCTAGATGATTATCAATCACACTGAGGTGTGGAGTAGCCTAGCGGTCAATCTTTATTTATTAATTACTAATTAATTATTTAATTTATACAAAGCTCAGTTAGTCCACTTAATCAGTATTTTAATAACACATCCAAACTATTCAACCATAAAAATGTTTACGAAATCACAGCTAAACAGACCTCAACAGAACCACCATTCCCTATCTTCTTCCTCCTCCATCTCTGTTCTCTATAATTTCCTCCTCCTCCTCTCCTTCTCCTTCCTCCTCTTCTTCCTCCACCTGCTGCCTTCTCCCTCTTCTTCCTTCTCTTACTCCACCCCTTCTTTCCCCATGTCCTCGTCCTCCTCGTTCTGACAAGCAAACAAACAGAATAGAATTACAGATTAAAGCTGAACGTTAAACTTTCTAAAGTAAGCAAGCAACAGATGATGTCATTACCGATGTCGTTGATCTCTGCATCCTGCACACCATCGCTCGAGGAACTGTAGTCACCTGCAAAGAAACAGGAAATGAATTCAGGTCAGGTTTTGAGGTCAAGCTACGCATAAACAGTGGTGATTTGAGAACTGATTTGAGCACTTACTTAAAACAGTTCATGTCTACTTCTAATCTGTAATTTCGTTTGCTGCATGTGTAAGAATGAGGAGAAAGAGGACAAGAGGAAAGAAGACGTGGAGGAAGAAAAACCCACACGGATTGTGCAATGGCTTCAATAGATGTCAATCACCTATACCGTAGTCACACCTTTCATTTTTTGACACTTTTACGGGCCCCTTCCTTGCGGGGGCCCCCTTCGGTCGGAGGGTACGGAGGGCGGCAGCTACGCCTCTGCAAATAATGCAAAGTAATCTCAAGGAAAGCAATGCGAAATTTATAAGTTTAAGGGTGACGTTGAATTGCATGGCATGGCATTTACTCAGTTTTCATAGACATGAAGTACGGTAAATGTATTTACAGAATTCTTAAACCATCACTATATAAGACCTTTCTGCACGTTAACTCAGGGTGAGAATTGCCGGGGGTTGGGGAGTTTCAACGCCCACGCCCCACAGTCCTTCATAGAGCCCCATAGTAAAGTTTGTTTTTCAACCCCAATTCCAGGTGGATCATAGTTCAACCCCACCAGTTATATTTCCGCAATTCTCACACTGCAAGATTAACTTCAATCAAAAAGACCAATGATTCGATCCATTGATTGAACTTCAATCAACTTTCAATCAACTGAAACGATGGCAGGTGAAAGGTGCATGTGTCTCTACCTTGAGGAGATAAAGATTCAAAGGATGGAAAGCTGTCGGACTGACTCATCTCACCCGTGCCATTGTCAACTACTGCGTTAAAAACAACGAAACATGCAACAGAACACAACAGAACGGACATGCCTCTTCTGCTTAACTATCTATAATGATCGCTGAAAGAAATCAAGTAAAACCAACAATCACTGTATACATTAGACACTGGTCACGTAATAATAGACGTCATTGTACGCAGACACTGTCACAACAAAGGTTTAGTTCGGCTTTAGGATATTCTAAAATTTTAACAGAAGCTCACTATATGGAAATTATTGAAAAAAAACGTAATCATCAATACATCAAACCAAAAGACAGCATTACAACATAGCTTTTCTGGTGTAATCTGATATAGCGAAATTTTAAAAAATGGCAAAAGTTTAAATATTGAAAAAGTGTTGAATTTAATCTGAAGATTTCTCAACACCATTTGTCTTATTGCACAAGATATCCCAAAATAGTTCAATATTGTGAAATCATAGTTAAAACTTCAAATAATATTTTAGAGGAAGTCTGGTTGAAAAGCAACCGGCTTGGGAAGTAAAATGCTGAATATGTGCCAAAGAGTTGAAAAGATAAGTTTTCAAACCATTAAATATAGATTCATATAACAACAACCAACAAACTGTAAACTAATAATTTGCAAAATATACACACAAAAATAAATTTAATTTCCAACAGCTCGAACTTAATAAAACAAAATTTACGCAAACATTACTCGACAATTAACAAACTGAAAGTGCACAGTTTTACAAGTGCTGTATAAAACACATCACTGTGCCAAATTTAAAGATAATATTGTAATCACTGGGAACGTATATCTACTGACCCTGCTTGACAAAATAAAACTATTTCACTAGACTCTATTAACAAACTATTTAAAACCAAAATAACTGGAAAACAAAATAGGAACAAAGTCATTAAAGCATTTGAAAATTTACCTTCAAAGTCTGGGTCAAAACCACCTGGAAAATGACGAGCCTTCTACAAATTTGAACAAAACAATTATAATTTTAAACTAATAAATATTTAACTCAACAAGAAGGCAGCAACACGAAATGAAGTGTAAACAATGTGATTTTTCTTTGCCTTGGGCCAGTTCTCTCCTTAGCTACCTAAGTCTCTACTTGACAGTATATACAGTGAAATTATGATTCCAATCCATAGGAAGATTGAAAAACTCTGAAACTGCAAAAAGCTAGTGCCAAGGAACCATTTGAAAATATCATAATATCAGGAGCGCCTCTGAGCAGGCACTCTTGAAGGGGCGCCATACAAGTGCTGCTGATAAATAAATAAATTATAACCATTGTGAGCAATAATATCACACAATAATATCTAATAGCAGCCTGTACAAACTCAAAACTTCCAGTTCATGATCCCAAAGTCAAAAGGTCGGTCCAAAAATGATCATTTAAATGTCAAAAAAGTCAATTTAAAATAGTAATGTGTCAAAAGGTCAACCCCAAAGGGCAAGATGTCAAAGGTCAATCCAAAAGGGTGAAATGTCAAAAGGTCAATCCAAAAGGGTCATATGTACCAAACAGTCTTAAGTTCCATCCCTTCATAAGTTCATAATCCATACCTCCTTAAGCCGCTCGGATCGTCGAATTCGGATGCGTTGCTTCAGCTGCTGAATCTCCTCGTCCGAATCGCATTCCTCGTGTTCCAGTTCTCCCTTCGGCGCAATCGTCTGGTTCCACTTCATCTGCTCAACGGCCGCAATCAACGCCTCCGCAATACTGAAGTGCGCTCGCTCCTGCAATGCCGCAATGCAATTAGAAATCTACACCGCAATACATGACAAGAAATGAATTGAAGGTGATCAACAATGAAAGCATGGGCAACTAGACAGTTTTATAGACAAGAAGATTATAGACAAGAAGATTATAGCAAAACAACCATTACAGATCCCATTCTGATTTCTTCATTCTGATGTTCAAGACACTTCAGTATAGAAGTGTGATTTTTCGAATTTAAAAACAACGTGAAAGGGTCAAGGTCAATGTCAAAGTGCTCAATTGCCAAATATGGTCTCTATGCTAAACTTTTGAACAGTCATAGATCAGCTTCTTAAATAGTTCATCAAAAGAGCCGAATAAGGATACCAAGAACACCTCTTTCTAGTTCTCATACGACTTGAGATACTGACGTACAAAAAACAAGGTCGAATGGATCAGGTCACTTTCAACGACCTATACCTCAGAAAGTAATCGACCAAAATTTTTTTTTAAAGGTCCTTAGATGTCTCATACGTAGCCAAACAAGTGTGCAAAATTTTACAAGTGCTAATCTAAACAGGTCATGTCAATCAAGTTGGAATTGACACAGAATCACACAGCATCCAAATTACATAAGAATACAGCAGACGTCTAATTTACATGTGTCAATACACCATACTTCATGCAGAGCTCCCAACTGAAACTCTCACCCGTTCCAAGTCCGTACAAGTGTGAAAATCCTGAGATGAGAGGAAGCTCAGCAATGACTGGCCCTCTAGCGGTGCACGGAAAAACCCCGGCTGCTTTGTTCGATCTAAGCGACAGAAATCAACAGAAAGGTAAAATATTACAACGGACAATTTTGTTTCTTTTCAACTCTCATTTCTCACCAAATAAATCAAACACACACAGTTGAGTTAAATTTCTTATCTATAGTTCTTAATAGTTGTCCAACATCAAAATGCACTTCAAAGCATTGGAACGCGAGCATTATCAAATTACAGCTGTTTCGTATATTATTAAATCTTAGATTTCACAAAATGTCAAGGCTCATGAATAAACATGTGCCCTGCACTAATCTGTCAAGTGTCCATTTACATGATTCGAGGAGTGTACAACTAACGCACAATCTAAAATGCATGCATGTGATATCGAATCCAAGAAATAAAAAAGATGAAATAAAAAATTCCAAACAGAATTAAATTAACCATACCAGTTTTACTGCGAGCTTTCGAAGGCAAAGAACTCGACAAAGCGATCGGCAACGAATCCGTAAAAGAATTCGACTGTAAGCTGTCCGACAACGAAACTTCATTCTGCCGTTCTGGATCGGTCTGCGAATACACCGTGAAGTTCCGATCACCGTTTGTCCTCGCTTTATTCTGACTTCTACGCAGACCAGTTCTATTTACAGATGCATTCGGATCTTGCAATTTCATCGACGCCTTGCTCATTAGACTCTCGATTCCCGAGTCGGCTTTTTCGCTGCCAACATTGAGGTCGTCGCTGTTTAAGATAATGTCGATGTTGAGCTGCTCGGATCTCTGGGCGTGACTAACTTCCGCCCACGTGTTGCTCGAGAACGTTGAATCGCCGTCCGCTAAAATGTCCGTGAAATCGTATTTCGCCGAACGATTGCGAGAGCTCTTTTCGTCGCGCTCCTTCGCTCGACCGAGAACCTTTCGGCGTATGCTCTGTGCTACCTGATTTTCGTCAATAACTGAATCTTCGCGTTCATCTAAAACTTTATTGTTGTTGTCGATGGTTTTGCTGCGTTTTTGGTGTAAATTCTGATCAGAAGACACGTCTTTTGATGTGGTATTAGTAAACGAAGAGCTCGTGTCCCTGACGCCTTCCACAGCGAATAACGACACGTCTGAGCTCAGTGGAGTGATCGGTACATTAAGGCTACTTATGTCGTCCAACATTTCGGAGCTGATCGACGGTCCGAGCTTCATCGACGAACGTTTTAATTTCTCCGTGCTCGACGTGGCGTAGAAATTCATGAGCGGATCGTTGATTCGCTCGATGACGTGATCCGAGTCGTGCTCGTTGCTCTCGAACGACATGTCGAGACTCGTGTTGTCGTACAGACTCAGTCGAATGTCACCGTCGGAGTCGAGGAATTGCTGTGCGGCGGTTAACTCTTTGGAAGCAAGCTGACGTGCGAGGGAAATGTTTTGTGACGAGTCTGGCCGAGGTAATCGAAGAGAGGTGAGACCGGACGCTTCGGCCGACAGAGCGATAAAAGGCAGAGAGTTGCTTCGGACGTGCGAAGCTTTCTTGGATGACCGCGACTGGTAGAGCTAATGAAAAAGAGCATTGCAACAAGTAAAGATCTTGTCAGCATACTAGTAACACCAATTACACCAGATACAAAATATTACACTGGTCAGCTACTGCAGTTACACCAGATACACCAGGCCACAGCGCTCAGTCACACCAGTCACAGCAGTTACAGTAATTACACCAGAAGTTGCCATTGTGGGTTCTTCTATGTGGAATAACCTCCCTCCTTCTATGCACAGTAAGATCTTATTGGGGGTTTCATCTTCAGCCCTTCGTGGCTTGAAGACTTTCTTATTTCCTCGGGAGGTCATGCTGAGTGCGCCTCTGAATAGTTAGCACAATAAGAGACACTTTATAAATTCTCATGTATATGATATGGAAAGAGCATTAGAGCAACAGGTCCAATGTCCGCAACACAATATTAATTAAATTAATAATGATAATAATGTAATGTAATGCAATGTAAACGATAATAGCAATAACACTTACCATTGCAGGGTTGATCTCGGCCAGAAGTGCCGGACTATTTTGTTCGATGGCCTGAAGGCAGACGAGCATCGCAAAGAAGTAGTCCGGTTGGCAGAGGAAAGCCTCGGCTGCAAAGAAAAGAGATGGGACCGAATCAGTTAGATTGCTAATTGATCGAAATTAGAATTAATTAGTAAACTCTTGTAGCTAATTGATTAGAATTAATAAATAGACTGTCTAATTGAATAGCCAATTGATTAGTTGATTTGCTAATCGATTATAATTAGATTAGCTACTAATTGTTATTTTGCTATTGTTTTTATTGTTGTTAATGTTGCTCCTGCTGTTGGTACAACAGCAACAATAAAAAATAACAATATAGCAATAGTTGTATTGTAATTACGATAATATTAACAGTACTTAGTAATAACAACATAAAAATAGCCAAGCAATAATAAAACATAAATAATAACAATAATAATAACTGTTTATAAATCATGAGTGATCATTGATACCTCAGGCAAAAAAAATAATAATAAAAATTCAAAAAACTTATCAGACATGTACTTTCATAATTATAGTTGGCGATGATCTCCTGTTACCATGGTAATGCTGCAGAAGATGTTGGCGATTGGCAACGAGAACACTGAGCTGCGACGACAGATTGTGGCTCTCCAGGTTGTCACGTAACCATCGTTGGCCTTTCATCGTTGACGAACTTCGATTCAACTGGTCAATAGAAGGTGCTGCGGATGGATTGAGCCAACGTAGACCGCGAATGAAATGCCAGAAGATGTCCTGACCATCAGGCTTTGAACACACAGAGAAGAGCAGTCTCTTCCTGAGAGAACTATAGATGGATATTTAGCGACTTATTTTCTCACCTTGTCACCTTGTGCTGTCAGTTCGTTGAACTCTAGCGATCGTTAAGGCCAGCCTTATTTTCTAGGGGAGTCCTAATACTTAATATCAGCCCGCCGGGCTGCAGGTTGGACAGCTTTACCACATTGCTTAATCTTCCCATCAAAAGTGCACTTATCAGATAATGCAATTACCTTACTTTAGTAAGCATAAGCCTTAAATGGTAGGAAGACCAATTCAATCACAGCATTCATTCATTCCAAGAATTTATATGAATTCAAGAAAATCTGCTCAGAGTTGCTCTCTGCACTGGCCTATGATAAATATGATGCTAAGTGTAATTTCAACAAAATAAATACATCAATTAGCAAAATAATTAACCGTAGGCTGAATGAATGTGCGCGATGCGTGCGTGCTCACACACACACACACACACACACACATATCCACACAGGTGGAGTCAACCAACAGATTCCCATCAAAAGTCGAGAGATGGCATGAATATATGCTCAGAGTTTCTGGCTGCGTCGCTAGAGTAGTGACGACATTACGGCCATACCTTAGTTGTCTTTAACCGGTGACTCAGGATGGACTCGATTTTATTGGCCACTCGGTCGAGACCACCAAACGTCTGCCAAACATTTGTACATGGCAGCGCAAGCAGACCCTCAACCGTCGTTTTCAGATTAAGAAGAAGATCGTGACACTCTTTCCTGACAACAGATTCACAAACAACGCTGTATTTATATACAATATTTATTTACTTACAAGGAACAATTATATTGTGACTCTTCAAGACTATCTACTCAGAAGCGCTCCAGCCCAACCTGGGCTAAATAGGGCAGTCTTGAGGCTAGAGAAGAACATTGTGGAGTGATCTCTGGGCACCAGGCGCAATTGTGCCAATGGTTAAGTTACTATCACCTTAACCCATTATTCTCAGTCAGAACGAGCATCAAATGAGGGGTATGCGCATATGCATGTACAAGAGTGCCAATCGCTTCCACTTAACCGCTCACATAATTATGACATCATTTTAACGACATCGTCAAAGCACCAAACCGGAAAGATGTGGTATGTCATATGACATCTAACGAGCCATCAAGAATGACAGAAATTTTACAAACTTGTCTGCTGCCTAATTGGAAGAAAAAAACAAAGCTAAGTTTAGTAAATTAATTAATTTAAAATCGGTGAACAATATACCTATATTCAGAGACACTCCCACGATTTGCGCAAACTTGATGACTGTCCGCCATGTTTGTTTTCATATTGAACGACCAAAGAGCAAGAATTTTTGGGTCGTCACAAAATAAAGTAAACACCCACTTTGTGTGTATGAGTCATGTAAAAGGCTTCTGTTTTAAGAACTCTTTTTAGGACTTTTCAGGCTACCGGTGACATACAGAGGCGATTAAAGCCTTAGCAACAATGGTCCTGAACAGCCTTTCATCCGCACCCGAGTAGTGACTTGAATTTGTAAAAATTACTTTAGCAAAAGCACTGTGGTTAAAGCTGGGACTAATATCTATAGAGGCTATAGCAGCTGTTATAGCCTAGCGTGCTGGACTATCAACCGAGACTGACTTATTTCTGTCGACACTGCCACTTCAAAGATGATTAGTGTCGCGCGCCTCCGAGGCTCCTCGCCAGCTGCAGCATCTGTGTCTCCTAGGACCTAGACAGAGCCAATCCAGCTATAGGCCTAATGAGTTGAACATGCGGACATAGGAATAAACGATGGTAGAGGTTGGTAGGTCCTGCATGGGCAATGAACAGAGAGCGACTTAGGCTTGCGTAAGAATGGAAGAATGTAAGAAAAGAATGATTATGATTATAATATTATTCGTTTTAGTGAGCTGTTGCGGACATCAAGAGGAACGGGCGCATGAAGGCAATGAAGGATAGGCCTATCGAATAATGGTGGATTGACCTGCGCAGCTTGTCTTATATTGGTTGGAGAAGGTTAATGAAAGACGAAAGAGATTAAGAAAAATGAATGAAGATCTTGTCGCTAGTAAGTAAGTAGCGTAACCACAACAGTAAGCTCACAGTATGTGAATTCGATCACGGCAGCCGGAGCACTAGCTGCTATTAAAGCCCGTGTTTACTGTCGGTCCGTTGGTTGTACGCATCTAAATATAAATGTTCATTTTACACCCAAACCGGTGTACAACTGACCTATTTGAAACGAAACTTGCTGCATTTATTCTTTTACAATCTATGGTTTGTGAAAAATAGTTTATTTTGATGCTGTTTAATGCATTAAGCTACCCAGCCTACTGCGGTCTGAAACTGTGACGGTCACATTAAAATGACTAAGTCTTATTACTGGAGACTTCCACGTGAACTTAAAGCTATTCCAAATTATGACTTGCAGTGTCTGCATGCCAGCCACGCTTATATCAATTTCTGGTCGAATACTTTCGCCAGGTTTAGAATGCCGAACCTTCCTTTTAACACTGTATATTACGAGCCTCTGATACTAAATGTGTGCCCGTATTTATAAACTTGTTCTTCACATTTTATTTGTGCCTCAACGGTGTTCAGATCTACGAAGTTGCGTCCATGTGCAAGAGCACATATCACATATTGCTCAGCTCTGTTGATGTTCTGTGTATGTTTGCGTGGGCACTTCTGAACTTTGGAAGAGGAGTGATATCGAATATAGTTATATTGTATTGTGTTGATTTTTAGACGATTGGCTGATGGGACGCAGAACCAATGAACATCCTTCGATTGGTTGCCGCTGAGAAGGAGAAAAAGGATCGCTGTCCCAATCCAGAGTTTCAGAAGATTGAAGCAGCGGCACAGAGCAAGGACAAGGGCGAAGTGTCGCTTAAGTTGGATAAGAATGAACTACGCAAGAAGTTGTCACCCATGGAGTACTTTGTCACGCAGGAAAGAGGAACCGAAAGGTACTTTGTACAATTTTAAAGATCTTTCAACGTGGGCTGTTTTTAAAATGTACCGAAATGGTCAATTTTGAATAGGCAGCTAAAGTGCGACCACAACTTTTGGATCAATTGTGGGTACCTCTGTTTTTAATAGCCTCCCTCTGTGGCCTGTGTTCCCTTCCGCAGTGACTTGTCAAAATTATTTTTTAAGCTACTCAAGACTTTCCTTTTTGAATTGGGAGCGGCTCTGAATAGTTATCTTGAAGGAGTATTTGAATTCCATCAAGAGATAGGCAACTATTTTGACAAGCTAGGCTGCTAAGACATTTTCTTGCACTTCTCTGTCGATGTAAAAAGATTAGGATTTCCATTCGCTTTCCTTATTTCCATAGTTTTGTTTCCTTTATATAGCTATTCGTTCAAAATCAGTTAACCTGCATGATATTATCATAAGACCGAGTGGACAAAATTGTGTTTGAGAAACTTGTCCCCGATTGTGTGTTGGTTGGTGATAAGTTTTAGTAGTGTAATAAATGTATGTTTTTAACTGGACTATGTATGAGTATCTTAGTGTATATGGAGTGTTAGAGTCTCTTAATGTGTCCGTGTTGTTGACATTGACTTGCAGAAGTTTCGATAAAATTAAAAATTGATGATTGATTGATTAATTGATCGATTGATTGACATGTTTCTTTTGCAAAGGCCGTTTAGCGGGAAGCATCTGAAGCAGACGGACGAAGGCCTCTACCTGTGTGTTGTCTGTGAGAACCAACTCTTTCGCTCCGATCAGAAGTTCGAGTCTGGTTGCGGATGGCCGTCTTTCAGCGATGTCCTTGCACAGGGTACAGTCACCTTCACCCGAGACACTACTCAAGGTAGATACTTTTATGATAACAATACTATTACCTGTGCTATTATGATTGCTATGCTCGGTAGTATTTGTGTCGAGATTCCTAAAACAGATTTCGATTCTTGTTTCGTCATCTTAATCGTCGTTGTTGTCGTCATCGTCACTCATCAATGTCATCACATCATTGTGATCAAAATCACCATCAGCAGTCAACCAAATGTTCAGTGGTAGGGAGCTGGATTAGGCCTCTGTTGCTAATATCTAGCTCCTGTGCATGCGTAGGGCATAAATTGTGCACTATGCAATGATGACAAGAATGATGGTAGTAATGAGGATGATGAATTGTGATAACAATTTATAATTGCATTCGGTCTTATTGTTTATTCTGCATCTTGCTTTGAAGGGATGAATCGTATCGAAGTATCCTGCAGTCAGTGCGCAGCGCACCTCGGCCACGTCTTTGACGACGGACCGAGAAAGATGCGGCTACGATACTGTATCAACTCCGCAGCGTTGGGTTTCAAGAAGCACACGACTGTATAGCAGCAAAATTCCTCCATATCAGAGATGAAAATCATGCAGATGTCCTGACAGCTACTTCCTCAACCCATTCATTATTACTATTGTCATCATCATTATTATTATGTTTGCACGGATTCACGCTGAAATTATGTCAACTTGCTCGGCCCAGTCATTATAATTGTTATTATTATTTATTTTTTTTACCTGAGGTATTTATGATCCCTCGGGTGTTTCAAACTTTATCCCGAGATGTGAGTGGTGTTACTCTGGAAATGGCCTCTCCTTCGTCAATATTTAGTTGGGTAATGGTCCTCTGAAGGCAATCGCATGAAAGCGCTGAATGGTGATTGAGATGCGCTGGAAGAGGTAGCAAGTCTCCGTAGGGTCTACGGTAATTAGAGTCAATTATTATTATTATATTGTCAAATATTATATTTATTATCATGTCGTGCATATTCACATGGAAATTTCATCTTACTTGGCTCATTCATTATCATTATTAATGTTACTATTAATTTTTCTTTTAAAGGTGTGTGTGTAATCAATCAGAATTTCAAATAGCTCTGGAGATTTGTTAATTACATACTTATTACTATTATCATTGCTAATATTGTGTGTACCGGTATTATTATTGTGTACACGAAATCATGAATATGTGGCTAGTCAACCCATCAGTTGTGCTCTTTCCAAATATGCAAGAGTCTGGATGGTATTGCTTGTGATTTTTAATTTCAAATTTTTTCAGTCATGTAGTTAGGTATCGATATGTGAATTGACCCAAGCACTGATGAATTCTGGTTAGCTTGGTGTAAAGTTTCACGATAAGCACTGCTGATGTATGGTAGATGTGGTTGTAAGTGAGAGAATGAAAGCTGGAAATCAAATGTTCAATTACAATTACAATTACAATTACAATAAGAAGGAGCACCATGTGTTCTGTTACATTACTCCTGTTTACGTCACAGTACGCTACATTGTACGATGCATATCTAACGAATATTTGCCAAACATTGGATTACTGTACATTACATGAGTTTACATTACAGTATCTTTGCCATTACATTATTTACATTAAGTAGAAATGAGAAGATTGCTCTCGTTTCGTATGTTTTTCATGTCTTGTTAGAACAATTGTGTTTTTCGAGTAAACATCAAATATTTGAAATACAAAATACATTTGAGAATGTGACACATCTTTGTATGTATATCTCTAAACACTTATAGAACGTGTTTTAATACTAACCTTGTGAACGATAGTATCACCTGGGACTATAGTTACTGATGGGATATGAAGCTGATATCAATGGGGTCATTGACCTAGATTATGTATGTGACTGCATCCTGGTCTTTTGCAGGGTACATCGGCCAGTCCTGTTTGTTTTCTGGCTGGCTTAGTACGGAACTCTATGGTTGCCAAATGTTTGTGTTGATTTTTGTGTGATTTGTTGTGGTCCTTTCTTTTATCTTAGTATCTACAGAGGTGTTGAAAGAAACATATTACCTTTGCCTGTTATTCTTCTGCATGCACTTAGGTACGTGGCGGTAAGTGTATACCGATAAGTACATATAAATGTTTTATTGAAATTTAGTGAATTGAATTTTGGCAATGAGTGCGCATTTTCTGTCCCAGCTATCTACATTGCTAAAACGCATGTCAATTTGCCGCTGCTGAATGTGAGAATAACGATTGTGGTTTATTTAAAAGATTTTGATCTTACAAGTGCGAGCATGGACTTGGTACACGAGAACTTTAATGACGTGGAACTCATGCAGCAAACTGACACCGGTGGTGAAGGATCTCACCCGACCAACTCATTGTCAAATGAATATGGTCGATGTCATATATATGGTCGCTATAGAAACGTGTGCATTTACATGTACACTGTATTAAGCTAGAAGTTCTTTCATTCTTACGTTATAGCGTTTACGGATTTTATCGTGTTTAGAAGTTACATGACAATTTGTTGCATTCATTTGCACTTTGTTGCCTCTTGTTTTTGTGCCAGTGTCATGATATAAAGTCTCCTCTGAAACAGAGTCTCCCTGGCTGAAACTCTGTGTTGGAAGTAATTTTCGGGCATGAAAGTTAATAATTTGGGAACTTTGTTCAAGTTAAATAATTTGGCAACGTAAGCTAACCGTTTAACCTGCCTATCTATAAATTTTATGTGACTGTATCTCATTTCGTGCTGAATGGGGAGACTTTATTTCAGCGGTGTATGAAATGTTTTCTCCCTCCATAGGGACTATTTCAGAATATAGTTTCCGGGGGCAAATTTATTCTGAAACAGATCCACTGTGGAGAATCTGTTTCGAAATAGTCTCTAGGGGGAGACTCTATCACGTGACACCGGCCTCAACTCGACCTCGCATTTACATGTTACTCGGGCAAATACTGTTACGTGTATGCAGCGATATTGCTTCCTAGTCATTTGCTTGCTGGTGCGGTCTGCTTCGGCAGCTGACGCAGGGTCATCATCCTGAAATGGCTTTCATTTTGCAGTTTATTTCGCAAACGTTGTGAACAACTTGTGTTGAAATACCTAGGATTCGCTTAGTTGGTGTAATAAATATAAGCCAAATACGACTGTATGTTTATGTGCCATAGCTATAATTAATCAATGCTGGTAAATGTACATAGTGTAGATTATATACTGCTTGACAGTTATCATATCTGTATAGTGAGCATAGACTTGCATGTCGGTGTATAGATAAAGCCCAGGTGTACCGAGATAGCTTGCATATGACTAGAGGGCTGAGCTGAAGTGTAGAGAATTTTCTTAATCTTGCCTCGTGTTGATTCTTTTTCTCCTTCTGTTGGCTTTTGTGTTACCTGCCTAAGTTTATGTTCCTAACTGTAAGACAACCATATGTAACATTAATTATCTTTAAAATTCCCTGATCCAATTTAAAGCAAATTTTGTTTCACGATTATTTTCTAGATTCTAGTAATGGGAAGAAGTATTTTAAGTACCATCTAAGTATTTTGTTCTTGTATTTATTTTAAATACATTTGCTATCAAGTATTTCTACCTATACTCAAAATACTTTAGAAAGTATGTTTCCCGTCACTGTGCATAGGGTATAATTTACTTGCAGATCTCCTTAGAAGCCAATTTAAACAACGTTTCATGATTTAATTTTTTCTTTTCTGTTTTTTTTAAATTAATAGATTTTCTACATTTAAAAGTTTTGATGTTGTCAGTTGATTGAAGAAAAGCCATTTCACGGATCTAAGTTTGTACTTGGTTAGAAAAATGTTATTGAAATCATATTACTGAATTCGAGTCCGAGTTAAAATTCAATTTGTATAATGACTTATTATCATGGCCACCCACAGATGTGTCTACAGGAGGGCCAAACAATGGTCATAGTTAAATTTTTTAACAATATTATTGCTTGGCAAATGCAAAACTAAAAATAAATCAAGAACGTGGGTATTTTTCACAGACATGTAAATGTCTCAGTTTTACTCTGTGTATCATTAGTGTCATTAATACTTTTGTGCCAAGAAATTTGTTTAAAAAGGTAGTTTTAACAAATTGGTGTAAATTTCCCCCGGGTGGGGGAAATTACATAGGAGCAAGTGCTCCTATGTACGGGTGCCCTGTGCTTATAATCATCCGTTCAAATATGATTTGTAATCACACTGCGGTGTTTCAGTTTTATCAATAACGCAACACGAAAAAGAAAAACAAATTTATGTACTGTTATTATTATTAGAATGTGAGCAGCTTGATGCGTGGCAGAAAATTAGTTAACATCTGAAGTCATGACTACTGTTCTGCCGTTTTCAGTATTCAGACGGAATGGTTTTCAGTATTTTTTAACTGAAGTTAAACAGAAAAATATTTTCCTCGACATGACAATGATCCATCAGGTACAATGATCCATCAGGAATCAAAATTGAAATTGTTTTTTGATGTTATGGTGACCAGTTCTTTTAATTTGTTTTTAGATTTATATGGCGCCTGTTTAACCCTCGTACTACCACTGGGGTCAAAATGACCCCAAAGCATGCTTGCAGTAGTGCTGCTCATCCGCCATAAGTGATATCCACAAGAAATTTTACGACTTTGTCGGTATTCCTGTCTTGTACAAAATGCCAAGTTTTATTTTCCATTTTCTGTCACCAGATGGCGCTGGTATCGTTTACATACACTGAGTACCAGCGGGGTCATTTTGACCCCAGTGTAAACTGCATGGTTATGACAAATATATGACATTTCTAATATAATAGAATACATTTATTTAAATTCATTCATTCATTCATTCATTCATTTCGTGAATTTATATAGCGCTTCTTCAAGAAACCTACTCAGAGGCGCTCCCAGTCCATCCACAGCTAAAATAATAGGTTTTGAGCGACTTATAAAAAGCAGGTGAATTTAGCCTAGGCATAAGTCGCACAATTAGTGGGAGGCCATTCCAGATAGCAGGACGCACAGTAGAAAAGGCTCTGCGCTGTCTTGTAGAAGTGTGAGCTCGAGGAACCAAAAGCTCCCCCGTTGTCGCAGAGCGAAGAGCTCGACGGGCTGCAAGGTCGGAGACATGTAAGTCGACAAAGGATAGACAGGTATGATGGAGCACAATCAGTAAAGCAACGCCAGACAAGTGTAGCAACTCGGTAGGAGATGCGCTGTGAAACAGGGAGCCAGTGAAGAACATCACTCATATAAGAGACGGGGCATATGTATAAATGCGGCCAATGAGGCGAGCAGCCAAACGAAGAACTCGTTCAAGGCGCCCAATTAGTCCAAGTGGCAGACCCATGAGTACCGAACTGCAGTGATCAATTCTACTAGTGACAAAGGCATAGACAAGACTTAGTGTCAGAGTAGCACTATGAGAAATAAATAAATAATACAATTTATTTGCTTGTAGTATAGTTACAAAAGAAACTATTGTACTTGATTACTGAGTGATTTGTTTTAGCAGACATAAGCCTCCCAAGAAATGGGTTCGTTGTGACTTCTGCCTAAGAGAAAAATACAGAAAGACACTCACTGTTTGTGCTAAATGCGTCCGTAATGTGTGCAAAGAGCATTGCAAGAGCATTTGCTTCAGTTGCTAGTCAGAGACTCTGACATTGTGTCAACAATCTGACTGTCACTTTACTAACTTCACGAATTTATTGACTTCAAACATAGAGCATTTGCTTCAGTTGCTAGTCAGAGACTCTGACATTGTGTCAACAATCTGACTGTTACTTTACTAACTTCACGAATTTATTGACTTCAAACATAGAGCATTTGCTTCAGTTGCTAGTCAGAGACTCTGACATTGTGTCAACAATCTGACTGTTACTTTACTAACTTCACGAATTTATTGACTTCTAACATAGAGCATTTGCTTCAGTTGCTAGTCAGAGACTCTGACATTGTGTCAACAATCTGACTGTTACTTTACTAACTTCACGAATTTATTGACTTCAAACATAGAGCATTTGCTTCAGTTGCTAGTCAGAGACTCTGACAATGTGTCAACAATCTGACTGTTACTTTACTAACTTCACGAATTTATTGACTTCAAACATAGAGCATTTGCTTCAGTTGCTAGTCCGAGACTCTGACATTGTGTCAACAATCTGACTGTTACTTTACTAACAATCCTTTACAAATTTATTGATTTCAAACATAATACCAGTGAAAAAATGTACATTTTCAATTTAAACACTATTCTAATTCTTAGCAACAGAATTTAAACCATATAACAATGCAAGTTTACATTGGGGTCATTTTGACCCCACTGGTATTCAGTGGATGCAAAATTTCCTGGTAATTTGAGGGTTAAGGAAACTCATCAGAGGTCTTATTGACCTGGCTGATGAAAAGAAGGGGCGAAAAAGACCAAAGAGCTCATGTCGTTGGAATTTATTGAAGTCATGATTAATAATTATAATAATAAAACAATGTTGAGCCATCAATTCTATGCTGTTTGTTAATACTTCATTTAAAAAAATAATTATCAGTAGTTCTGCTGCATAGCAACTTTATTTATGCTGATCTCGTGCACAAAATGAATCATGATGATTGGTTTTGGAAATGACTTTGACTGAAGATAAATTATCATATCAGTGATTTCCTTTCTGAATGGTATTACTTGAAGCTTGTCCGAAGTAATAGTACTTAGCCTGTGTTGATAATCAAAATTACTGTTACCAAGTTTCTGTTGTTGTGTTTTACCAGGATATTCTGTAATGGTACTGCATGTCTGATTGATTGAATTCAGTGTGCTAGTGGTGTTATGCTTGTACTGTGTTGCTAGTGCAAACAGCGTTCATGCTGAAAAATGAGTTGCCCAACATGAGCAAAAGGCCAAGAACAATAACAATAATTCTTAGCTAAAAATTCATGAAAACGTATTCTCTGTAAATTTGGTGGTTTAAAATAGTTTGTTGCCTAAACACTGTATCGCATTGGCCACAGCTTAAAATTTTAACAGCATTCAAATACGTGTATTGATATCACTTAGGTAAAATGAGTTTCATGGAAAACCTATTGAGGCACTTTTCTCTCTCACTTTTGAACATGCATCGCATTAACAAAGGTTTTAAGTGGTTCAAAGGACATGTTTACTGTGTTAGAACCTCTGCAGATTCACCTGGAATACTTTACAGCCCATTTTCCTTGGTTACTCTAAGAAACTGTGATAGTGTTCAGGTAATGTATCCAGACTTAAATTCAAGAGGAGGCAGCTCTGAGAAACATCAATGATCTGAGTATGACCAACAATTTACAAGATCCTAAAATCCTGGTCATCGATTAGGTGTGTAAAAAAATAGACAGCTGCTTCCTCTTGCTGCAATGTTTCTACGCGTATGATAGTAGCAATCAAACTATTCCACAAGTCAAAAATCTTGCACTGTAGAATTCCTGCCATAATCTTCATTTTGTTCTCTTAAATAATTTACACCCATGCCCTTAAGTTTGGTGCTAATTCATGCAAATACATCTGATTAGTTTTAACAGTTTCAAACTTTCAACCTTAAACCCGAAACCTTGAACTTCAACTTTTATTTTGACAGAATTAACTTTTTGACATTTTTCGATTAGGTGTATAAATAATATTATGCCAGTCAGAGAATTAATCACAACTGAATAATTATTGTGTCTTTAAACTGATGAGCATTTCTTTCCTACAATTTGCTTACTTTTGTTTACGTTTTTTAAAGGTGTTTCTTAATACTCCCCGATTATTACACTAGTAACTTTTTACTCAAGTTTGCTGCTTTTTTATTCTCATTTATTCAATCATTTATTGATAAAATTATGATCGGAAATAGAAATCTTGAGAGAAAAACAAATCCTCATCTTGAACAAAACTTGCCCACCTCTGTTCAGAAGTTTTGAATACATTCATGCAAATAGATGGCGGTGCGCAATAAATGACGTCATTAAATGGCGTTGTAATCTTTCCCAATTGTGCGTCTGCGATGTCAACTGCAGGGCAAGGCAGAGTGGTTTTCCTCAGGGATGCCACTCATAGATTTTTCCACCTAGATCTGGTATTTTTCGGTCTTGTCTAGGTTTCTATTGTTTTTGTCGAGATCTAGCCTTTTTTCACGGCAGTTTTCTCGACTTTTCCCCACATACAAAAAGATATTTTTAGGTGGAAATGCAGAAAATACATGAAAAAAGTCGAAAATGTTGTGAATACGGACCCACAAAATTGTAGATTCTGGACCGAAAGACTAAAAACAGGTCGTCAGAAATTTTTCGGGAAAAGGAGCAAATTTGGGTTGGATGACTAAAGAAAAGATCCTCAGAAATTGAAATTTTAAGCGCAAACTATCTAAAGGTTGATGTATTTTCTCTGAAATTCTGAATCTAGCATTTTCTAGCTTTTTTCTACCGGATTTGACCTTTTTCTAAAATTCAGAGTGGCATCCCTGAAAGCAGAGTGGTTTGTCTCATATGCGACCTCTTATGTAAACTGTTCTGCTCTAGCAGCTGTACTATTGGTAAACAAGTCCGTTGTTTTTTGCGTATATTTGTCAATGTGGATGAGATCGTTTTGATTTGCGTATCTGGAGTTTAGTTGAGTGAATAAATTCGTCAGAATGGCTGCTAAACAAAAGATGAGACTAGCCAATGAAAGGCATAGCAAGAATGTCGCTAACCGAGGCAGTGTTCCAAAAACGCTGGTACGTTTTTCACGATGTTTCTTAATGGTCGTGGATCCGCTCACGCCCGTCACGTGAACCGTCTGGAAGAGGCGAAGACCGCAGGGGGGAGAAGGTAGTTGATGTTAGCAGTTGATGGTCAAGCTATTAGGCTAGGTTGGCCAACAACTGCTAAACAACCAACGCAAAAATCTTAAGAATCTAATGACGACACTAACCCTAACACTAACCCTAACCGACCCTCACGACGCGAAACCTTATACCCTATACGCGAACGACACCTAGGTCTTCTATGTTATAACCATGCTTAAATTTAACGATAAAGAGCGCATAATTACCTGTGCAAAATGTTCCTCCATACGTAGGGTCATTTGTAAGACATTTTAAACGTTTTACATTGCAATTCGTCTAAAATCGTCAGACCCTGCGTGTCGCACGTGCTATTGACAGTAGGGTTTACAAAGGATGGGCATAAATTGTACTCGACAACCTCCTCCCCTACGGTATTCGACTCTTCCACATTGTTTTCCGCTAACCTGATTGGCCGACGGGTGTTAGCGCGAATGTTAGCCTGTCCGTAGCCAGTGCGACCAATCATGTTACGGGCGTGAATGTAGCACATGGTTTCCGCTAACGCTCGGGGCGTGAGCGGATCCACTACGTTTCTTAATACTCCCCGATTATTTACCTAGTATAGCTTATCCTTTCATCGTCTTAAAATTTAAATGTAAAATACAGAGTCTCATTTACGGAAAGAGTGTACCATGAGCTTTACAATGTGATAAAAATTGCAACATCTCAAATGTGTTTATCACAAGAAACGACCAAGTGTTCTAAAAGCCATTCTACTCAAGAAGTGAGCTATGAAAGACTTCCAATGCCAGTTTTAGTATCTTATTTGTTTGCTTATTTTATTCTTTTTTCTCGTAATTTTTTATGTTCTTTTATGCTTATTTGACAGAGGGACACCGAACAATATGTTTTAATGTTGAAATCAAGTTTTTATGATGAAGCGATATAATGCGATCAATCATGTTTGAACTATATATCTATGCTAAAACAAAATAAGATACATCCGATCTGAAAAGTTTAACCAGGATTCAGTGATTATGCAATTTATCTTGTGTATGCCCACTAAAAGTTTAGACAAAGAGGCACAGAAACATGCATGAATGTGCCCGGAGCATACTCAGTACTGAAATGGTTTGCTTCTGTATAGTTAGCGTTCTCGCAGTTATTGCTTTTGTATGCTTTTGTATGTTTTTTAGAAACAAGAAGAAGATAAGTGGCCTGTTGGTCCATGGTTGCTTGGACTCTTCTTATTTCTTGTTGGCGGCTCAGGTAATAATTTTATCCAATTTAAATAGATTGTTGAAGTGTTCAGAATTTTCAGATGGCACTATAAATTTTCATAAACATGCATATACTTTGATGAACATTTTCTGTTGCAGCCAAAATCGAACCATATCAAGGGTTGCCAACTTTTTATTTTGCATTATGGGATGCCAGCAGTCACTCAACATGCCATCATTACAATTTGCACTGTCCACATAACTGCATAATGTAGCAAATAGTGTGTCAGCCCAATATAGAATCTAAATCTATTATTTACAGTACAGGCGCTCGATCAAAACAAAGTCGAAAGGCAAGGGGGTTAAGATCAGGAGAGTCAGGCGAGGAATTAGACAGACGGCTGGGATGGTGGATGGTTTTTAGAGTTGAAAAGGCATTGGAGGTTGGCGGAAGTGGACGAATCAGGATAGGATCTGTGAGAAAGCAATGTTTTCAGTTTAGAGTGAAGATACCTGTGGAACTTTGTGGGTGTATATAGCGAGAGGTGGAGTTTTGGTGAGTTTGTATGATGGTCAGTTGTGTGTCATAGTGCTGGTTGGTTGGTTGAACAGCAACATTTTCTAACGGACAATCTGATACGATATAGATTCTGTGTTTTTCCAGTTCTATTTCAGATTATTCAAGCCATCAGAACAAGTTAAAGATGACATTCCAGATGGATAATTTGACAAGAGTGACGAATTCCAACATGAAAGAGACATTCCAACAAAAGAACAATTAAGGGCTGATGATCAAGCTGGCATTTGATCAAGACTGCATTCTATCAATTGCCGCTACCTAATTTGCCAGCTGTGATCTGTGAAATATCAACATCTTCGTAACAGAATCCATTTTTGGGAGCTCTCATGCGTAATTTTGTGAGACTTAAGTTTTATCTTTGCAGGAATAAATGAATATACACACATTATACTATGTAATGTATGTATATTTTATGTTGTATACCTTACTCAGTAAACTGCTTATATATCTTATTTCTACAGCATTCCGTTGTATATTGTTACTCAAAATTCTTTACTGATGTGGTGCATTTTCATGATGTCAATTTTAAATTATGTGATGTAGCGTGAAATAATGGTAACGTTTTTACTCAAGTTTGCTGCTTTTTTAGTTCTCATTTATTTAATCATGTATTGATAAAATTCTATTTATTTGTTACATCTACCTGCAGTTCTCAAGTAAACAGAAGTGGATTGTTTAATTAACTTTTTCCTTGTTGTTTATCTGCTGTTATATTTTGGACAGCTTTTACTTTGACATATATTTCTATTTAATTTTTACCCATATCAACCCTTGGGAATAATCTGGTGCCCTGCGCTTAGAGCTGTTAAGTGGCACGTAAAAATGTAGAGGTTACGATTACAATTTTATTTATTTAAAAATATTTTACCTCTTTCGATAGACCTAATTCTGTTGTAGTGGCATCTACTGAAAATACCTCATCAAATGCCAGTGAATGATGTTTTGCATTACACTGTGGTCAAGTTTCAAGCTGAGTTAAATTTGAGTTCTGTTGCATCTCTTTGCTTTTGCAACGCCAAATGAACAAACTTATTCACAGGCAGTTCTTTGAAGAAATTGCTGTGGCCATTCATTAGCAGACTGGTTAGAATGTTTGGTTGGTAAATCATTCCCAATATTGTTACTCTGTACTGACTGTGTGCCCTTGTAACGGCTTGCTTGTGCTAATGCGCCAAATGAATTGTCGTTATCAATACTGAGTAAGTTCATTCTCACTGCTCTGCTTTATCTGGTTGTGTTTGCACTTCCAATGTCTGAAAGGAGGACAGTGTCAGATGCAGTTGAATTTGTAAGGTCAAGTTTGGGTCAAAGTTGATATAAAAAAGTTTTCCGATGCACTATAAATTTAAGAATTTGCATTTTGATTTAAATGTATTAAAGTAAAGTTCTTTATATGTTTTGTTCGTCATGTCAAATCGTAACAGTGGTAGTAAAGTGTTTAAGAATTATGGATTGCTTGGCTATAAAATTATTAAACTAACCGTATTCAGACAGTATCAGTGCAATGATGTGACAGCCCATACTTTAGTAGTGCTAATCCCAAGCCTGGAAAGGAAGGAGGGAGGCAACAACCGTCCTGACCACCAAAAGATACCCTTAATCACTGCTACTACTACCATACTACTATCATGGTGAGAACTCACCACAGTTGGTCAATAGGTGCCAAGTTCTTTCTGCACCCTTCTGACAAATTGTGCCCTTCTTAGGAGGCCTGTAGTCGAATTAACCCTATCACCAGCTTTGTCAAGTGATCTAAAAACCAGAGCACCACTATGATGATGCTAAGATGTCAGTTGTCGGTAGTACTAAACAAATCATTGTGCAAGCTAAATTCTAAGGCAAGTTGGCTAACTTGTGCGATGTGAATTACTTACTAAGTCTTGTGCAGAGTACAAGAAACAGTTGTTGGTATGTGTCTTGTAATCTCTTAAATGTCTAAGTGAAAATTGTTTCTAAAGCTTTTGTCTGTATGTTGAATTTTCACAATTAAAATTGGTTGTAAATGACACAATCAAAACAGCTGTGTTCTATTGCAATTCTTTCAATCTCTTGTTTAGTAGTTGAGCTACGTAGCTAACGTGGATGGATTAACCACAGCAAATATTGGATGGATTCTAAAGTTTACACAATGATGTCACTGGGGGGGGGGGTTGTTGTTGGCTGGTCATGTACACTCCACATTGCTATTTCCATATTCAAAATTTATATATCCACCATGTTCAAATTAAGTGAAGAGGGGGAAAAACCAGCTATGTCTCGAGCAATCTGCATGTTTCAGCGATGTACGATGAAGTGAGTCGAGTGACGGAAGGGTGGAGAGATTGTGGAGCAGAAGACGATCGGCTGAGCATCGAGCGTTTTGCTCTTCGACAAAGGGGAACTTTTGGCTAAACGAAAATGGACTTCTGTTAACCCGTTCCCGCCGGATCGGGTCACCCGCGACCCGATTAACAGGATAGGTATCAAAACAATTCCGGCGGGAAAGAGTTAAACAGTGCCAAGCCTTTTCGATTGTGGGTCCCGCCATCTGCAATGGCCTCCTCCTCTGCTTTCCATAAGTCACTCAAAACCTACTTTTTAACTGTGGCTGGGCTAGAAGTGCAGCAGCGCCTGTGAGAATGTCTCTTAATGATACACTATATAAATTCTCGTAATGAATGAAGTTATTGGATCGTAAGCAATTGACGAAGATGGCTGGGTTCACGAGTACCGTTAAGGTATTTGTTATCAGCGGAGTAATTCGAGAATAGGAGCAATGTCGCAGTCGTCAGTTTTTTTTAGTTTATCCCAAATATTAAATACATTTAAGTTATTGAATTGGACTTCTTTGCTCTGAAAGTAATTATAATCAATAGCACTATTTCCTTCATGGATGTAATACGCTAATCTACTAAGCAAAAGTATTACTATTGTACCACAGTGTTTGTTATTTATGCTCTGATTATACTGTGATTGTAGGCCTACTCTTTATGACTGTTCGCAGTGTTAGCTTTGCTGCTCTAAGAACCAGGTAAAAACTTTCCAAGCCTAGAATCTCGCAAAAACAGATAATATAGTCCACTTTCATTGCATTCTTCATGTAATAAGTTGGGCGGTATGGTATGTCTGAGCTTAATTTTCTTGAACTATCAAAATAATTACCGGTATGTATGTTACTAATCTAATACGAAAAATCAATCAACTTTTTATTGGTCCGTAAGTATCAAGCACACTAAGATATAAAATTTGTTAAAGTTTACGACTTTAAGAGTTTCAGATATTTGCTTATACTGTTTATAACCTATCAATGTTTGTAATTTCGTCACACTTATGCTTTTCAAGTGACTGTGCTGCTTTTCTGTCGTTTCCTTTCTCTCCCACACTCATGGGCGGAGTTTATCAGGGGCTAGGGGGAGCTAAGCCCCCCAAGAAGGCCCAGATTCAGCTTTTTTACCATGAAAATGGTATCTTTTTCCGGGTTTAGCCCCTCCAAGAAGGCATTAGCCCTCCCAAGAACGGAAACCAAACTCCGCCCATGCCCACACTGCTCCATAGATGTCTATAATTTCTTTACCATCATATAAGGACTATTTATAAATTGCATAATATGATTCTTCTTGTTATTGTGTTCGCTTAGATTGTTCTTATAATGATGTTCTCGGGGTGCGCTTGCAGGCGGTTCACTGAAGTACATACATACTTACTTATTCGTCTTGCGAGTATTAAATTTAGTAAGAACTTTCAGTCTTGTTATATTTATTTCTTTGACGTTTATATGAATCATTCTACATCCGGTTTAGTGGGCTTTTCTGTGTTTTTCGATTTTTAACAAATCAGAAACAATTGTGATTATTTGAAAAGTATTACAAAATGTCGAATATCAACGACGAGGAGAAAGAAAGAACGCTTTGGTGTGGTGATTTACACCCAAAGGTTACAGAAGAGATATTGTATGAGTTATTTTTGCAAGTACGTAAACCTTCCGATTGTGTCACTATCCTAATCGACGACAACGATGGCACGCGGCCATTTACAACCGAGGAGCCCTCATTATCTTCTTTGTGTAACCGATTATAAATATTTTGAAATTAGAGTGGTGTGTTGCTGTTTTAAATTATTGTATTATTCCAATTTTAGTTTTTGTCGCAGAAGCATTTTATTGTGCGTGCTTTGAAGGCTGCGGTATTATGCGATATTGCTCAAGTTGTTAAATGTTTATAAATTATAGGGTAAAATCCCAGACTGGCTGCCCGTACTCCAAACAATATGGCCGTTAACGAATGCAATAAAATTAGAGCGCGTGAGGGTCGGTTAGGGCTCAGGTTAGGCGTCGTCAGGGTCGGTTAAGGCTCAGGATAGGCGTCGTGAGGGTCGGTTAGGGTTAGTTTTAGGGTTAGTGCAGTCATTCTGCTGAAATTGAAGCTGATTTGATGAACAATATCGTCGATGGTCGCGCTCTAATTTTATTGCATTCGTTGGCAGCCATATTGTTTGGAGTACGGGCAGCCAGTCTGGGATTTTACCAATTATAGTACTGTGTCAGAATTTCTTTTATGACTTAGAGCCATTTGGGTACTTGTCGGTTAATTCACCCCCACAGGTTTCGTCTGTCTACCTTGTCGGTTAGTTCACCCCCATAGTTTGCGTGTATTTACGCACAGCATATATTATATTTACGCACTGGTTTTCAGTGACGTCATGTAATGGTGACATCCGAGTAACTTATAGCACGTGTTTATTTCTTGGACGCCGTCTTGAGCGCCATGAATTTTTTAAGAATTTCGGCTTTAGTTCACGATAAACAAAGCAGCGTTAACTTCTTGCAGCAGCATGGCATCCTACATGCTGCAAGACAGTGTGCGAACAACCACCAAATGGTGTTAAGTTTAAAAGATCGGCAGGACAGATGGAGATGTCGTAAGCGTGGCTGTAGGCAAAACATCCCACTGCGACAAGGCACGTGGCTACAAGGATCACGCCTAACTTACCGACAAGTCATCCTGTTCGTATATTGCTGGGCCAAAGAAATGACGAGCATTCGTTTTTGCGAGTGTGAACTGGAAATTGCGAAAGAAACGGTTATAGACTGGAATAACTATCTGCGTGAAGTTTGCGCCAGCACCCTAATTAACAATCCTGTAGTGATTGGTGGGCCAAACACAATAGTTGAGATTGACGAAAGCCTCTTCACTCGGCGTAAGAATGCGGTGGGTCGAGTCTTCCCACAGCAGTGGGTCTTCGGTGGCATCTGTCGCCAAACAGGACATTGTTTCATGTTCTGCGTTCCAGACAGATCGGCAGCAACACTCATGCCCATCATTGCAACCCATGTTCGTCCTGGTACTATCATTATATCGGACCAATGGCGAGCTTACAATGCAATTGCCAACAATCCTGGATTCACTCATTATACAGTTAATCACTCTGTTCACTTCGTTGACCCTAATTCTGGAGCACACACTCAAAACATCGAGCGGTCATGGAAGTCAGCGAAGGAAAGAAACAAACGACATAACGGCACTCACAGGCATATGCTGGATTCGTATATGTGTGAGTTTATGTGGAGGAGAAGAGTGAAGGTGAATGGACTGGATGTGTTCACTGCCATTCTGAATGACATCGCACAATTTTGGCCACCACAGTAGGATAGTTACATTGCAAGTTGTAGGGCTGTAGGCTATTAGTCCCCCCATCAACAGTCATGTTTACGATTATTTCTTTCGTCTTTTATGCAACCTACATGTAATTTGAACAGTTCTAATTTGAACAGTTTATTTTCAATGCCAATGGCGTAATTAAATTTCTATTAAAGTTCACATGTAACCGGAGGTTAATTAATTTCTGGTTGTAAAATTTCGTATATACGGTTTCTGTGAGTGGCGGTGAATTAATATCTGCATGTAAAATTTCGTATATAGGGTTTCTGTGTGTGGGGGTGAATTAACCGACAAGTACCGCCATTTGAACTGATCGAACGTAGCTTCTATTTTTAAATTTAAGTTTATCTTAGTAAATTTGTTTTGGCTATTCTCAAATGTTCAGATACTCGGAAATACAAGAATGGTTTTTTTATTAAACAGCTTTAAAATTCTGAAACGGAAACATTGTCAATGTAAACCTCAGTGGATCTATTACATAAGCATGGCCTTTAACGAATTTCAGCACTGGCTGCTTTTATTTCACATGTTTTTGAACTTTGTAGGCAGGTCCACTCGAAAAGGTGAAACTGATAAAGAACAAGAACTATGCATTCATAACATTTAAGCATGCTGCTTCAGTGCCATATACCATCCAGCTTATGAATGGCATTCAGCTATTCCACAGGTCAATTAAGCTGCAGACGAGAACGGTCATCAGCAGCGGCTTGACGGGACAACCAGTTATGCCAAGTCCAATTCAATTTCCTCCAGGTTTTAATCCTATGTTGTCTTCAACCGCTTCAAACAGCTCAAGGTTCATACCTACACCACCAACTTCTCCCGCAGTTGTACTGAATCCGGGCACACAGGAGAGCAAGACCCTGCCATACCATCGCTCCATATCACAGCCAAATTTCATAAGTAATCAGAACTCTGGTAGCGAGTCACGCTTCGTAGGGGGCGACTTTGGCCGGGACGCACCTGGCAAGATGCAACCGGTGATGCGTCATGCAAACCAGAGGCCGAACCTGCCTTACACAAGGTCAACGGGTTATGATCAGAGATTTGATCGCAACGTTCCTAGCAACATGATCAATCAGTTGCCACATCAGGTGATCCCCCAGCAGCACAATGCAGTCGTCAATGCGTTCTGGGCGAAGCAGCGGATGACACAGCTGCGACGATACTAATCGATCTTGACTTTTACCATGTCTGCCTTACTGGTAGCGTGTTTTGTATTTAGTATTTCAGGTACGTTGAGAATTCGACGCCAGCGAAAGTGAACGTTGCGGTTGAAAATCTAATAGTTTTAGGGAATTCTGTTTATAAATGCAACGCCGTGCATGGTGAAGGTCTTCTGAGATCTCACGGCTCTAACTGCCAACTAGAGTGTGAAAAGATGTCGGTGTTAGTTTTTGGTTTGCCATCGGTGAAGGTGTCCTTGGCCTAATGTCCAGTGTAACGTCAATCTGCTAGAATGTTATTTTCATACTTTCCGTGGATTGTGTCGTGATTTCAACTGGTTTCAATGTGCTAGCATAAATGACGTCTCTGCTTGGCCAACACCATGAGCACTGCGTTTAATGACATCATCGCTGCAAAGACTTGTTGCTCGAACTTCTGCAGGGATGGACTATATCACTATACAGTGTACGTAATTAGCTTTTGTCACCCGAAAACAATCCGTACATGTGCAGTCGAAGCAATTGGGCTCACAGTTGGTATTTTGTAGTCCTTGTAAGATAACGTCTAGGCAGCAGTTTAAACTAGAGAAGTCACTTGTTATCGATTAATTCGTATTGTTCATTATTAACAGTTTTATTTTTAGAAACTTAGTATCGTTAAAATTGTTGCAGCTTTCAGTGTATGCTAATTTTATTCTGTTCGAAATTTTCTTCTGTTTTTTAATGTGTTTTTTGGCTTTGATTCTTATCAGGGGTCATTGCATAATTGCATAATGCTCAAGGGTGGGTGGGGTAATTGAAAATGTTACGTGGGTGGGTTGGAGTGGGGAGCTGAACGCTACGTACCCTCTTTACCAATAGTTACCGGTAAGTTATAAATGATTTTTAGACCAACACCGAATGTCACTTTAGACTTGACGTGATCAAAGTTTAAACTTTGCGGCACTGATTTATAACTTAATCGAAGTAGGCCTTTGTATCTGAAGAAGATCCGGCAGCAGACACCAGTTAGATTCCAGGTCAACATATCTGTTCCTCTGATTGAATAAACCAGAAACCACTAAATTCGGATTGTTTGGATCTTTAGTTACTGATAGAACAACTTGGTAGGTCTAATACTCCTTGAATTCCTGACATGGAAGAAGCGTATTTTACTTAGGCCTAGTGGATACGAATTTCAAGCGTTTAAAATTGATGCTAAAAAACTAAGCAATATTTCTTGTAATATTGATGTACAACTTTAAAAAATTACATTTTAAACAAAAAATATTGAAATACATGTTGAAATTGATGCTCAAAAAACTAAGCAATATTTCTTGTAATATTGATGTTAAACTTACAACAATTGCATTTTAAACATGACTGTAATTTTTATAAATAAAACATTCTGTGTATTTTTAGCCTAGCCTGGTGTAAAATTATATTCCGTGTACTATATTAAATTCGCTATGAAAATATGAATTATAAGTAGGTGTTCACATAGGTCTAGTGGGCCCTAAACCTAAATATTAACTGATATTTTGTAACAATAATTACGTAATGCTGGACGAGCATGTGGGTTTGTGAAGGGAAATGTTATGATGCATTACAGGGTGGGTCAAAAACGGTCATTTTCAGCGTTACATAATTGTGCAATGACCCCTCAACTTTTGAGGACCAGAAGTTCTCATACATTGATTGGAACAACAGGGGCATTTATTTACTATCACCTTTCAGATTTGCCAACATTTTCCCTAAATAATCTTGCTTAACAACCTTGGACATCCCTGAAAATGGCCATTTCCTTGCAGGTTGTTGGTTTATCAATAAGAAACTTGTAGTGGCATTTTTAATTTTACCAGTAACTTGTTTTTGCAGGTGACAGCAGTAAGCTAGCTATGTGAGAGAGACACTCTCTGGATGATGGCAGCGTTACTATTTTGTACAGCATTTACAGTTATCAGGTTTACATGTGTACTTCATTTTAGTGTAATTTTCTAGGTATTTCTGTACAGATTGTTTTGTACAGACTTGTTACATTTTTTTATGTATTTCATTTACTTGCTTGTAGAACCGATTTGCAGTGCATTTGTGGATGAATACGTTTGTAAAAACGGTTTCATACACAAGTAAATGTAATGGAACTTTGTGTATGCTACATTCAAGTTGATTTCGTAAGTGTATGCAGTCTAGTATTCGTGAACTGGTTTTCTGGTGTGAAACTGGGACTTCTGCCGTGTGTGGTTGTGTGTGTGCACGCATGTGTAGGTGTATGCGCGTGTGGAGTGATGTACACTGAGGAATGTTAGGGTTCAAATCCTGACTGTATGCTGAGTTTATAAAAGACAATTTTTGTACTTTGGTGATTGTTTGTTGCAGTTCACGACACTACGATGAAGGGATGGTCAACTGGCTGTCTTCGTTTATAAGTCGATTGTCCATGTTTCATAATTTTCTCTGGCCTTTGCATGACTCTGTCTTGACCCTTAGTGGTTGTCCACAATGTCTGTCGCTAAGAAATTACCGACTTACGTAATCTCTTAGCATATCTATTTCTGATTTAGTCAGTTACTCTGCATGGATTTGTAAAAGAGGCAGTTGCGTAGCGTTATGCAATGTAAAAGCCACGGCTGGCAGACCTGTACCATACAAAAGAACGGATGCTTTAACCTCTGCTTCTTGCGAGTCTGTTGCACTGTGACTTGTGCCTCATTTGTAAAGCAAGTGTTCCTACCATGCTCCTGCTCAAATCCAAACTGGGAACTCACAAATACACAGCAAGCAAAGTTGAAGTCACTTGCAATTCGTTATCCCTAGCAGCTGGGTTGGACTTGAGGGCTTAATGAATGGTTTTGACTCGAGGGCTTAGTGATTGGTTTTGACTTGAAGGTTTAGGGACAGCAGTTTTACATGAGTGATTCATTTTACTAGCCCATAGCAGACATTCTATCAGTTCAGATTCACTGTCTTTTCAAGTGATTCTTTATATTATCTTTGCCGTTTTAAATATAGGATGAGGTACTGGTTGGCATGCTGGACTATCAGCTGAGTGGTCAGGATTTCTAATTTTTAGGAGAGGGCTTTTTGCATGATTTATTTTTCCACTTGTGTCCATATTTTGCTCAGACTGAGCGAGTACTGTAATAACATTTTTTTAAAATTTAAAACTAATAAAACACAGAAAGATTACAATTCATAGTATGACGAATAATCGCAAGTGATTACAGGATTTAAAATTACATCCTTCTCATATTAACAATACCATAAGGTTGGCTACTCAGTGGGATGAAGAGAAGGTAAAGAAGAGGACTGACATGAAGTATAATATTAAAGTATCCAGTACTTTGAATGACGAGTAAGTAAGACATGTAATTGATCGGACTGAACAGGAATATTTCAGATTTTAGCTCCGCTGAGAGATGACCTGACAGTTGAAAACTTTTAAAAGTACACTATAAAATTCATTTATTTTACAAAAGTTTGCAAAAATTTAGTAAAGTTTTAACCCATGGAGGCCTACTGAATGTACTTGTATTTGCAGATGCTGTTTTTGTATAGTTAATTTCAACAGAGGCAATTAACATGGCTTTGTGATTTGAAGAGATTGATAAAACTTCACTAAACTGCAGTGGACTACCTCCATTTGAGAAGATAAATATGTATTGCTTTGAGGGAATCCTCCCACCGAAAATTGCATTAATTCATTCCGAAAACTTATATAGCGCCTCTTAAATTAAAGAAGGCTACACAGAGGCGCTCCCAGCATGTGCATGTAGATGATAAGGCGTAAAAAAATTGTTGTGTTTCCGGTAACCCGACCGACCCATTTTTACGGCCGCGACCCAAATATTTTTGTAAAATATTTTTATTAAAAAAATATTTTTTTTCAAAAAATATTTTTTTAACATTTGTACTGACATAACATCAGAGACGTCAACAAAATGAAATTAATAGGACTGTTTCTAGAGCAGTTTTAGGTGCAGACAGTCGGGAAATAGGCAGTTTATACTTGCTTAGAACACGTACTTTGTTTCAGCGTGCAAAAAAGACTAGTGGGGTATACTTTTCGGATAGTCACTGCATAAAAATATTTTACAAAAGAAAAATATTTTCCGACCTACCTACCCAATTTTTTTGGCTCTGTTACCGGAAACACAACATTTTTTTTTTTGGCCTAATTGCAGAAGAAAATGTTTGGCCGTTTGCACGAAATAATTTTATGTTTATCCTGGTTAGTTGAGGTGCCATGAATCTGTATGCATTGCAGATATTACTACAGTATTGAATCTTTGTACACCACAAGATGTTGCTAATTGAACTTGCTATATATGTGAATTCATCATTGTAAGCGTTTCCACAGGCAGCTTTGTGTCAGTCGTATAAATTGAGGTCGATCTCTTCCTTAGTTTGCTATTTACAGTACTACACTAGTTTGTTACTTTACTTAGGTTGGTCTCTTAATTATTATTGGTCTTGGTGGAACGTAATTAGAAACATTTATACAGGATAGCTTGAAGAGTTCGGTTTTTAGTCGTGAATGGAAAGTAGCAGAGGAGAGTGCCCTTGGTGGCCATGTGTGAACGTCTAAATATGAGAGCAAGGAGATTGATGGATCCGATTTGACACCACTTTACGGGGCCATAAGAAAGACGAGGGGTGGTTTAACCCCCACGGAAATCCTCACCCTAGGCCTACATATCATCCACTGCGCCTACCATCGCTTCTAATATCGTTAATGGTTACATGTTTGCAATTGTAACTGTGATCGCATATTTATATAGCGCCTTTACGATGAACGCTCGTAGATCGCGCCCCAAGAACAGGGTCTGCCTTATTACGACGGTTTTACAGTTTACAGCCTACACCCTGCGCGGTTTGATTAACTCTGCCATGGGAAAGCGTGGTTTGTGGAGGTCGCGGTTTATCGTCTGCTCGCATGCACGGCGGGAAATCAGTCGACCAGGACTTGGCGAACAGGAAGTCTCTCCGATATTACGTCACTGCGTCCATCTGTAGAACTCTGCGGGCGTCTGACGGTTTCATTAGGCAATAAAGGGCCATCGATGTGCACTGTCGTTGACGATAAAGTCTTGTATACACATGTGTAATTGTATATTTATATATAGAACCAATCTAGTCCTCAACGGGGACACACACATAGACACACACACAAACACACACATGCACATACACACAGGCAGCTTTGCAGAGGTACCGAGGATCAGAGGCTCTCCACTTGAGTTTGTCGTCTGGCCCTCTAGTGGCCTGTAGATGAAATCCTAGTCACATAAACGGGTATTTTTTTAACGCATAACTGAATAACGGCACGATACGGATCTTATGTGATTCAGAGTGCGGTGTCAATCACTTAGTATACGTTTAAAATATACATGAATATATATATATATATATATATATACATGTATATATATATATATAATAATCATAAACTTTTAGATCTTTGACTATAATACTAAGTGATCGACGCCGCACTCAGACAACAACAGGCCTATTGGAAGTCGCTACAACTCACTAGTCAGACTAAAAGCAGGTTAATAAATCCGGAGGAGGGAAAGTAGAAAATTAATTCCTTCCTCACGGCCAGACTGAGATAAGGAACGAAGTTATACCTCACCATAAAAATTGACAACTAAATCTACGATTAAAACGGCGACTAAATAGTCGACTAAATCGACGACTAAATTGTCGACTTAATCGACGACTAAATTGGCGACTAAATCGACGACTAATGTAGCGACTAAATTGACGACTTAGCCTAATTGACTAAATCGACGACTAAATCGAGGACTAAATCGACGACTAAATCGCCGACTAAATCGACGACTAGATAGTCGACTAAATCGACGCCTAAATCGACGACTAAATTGACGACTAAATCGGCGACTATATCGTAGACTAAATCGACGACTAAATCGACGACTAAATAGTCGACTAAATCGCCGACTAAATCGACGACTAAATCGCCGACTAAATTGAGACTAAATAGTCGACTAAATTGACGACTAAATAGTCGACTAAATCGACGACTATATAGTCGACTAAATTGTCGACTAAATCGACAACTAAATCGCCGACTAAATCGACGACTAACTCGCCGACAAAATCGCCGACTAAATCGACGTCTAAATAGTCGACTAAATAGTCGACTAAATCGTCGACTAAATCGACGACTAAATCGACGACTAAAATAATAGTCGACTAAATCATCGAATAAATCGACGACTAAATAGTCGACTAAATCGACGGCTAAATCGACGACAAAATCGAGGACTAAATCGTCAACAAAATCGACGACTAAATCGCCGACTAAATCGACGACTATATCGCCGACTAAATCGAATTCTAAGTAGTCGACTAAATCAACGACTAAATCGCCGACTAAATCGCCGACTAAATAGTCGACTAAAACGACGACTAAATCGACGATTAAATCGCCGACTAAATCGACGACTAAATAGTCGACGAAATCGTCGACTAAATTGGCGACTAAATCGACGACTAAATAGTCGACTAAATCGTCGACTAAATCGACGACTAAATAGTCGACAAAAAAGTCGACTAAATCGACGACTAAATCGACGACTAAATCGACGACTAAATCGACGACTAAATTGACGACTAAATCGACGACTAAATCGTAGACTAAGTCGACGACTAAATCGACGACCAAATTGACGGCTAAATCGACAACGAAATCGAGGACTAAATCGCCGACTAAATCGCCGACTAAATCGACGACTAAATCGACGACTAAATCGCCGACTAAATCGAATTCTAAGTAGTCTACTGAATAGTCGACTAAATCGACGACTAAATCGCCGACAAAATCGACGACTAAATAGTCGACAAAATCGACGACTAAATCGACGATTAAATAGTCGGCTAAATAGTCGACTAAATCGACGACTAAATCGCCGAATAAATCGCCGACTAAATAGTCGACAAAAAAGTCGACTAAATCGACGACTAAATCGACGACTAAATCGACGACTAAATAGTCGGCTAAATAGTCGACTAAATCGACGACTAAATCGCCTAATAAATCGCCGACTAAATAGTTGACTAAATAGTCGACTAAATCGACGACTAAATCACTGAATCTGCGACTAAATCGCCGACTAAATAGTCCACTCAATAGTCGACTAAATCGACGACTATAGTCGACGAAATCGTCGACTAAATCGACGATGAAATCGTCGACTAAATCGACGGCTAAGTCGACGACTAAATAGTCTACTAAATCGTAGACTAAATCGACGACTAAATCGACGACTAAATCGAGGACTAAATCGTAGACTAAATCGACGGCTAAATCGACGACAAAATCGAGGACTAAATCGCCAACTAAATCGACGACTAAATCGCCGATTATATCGAATTCTAATTAGTCAACTAAATAGTCGACTAAAACGACGACTAAATCGACGACTAAATCGACGACTAAATAGTCGACTAAATCGCCGACTAAATCGCCGACTAAATCATCGAATAAATCGACGACTAAATAGTCGACTAAATAGTCGACTAAATCGACGACTAAATCGACGACTAAATGGACGACTAAATGGACGACTAAATGAACGACTAAATGGACGACTAAATGGACGACTAAATGGTCGACCAAATTGACGACTAAATGGACGACTAAATGGACGACTAAATCGACGAATAAATGGTCGACCAAATTGACGACTAAATGGACGACTAAATCGACGACTAAATCGACGACTAAATGGACGACTAAATGGTCGACCAAATTGACGACTAAATGGACGACTAAATGGACGACTAAATGGACGACTAAATCCACGACTAAATCGACGACTAAATTGACGATTAATTCGACGACTAAATCGACGACTAAATTGACGACTAAATCGACGATTAAATTGTCGACTAAATTGTCGACTAAATTGTCGACCAAATTGACGAATAAATCGACGACTAAATCGACGACTAAATCTACGACTAAATCGGCGACTAAATTGACGACTAAGTCAACGACTAAACTGTCGACTAAATTGATGACTAGGCCAATATCAACGACTAAATTGTCGACTAAATTGACGACTAAATCGAGGACTAAAGTGACGACTAAATTGACAATTAATTTGAGGATGAGCTTTCTTTTTTCTTTTTTAGTGGTTCTCCAAATATTTATTTGGAAAATAGTCCAAGTTTGTGTGTTTAAAATCTGACTACCTTTTTAGTTCTTCTCTTTGAACTTACCGAAAAGGCAGAATGTAGCCTATTTTTCACCCCCAATCGACTGTGACAGTGACCTTTTTGAAAACGATTTTCACTGCAGAAGATTGCTTTTACAACTGCAATAATTGATTTACAAGTGCACGTTTAAAAAGCCATTGAAACCTTCAAACCCAGACAATTATCATCCAATTCATTGATGACGTAAATATTATGTTAATCATTCTTAGCAGACAATCTACAGCCTAATTACCTTCATCTAAGTGGACTACATAATTCGCGTGATTGACGTCATTGTTACGTATAGCGAGCCATGTTGAACAAATAAATGAAGACGAAATCACGTAGGTTTGCAGTCAATCAGTATAATGTTCAATGCTCAACAATAATATCACAAAAAACCCTTATAATTAGGCTACTTTCAGCCAAGCAGGCTACATAATTCGCCGCTTATTCGCGTGATTGACGTCATTGTTACGTATAGCGAGCCATAATGAACAAATAAATGATGACGAAATCACGAAGGTCTGCAGTCAATCAGTATAATGTTCAATGCTCAACAATAATATCACAAAAAACCGATCATTACACAACAATATCACTTATTCAAGTAAATAATTATAAAGATGACGCAACAATTTCGCAATGCCATTTATTTAAATAATTAAAGACCTTTTATAGAAGTTGACGCAATGACTTCACAATGACGCATTGCGTCTTTGTGGTAACCTGTGACGTAGGCGAACCATTTTTTTGGTAAGACTGATCTTTATTAGCACGAGACAGACGCCAATCCTTTACAAGGACTAAGCTTATATACAATTTACATGTAATGGCGAAAAGAAACACAGTGACACTTCAGTAGTAGATTGGCACATTAATGATTAATCGAACTTAACAAAACAGTAAATAATCATGCAGACGCAGCATTAAAAACAAACAGAGACAGAATGTTTTATTATTACTTTTTAATAAAAAAATTCCAATTGTCTATATCATCGGATGCTGCGAAACATGAACAAACCCTTTTCCTTGCAGGTCAGATCATGGTCGAAACATTTACAGACCTGCTATCATTACTGACATTTTTATACTTGTATAGTGAAGGAACAATGAAGGATTTTTTTATGCAACAAAGATTGGAACTGCGGTAATTGAAAGGCATGCCCCTTCCTCATAAGTTAAATTCATGTATACAGGGTGGGCCATAAAAAAGTAACCCCCTACGGTTTTTAGCCCATATCTTGGCTAAACATAAGAATTTTCAGCTGAAACTTTACAGTCTTAAAGGTAATTCATATTTACGTACAACGGTAAAATTTCAAAAAAATATTTCAGACCGAACAAAAGTTATGCCACTTTTAGTGAGGCCACCCACCGTTTTTTGACGATTCAAAAACGCGACGCAACAAAAATATTATAAACAAGAAATTTAATTATTCTGGCCAATATCTTGGCCAAAAGTAAGAATATCGAAATGAAATTTTACAGGCTTAAAGACAATTCCTACCTACACATGATGGCCGGATTATATCAATATATCTCAAACACAACACAAGTTATATCACTTTTAGTGAGGCCCTCCCCCGTTTTTTGACGATTGAAAGACGTAACACAGCAAAAAGGAGAAAAAACAACAATTTTTTAGATTCTCATCTCAAATAATTGTTTTCAAATAGCCTTGATATTGCCAGATGATCATTATTATTACTATTTAAAAAAGAAACAGGGCACCTGCGCAGCTGCACGTCACTGAGAAGTCACTTAGCAAAATAACAATCAAATTGGTAAATAAGAAATCTGACAGAGTAATCAACAGGTCCATCAAGAACTTTGCAAAGAGACTCAAAATAAGTTTTGGCACTGGTGGTGGGCACATTGAACACAAGTTGTGAAGCACTACCAAGTTCATTTGACAACAGTTATTTGAGATATGACTTAATAAAATCGTGTTTTGCTCCTTTTTGTTGTTTTTCGTTTGTGAATCGTCAAAAAAGGTGGGTGGCCTCACTAAAAGTGGTATAACTTGTGTTGTGCTTGAAATATTTTGATGAAATCTGGCCATCATATGTAAATATGAATTGTCTTGTAGACTGCAAAATTTCATTTCGAAATTCTTACTTCTGGTCATGCTATTGGCAAAAAACCTAATTTTTGCTGCGTTTGTTTTTGAATCGTCAAAAAACCGGTGGGTGGCATCACTAAAAGTGTTATAACTTTTGTTGTGTTTGAAATATTTTGATGAAATCTGGCCATCATGTGTATATATGAATTTCCTTTAAGACTGTAAAATTTCACTACGGAATTCTTACTTCTTGCCAAGATATTGGCAAAAAACCGTAGGGGGTTACCTTTTTATGGCCCACCCTGTAGGTGCATAGAGACCATGCAGTGAATGTTGAAGACAACGATTGGGTAAGTGGAAACTCTTAAGAATTTCGATTAATTTTTCTTACAAATCTTTCCAACTATAGACTAACCACTCAAGAGGAGGTTGCCAAGTTAAATTCGGCGTAAAAATTAGTCGATTCTGCCAAATTATTTCTTACAAAGGTCTTCCCTTAGAACTGTATACGCGACAACGAAACAAGCGACTTAAATATTATTCTTGTTTGTAAATACAAACTGATATGAACGCGGAACGATAGCAAGTCACATTATAAACGACTGATCACAAAGCTATGGCATAACTATAGTATAAGGGGAGCCATTTAGCCTACGTCCTCGCAGCTTCGCTCTCCCGATTCAGGACAAAAGAAGTTAAAATTTCCCCAGTACTGTACAGATACTCGACCATTGCCCCTCTATCTGACTTGCATCAATTTGATTGAATTATTTTAATTTTCTTCATTACTTCTTTCTTTTTAACTGGCTGCGGTACGGTACGTCAGCAAGAGTACTCATCAGATACTATATAGTTATGCCGATACGGCATATGCGTCGGTCCCCCCGATACTATAGTTATGCCCAAGCGATTACCATGGAGTCGAATTCAACTGTATGGCAGCCATGCAAGGCGTCAACCGTGTACCAACGCTCGTTTTTAACCCCACAGCCTGGTGACTGAACGGCTGAATCGACTGTTGGAAGGAATAAGGGAATCGATCAGGCTGATCTTCTGATCTTTGTGGTAATACCATTCATGGTGTTACCATCCATCTAAACTCCGTTCATATAAATGTCAGCCATCCTTCCACGAAGTCTTACTGACACGAACTTTCTCGATCATTCATACGAAATCCGTTTCGTGTGTCCTGCGCTTAGCTGTCTTATTGGCGCTCAAGAAATTTGGAGTTTACGATTACGATTACGATTACGATGACGCAGCGACTTCACAAACGACGACGACGACGTCATCGTTTCGTCACCGATTTTGCCGCTTCGGCCAGTTGACGTCATCGCTTAGCAGACGATTTTTTCGTAGAAAAAGACGTCACGATGTCGTCATCACCTTCTTCTAGCTGATGACGCAATCGTTACGTAGATCATCCGTCTGCTTAACCTTCGGCTTGCTGACCCTCCTGATGAGACTGCGACTCCGCGATAGACGGCTCTCCTCGCGGCCTCCAGGGACCGCGCGGACCCTCTGCCCCGCCAGGTGAGAGGCGTTGCTGCTCAGTCGCCTCTTCAGCAGGGGCTCGAGCTTACGCATCGCCGGGACGTTGGCCTGGCCGAGCAGGGAGTTGAAAATGTCCAGGACGTCCGTACCGTCCTTGGCCGAGACCTCGGTGACGGCGGACGCGATGCCCTCCTCTCCCGCCCATGCCTCGACCTCCTCCGTCGACACCTGACGGTCCCTGTCCGGCAGGTCGACCTTGTTGCCGGCGATGACGCACGGCAGGTCGCGGTAGTTGGGCTTGAGGTCTTTGATCTGGTCCCAGAGCTGGCGGACCTCGTCAAAGGACTTCCGGTCGGTGACGGAGTAGACGAGCAGGAAGGCGTGCGCCGTCGAGATGGACAGCCGGCGCATCGCAGGGAACTCGAGGTTCCCAGCCGTGTCGAGGATGTCGACCTTGACAGTCGATCCGTTGACGTTGTAGTCGCGACAGTGGAGGTCCTCGACGGTGGCACGGTAGGACTCGGTGAAGTCCTGCCTTAGCAGACGACCGATGATGGAGCTCTTGCCCACTTGCCCAGCACCGAGGACGACGAGACGATACCTCTGCTCGTCCATTGCCATCATGAGGTCGTCACCACCGTATACAACACGAGGGAATAGGAACAAATGGACAGCTAGGCAATTTCAACTGAAAGTAACTGGAACACGAGGCAATCGGAACAAATGGAACACTGGGAAATTCCAACTGAAGGTGTAACTGGAACACGATGCAATCGGAACAGAAAAGCAGATGGAACGCTGGGCAATATCAACTGAAAATAATTGGAGCTCAAGGTACACAATCGGAAATAAAAATAACTGGAAAACGGAATCAAGAGTTAACTGGAATGTATGGAATCGGAATCTATGGCAACTGGAGCACAAGTCAATCGGAATCAAAGATTAGGTCTATCTGGATTGCGATGAAGTCTGGAACGATTTTACACTCAACTGGAACACGAGAAAGTCTGAATAAGGAACGTTACTGGAACGCGAGACAATCGGAAACAAATGTTCCTGGAACACATGCACACGTAACAATCGAAAGAAACAGTCAGCAGGGCCAGCTGGAACACTGAAAACTCCTGAACCAAAATAACTTTAGAACGAGGCAACAGGAACACAAGACAAAATCAAAAGAATTGGCAATCAAGACAAATGACGAATCGCAGCAGGACTGAAAAAGGCAATCGCGACGTAAGGGCAATCAGAACCAGCGGAACAGAATCACGAGGCAATCCGAAGTAGACTGAAGTCAGACGCGAGGCAATGGACGGAGGCAATCATGCAACGGCGGCAGTGGGCAATCGTCTTGGCAATCAGACAAAAGCGCTGATGACACGGAATCAGTCACGACCTGGAAAGAAGAGATGCATTTTTATGCTCGCTTTTTTTCCACACAAAATAGCTAACATTTTACCTTTAAGCTTTTTACACAAATAGTATTGACTCCGTGCGATTTGGACTTACATGTATACATGTGTTAGGGCTGTACCGAATAGGCTATTACAACTATTCGGCTGAATAGGCCTACGATAATTATAATTGGACCACGATCAACTAACTATTCGGCCGAATACATGCAGCGAATCAAGCGTATAGGATAGCTACTCAAGTCTGACGTTGCCTGCTAGACCTCGCTTCTGCCTGCCTGCTTTGTGGGTTCTGTGGCCATACTTTTAGTGCCCGCCACTTCCACTCCCTTCGTTCGGCTGCACAAAGCCTGCTCTCGTATCCTTTTACTCTCTGGTACAGTGGTACCTCCACTATGCAGAATTGTGCCTTCTCGGTGGTTGGACCCTCGAGTCATCGACCTGGAATGGCCTCTCTAAACGCTATATACGCTCTCATTCTCATATTCCTTCTCAAGCATTTCTCTCTCATCTTAAGACAGTTTTATTTGGCCACACCGCGTTTTTTTACACCGAGGTTGGAAGCGACTCTGAGTAAGCTTAGTCCCGTTGAAGAGGCGCTGTACAAATTCAATGAATGAATGAATGAATGAATGAATGAATGAATGAATGAATGAATGAATGAATGAATGAATGAATGAATACATACATGCATACATACATACATACATACATACATACATACATACATACATACATACATACATACATACATACATACATACATACATACATACATACATACATACATACATACATACATACATACATACATACATACATACATCCATACATACATACATACACACATACACACATACACACATACACACATACACACATACACACATACACACATACACACATACACACATACACACATACACACATACACACATACACACATACACACATACACACATACATACATACATACATACATACATACATACATACATACATACATACATACATACATACATACATACATACATACATACATACATACATACATACATACATACATACATACATACATACATACATACATACATACATACATACATACATACATACATACATACAGGCATATTGTGCAGCATACATAATTATATGCAAACGGACATGCATAATTAATTGCATATATATAGTTATATACTTTGGGCATTTACGATATCATCCATATACTAATATATATTACTTAAGCTCAGCTTTGTGTTTGTTGTTAGTTAAGTTTTAGTTAAGAATATAATCTGCATCCTTACGTAATGTCTACTACATATATCTTATATAGACATAACAACGTCTATTTTCCTTACTTAATCTCTCCCACCATCCTGTCCTACCTCTTCCTGGTATATAGGCCCCTACTAAGCGGGACTTGTCCCTTCTGGTGTGCCTATTGCTCCCTAATCTGTATTCTAATCTCTTTTCCGAATGTGCTAGTACTTTAATTATAATTGTCTTATAATATTTTCTGTAAAAAATAATTACGTTTTTGTGGGATCAATAAAACAATTTGAATTTGAATATCGAAGCTGCACACACACACACACACACACACACACACACACACACACACACACACACACACACACACACACACACACACACACACACACACACACACACACACACACACACACACACACACACACACACACACACACACACACACACACACACACACACACACACACACACACACACACACACACACACACATATATATATATATATATACATAGATTCAAGAATGCTAGACTTTGACGACCAGATGCCGCGCGCTGAAGACAGACAGCAAATACGGATCTAGTTCAGACGACGTGTGTGTTTGCACTTCGGATTAGGTTGGCTGCTGCTGCTGCTGTAGTGGTCATCACTTCAAAGTGACCAGTGACCATGCCGTCCTTCCTATGATCGCGAATCCTTTACGCAGATCATGCCTGCCTGCTGAAGTGCCTGGAGTGCATCAGGCACGGCGCATCTGCCGCCGCTGACCACAGCAACTCAAGCGCTTCTTAGTTTGCCGAAATGCAGCGGCTTAATTTCTTGCCATCTAGTGAGGGGCGGTTACGTCGGTTAGAGTCAATAATCAGTATTTAATCTAGGCATCTCTCCAGGGCGGGAAAGTCTCCCACCGCCATCCATGACATTTCGCCAGAAAATTTCAGAGCTTCTTTTTGCATATATTATTGCGTCAGATGAATTATTCCAAGTCTATTTGACTATCGGCAAAGTTTTAATCTAGACGTCTGTCTCTTAGGGGAATTCGCTCCCCCAGGAATGGATTTCCCCCAGAAAAATCGCGAGGTGTGGTATACATGTGAAAAGTTGAACACGTATACGCGTACCATTCCCTCCCCCAAAATTCAATGTGTAGGAAATTAGGAATCCCCACCCGGGGGCCACCCCCATAAAAACAGAGCGTATAATTATGGACGGACATATTGGTAAATTTTGGCAAATTAGAAAGAGACCACAAAGTCATCAGCCAATATGCCAATTTTTCGGCTAATTGTTAGGCTAATTTTTATGCTAATTGTTCAATTATTCATTTTCATGCTAGTTATTCATCTCTAATGCCATTTGTCAGTGAATGCAGTTTATCACTGATGTTTTAGTAAACAAAGATAATTATATGTCATATAAATCCCACTCGATCAGTCTCGATACTATTCTCCTGCTCTTCGTCACATGTCACCTCTTCGTACGTCGATTTGTTTACCTGTCTGTCTCTGTCTCTGTCTCGCTGTCTCTTTCTCTCTCTGTCTCTGTCTGTCTCTGTCTGTCTTTCTGTCTGTCTGTCTGTCTTTCTGTCTTTCTGTCTGTCTGTCTGTCTCTCTGTCTGTCTGTCTCTCTCTCTCTGTCTTCCCCCAACTCGCGAGATCTGTCTGTTTACCTGTATTTGACTCTCCCTGGAACGTCTCTTTCTTTCTCAAGTTTCTCTACTGCAGTCCATCATATCACTTGTTCCATGCAAACGGCATCAACTTATTTATGATCATTCGAAGTACTTTTTTACTCCCATCTCTTTAACACTGAGAGCAAACCCGCTCTTAATTCCACCCATAGCAAATTTACAAGGAGCAACTCGGTCAGCAATTCGATTGTATCATATACCTGCAAAGACCAATCTGCATTTATCTTTGTAATTCTTTGGAGACAATTGCAGATGAAAAGTATATAAGTATGACACGAATATATGTTTGCCGAGTATGCATATTCATGGGCGGAGTTTGGTTTCCGTTCTTGGTGTGTGTGTGGGGGGGGGGCTTAAAACTTGGGCTTTGGTTGGGTCCAGATCGAGCGGCGCCGAAATTTTTTCTCTGCCCAAAACGTTGATGACCTTTTTTCAGTCATCCGGCCAAAATCTTGGGAAAATGTCACGAATTTACCGTCCGAAAATTCTGACGACCTTTTTTAGTCATTAAAATTTCTTTGTCAAAAAAGAGCCATTTTCCCCGAATGTATGAATATATTTTCGAGTCTGGGTCTTCTTGTGGGGCCTAATCCCCGGGAAAGATACTCTGGGCCTTCTGGGGGGGCTTAGACCCCCCCCATCCTCTGATAAACTCCGCCAATGTGCGTATTTGGCTATATGTAAATATGTTTATGGTCTCGAAAGTAGTAGCCTAGGCCTAACAAGATAGGCTACACCGTCATCGGCTAAGCAAACACGCGTGTTCTGCAGTCGTCATAAATGCATATATAAACTGCAATAATTCCGTCACCGGACATAACACCGTGGTGTACATTACGACTAATACCTTAAGAGGAGAAACTTAAGCAAACGATGACTTAGAGAAACATTAAACAGTTACGAACTGAAGAGAAGATTTCCTCCTTAAACTCATCCTCACCCGTGTCTCGCGCCAACGCTATGCAGTCTACTACGGCGAACGATATATTACAAGAGGGTCCGTCGCCGTCGTCGCTTCTCGGCCATCTAGCGGCTGCCGACGCATAGCCGAGGATTAACCGGTGAGCGAGTGCGCATGCGCGTGAGCTGCATCCGTACAAGCGCCAATCCTAGTCGATTGCGGGGCGAAGATCCGTCGCGCCTACACGGGTAAATCGCATTGGATAGCGTAAGAACAGTTGTTTATATCCCGAAGCTGACACGAATAGCTTCCTTGTTTTGGCGTGGAGTTGATCGGAGATGATGTGATGTAATTTTGTTACCCTGTTCCGTGCAGTTGTCCTCTAAATATCCGATCCATGCGTAAGGGTTCCTTCCCGTCACGCGCGTAACAGACGATAACGATTTCGAAGCAACTTCGCTGTAAAATATATTGTATACGTCCGAAGTGGAGGGGAAGCAGATAGACACACGCGCACGCACATACTCACATGCACACACACACACACACACACACACGCATACACACACACACGCACAAACACACACACATATACACATGCACACACGCATATACACAGAGATAAGACTAAAGGAAATGCAAAGAAAAAAGCACGTGGATCGACAGACGGGCACAAGGACGCTTAAACTTACAATAAGGCAGGCAGACAGACAGAAAGAAAGAAAGAAAGACAGACAGACAGAAAGACAGACAGACATAAATACAAACAAACAGACAAACAGATAGGTAGACAGATAAAGGCCTGCATACAAAGAGGCACAGCGGTAGAAAGACAAAAGGACGGACTGATGGATGGATGAATGGTTGGATGGATGGATGGAAGGCGGTGAATATATATATATATATATATATATATATATATATATATATATATTATATACATATATATATGTATTTATATATATTATATACATATATATGTATTTATATATATATTATATACATATATATGTATGTATATATATGTATAAATATATATATGTATAAATATATATATTATATACATATATATATATATATATATATGTATCGCGAAGGTTGTTTGCTGCAGATGTTAATCATTTGGTGTCGTGACAAAAACCGTCGAACAACTAACTGCATATCGAATATATCGCCAGACAAATTAGATGCAGTCACGATCTGCTTACGTTGTTATCGTCGTCATCATCGTCGTCGTCATCATCATCATCGTCACCACCACCACCTACATCATCGCCTTCGTCGTCGTTGTCGTCATCATCGTCGTCGTCATCATCGTCATCGTCATTGTCTTCATCATTTTGTCTTCGTCTTTGTTGTCTGCGAATTGAGAAAGATTGAGTTGTCATTGAAGACAACAACAGCGTGAAGATCTTAAGAACGATCGATTGCACGAACAACAGTAACTGTTGATCATGATCGATTGGAAAAAGGAATTATAATCTGTCGCTACATAATTTATCGTTTGCACCATTGAGTTGGTAAAGTATGTCGAACAAAACACAGGCATACACGTACATTACAAAGCACACACATAGGCTACATGTACAAAGCACACGCATATACACGTACATTCACACAGCCTAAATAATAATCAACACACACACGTGTTTACGCATTCAAAGGCATGCACAAAAATAGCATATTACACATTCTCTTCACCAACAATTATAATTATTCTGAATATTATTGACCTCAGTGCAGTATTTTGGATCTTGTGCTCCATCGGTCTTTTGGAAGCCAGCGCTATATGAGTTAGTAGTCTATACTCTATACTTTCGACGCAACTAAAATAATCAATATTATATTATATCGACATTTTTAAAAATTTATTCTAGCAACAAATATCCATAATATTATGTCCATAATGTCTTAATTTAAAGGTCTTCAGAACCAGATGTCGCTGTTATTATTTTCTTCCGAGCTATTTAGTGTTTTAGGTATACACTCACAACACTCACAAGGCGACAGCAGCTCTTAGAATCGACACATGCAGAATGAGTCATGAGTCTGAAAAGCATGTTGCAACATAGCGCTCGCTTATTTCCATATAATTATTAGGCCAACGCATTTTTCTCCCCTTGCGCACATGCGTTCCAGTTCGCTAAAAAAAGTGACCAATTACTGCTTGAAACTGCATAGAAACGAAGTATAAGAGGGAGTCTGTCGAAGAACTGTTAAATTCCATTTTGTTGTGACGGATATAATCGTGCATCTCTAAGAAAGAGAGGTGTCCAAGGTTACAAAGGGTCTCATACATTTACCGTAGTTTACCTTTACCATCATGTAGGCCACCTCATTGTATCACCGCCTCATTAGTCGTTGCCCGGAAGTCATCGGTTGCGCATGCGCGTGGCTGCGTTCGTTCCACGGGATCGTTAGTAAATAATAATTGATCCCTTTCGCCTCGATCCGCTCCACACGGACCTACGTACATGTGATGTAATTGACGCCATCTATCGACGTCATCGTTGACCAAACGTGAAGCGAAGCGCTCAGAATAATTATTATTCAAGAGCGATTTGACGCTCGCTGTGTAATTATTATGGCGGATGAACATTTAGCAATTGACTTAATTATTATGGGGATAATTATTTTGTGCATCGTTATCAGAAGGAAGAATTGCGTCATCGGAACTTTATTTTTCGACATCGTCGTCGTTGTTGTTGTCGTCGTCATCATCACTTCATCATCATCAGCCGCCGCTTCCTCGTCCTCCTCGTCCTTCTCCTTCTCCTTCTCCATCTCTTCCTCCTCCTCCTCCTCCTCGTCGTCGTCGTCGTCGTCGTCGTCGTCATCTTCATTATCATCATTATTAAAAATGATGCATCGTTATTAAATCGCACCAATCGCATGGATAGATGGATAGATGGATAGATAGAAAGAGAAACAGAGAGAGGAGCAGAGAAATAGAGACAAAGACAGAGACAGACACACGGAACCAGATATAGGGCCTACACAGATAGACAGGCAGCGAAAGAGAGACAGACAGACAGACAGATAGACAGACAGACAGATAGACAGAGACAGACACATAGACAGAGACAGAGACAGATACAGAAACAGAGACAGAGACAGAGACAGTGACAGAGACAGACACAGAAACAGAGACAGAGACAGAGACAGAGAGAGACAGTGACAGCGCGAAACACACAGAGAGATAGACAGAGGGAGAGAAAGAGAGTGACAGAAACAGAGACAGATAGACAGAGACAGAAACAGAGACAGAAACAGATATACATATATATATATATATATATATATCATCATTATCATCATCAACATCCTTAGGCTCAACGCCCGTAGGAGTCCGACGCCACTCTCTGTCTGAGTTTGTCTCGCGTCATGTTGCCCAGCTTCAACTGGTCCAGTCAGCAGGTCTGCTCCATACCATTAACATCTTGGAGCAGCTAGACCACTTAGACCACCTTGTCTGAATGAAGAGAGTATTGGGAGACAGAGGCATGAAGGACAACATGGGTCAATGCCCGTTGTGTCCCACGCTCTCTCCCCCGACTCTCTCCATCGGTCTGTCCTGACCGGCCTGTGCATGTCTGCTCCACATCATGACACCTTGAAGCATCTGGGTAGCTATGTCACTTGTGTCGTGGTTTTTGCGGATTACAAACGTCTTGGTCTTTTACTGCCAGCGTATCGCCACCCATCTGGCAAACCTTCCTCCTTTTGTCCGGGCTTAGGACCGGCACAGGGACGTTGTTGGTTCCCTGTGGCGGAGGATGGATGCAGTTTAACGTCGTGCCCAGGACCAATATATATGTTACAGGCAATGTGTAAAATCAGGGATTTTGTAAAATGCCTGAAATTTTTAGGCAATTTGTAAAATCCCCAATTCACTCGGGCACTTTACACAATCCCTGAAAAAAACAGGGATTTTGTAAAATCCCTGAAATCTGAAGCTGAATATTTGACAGATTGCCTGAAACGAATTGGTCTTTGTTCAACGACCTTACCGACTGAGATTTTACAGCGCATGGTTACTGAACAGGTCTTTCCACATCAACAGAGGTAGCAGTCATCAATGGATCAGGTCTGGGTACATCAGAACAGCACAATCTCGACAACCAGCCTGTTTTGCTGGAAGATGTCATGGACAAAAATAGTTCAGCTCTGGAACAGAATCGTGTTACAATTAAAACACAACGTAAGCGAGCTCGGGATGCAATGGTTGATCAGGCAGAGCGTATGGTAAAGCGTAGCCGAGTGACAAACGTTGCTGCAAACACAGGAGACAATGTCACCATATATATTCCCCTCGTTGACAGAGGCCGGGGAGATCCTCGAAATATAATGGGTGTTGTTTGTGAGCGTGACAACAACGACCTCTACAGAATCGCTGTAAGGGCTGGAATGTTGTCCGGGAAATACTCCCGTAATCAATTTGATTTGTGTGCCCACAAGCTACTAACTAACAATGACATTTCAACAGAACAGGAAGTAGGACTTCGAAGTGCTGTTCAATTTGAATCCAAATGTGGTGGGCAAGGTTTTTTAAATGCAACTGTTCAGGGACTGGACGCTGCAGGACAAATAGGTGCAAATGTTTCAAAGCAAAGGTCAAATGTAACAGTCGATGTCATTCGAGTACGTCATGTGTAAACAAAAACTGATGTAGCCGTTTAAAAACTGAACTAAAAATGAATTTGGAACTGAACTTAGAAGAAACATTCAGGAGGGGTCTCGACAAGTAATTTTATGTAGTATTAAACTTTTTAAAATGTAAGTGGTAGTGCTGTTAGTATTCGATTTGTTCATAGCAGTTTACAAATTTGAATTTTTTTTAATGTATTATAGATGACTTTAACTAATTAACTTTGAAAATTAAAAACTAAAATTCGAAAAATTAAATTGAAGTAAACTTAAGTGGCTTGTTTCCATAATAAACAACGATTATGTTCATTTGGGTTTCAGGCAATCTGTCAAATATTCAGCTTCAGATTTCAGGGATTTTACAAAATCCCTGTTTTTTTCAGGGATTGTGTAAAGTGCCCGAGTGAATTGGGGATTTTACAAATTGCCTAAAAATTTCAGGCATTTTACAAAATCCCTGATTTTACACATTGCCTGTAACATATATATATATATATGTGTGTGTGTGTGTGTGTGTGTGTGTGTGTGTGTGTGTGTGTGTGTGTGTGTGTGTGTGTGTGTGTGTGTGTGTGTAAGGACGACTGATGTGGGGAGCTATCTGTGTCGCATTTCTTACTTTGCATATATATATATATATATATGCATATATATATATATATATATATATGCATATATATATGCATATATATATATATATATATATATATATATATATGCAAAGTAAGAAATGCGACACAGATAGCTCCCCACATCAGTCGTCCTTACACACACACACACACACACACACACACACACACACACACACACACACACACACACACACACACACACACACACACACACAATATATATATATATATATGTTGCTCTTCGTTTCCAACCACTCTGCAGATGAAAGTGAAACTCAGCAAATTCAGCCTGCAGCAAGTTCCATGAAAGTTTATATCATACTTATAATGACAGAAAAACATACAGAGAAGCAGACACAGAGAGACACTGACAGACAGGCAGACAGGTAGACAGAGAGATCAAAAAAGATTAATCTGAAATATAAATTGAAATTCGAGGAATCCTAAAACACCGATATCATCTCCAGTAACACGAACGCCTCTCACCATCAACGTCGTCATCATTATCATCGCTATCATCATCATCATCATCATCGCTATCAGGTTTTCATTAGAACTGAAACAATCCTTCTAATGGAAACAGATCGTCACGTTTCAACTGAAGGATGCACGCATGCACACATACAGACACACACACACACATGCACACCCACACCACCCACCACACACACGCACACATACGCACGCACGCACACCACATGCAAGCACACACACACCACGTTGCGATTCGTCCCAAAGTCTAGGCCGCTATAGAAGATCGGAAACTGCATGTGCGCTGGCAGCGCTTACAAAGTCATGCAGACCTGTACAATAATTATAATGTAGACTTGTAGAGTATTATGGGTGTAACGTATGGTAATAATTAGAAGTAAAGTTTGGCTTCAGAACGTCTTTTGACTTAGTGTAGTGTACTTGCTTTCCTGGAATGACTTTTTCTACCACTGTGCGTGATTTGGGTGTGACCTTGGACCAGGAATTGACCCTTTCTGATCACGTGAGAAATGTATGTCGTACTTGTTTCTACCATCTTCGTCAGATTCGCTCGGTGCGTCGCTCTCTTACAACTAAAGCTGTCACTACTCTGATGCATGCATTTATATGCACGAGAGTTGACTATGGCAGTGCCATTTATGCGGGCTTAACTCTTTCACGCATTAATAAGTTACAATCTGTCCTTAATGCTGCAGCTCGTCTGATTGGTGGCATTCCAAAGTTTGGGCATATATCAAGTTTTATACGGGAGGAACTGCACTGGTTGCCTATGCAAAAACGTATTGAGTTTAAGATTCTAATGCTCATGCGTAATTGCCTAGCAGGCCAAGCTCCGATCTATCTTATGGAACTTTGTGTGCCTGTGCTATCCATTCCAGGCCGTAGATTCCTTCGCTCTGCAACGCATGGTGACCTGGTTGTTCCTAGGGCTCGATCTTCCACAGTGCTGCATAGAAGTTTTGCTATGGTCGGTCCGTCTTTCTGGAATAAGTTACCTATTAGTCTCCGTAATGAACTTCTTTGTCTTTCTTTGCCCCTTTTCCGCAAGCGTTTGAAAACCATTCTCTTTGATTATGGTTTGGTGTCAGGTCGGGAGCGCCTCTGAGGAGTTCTCTTGAAGTGGCGCTATATAAATGTTCTATTACAATTACAATTACAATTACAATTACAATTACTAAGTATACCACTGTCTGGTGCTAAAATGCATGCATTTTAGGGACTGCTGCCTGAAAAAGTTATGTTGTGTGTAAATATGTAGTGTATAATACTATATATATATATATATATATATATATTATTGTATGCATGCTTGTATGTATGCTTGTATTACATGTTTGCATGCATGTAGGCTACTACATGTTTGCATGCATGTATTACATGTTTGCATGCATGTATTTTTACAAAACGTATTGTACCTACTTCTTAACGGCGTTAGAAAAGTCATTACATTAGAATGATTAGATTATGTTAATGCAACCCTGCGAGTATATAATTATTCAGGTCTGCCAATAATATGCATAGCCTGTAATAATTATCGTCTGCTTGTTCTCAGGGATGTCGTCGGCCCTCTGGCGACCAGGTAGGATCATCGGTTAATCGCTCGTCTGGTGATGTCGTAGGTTCAAACACGCACGTTGCCATGGCAACAGTTTCCTAGAAAAAGTCGGCTTCAGCTGGTTTTTTTAGGAGGGGGAGTTTGTCTCTAATAGAACTAATCAGTCGTCGCTAATTGGCGATCATTGGAAACGAACGGCTTTCTCTTTCGTCCTAACGTTCTCGTTTTTATTTCTTTCACGATTCTTCTGCATCTCTGTCTCTGTCTCTTTGTCTGTCTGTCTTTCTGTCTGTCTGTCTGTCTCTGTCTCTGTCACTCTTTCTGTTTCTCTCTGTGTGTCAAATTGTCTCTTTTTCTTCTGCTCATGTTGTCCTGTCAAACTTGTCCTCTGTCATTCACTCAGTTTATTCATCCATTCATACATGCGTAGTATTTGCGTACACGAATTCATTCATTCATTCATTCATTCATTCATTCATTCATTCATTCATTCATTCATTCATTCATTCATTCATTCGTTCGGTCATTCATTCCTTCTTTCATTCGTTAGTTCGTTCGTTCATTCATTCATTAGTTCATTCATTCATTCAGTCAGTCAGTTAGTCAGCCAACCAATCAACCAGCCATCAATGAATCAATCAATCGCCCTTCATTCATTTATTCAATTGGCATTCCTGCATGGTTGTGACGCTGCCGATGTTTCCTTGAAGTTGCGGCTTTCAATTATTATTCTGCACTGGTAAAGTTAAAGTGCTTTTGCGCATTTCTACCATGGTCACTCACTCACTCACTCACTCACTCACTCACTCACTCACTCACTCACTCACTCACTCACTCACTCACTCACTCACTCACTCACTCACTCACTCACTCACTCACTCACTCACTCACTCACTCACTCACTCACTCACTCACTCACTCACTCACTCACCTACCTACCTACTTACTCACTTTAATACTTACTTACTTACTTACTTACTTACTTTACTTTACTTATACGTTGCCGCTCTATCATTTTGATCTGATCCTTTTTATTTGCATATTAAATGAGCCTCGCTTTCGTATCGCGTAATCCGTCAAGAAATATGGCCGATCGGTGTTACTGTAATGGGTGCGATTCGGAAGCTAAAAATAAAAATATGTCCAAATCGCTGAATCTTGGACTATTACTGCAGACGGGATATGAATCCGCAACGCGCCAGCCAATCAGATATCGTCCTTCCTGATGCATCGAGGGCGATGTATATGGCCACATCCGGGTACTCAGCAGGATAAAATTTTGAACAGCGTATAAGTCATTTGCATTGTTCCCGACGTTATTTTTAGTCTTTTCCATTTCATTTGTTTTATTGCAAGTTCCCTTTGTTCAGTTCTAAGTTGAATTCGTTACGGCAATCGCCAATAAAACAAAGCGAAAATTATTTTTGTCATGCAAAAGTTTCATCTATAGCCTACGTGATCTATAGTCGCGCTCTTTCGAGATTCGCAACTCAGAAGCTAACTTTCTTAATGATTTTTCAAGTATGTTAACATATCGATTTTTTAATACAAATTCATTTTAAGCCACACAGATTTAGAACGAAAATGTTAGATTTGATGAACTGATGATGTTGATGATTGATGACGTCAACGCAAGCGAAGACAACGACGACGACGACGACGACGACGACGACGACGATGACGACGACGACGACGATGATGATGATGTATTAGCGGAGAATTGAATTTATCCTTTGTCGTCTGCTTTCTTTCCCGCCAAAAGACAACCGATTCCAAATTGGATTCGTTATTCGCGGAGGACGACCAACGGCCATCTAGCGTCGAAAGTAATGACGAACGAGCGATGATGCAATGGTTTATCGACAGAGGTCAGCAGGAGCTGTCGGTTGGTGAGGTTGAAGAGATGCCTCTTGTCGCACCAGAGCGATCATTCTGACATTGATGTAGCGCCTGTTTTATGTTGTATATGACCTAAGGAGAGATGTTGACTGAACACTGAACCGTAATCGTACTCGTAAACCTCAAAGTTGGAAAAGAGCGACTCTTGGGATGTGCTGAGAACTACCGGAACAAATTAAACTAGAATGAGAGACTGCCTCTCTGACAGACAGACAGACAGACAGCCAGACAGACAGACAGATATACATACAGAGACAAAGGCAGAGACAGAGAGATGAGAGACAGTGAGACATAGATAGATATAGGGAAAGGCATGGATACAGAGAGAAAGAGACAGACATACAGACAGAGACAGAGACAAAGAGACAGAGAAAGAAAAAGAACAGAGAGACAGACCGACACACAGAGACAGTGACAGGGACAGGGACAGAGACAGAGAGATGAAAGACAGAGACATGGAGATACACAGACAAGTAGAGACAAAGTGACAGAGTGTCAGTCATGATACTTCCACTATATATTGTGCACTTCATCTTTGAAGAAATATTCCTTCTCTCACCATGGCATTCTGTTTGTTTGCCTGTCCCTCTTCACGCCCAAGGCCGTAGCCAGGATATTTTTTGGAGGCTTGCGATTAAGGTCGAGCGATCAGTAACCGTCGATATAATTAATCCTCTGTTCGATGATGTGCAGATCAGCTGATCGACAATAATAATTATTATTTTGTTCGATTATATAATATGTATGACGTTTCCAATAGCCACCAGATCGATAAATATAATTTGCTGACTGCAGCAATCAGATTCTGTCTCTCTGTATCGATCTTATCCGCTTAATAGGGCGTAACATGTCGGCTTGTTTGTCTGCCGGACCGTGTTGTTGCTGTTGTTGTTGTTGTTTTATGTGTCTGTCTGTCTGTCTGTCTGTGTTCCATTTGTTGGTGTGTCACTGTGTGCATGTGTGCGTGTGTTTAATTGTCTGTTACGGGTATCTCTTTGCGTTTTACTTGTCTCTGTGTGTCTGTCTCTCTGACTGCTTGTGTGCTTCTTTATCTGCCTTGAATAGCGAGCAATAGAAAACGAATAAAGCAATAGAAAAACGAAGGTACCAGTAGAAAACGAAAATAGCAATATAAAACGAAGGTATACAGGGCCGGATTAAGGCATGTTCAACATGTTCGGCCGAACAGGGGCCCCCAAACTCTAAGGGACCCCACACAAATGGCACACATGCGGAAACCAATTTTTCAGGAGAAATTTGTATATTTTGAGCAAAGTTTGACCAAACGACTAAACAAAGGTTGCCATCAATTTTTGGCAGAGAAATAGGCTGTAGGCAGGCTATATTCTACGGAAATTTCGACCAAACGACTAAAAAAGGTCATCAGAATTTTCTGCTGAATATCCGCAAAAAATTTCCCGAACAGGGTCCCACATTTCTTAATCCGGCGCTGCGAAGGCAGCAATAGAAAACGAAGGTAGCAATAGAAAACGAAGGTAGCAATAGAAAACGAAGGTAGCAATAGAAAACGAAGATAGCAATAGAAAACGAAGATAGCAATAGAAAACGAAGGTAGCAATAGAAAACGAAGGTAGCAATAGAAAACGAAGGTAGCAATAGAAAACGAAGGTAGCAATAGAAAACGAAGGTAGTAATAGAAAACGAAGGTAGCAATAGAAAACGAAGTTAACTCGAATAAGAATAAGAATATGATAGAAAGAGGAATGGAAAAAGGAATGGGATAAAGAGGAAGATTTTGAAGAAGGTTATCGGGAGGAAAGAGAGTTGGATAGAGCGGAGGAAAGAGAGGAAGAGTTGTGATACCTCTGGCGCCACCTATAAACCGATGGGTTGCTCCAGAGAGTGTTGTAAATTCGTGGCTTAGTCGTCTCTCGTCCGGATCGCTGAACACCTTGTCCACCGATGCAGAGAGGCAGAAAGGGAGAGCGATGGAAAGGAGAGCGACGGAAGGGAGAGCGATGGAAGGGAGAGCGACGGAAGGAAGAGCGATGGAAGGGAGGGGCATGGAAGGAGGGGGAGGGGTAGAGACTGAGACTGCAGGGAGATTTACGGAGAGCAAGCAGAGGTTGAGGGATAGGGCAAGAGATGTAATGGTGGTAATTTGGGAGAACGAAAGAGAGGAACAGACAGGCAGAGGGTAGGGGATGGAGAGAGATTGGCAGAGTAGGGTAGAGAGGGAGGGAGGTAGACACAGAAAGAGATTGGTAGAAGAGGATGGCATAAAGAGAGCGATAGGGTGCATGAGAAGATAACCGAAAGATACGCAAAGAGAGGCAGACAGACAGACAGACAGACAGACAGCCAGAATGACACAGACAGACAGAGAGAGAGAGAGAGAGAGAGAGAGAGAGAGAGAGAGAGAGAGAGAGAGAGAGAGAGAGAGAGAGAGAGAGAGAGAGAGAGAGAGAGATAGAGAGAGAGAGAGAGAGAGAGAGAGAGAGAGAGAGAGAAACAGCGAGAGACAGGCAGATAGATAGAGAGGCAGACAGACAGACAGAGAGCTGAACGAGTGGTAGCTAAAGAATGTAATATGCCACTTCCTCAATCTGTTCGAAAATATTTAATGGTCAGTTTTTCTTTTCGATGGATTACAGCGAAGTTTCGAAAAATTTAATAGGTCTATGATTGGCCTATTATACAGGAGTGACCTATATACAGTAAAAAAACTCCTATTATACTATGTCGCAAACTGTTCTTGATGACTAATCATATTTCACATTTTATTCTTAATCTTTTCATTTCAGCACAATAACTAATTTGAACATATTTGATGGATGGGTCTGATTTGACCAGGGTCTATAATTATATGACACCAGAGGCCGTTACCCTGGACAGAAATTTGCTCGGCATATTACAGCACTTATGAACAAGGTACTAGACCAGTAATTAGCAGTAAGTTGCACACAAATTTGAACATAATTAAGGCGATCACTGATTCTTATATCAGTAGTAGCTTCAGTAGAAAAGGTGTCTAAACGGCTACACGACAGCACGGATATACACATACGCTTGAAACGCGACATCTAGCGTCAAAAGCCCATTGGTGATCGCCGCTGTCAACAGACACAAAAGATGTCACTTAACGCGACGTGTAATTCAAAGTAAAGTCAGGAGCAGACATTTTTGTGTGGCCAACTACCTTTGACTGAGCTAATGAAAGGTCCAGTCTTGACACAATCGGTTGTAAAATGACACCCACGGGAAAAATAAGCGCACCGACGACTATGCTTCTGCAACAGCGATGTTACATTTAACGTACGTCTCTTGAGAGTTATAGCTTATTGTAAATGCTGACCACACTGTGGACTGTGTTTGGTGGGCTCGTGGACTATTTCAAATGCTAGTAGCCTATGAGTCACTTCAGCTGCGGTCTGCACTTTTAAAAGGCTAAGAAATTGCAGACATTACTGAACAATATTATTGTCTGTTTAAGTTGAGTCTGTGACACCTCAATTATTATTAGGCTAAAACTTCAAATAGCGAATTTATTTAATTATTGATTGATCGACTGATCGTTAAATCGTCCAAAAAAATAATTGTCTGTTAGAGTAGACCTACTTGGTGCAATTAAAGCACTCGCTTTTTAGATTACATACAATAAGATAACATCAGCTTTAATCTTACATATTTGCATACATAATACTTCTTGCATCCGTCATATATACATGCATGCATACACACAAATATATACACATACAGTACATGCATACATACATACATATTACATACATACATACATACATACATACATACATACATACATACATACATACATACATACATACATACATACATACATACATACATACATACATACATACATACATACATACATACATACATACATACATACATACATACATACATACATACATACATACATACATAGTGCACACGCATGCATCAATGCACACGTGCATTTGAGCACACTTCGTGACCACACGCGTCTCTACAGATAAGCTGGACACTCTTCCTATGCCACGAACGTGGGAGACAGTGTATAGTTCGACCGTCCTTTGTCAGCTTCGTTGCGCTGATGTCATCTCCTGTCGCGTCGGATGCTCCATCAACAGCAACAGCAGCATCAGCAGCAGCAGCATCAGCAGCAGCAGCAGCAGCAGAAGCAGCCACTTCGGATGCAGGATGTGAATAGGAATTGGACGACGTTACAGCATTGTCTTATTTTTTATTCTTACCGTCAGCAGAAAGAAAAAGGTCGCATGCATTGTCAAAAAGACGGATAGACGGAGGAAGAAAAGGTTAGACGGAAGGATGACAGGATTTCTCCATCCATCCTTCCATCCTTTTGTCTATCCTTCCATCCTTTTGTGTATCATTCCATCCATTCGTCCTTCTATCCTTCTATCCATTCTTCTATCCATCCGTCTATCCTTTTATCCTTCTGTGTATCTTTCCTTCCGCTCGTCCATGCTTCCAATCGTCTATTCCAGAGGTGTCAAAGAGCTGGCCCGCGGGCCATTTCTGGCCCGCCGACGATTTTTTTTCTGGCCCGCGGAGCCTTCCATAAAGATTACAAAAGTATTTAAAATGTTGTCAAAATTTTAAAAGAAGCGAAAAGTGGACATTGAATCAAGATTTTTTCATGATATTTGGACTTTTCTGGGAATTGGCTGACCAAGCCCGGAGCTCCCTCTCAGATTACTACCCAATTTTGCTCAGAAACTTCGACACCCTGGCCCGCCAATTGTTAGAAGATGTTCACACTGGCCCGCCACTAAAAAAGGTTTGACACCTCTGGTCTATTCCTTCGTTTAACCGTTCTTCTATCTTTCCATCTATCCGTCTATCTCATATCTCTTCTAACCATCCTTCCATTCTTCCATCCGTCTGTCCATCCTTCCATCCTTCCATCCTTCCAACCTTCCATCTTTCCATCCTACCATCTCTCTGTCCATCCTTCCATCTTTCCATCCTACCATCTCTCTGTCCATCCTTCCATCCTTCCATCCTTCCAACCTTCCATCTTTCCATCCTTCCAACCTTCCATCTTTCCATCCTACCATCTCTCTGTCCATCCTTCCATCTTTCCATCCTACCATCTCTCTGTCCATCCTTCCATCCTTCCATCTTTCCATCCTTCCATCTCTCTGTCCATCCTTTCATCCGTCTGTCTATTCTTCCACCATTTCATCTATACTTCCACCACTCTATATATCATGGAAGCACAGCAGGAAGAAAGGCCAAGGAAAGAATGAACACGTAATATAATAATATACCAAGTAGGCGGGCTTACATGGAAATCGAAATGGCAGGGGGCATAGGACAGAGAGAGTGAGTGAAGGTGGAGCTAATTCCGTCTGATACCCTTCGCCAATGACTGATTGAAGTTGACGAGAGTCGTCGACAGGGGCGCCAGTGATAACCGAAGAAGCGTCGAGACAGACATTCAATATGGCTACACGTGACAGAAGCGGTATCCCAATGGAATCTACCTCAGCATATACATACATACATAAAATGTATATATATATAGGCCTATAGTATATATATATATATAGACAAGGTGTTTCTGTGTGAGTGTGTTTGTGTGTGTGTTTGTGTGTTTGTGTGTGTGTTTGTGTGTGTGTGTGTTTGTGTGAGTGTGTGTTTGTGTTTGTGTGCGTGTGCGTATGTAAAAAAACGATGAAAACTGAATAAAAAGCAAAAAAAATACGATTTAAAAAACCCGGAAATAAATATTTTAAAGAATTTAGGCGTGCACTGTGAGAATCGTTTTATAAATTTATAGAAAGTACGACACAATAGACGATGTAACCGATTTATTCTGACGCAATTGAGGCTTGCTTTGCAGTTTCTTCTTTTTCCATCGCTGCAGCGAATAAGCTTCTCAGCTGTTGCGAAAGGCATCGATGGACAGACATAGAAGCACACACACACAGACACCAAAGGGTACAGAGAGAGACAGACAGACAGACGGACGGACAGACAGACAGACAGACAGACAGACAGAGACAAAGGCAGGCGACAAAGGCAGAGACAGAGACAGTGACACACAGACAGACAGACGAACAGAGAGACAGACAAAGGCAGAGACAGTGACACACAGGCAGACAAACGAACAGACAGACAGACAGAGGCAAAGGCAGAGACAGAGACAGTGACACACAGCAATACAGCTTGACATGAACTAAGTCTTAATTCTATTTCTTAGTCAACACCTTCATCAATAGTAACGATGCAATAAATGCAACGGAAACACAAGACGAACCGAAACAGCTTCTTCCGATGTGCGACCGATGTGCGACCGATGTGCGACCGATGTGTGACCGATGTGTGACCGATGTGCGACCGATGTGTGACCGATGTGTGACCGATGTGCGACCGATGTGTGACCGATGTGCGACCGATGTGCGACCGATGTGAGTTCAATGTGCTACCGATGTGTGTTTGCTGTGCGACCGATGTGAGTTCAATGTGCGACCGAGGTGCGACCGATGTGCGACCGATGTGCGACCGATGTGCGACCGATGTGAGTTCAATGTGCGACCGATGTGAGTTCAATGTGCGACCGATGTGTGTTTTCTGTGCGTCTTATTGGAGTTTTGTGTGCGACCAATATTATTGAGATCCAATATAGCACGTATTATTCAACAACATACGCATATATACCGTTTGACTTGGATAGAATCCTCTCTCTTCCTGTGTCTGTCGCTCTGTCTCGCTATGTGTCCCTCTCACTCTGTCTCACTGTGCTTCTCTCCGCGTCTAAGTTTCCCTGCCACTGTTTCGATCTCCATCTCTGCCTTTGCCTGCCTTTCTGCTTGTGTCTTTGTCTGTCTGTGAGTATATCTGTCTCTGATCTAACCCCTAGAGTGACCTTATAATTATGTCTATCTGTCTGTCTGTGTGTGTGTCAATCTGTCTGTCTATCTGTCTGTTTGTCTATCTGTCTGACTGTCTGCCTGACTACCTGTCTGTCCGTCCGTCTGCCTGTCTACCGGTACCTGTCTGTTCCTGTACCTCACTCGCTGTATTCGATCTTAGACACCGACATAATATACAACGCGTCTCTTCTCAGCCGTGTCGTGCACCGGTCGACCAGAGAGAGACCCTGAGGGTTGAGGCCACCATGTATACAGATCGACAACACCGATTCCAAATTTTTTTCTAATACATCATTAATATTCATGAGCCACAGTCCGCAAATGAATTTTAATATTCATAAACTCAACCATGATTCAGAGATCCACATCTGCATATTCATAAGTTTTGTGGGATAATTATACAGCGTGATCTTAAATAAGCGCTATCTTTTAGGCTATTGAGCGCAGAAACATGCTCAGTGCTTTACATACAAAGCTTAAAGTACTACAGATTTATGTATAATTGCATATAGCTCATATTTTAAGAATGGTCTCTACACAATTAGCTAAAGAGCCCTGAGTGTAAATTTAGCGAGTTATCTTGTTGACGGATAAGCTTAGTAATAGTAGCAGTGGACCTCAGCAAATAAATTTCTAGCCGCCTAGTGTTGTTAGCGCTTACGTACAATCATCACTTCTGCTATTTAACGTCGACGAGCTGATTAGAAATACTTCGAAAATTGCTTGAGAAGACTTGTGGTAATTTTCAATCGAAAATTGCGGTGTGGATTCCATGACTTGCAGTCCATTTATGTCAAAAGTTCAAACCAACGACCTGGTTCAAACGCTACGATTGGAAAACCATAAACAGTGCATGGATGTGTAAAATTGACAGAAGATGAACGGTCGGAGCAGAATTTCCAGGTTTTATACTGGACCAGCACAGCAAATTTCATTGCATTAATGACTTGTAGGCCTACAGCTTAAAGTCACTTGTAAAAACCCGTAATTTCTATTGTAGTTTATGATTATTATTCTTCTGTTTGTCTTGTGTGCTTTCTCTTGTGTCGATCGTTCTCTGTATTTCTAGTTCTCAAATCTCTTCCCCCCCCCCCCGATAACCACCACGCAAAAGTTGGTTGTATACCACTTCAGCCTACATTTGAACCTGCGTCTTTGAGGTTTGCTCTCTGTCTGATTTCACCTCATGGTGGATCAGGTCTTCCAAGTGACCTGAATGGTGACGTTTGCCATGCGTTTTATGGTTAGGTTTGTTGTTGTATCGACCTTTTTTAAACGTTGAGTTGATCTACGATGCATTTTGTATGTGCTTCTTGTTTTCACTAGAGTCACTAGACAGTCGCTTGAGCGATGAATATTTAGACTCATCTGACTTTTGAATAAACCTACATGTAGATGTAGAATCAATCGAGTGCTAAAATATTTGCACTGAGTGCCACTGACCATACATCCTCTCTTACCAATTATTATAGGCTAAACTAACGGCCGACTTCCCTCATCAATCTCTCTTTTTACAAAGGCATTTTGTTCCCCGGGGTGTCCGGGCTGAGGGCGGCTCTGAATGATCACTGTAGAAAAGGCGCCATATAAATCTGGGGAAAACGATGCGGTGTACGAAACGAATTGTAGTGCTAAAGAAAGTTATGCGATGTTATTTGTCTGGTGCTGATTATAATTTAATCTGTTTCCTTGCCGCAAGCTGCTGTAAACTGACATTTTTGTTGCTCATTTCAATCTAAACAAAAATGTTTTGCATGACATTGTGCAGATTGGTAATTCGATATTTTGTATTAAGATAGTCTAATATATCTATAATCTATTCTTTTCTTGTGCTATTGCCACAAGCAAGAGGGCCAACATCAGCATAATCTATTCAGTTCGATATTGCCTACAACAGCCTACAAGTTATAGCTTTGACGAATGCAACCAGTCTGCCGTTGGTGAAACAGAAAACAGATATTGTTTGCAGAGATGCTAATTGACAGAAAAAGATTGAAAACAGTAATTTTTGCAGCGCAATCAACTGCGATGGCAAAGAGTTATAGGGTAGCAAACGGGGGGGGGGGGGGGGGGAGGAATGATCTGTGGGTCGAACTCCCAGATGGGATTTCGCACCGGAACATGGCTATCCAAAGAGAAATTCCTCATGTCATGCACTTTCTTACAGAGACGAACACAGAGAGTCAGAATAGTATCGACAGACAGACAGACAGACAGACAGGCAGACAGACAGACAATAGACAGACAGTCAGACGGTCAGATAGACAGAGAGACAGACAGACAGACAGACAGATAGATAGATAGATAGATAGATAGATAGATAGATAGATAGATAGATAGATAGATAGATAGATAGATAGATAGATAGATAGATAGATAGATAGATAGATAGATAGATAGATAGATAGATAGATAGATAGATAGATAGATAGATAGATAGATAGATAGATAGATAGATAGATACCGGTAGATAGATAGGAGACGAGTGAGTTGGTAAGTGAGTGAGTGAGTGACTGACCGACCGACCGACCGACCGACTGACAGGCAGACAGACAGAGACGAACAGACAGATACAGACAGACATGAAGAACTAATTATTTAAAAGGCCATCTAATTAGCTTCTAATTAATCACCATTGTTATCTTGCATGCCATCTAATTGTTTAAAAGGTCTTCCTTTCATCACAAATCACTACACACATGAACACCATCAACAGACTGAAGAAGATGCCATGAACATGCTGCTGCCGCCTCTGATGCTGCTGCTGCTGCTGATGCTGATGTTGGGTATGGAATAGAATGTGAGCATGCGATGTAGGTTTCGCCAATCGGAGATGCACCTGTGAGTGTTCCTCTTGCTCAGCTGCAGCCGTGACCATCCCATGCAAATCGGCAAATCCAGATGATAAAATAAGCAAAGGGAAGAGGAGTATTGGGATGAGGTATAGATGAGGAAAATGGGGTAAAAGATGAAGAAAGGGAAGTAAGAAGAGACGGAGAAGGAAGCGGAGGAGAGGGAAGACGAATTGGGAAGAAGAAGATGGTCAACATGATAAGATGAGAAGAAGAAGAAGAAGAAGAAGAAGAAGAAGAAGAAGTAGTAGGAGGAGGAGGAGGAGGAGGAGGAGGAGGAGAAGGAGGTGAAGATGTCATCGAGAAAGTGCAAAAAAAGAGGGGAAAAGGATAAATTGAGGAGGGAGATGGTATAGACAGATTGAGATAAATAGACAGACAGGGGCAGAGACAGAGACAGAGACAGGAACAGAGACAGAGACAGAGACAGGGACAGAGACAGAGACAGGGACAGAGACAGGGACAGGGACAGAGACAGAGACAGGGACAGAGACAGAGACAGAGACAGAGCTGGAGACAGATAAAGAAAGCGACAGACAGAGACATAAACAGAAAGTGATAGAGACATAGTCGTAGAGACAGAGGCAGACAACGACAGGTAAAGATAGGCACAGAGACAAAGACACAAAGAGATAGATAGAGAGGCAGGTACAGAGTCCGACTGCAGAGTCATTGCTTCGCATGCAATTCACCTGATAAAGCCTTTCAAAGCCAACATCACCAGCATCGTCGTCTTTAGGATGTTTTCCATTTCCACTAAGAATAATTAAGACCTTCTCCACGATGGACGACTGTATCTCAAATTATTGCGAATGGCCATACATTGACAGCAGCAGCAGCAGCAGCAGCAGCAGAGGTGGAGATGGATCCAGGCAGGGCACTGAGGGCAGGCAAAGGGCAAGGGTCGAGGGGTCGAGGGAAGATCTCCGGTGGGGCAAAGGACGAAGAGAGAGAGATGTCACCAAATGCACGCAGCAATAGAGACACTTGCCATCCTAATAGTATAAAGTCATATAAACACGAATATAATTATTATACTGTCACCATCCTACGTGGCTGAGAACATCTGTCTATATAGTTAGACTTTCGGGATGTGTGTGTGTTTGGGTGTGCGCACGTGCGTGCTTGTGTGTATGTGTGTGCATGTGTGTGTGTATGTGTGTGTGGGTGTGCGTGTGTGTGTGTGTGCGTATGTGTGGGTGTGCGTGTGTGTGCGTGCGTGTATGTGCGTGCGTGTATATGTGTGTGTGCGTGTGTGTGTATGTGTGGGTGTGCGTGTATATGTGTGTGTGCGTGTATATGTGGGTGTGTATGTGTGGGTATGCGTGTGTGTATGCGTGTGCTCTTTTAAACACAAATGTGTGTACACTATAATGGATGGAGTTCGAAGGCAACAGTAGAGCTGCTGCTGCTGCTGCTGCTGCTGCTGCTGCTGCTTCTGCTGCTGCTGCTGCTGCTTCTGCTTCTGCTGCTGCTGCTGCTGAGGCAGAGCGTTGGTTGTCTTGGCATCAGATGAGTTGAGCATCTTCTCTTTTATCTTCTTAGACTCGATTAATTTGAGATGTCGTCTGCCACTGACGCATCGCTCCGTCAAGTCACCCTGGCTGTAGAGGAAGAGGGAGCCAGTGCATCGGACCTCAGAGACACCGAGGCTATTGCTAAGGGTAATTCAATCATTTATCATAGACTTCGATATCGTTGTCGTCATCATCATCTTCACGATGACCAGCATCACTATCGATATCATCGTTGCCATCATCACAATGATCGCCACTATCATCACCACAATCATCATCATAGTCATCATCCTAATCATGATAATCATCATAATCATAACCGTTAATATCATCGTCATCATCATCATCATCATCGCAGTCATAATCATCAGCATCATAATCATCGTTATCGTCGTCCTAATCGTCATAGTCATCGTAATCATAAGCATTGTCATCGTCCTCATTATCGTTGTCATCATGATCGTTGAAGTCATCATAGTCATCGACATCACCATCATTATTATAATAATAGTCATCATCATCGACATCATCATCACCGCTTTCGTCGTCGTCGTCATCATCATCATCATCATCATCATCATCATCTACAGATGTTCCATTTATACCTCATCCATATTCATTTCTTCCCTATTGTCTTCTTCTTCCCATTGTCTACATCCTATATCTCCTTTCGTCGTCCTCCTCTTCTTCCTCTTCTTCTTCTCTCCTTTCTCCTTCAACTTCATTCTCCTATTCTGACGTTCTAATGCCTCAACTTCCTCCTCATCATCTCATATCACCTGCTCTCTTCAATACATTTCCCCTCGTCTTCGTCTTCTCCTTCTTCATCCTCCAATTCCATCACATTTCTTCTCCATCTATTCTTCCATTTCAATTCTCCAGTTTAACCTTACTTTGACAATCCAAGTATCTCCCTCCTCGTCATTGTCCTTCACCTCGTCCTCTTCATTGTCCACCTCCTCCTCGTTCTCTTTCTTCTCGCCATCTTCCTCGTCCTCCTCTTCCTCCACCACATTCTCCTCCTCCTCCTCTTCATCCTTTTCCTCCTCCACCACCTCCTCCTCGTCTTCCTCGTCCTTCTCGTCCTCCTCCTCGTCCTCCTCTTTCTCTTCCTTCTTTTAATATTCCACCTGTCTCTTCCACCTACTCCTCCCAACTCCCTCCTCGCATCTTCCATGAACTTGTTGCAAGTCATCACCACAGTCTCCATTTCATCCTCCATTTCTCCAATCCTCCCATCCTCCTCAGCACCTTTCTCGTCCGACATTTTCAATGACTCCGCTAACAGAATCCGACACCGGCTTTTAGCCGAAGACATCCGGGCACCTTCGTCCAACCAACCGTCCGCCCTTTCGACCACTTCTGCTCCATCTACCGACGAACATTGACGACGACAAAACAAATCGGAATCGCGAGGATCTCGGACAGTTGGCTATAGACGGGCGCCGAGAGTATTTCCCGTCCGAGGCGGGGTGCGAGATTAAAACAGCTGGCGTTGATAACCGCGGGAAATGAAACCCAAACACGAAACTTCTATCAGCTGCTGCCGCCGCCAACCTACGGAGCTTTCAATGTACACTGAAACCTCCTTTCAATGTTTTTCCGTTATAACACTGGTTCTGATAAAATAATGACAATAATAATAATAAAAGTAAAAATAATAATGGTAATAATAATGATAATAATAATAGCGATAATAATAATAATAATAATAATAATATTAATATTAATATTAATATTAATATTAATATTAATATGATTAACGACGACTATGTGCCGTTCCAGATGTTTTATCTTAGTAATAAGGGTGTAAGTTCCTGACATATAAATGTACCTCGGGGCAATAAAAATAAATAAAATAATACTAACACTAATAAAACTAATAATACTAATACTAATAAAACTAATATTAGGCCTACTTCTACTTCTACTACTACTACTACTACTACTACTACTACTACTACTACTACTACTACTACTACTACTACTACTACTACTACTACTACTACTACTACTACTACTACTACTACTACTACTACTACTACTACTACTACTACTACTAATAATAATAATAATAATAAAAATAATAATAATAATAATAATAATAATAATAATAATAATAATAATAATAATAACCCTCCGGCTACCAAGCTTTTTTTGTAACACTGACTACCAAGGGGGGGGGTGGTTACCACCCCCCCCCCCTGGATTTTGGGTTTGGTTTGAGATATCATAACTTGTAATACACCTATGGATTCAGCATTCATTTCTGCACAAAATGGTATATTTAGGTTTAAAATATATGAAAGCACCCCGAAGTTATAAATTTTTTACCGTAGGCACCCGTCGATTCCACAAAATGTATACTTTCGCATAAGCAAAATATTAGATTCTGTGTGTTTTGACATATTTTATTTAATTAAAAATAGTTTACATATAATAAAGTCCAATATTCAACTATAAAAACTAGTAATAAGTTAGTTTTAGTAACAATAAAAAGAGAAAAAACATGTAAAACATGCTGAAAAACGTTTACGCAGACTTATCGGTTTGCGTTGTAAAAAAACCCAACATTTTCACACATTTAAATTTATTTTGAGCACTTTCAGTCATCAAATGTCACATTAATTGGTATCAAAAAATAGCCCTAAATGCCCTCTATAGAATGACATAATTTATTTCTCTAAAAAAATTAATTATGAATAATTTTTAATAGGAAAAACATGAAAATTTTATTAAAATAAAACACCTTTATTTATATTTTAATTTATTTTGAGCACTTCCGGTTGTCCAAAGACAACTCCGTGACCACCACAATGTAGCCCCACATTCCCTCTACAGAATGGTGTAATTGGTGTCTCTTCATGTCAAAGGACGGATAAGATACAGCCGATAATCTAAGGGGGGGTGGTATCCACCCCCCCCCCTGGTGCCTCGGGTATATTGGGTATAACTTTTGAATGGTATGGTATATCATCACACATTTTAGCTCAAAATGTGCGCAAATGAATCCTCTACAGCCACCTAAAACGTCAAAATTTTATTCCTAACGAAAAAAGTTTGATTTGGGAAAAACCTAGGGGGGGGTGGATACCACCCCCCCCTGGTAGCCCGAGGGATAATAATAATAATAATAATAATAATAATAATAATAATAATAATAATAATAATAATAATAATAATAATAATAATAATAATAATAATAATAATAATAATAATAATAATAATAATAATAATAATAATAATAATAATAACAATAATAATAATAACAGCAATAATAATAGTGATTTATGCAAAAGTTGTTTGATCGGTCAAAGGTGATACGCGCAGCTCCAAAGGAGGTCATTCCAGATGGACGGCCTGCAGCAACCGAGAAGGTGAACTTCACTGTAATACGGTCTCGTTATAAGCTGTTCGTATAAATGAGACAGCGTTGTAGCGAGTTAGAGGTGTAGAGTGAGACTGTAAATTGGAGAGATGGAGTTGAAATTAGGATGGAAAGATGAGACTGGAGTTGGCCTAATGGATTCGAGAACATCGCCGAACATTGCATCAATTTTCTTCGAAAGTCCAGACTACAGGAAGTTTCATACAATTTGCAGAATAAAAAGGATCTACCAAGGACAACAATATAAAGGCTCCGCGGGAGCCTTGGGACTTTCGAATTGGATAATCATATTAGAGTGTCTGCTATGCATACATCGGAACATATACATGTATATAGGCCTATACAGAGTGTTCTTTTAGACGCTCCCCTAATAGAAACCTTTTAAATATAAATGCACACTCCTTATAAATGTACACTCTTTTATATTTGAATATACACTCTTTTAAATACAAATGTACACTCTCTTAAATATAAATGAAACCTCTTCTAAATATAAATGTAGGCTACACTCTTTGATATATAAAATAATGAACACTCTCTCAAATTTAAATCTACAGTGTTGTACACTCTTTTAAATACAAATCTACCTCTCGTTCGTTTATTATAGACGTAGTGGCTAAGTTTGTTATCGAATGCAGATGGAAGCATGATGCAGTAGTGTTAGTCAGATGCCATCAGAGGTTGTTACAGCTGACTAGCAATCAGACGTCATCGAATTAAAAGGAAGGAAGGGTGGTATACATAGAGCAACAGGAGGAGGGCGAGGAAGAAGAAATAGTGGAGATGGATGAATGGTTGGATGTATGGATGAATTGAATTGGTGGGTGGATGGATGAATGGATGGATGGATTGAATTGATGGGTGGGTGGATGGATTGAATTGATGGATGTATGTATATATGGATGTATGGATTGATTGAATTGATGGGTAGATGGATTGATGTTTGGGTGGATGGATGGATGGATGGATGGATTGAATTGATGGGTAGATGGATTGATGTGTGGGTGGATGGATGGATGGATGGATTGAATTGATGGGTAGATGGATTGATGTGTGGGTGGATGGATGGATGAATGGATTGAATTGATGGGTAGATAGATTGATGTGTGGGTGGATGGATGGACAGCACGACAACAATCAATCCATCGAGTGAGGAAGTGAATTTTCCATTCCGGTTACAGCTGTCACTCACCTGAACGTACAACTGCGCATGTCAGTGCCTGCTTTTCCTCCACTCCCCCGAAGTCTTTCCAGCGCCTTCTCTGCAACTGCGTCCTTCCGTCCGTCTGTCTGTCCGTCTGTCTGTCTGTTTGTCTGTCTGTCTGTCCATCCGTCTGTCTGTCCTTCAGTCTGTCGGTCTGTCTGCCTCTCTGTGTTCACTCACTTCCATGTCTGGGCTCGTTCGACTGGTCTACGAGTTATCGTCCTACGAGCCACGGCTGCATTACATCACGACCGATGGAGCGTCACCAGTGGTGGCACCAGTGGCACCGATGGCACTAGAGCAGCAGCAGCAGCAGCAGCCTGCAGAGGAGCGTCGGTGGCAGTTGATGTTCCGGGTGAATGAGAAACGGGCACCTGCTGGCCTCCTCCGTGTGTACAGCCCCCCAACCCCACCCCACCTGCCAGACGGATGACTTCGACATCAGTCATAGACTCGCCTTCCTCCAAAAACAAATCCCTCTCTCTATCTCTCTCTTTTCTCTCTCTCTCTCTCTCTTCTCTCTCTCTCTCTCTCTCTCTCTCTCTCTCTCTCTCTCTCTCTCTCTCTCTCTCTCTCTCTCTCTCTCTCTCTCTCTCTCTCTCTCTCTCTCTCTCTCTCTCTCTCTCTCTTTTATTCAGGCCTTCTAATCCATCCTTCCTCGCGGCCTTCCACCTCTGTATATATAATTCCTCTTCTGCTATAATATAATATGTATACTAGCTACCTTCCTCACTTCCTCCCTATCTCCCTATTCCTCCTATACTATATGTGGGATATATAAACTCGCTTCTTCTCTTTCTCCTCGCAATTCCTACACCCTATATCAATAAGAAAAGCAATGTTCCATTACGTAATATAAAGAAGCCATTGTTCGATTGCATAAAATGTGATAAGAAAGGTATTGCTCGATAATAGCCTCGATTGCATATATAATTATATATATATATATATATATATATATATATATATATATCTAATATGTAATCATATATAACTATATGATACGTAAAAATTGTACATATTCATAAAAACAGGCTTCGCGAGTGTCGAGTCTGTCGATCTATCTTATGATATATAGACTTTTTTATGACGTCACGAGAAAAACGTCGAGTATTGAAATAATTCTCACTCAGGAATCAGCTGCAGAAGAAACGAAGTGTTCGAAAGGATGGACAGCAAAGACAAAGAGAGACAAGCGGACAACACACAAGGACGCACCCATGCATGGAATGGGAAATACACCGTGATAGAGACATATACAGACATGCAGGAAGACAGACAGACGCAGAAAGTGACTGGAAGAAGATGGTATAAGTGAGAGACAGACAGAGGTGGGTAGAAAGAGAGACAGACAGGCAGGCAGCTACAGAAAGGGACTGAGGGAAACTGAAAGTGAGAGACGGACAGTGACAGACAGACAAACACACACAGAGAGAGAAACAGACAGACATTCAAACACAGAGAGACAGAGATCGAGACAGAGAGACAGACAGAGAGACAAAGAGACAGAGACAGACAGAGAAAGACAGAGAGGAGACAGTCAAACACAGAGAGACAGAGATCGAGACAGAGAGACAGACAGAGAGACAAAGAGACAGAGAGAGACAGAGAAAGACAGAGAGGAGACAGTCAAACACAGAGAGACAGAGATCGAGACAGAAACAGACAGACAGACAGACAGACAGACAGACGGACAGACAGACAGACAGAGACAGACAGACAGAGAAGTATAGAGGAGACAGGTGGGTGCAGAACGTGATGGATGTCTCTGTACTGCCCCCTAGAGACCCTGTCCGATTCTTCCACCATCACTACATTATCTCCTTCCAAACACGGCCCTTCCTTTATTAGCCGCCAGTTTATCAACCGACGATAGGACTGCAGCGACTAAAATATAGCGCTTGATAAAGGAAGGGCTGCCATGTTTATACGGCTGTCGACTTTATCCGATTAATTTAAGGTAGGCAGTGGCACAGCCAGGAATTTCTGTTTTATGGCCGGATGCTTGGTTTTTCTTATACAATTGGACAAATAACCTTTTAAAAAGCGTTTTCCCCAAGCCAATGGGCGGGTTTATCCCCCCAACCCATCCCCTTGGCTATGCCACTGAAGGTAGGACAACATGGATTAGTTATGGGTATAATTATAGACCCGTGTATAACTGTATAGGCCTATATAATATATAATGCAGCTTCTTATATATTATTTGAGATAATAATTATATCCGAGTGACACACCGCACCCAAGCAGTTACATTGAGAAGCACAAGAAACTTTGTTGTTGTTGTTGTTGTTGTTGTTGTTACATTTTATCGCCCCAAGGTATTTAGGATCCCTCAGAGACCTCTGCTTTCATTGTTATTTCTGCTGCTGTTGTCATCATCATCATCATCATCATCATCATCATCATCATCATCATCATCATCATCATCATCATCATCATCATCATCATCATCAATCATCATCATCATCATCATCATCATCATCATCATCATCATCATCATCAATCATCATCATCATCACCAACAACATCATCATCATTGTCATCATCATCATCATCATCATCATCATCATCATCATCATCATCATCATCAATCATCATCATCATCATCATCATCATCGTGCATTTATTAAGCGCCACTATCTTAAAACACAAGCTTCGATCGATGGCGCTCATACTCGCAGTCTCCGCGTCACATGGCGAACGCCCTCTACAGAAGTCGGCAAAGCGTGAGACTCTCTTCCTTTGTTCTATACCCTATTGTCTTTGACAAATGGCCGTTTCCCGCGGGTTCTTTGTTCGCTGCAAGACATTCGCCATTTTTTCTTTCCATTTGTCTTTGCGTCTCCCTCAAGTCTTCGCCACCACAGCTACGCGCGCCGCCTCTCTGATCTATACCTCTGCATGTGACTGCAGTGCAGGCAATAATCGCTTCGCTGATACATTAAGGCGATATATAATTGCACGAACACGCACACGCGCACACACCAACACACACTCACCTACACACTCACACCTACACACACACACACGCACATACGCACGCACCCACATACACACAGCACATACGCACGCACCCACATACACACACCAACCCACACACACACACACACACCAACACACTAACCAACCCACACACACACACCAACCCACACACACACACACCTACACACACACACACACACACCAACACCTACACCTAGACCTACACACACACACACACACACACACACACACACTCCTGGACGCAGACAACGCGCATGTCGGCGACTTTTAAGATGTTTAAATGCTTTTTTATTTTGCAGAAAACGTGAATAAAAAGAAAAAATCTTCTTGGTTCGGTTTCTCTGTCTGAAGAAATTTTTCTCAAAACGTTTTCTATTCTGAACGAAGAGTCGGACGGTATTATAACGAACGTTGACGGTTTGACTTAATTACGTGACAAAATTAGGATGATTGAGTTAATTAGGCGAAGAAGAAGAAGACGAAGACGGGACTGATACCAGCTGTGCGATTGTAATTTAATATAATCTATTGTGACGAAGATAGATTTTTTATATTCGGTTTTGTCTACAACTGCTATAGGGCACAGTCACTGTGGCCGAGTGGGTTTGAGGCTTTGAGCGCCTTCCTTAGACACCTTTTATTCGTTCTCAACAAATGCTTTAAATTCACGGGGCAAGACTGTCTTTCCGAGTTACATTGTAAGTAAAGACCATTACCCATTGAAACGTATGCTGATATTATAATTCTATGATTGGAAAACTAGATTAAAAACTCACGTACATTATGACGGATCATTTGGATCATTAGATTCAATTATGTGTGCGTGTGTGCGATAATTGATGCAAATTATTGTGTAATTTGTCTCAAAGATTTATCCCAGACATTATTAGGCCTACCTGAAAATAATATGACGCTGTTGCACAATGAATGTATAACAGTGACATAATATTTTTAATGGCGAGCAATATTAATGAATAATAGGCCTAATAATGAATAATGACATTGAAAAGTCTTGCTTTGAAACCTTCAAAATAATTGTGCATAATAAATTCTGTGTTTTAACTGAAGATCAACATCATTTTGTATTATCGTCAAAGGCCTTTTTTGCCGTAGGCCCACATATTATAGTATATTAATTATGACTGCGTTTACACCTAGCCTACCTTTTCAAAAATTCTACTAAGGTAAATAAGTAAGTATATTTTTAATGTAATCAGCTGACATGGTTTGAATATTCTAGCTATATAAATGTTTCCTCGTTTGGTTGTTTGCTCTTGGCAGCACCCCGTCATGGCGTCAGAGACATAGGTTGTAGCGGTTGTAGCCCGTTGTCGTTGCTGAATGGGAGTCATGTGAAATCCGCAGATTGTTTGCAACAGGGGCAAACAAAACAAAATGTTCGTGGTGACATTTTTGGCAAGGGCGTTTAAAGCGCAAAGCAGGAATTCGAGAATATGGATAATTTTCGTAGACGTTTCTATTTTTTAAATTTCACTTTATTTATTGCTAGCATCATTAGCGCTTCAAAGCGAAGAAATTTGTGAATGTTGTTGTTGATTATGATGATGACGACGACGACGACAATGACGATGACGATGATGACGACGACGACGACGATGACGACGACGATTATGATGATAATGATGATGATGATTACGATGATGACGACGACGACGACGATCATAGCTACGACTATGAAGATTGCGATGAGGCAATTTGTTTGAATTGTTTCTAATGAAATGTTTCTGACGAAAGATTTTGATTATAACCCTACACGACAATATTTCAAATTGCATTTTGCCCGCATCTAAGCTCTCCGCTTTAGGCAGATTGCGACTGAAAGCGTTAAACTTATTAGCGCTATAAGAAATAGTCTTCTCTCTGCCCCCTTCTGCACTTCCACCCCGTGATCACCGATTTCCTGATTCATTCTCTGAAGCAACGAGTGAATTTATTCCTTAAAGCCTATCCTGCTGTTTAGTTTAGTATGTGAGGCGCCCTTTTTACGGCGCCATAGAATCGTCATTGTTATTATTATTGAGTGCGGAAAAGTTCCTGCGCAACAAAAAATCCTCACTAAATAATAATTGCACACGAGATGCAGTGAAACAGATTCGCATCGAATTTTCTGCACACACACACACACACACACACACACAGCGCATGCGCACTGGTGTACGAATTGACGCAACGCATGCTGACAGGGTGTCGTTGATGATTACACAATCATCTGACGTCTGACACATCTGTCAACATCCGGAGGGGTGATAGGATCGACCCCGGCACAGCCAGCCAGCCATTCCGCCATTCCTCCCTCACTCGCGCGGCGGCGGTGGACGGTATGCCATGCGTTCCTCCCTAATCCCGTCTTCTTTTCCTCCTTTCGTATTATTCCGCTGGAATATTCCTTGTGATCCATCATTTTGGCGTTTTCTATAGACTCTGCTCCCGGTCCATAGAATCTTACCCATTGACTCCACTTTTCGTCAAACAGACCCCCCGTCTGTGTCTGTCTGCCTGTCTGTGCGCTGTCTGTCTGTCTGTCTGTCTGTCTGTCTCTCTGCCTGCCTGCCTGTCTCTCTCTCTCTCTATATGTCTGCGCTCCAGTGTCTTTTGCATACGCGTTCTAAAATAATATGCCTGCATGCATAGCAAGAAACAACACAAAGATCATGGACAGACTACTGTCTGTCTGTGTGCCTTTGTCTGTCTGTCTGTCTGTCTGTCTGTCTGTTTGTCTGTTGGTCGCGTGTCGCTCTATCTCGCGTATACTTGGAATACAATATTATGCACGCAAACGAAAATTCTATTTGCTGGCGAATAAACGAATCACGAGAATGAAGTTCTCAGATTTAATCAGATCGATAGATCGATGATTCATTGATCGATTAAAAATCAATCGATCGATTATTTGATTGATTGATCGATAGAGGTCAGTGAAACATTCTTCCAGAAATACTTTTATCTACAGCCTTAGAACGATTCGGATCAGGAGACAGAGTCGACAGGAGACAAAGACATCTGGGAAGACAGAAGGATACACGGGACAAACATAGAGAATCACACACACACACACACAAACACACACGCATACATGATTATTACGCATATTATACACGCACAGAATGCGACAGAGTTGGAGAAAAGCCAAACACATAGCCAGACACAGTCAGTCCTGTTAAAGACGGAGAGAGACATACACACATCACATCGACAAATATCGAATGAAAGACAGACACAGAAAGACAGACAGGCAGACTGACACACAGACATATTGAGACAGATACAGTTAGGCGTACAAAACAGCACAAACCCAAACAGACAGACAGAAATGCAAACATACACGTGGTGCATGCATTAATTGTATACACAATGTATAATCAAATAATCGCACCTTCTTGACTCTTTCTTCCTTCCTTCGTCTCTCTTCTCTGGCGTTGAACGGATGCTGGACGTCGTCGTCTGATGGTCAGAGGGAAGATGCTTCTGCTGCTGCTGATGCTGCTGCTGAGGCTGGCGATCGTCGTCGTCTCGTCGTTCGGATGATGAAGCTCCGGTCGGTCAGTTGGTGTGTGCGTGTGTGCGTGTTGTTTGCATCGTGCTTTTCATCGCTATACCAGCTGCAGATGCTGATGCTGGTGGTGATGCTGCTGATGCTGGTGGTGCTGATGCTGATGGTGATGCTGTAGATGCTGATGCTGATGGTGATGCTGCAGATGCTGATGCTGGTGGTGATGCTGATGCTGGTGGTGATGCTGATGCTGGTGGTGATGCTGTTGACGCTGCAGCAGATGCTCATCACAGTAGTCGCTCATCGGATGCTAAACGTTCTGCCTCCTCCTCCTCCTCCTCCTCCTCCTCCTCCTCCTCCTCCTCCTCCTCCTCATCGTCGTTCTCCTCTTCCTCCTCTTGTCCTCCTATTTCCAAATTCCTCCTCTCCCTCTCCTCTCTGTCTCTCTTTCTCCTCATCCTTGTCTTGTTATGCTTTCTCATTCCTTCCTCACCATTCAATTAATTCCCTTTTAACCCTCAACCCACATCAACCCACATCAAGTGCCTCAGCAAGTCTCAAGTAAACGGCGGCGCTCTTAAACTGCCAGCTCCAATTTGCCACTCACCGCAATTCCTTCGCCATCCTTTACCATACCTCTCTCTCGCGCCCAACATCTCTGTTTCTCTCTGTCACTCTCCCTGTCTGTCTGTCTGTCTGTCTGCCTGTCTGCCTGTCTCTGTCTCCCAACCTCTCTATCTTCTTCGACTGTCCGTCTGTCTGCCGATCTGTGTATCTGTCTGTGGTACTGCGGCTTCTGCCGTTCTACCCTCTCTGTCAGACAGACGGAGCGCAGGTCTGTCTGTCTGCGTGTCTGTCATCTATCTGTTGTCTGTCTGTCTGTCTGTCTGGCGTCTGTCTTTACCCATCTTTTGTCGCTTTTTGTCTCTTTATTCCTCCCTCTTTCATTGAAAGCTGCATAATAATATGGATCATTTCACATCGCAGTAAATAAAATACGTCGGCGCTCTATTATAAACGTATAATGTTTTGTGGTAGAATGTTGTTCTCACGTACATGTACATGTATGAATAGCGCATTGAAGAACCGATCACTTTGACTCTCACGTCTACATGTAGGTATATTAATAGTTTATAGTACCCACTTTTTTTCGAACTTTCGAAAAATGTTTCCTTTTTCCCGTCCAAGATCTAAGATTTTGGCCCCCCCCCCTTGAAACAGTTCTGGATTCGCCACTGTTCAGCGCGCAATTTTGCAGACCTCGATGGGTGAACGAAAATTCGAAGCTGGCTGGAGGGATGAATGATGGAGGGTTATTTTTAGGTTATGCTCCTGCAGTCCTTCTTGGAAACAACCTTCTTTAGGATATAGGCGACCTTTTTCTCTTAGAAAATACGGTTATATTTATATAGGCTAAATAATTATTCTTTTAATTATAGATGTTGTGTTCTTAGACTATTTTCGTTAAAAATATGCAATGCACCATTGAGACTGGAGTGGGCCGAGAGTAAGGCGCTTCTTGGGATGTGGCGGCGATTGAGTGATTGAAAAAGTGCGTCTGCTCGGAAACCTTTTCCTTTGATGTGGCACAAAGGACCTTTGATGATAAGTTGCCATGCATTCCGTCGTTTAGCCACATAGCCACAGAGCCACAGAACCACATAGTCAAATAGCCTCAGAGCCAGCGCAAGGCACCCAGTCTCTTTCGCCCGCAGTTGGGACTGTATCATTATGTCTGTCTCTCTGTCTGTCTGTCTGTCTGTCTGTCTGTCCGTCTGTCTGTCTGTCTGTCTGTCTGTCTGTCCATCTGTCTGTCTGTCTGTCTGTCCGTCTGTCTGTCTGTCGAATTTGTCACTTCGTCAAAAGACTTGACTTAGAGGCTGTGGTGGACAGACCATACATAAGGCGATTACAGACCCGACGGAGAAAATTGATTTTACAGCAACACGCGATCAAGTTATGCAGGATCATACTATAATATATATATATATAATATATTATATAAATATATATATTATATATATAATATTGTACACCATGTATGGTGTGAGTGCATGCATCATAATAGGTACTTCAGTATATATATAAATATATATGCACGATATATATATACATAATATATTATTATATATATATAGCGATACATATTATACATGTATATAAACTTGAGTTAATAGCTCACTTCTGCAAGAGTTCTTACGAGCAATCTCTTTAAATGGCTAAATAATAATAATAATGTTTATAAGCCTGCAGACTAGGCCTACATGTCATGACAATTTAAAAGCTAAGCGTCGTTTGTCTTTAAATTTTCTAAATGTCATATGTTTTCGTGAATTTCATCGCCGTCTCGACGTTCAGAGATTCTGAAAAATTAGCAGCTTTTCCTGCAGTTGCGTGATTAATAGCAATCGTTGGCCGTCGCTAGAGGGACGAGTGTTCTTCTGGATTGAGCAGCAGACGATGACGTCATTGGCGGCAGAGTAGGGCTATGGCGAAATAATTATATACTCGGCAAATTGCTTGGTAGACTCTGTCAGTCTCTCTGGAAATCGGTTCCTAATTAGCGTCAGTCGTCTGATTAAAGGAAATGCTTTTGATCTACGCTTTGGTTCACTTTATATTATGTAGACGTACATGTAGGCTACATTTATACATGTAATTGTGTATAAACATATTACAGCATACATTCATGCATACATACATTCATGCGCACATACAAGCACGTGTGCATGCATATAGATGCGTGCATTCGTGCATGCATGTGAGACGCTTAATGTAGCGCCTTCTTATTAGTAGTGCCTATACTTCATAAAGGCGCTGAGCGCATGTCGATTCGACTGATCTGAAGATTGCAGTTTTAAGACTGCAGCTTGATCAGTTTTTCTGCATGGAAAGACCTCTGTATAATATAATGCAATGTAATGTAGGCCTAATGTAATGTAATGTAATGTAGAAATCTTAGAATTTCTCAGCGCCCACAAAAGTCGCGTCAATAGCCTAAATATCGCTTCAGAGCATAATTATTATTATCTGTCAGCAAACCCATGCAGCCGAAGAAGCCGCAAGATGCGAAAGAAACCAATTGAATCAAAGATGATTTGACGTTTTCACATTTGTGGTAATTAATAATTCAGTTGATGTGTGTGTGTGTGTGTGTGTGTGTGTGTGTGTGTGTGTGTGTGTGTGTGTGTGTGTGTGTGTGTGTGTGTGTGTGTGTGTGTGTGTGTGTGTGTGTGTGTGTGTGTGTGTGTGTGTGTGTGTGTGTGTGTGTGTGTGTGTGTGTGTGTGTGTGTGTGTGTGTGTGTGTATGACGACGGAAACGAAGACGACGATCACAAAAGAAGACGATTATAGAAAATCAAACAACAATTACAATTATTAGGAAAGCAAATTTTGAGGAAGCCATATGCAGACGACAAGAAAAGTAAGCGATTAAGAAAGCAGACGGATCAGAAAAGCAGTCGATTAGGAAATCAGACGATTTTTGAGAAGTGCAGGCCATGCAGCATGCAGACGATTAGGAAAGAAGACGATCAGGAAATCAAGAGATCAGAATTATTGCAGACGATTAAGAAAACAGGTGGCTGTATATAGGCCCTAAAGTTTAGCGCCTAAAGTTTAGGTCCTAAAGTTTAGCGCCTAAAGTTTAGCGCCTAAAGTTTAGGGCCTAAAGTTTAGCGCCTAAAGTTTAGCGCCTAAAGTTTAGCGCCTAAAGTTTAGCGCCTAAAGTTTAGGTCCTAAAGTTTAGCGCCTAAAGTTTAGCGCCTAAAGTTTAGCGCCTAAAGTTTAGCGCCTAAACGAAGTGAAGAGCAGACGAACAAGCTAGCGTGCGGTCATGAAGGCAGACGACAAGGAAAGCAGATGATAAGAAATCATTGAAAATTCGTTGATTGAATTAGTTTTAAACAAACAATTAGCAAGCAGAAAATTCAGAAAGCAGACAATTAGGAAAGCAAATGACGAGGATAGCAAACGATCCAAAAAGGTGATGACGATCAGAAAAGAAAACAATTAGAAAATAAGATAATCAGGAAGGAAAACGTTTAGAAAACTGACGAAATAATACAAAAGCAACGATTACAAAAGCCGACAATAAGAAAAGCAAGCAATGAGAAAAGCAGACGATTAGTAAAGTAGGCGACAGAGGACTTATTTTCAAATCTCTGTGCCATCCAGCCACTTATTCGGCCAGCACACCTGAAAATGTAAGGGGCGTCCTGGCACTTCTTTTGGAAAGGTAAGGGGGGTCCAGGTTCTTATTTTTTTACACTTTTAGCACTTAGTGTAGCTATCGTAGAGTGCTTGTTTTTAGGACTTGAGATTAGCAAGCGATCTCTTCACAATGTATGGAACACACTATAAGTCTACATGTACGTACGACCATTGCTACACTACCAGTCTATTTAGGAAGCAGTTCTTTGTCAACAAATTGACGTTTACTGGGTTGGTGGGGGTGGAGCTCACCGGGGGGTCGAGATCTTGGGGGAGGGGTTTTGTCTCGATGCCATTGATTTCTGTCGTTGAAGTTTGACCAGCACTTTCATTCAATTTGCTGCCATAGCAACGACGACGTTGCTAAGGAAACAGTCGTCATGGCATTGCATCTGAGGTTGCTGCTGCTGCTGCAGACCCATTGACTTCGGTTGTCAAGAGCGATGATCAACAGCAGAGACCATGCATGCAGACGCTGTACAGCGGATTAATATGCTTAGCTCTGTTTACATAGAGAGAGATGGAGGGACAGAGGGACACACCCAGACAGAAGGACAGAGATAATTACACGGACAGATAGAGGAATTCACAGACAAACCGAGATGAAGACAGAGGTAACAGTATAGACAGAGGGACAGAGGAAGAGACAGAGGGACAGAGGGACAGAGGGATATACAGGAAGAGACAGGGCCGTATTTACCTTGGTGGAGGCCCGTGTGCACCGCTGTGGTGGAGGCCCATAGGCGGAGACCTGGGCTGAGGATTGGGCGGGGGGGACTGACGGGTGGCTGAAGGAAAGACGCGAGATTTTGGGGCGGACGAAAATTTTCCGCGACCCTTTTCTCAAGAAAAAATTCTATTTTCGCCGCCAAAAAGTTGATGACTTTTTTTAGTCATTTGGACCGAAAAAGTTTAAAAGTGAAGAACAAATTCAATTTTTTCCAATAAATTTTTTTTCACCCACCGTGAAAGTCTTGACGCTCAACTTTGGGGGGGGGACCAATACATGGGCCGTCCCCCAACACCTTTTTGGGGGGACCGTCCCCCCTGTCCTCCCTAGGTCTCCGCCCATGTGGAGGCCTTTGAAATGGACATTCTATAAAAAATTTAAAAATCAATTTTAATGGTGCCGTACGTACCACAGCAATGCCGTCATAAGGGTGCCTCATCTACAACTTGCAGCAGGATGTAAAGGCCTTACAAAATATAAAGATTAGGCTGATCTCCATAACATACATGTACATGTATGTGTAGGCTGAAGCCTATATATTCTGTGAAACTGGTTGCATAAGGGCAATTCCACCGTCACTGACGTAACATTCAGACAGAAATGTTGCATCGTGTTTAATTCTATCAGACTATCATATCACTGCTTTGCCAAAAATTTTATGCCACATTATTTAACTATATAAGCCTTCTTAAAAGACAAAAAATATTTGGCAGGAAATATTTATGGGTATTTTTAAAAACAGTTTTTGAGTGTCGTCACTGACGTAACGCATTTTGGACACCAAAATTATTGCAATTCATGTACGCATCAAAATCTTCTGAAATATCGCTGCAAAAATTTTATTAAAGTTTTTAAAATTATTAGTACAAGTTGTGGCATACATAGAAAGTTAAAAATTCTTATCCAAAACTCACTTAGTCATAATTTCACTGCTGATTAGATGTCACTGACGTAACATTAACCCTCATGCGACCAACATATTTTACTCCTTAATATGACCAACTGGGGTCCCGTGGGACCCCAATAGTCGATAACACGTTCAGTGCTTTATTCGCTTGTTGAAACTTCATTTTATGTTGCTATAGCTCAAGTTATGGCAGTTTATTGTTTGTTTGATGTGTACTTGTTTTAGCGCCCATCGTAATAACTACTCAGAAGCGCTCCCGACTACTGCGCGGACACTGAATCGGAGTTTCATGTCGAAGCGCTGAGCAAAAGCTCCCTACACTGAGCAATTTTTTGGGTATTTATTACCATCTAATAATATAATCGTCTAGAATAATGCTCTACTCAGCGTCAATTGAAACTACTCAGAAGCGCTCCCGACTACTGCGCGGACACTGAATCGGAGTTTCACGTCGAAGCGCTGAGCAAAAGCTCCCTCCACTGAGCGATGTTTCTTTGGGTATATATATATTACCTTCTAATAATAATCGGCCAGATTATTAATGCTTTACTCAGCGTCAATTGAAACTACTCAGAAGCGCTCCCGACTACTGCGCGGACACTGAATCGGAGTTTCACGTCGAAGTTGATCCTGGCTGCCGGGATTGAATTTCTACACCACAGTTCTTTATCGCAGCTCTGATTGGTGCTTAGTTTGTATGAATCACTGCTTGCTATGCCATGTGAGGTGTTACCATGGCATATCCAATTACTGTCAAGAAGGTTCGTCGACTCCATGATCTATGCTAGATCTTCCAATCTGGATTATTGCTGAGACACATAATTATTGTAAGAAGCAATTCCAGTGATATCGATGATGTTGAAGAACATCGTCATGGACCAACGGTTGACTTTTCTTCTTGTGGTGCGCATTATAATTATCCAGGTGACAAATAATAATTGTCAACACCACTTTTGGTTCCATTATAATGGAGGATTACTTCTGGCTTGTTGTTCATCTAGGCATAAGTGGTGGTATCGTGCTGCAGAGTGAATAAACAGCGCAGCTGTGCCTGGTTTAGGAATAAATGATAACCTACAAGAGTAGGTTGGTCATGAAATGCAAACAAAGAGCTCATTTCCTGGCGCCCCATGCCTGGCCTTCATTCCCTATATGAAATTTTTCTGGTACAACATTTCTGCCACTGTGCCGCCATGGTGACTGGTGATACCAGTTGTTTCACAACTCTTGACCTGTCTCACGCTGTTCCCTCTGTCACTGCCCGGGTGTTATGTCAATGGTTACGAATTGACAGCATCGCAGCACACCATATCTTGATACCATAGTTTGCAGGTTTGAACTTTATGTGCTGCCTGAAGTTACACCTGCCACAGTAAGCTCATCCACTCGCAGACTTGTAAGCTTACCAGGAAGAAATTCCTTGGCAATGATACTGAGCAGAAAACATTTTTCTTAGGTAACGGAAAACAGCAACTCTGTTGATGTTCAGCCTTTCAGCGACATATAAAGTGTTTTATGCTCAATTGCCTTGTTGCAAAATCCCATGTACCGGTACTTCAGGATGCACTAAGTTGTGTCCTGGACATGGTCATTATTCGTGCTATAGCGTTTTCCAACGCCACTCTATATTCCAGAATTGTCTATATTGCTTCCTTTGCACTAAATCGTATTGAATAAATTCTCGCTGTCATAATATCTTTTCATAAAATAGCGTTCGGTTCCATAGGAAAAATCGTCCTAAGGCTGGGGTCCCGCGGGACCCCACCAGATATTTTATATTTAAAAAATAACCGCAAAAGTTAAACCGGATTTTATTAGATATAAATAATGATCGATGTCCAAGTGACAAATTCATAAAACATCGTTAAAAAATATTGATTAGCAAAAAAGTAGCACGAGCCGAAACAGTGTTGGGGTCCCCGGGGACCCCAGTTGGTCACTTGAGGGTTAAAATGTCACTGACGTAACGCTTCCGAAAAGACAAATACTACTTGCAGTAAATTTACCAGTTATGGTTCACAAGTATGTAGGAATACTTTATAAATCATCCAGTGTTGTTGGGTACTGCAATGTGTTCACCTAGAGTGAAAAAGCCACTTCTGTTTACCACTAGGCTGTTGGCTTCATACTCACTAATGTCTTTGCATTTCCACAAGTTTGAACACCGAAATACCAGCTCATGGACTGATTTAATCGATATTTCATTGCTTTCTCGTAGTGTCGAAGGCAAATTCTTCAAATCAACCTGACATTTTCGTGATACTTGTAGCAACAAACATTATGATACTTTACACTCACTGAAAAACAATTTTTTGACACAGAATTTTGCAGAATTTTGTTTTGGTTTCTGTGTCCCATTTTTCGTGGAATTGCCCATAAGTGACCGTTGCCTGAAAATTACAAGTAGGTTTAGGGTTAGGGTTAGGGGCCTCCACCACACAAGTAAGAATTTTTTACAGACTTTTTAATATTTATAGCTTTGGGCAGTTTACAGTACTAAAAAGTCTGTAAAAATTCTTGCTTGTGTGGTGGAGGCCCCTATGTGGTGGAGGCCCGTGGGCACTGTGCCCCTTGTGCCCACCCCTAAATCCGGCCCTGGGAAGAGAGAGGAAGTTAAAATATGCTGAACGCATGGCTGGTCAGTTTCCGTTGTGTTCAAACGGAAATGACGAAAGTCCAGGTTAAGGGTAAGCGTTCATCAGTTGCCTCTGTAGTCTTCCTTCCTAGCTACTGTGTGTGTATGCGTGTGCGTGAATGTGTACGCGCGTGTAAGTGTGTGGATGTCTGTGCAGGTGTGTGTGCGTGTGTGTGTGTGTGTGTGAGATCGTGTGCGTATATGTCTGTTCGTGTGTGCGTGTGTGCGTGTGTGACACATACGCACACACACGCACACTGTGTGTGTGTGTTTGTTCGTGCGTGTCTCTCTGCCAAAATATATAGTATATAATTTATATATAGTACTAGACAGTACGGAGTTAAATAAAACTAGAGAATGACGTTGCTCAGCATGCACAATGCTAACTCAGTTTGGTACCATACGAGTGGAAAATGGAAATAGTCACCACAAGGAAGAATAAATACTGAGGCTGTATATAAATCACTTATAAGTTATAACTTGTTAGGCGACAGTTGGGTAACTGCTTGCATTCAGTCCATATACTTCAAGCAGGACATAGCCTATAATAGGTGGGGAAACCTGGATAAAGTGAAAAAAGAGTTAGGCTACAAACATGGTTTGGGTAATGAAGATTTGTTACTGTGAAGAATGTTGAAACATGTTGGCTAACAACGCTGCATGGGAACTCGGAGGAGCAGAAGAGATCTAATTGAAGCATACTAACTATAATAGATCATCACTGGAAAGGAAGCTCTATGTTGGGACGAGGTTCCGTCAAATAGCACCAAACAAAGCAACTCGTGGTCACAGATTCAAATTGTTTAAAAAAGCGGAGAAAATTATAGGATAGAAATTCTATTGTTTATGGTTGATGGTTAAAATAAATGAATTGAATTGAATTGAATTCTTGAGTGTCAGAGTTGCATAGACTTGTGGAATGGTTTGGATGACAGGTCTGTCTCAGAGAACACTTTCACAGCTTTATAAAGGAAACTATGAAAATAATTTTCATTGGTTCTTCCGAATTGCTTCAAGCTCTTGCGATGTAAGTAACGCTGGCCATCTGGCGAACGAACGATGCACTTCGAGTATGAAGCGAAACCCAGCGATTGTCTGCGGAGATATTCCGAAGAGCAGGAAAGTGAAACGTGAAGAGGTGTTAAGTCGTGGTCACCACTCATAATGCTAAAGTTAAGGGTCACATACATGACATATTGTAATTATGTCAGACGTTTACTTAGATCTGAACGCAGCTGCAGTTCTGTTACGCAATTGAACGCTATTGTAGGAGACTTAACTTGCGAAACTCAAATTTCACGAATGAAATTCTGTAGGTATTGGGCAGGGCTCAGAGTGTGGCAGGACGGTCATGGACGGCGTCCTAGGTGGCACTTATTTTCAAATCTCTATGCCGTCCTGCCGCTTATTTGGCCAGCACACCTAAAAATGTAAGGGGCTTCCTGGCACTTCTTTTGGAAATGTAAGGAGCTGGACTAGATATACAATAATACAATATAATTATTACAATAATAAAACAGGAATTCTGTTTTCAAGATGTTTGATTATTTTGTTCTTTTTGGTTAACTGTTCTGCATCGAGGCAACAGCAAAAGCAATAACGACGACGACGACGCCGACGACGACGACGACGACGACGACGACGATGACGATGATGAGGATGACGATGACAACGACGACGATGACGATGATGATGAGGATGACGACGACGACGACGATGACGATGACGATGATGATGATGATGATTATGATTATGATGATGATGATGATGACGATGATAGTAAATATATAATGATCATTTTCATCAGATTCTTAGTCATCGTGATTCGTGTGCCAATTAATGCGAGTCGTGTTCAGGTTGCTAACAATTTCTACCTGTCCGTGACGTCATCGCCAAAACCGTCGCTGGTATATTGGCATAATATCTACGCATATATTATTATTTACAGAAGGTGACAAGAGTACGTAGGCTAGGTCATATAGGTATGTGTCATGCATTGCAGCTGTAGAGTGCACCGCAGTCATTTCTACACAAATTGGCCCATGAAACGAATTAAGTACACGGCATGGTTTAAGGCCGTGATTGCTTGGGTTTTTCCAAAGGTGTCGTAACGTGTTTGACCCACTCGAGCGATTCAAGCAGTGGTTAAACATAGGTGAATGGGACTTCATTGACACGGCTCCCCCCCTCTCCGCGATTTCGTAAGCACTATTTATAGCTTTGGAATTCGCCGGAAACTTTTTGAAATTGTACAGCGTAAATATCGTCGGCCAAAGTTGTCGCGTGGTCCTCGCGTAGAATTCCCAAATGAACCCGTGTTTAAATTTCCTGCCACAATGCCCGCGTGCTTGTACCTGTGCGTCCGTCTCTGTATGTTCGCTTGTATCTCTATGTCCCTCTCTATTCGTCTGTGCGTTAACAGTCGTGCAGGACACGACGTGAAACGCTAAAACTTATTCGTCATCGGTAAAAACTATTTTGCAAACAAGACCATAATTGTTTATTGTGTGTTAGGAATAATTAACAGAAGAAAACTACTTGAAAAGTAGACAACGCCTTATGAGGGTAAATTTCTTGGATGGAAGAAAACTTCGATTGTTTGCTCTACATAATAATTTTAGGCCTATATCATGTTATTTAGAGTCTTTTTAGACTCTTTCCAAAACCGCAACATTTGACGAATCCACTATATAGGCTACATGTTAGTAGACCTAATTCACGATTGATTTTTTATATTTAAAGACCTAATTAAAATGCACAATAAAATAATTATCTAGCAAGTACATTTGCATATAATTTATGTATATATATATATATATACTATATATGCTATATTTATACACACATTATATATAATTTATATATATATATATATTAATATGGATGCCGACTCGTGAATGCCATCAAAGAATGTGTACGCCTGTAATTCCACGAATATGTGTGCATGTATGTCATCATTGGATGATAGCCTATGTGTATGTGCATAGCAACGTCTGTACTTCTGCTTATTTGAGCCTGTAGGCCTGTGGGTACATGTATGCCACGGTGTGTATACATATCTGACGTCATACAAGACTTATCATTTCCATCATCCATCCGTTTGCGATATGCATGAGCTTATAATAGATATTAGGACGTAATCGCAACTTCCAAGAAAACCACAATTTTACACACACACCTATATGCACACAAACATACATGCATACGCACAAACACGTTCATACATACACATAAATACGTACATACATACTGACGCAAAAACACCCACGCCCGTATCTCTGTGTTTTCTTAAAATCTCCCCCCACCCCCAATTCCTGCAATTTCTCTCCAAATTAAGTCATCAAAATATCCAAGAAGAAGTAGATGGGCTCTCTCTCTCTTTGTCCAAATCTTTTCGAACTATCTTCTGCTTTTCGTTCGTACTGCATAGTTGGTGGGTATACCGTTCAACTTGCAGACCAAGCAGCATTTTGACTTCGAATTTTACAGCCATATGTCTGGCTGAAGAGAGCTGAAGAATCGCCATCGTCTGATTCTTTTGAGAAGAGTCACAAAACCAGCCGCTGCTATTATAGACTCGAATCGCGCTGGTTATAAGCAATTAAGCATGCTTAAGCGTCTATTTACAGTCGTTGTTTCGAATCTTGGCGACGGTATTAAAGATCCTGCATGCGATGCCTGCAATCGACTCAGCTACTGGTCGTACTTTGGCAGTGCCAGTCCCAAGCCTGGATTAAGAAGGAGGGCGACACTAATCATGACATTGCACCGTGTCGTTAAACATCAGCAAGCAAGCGGTCAACTAAGTGAAGCCAGATTGATGAATATGTACACATCGACTGTACACTGTTGGTTGGAGGCTCAGAGGTAGAGGGAGAAGGCTGGCCATACTCTATCATGATTGTAATCTTAAAATCATAATACTCTATACGATAACCCTGGCGCAAGACATCAGCCGCTGCACGAGCGCTGCGTCATGTAGGAAGGGTTGTGCATAAGCCGAGACTGAGAAAACGGAGCGCTTACGCATTATAGGCTACCCATGGCTGTCTCTTTGGATTATAGTTAGTCGAATAGATCTAATGTTTCTACTGGATGACGACAGAAGCCATTGCGATGATCCTTTGTGGTAAGTGAATATGGCAATGATTCTTCTTAAATGCTGTAGAATTATTATTGGTCAATGAGCTCTTTCAACATGATCTCAATAATCTATTATAGGCCTGTGATATAGGCTAGGTCAGGTCACGTTCACCGGAAGTGGTCTTTTTGCTAGATCTTGCATAATTATAGAGTAGGCGTATTCTTGTTCTACCTGGTTTAAAACGTTGCATTGCTGATGTAGGCTATATTAAGAAAACTTGGCCGATATCTTAAAACTTCAAATATCACTTAAGCCACGCGTGCTGTGTGTTTACAATTGGGTATGGACTCGACCCGATCCACTGCGCATGTGCAAGCGACATATGGAGCCCGCTTATTGTAGAGAAACAGGCCCTATCATGTGCTTTTCTTGTAGCTCCTTAGTTCCATCCCGTGAGCTTCCATTGGTGTTTTGCAGTGATGTTAATCCTTGTCCTTGTCCTTGTCCTTAAGGACTCCTTAAGGACATTTTTGAAGTCCTTGTCCTGGTCCTGGTCCTTGGGGGTCAGGTCCTTGTCCTTATCCTGGTCCTTGGGGGTCAGGTCCTTGTCCTTATCCTGGTCCTTGGGGTCAGGTCCTTGTCCTTGTCCTTGTCTTTAGTCCTTGCAAGGACTTCTTTCCAATTCCATTATTCCAGTGGTTCTTAAACTTATTCGCATAATATTATATAATTTACAGTGCATTCAAGGCGTCTAAAAATATGGCGTCTATGGTCTTGCGCATTCTTCTATTAATAATAATACGTCGTTGGTCTTCCATCTTGAAACTTGCAGTTGAAAATTGAATTAATTATGGAGTCGAGTGACTCAAATGAGAGTGAGATAGACGAAGAAGAAAAAGATATGTCACAAAACAGTAATAGTTATAGTAATAGTAATAGTGCATCAGTAACAGTAACAGGGCCGACTGGAGTCACCAGACCTCGTGTTATAAAGTTCGGATATAAAGAATTTGCAGTGAAAGGTCAGCGATGGCATGCAGCGTGTAGAAACTGCAACAAGCGCATTCAGGACAAAGTGAACGTCACAAGTGCTTTCACAAAGTAAGTGTCAATAAGTGACCAAGTGTACTGTAAACTGTAAACCATTTGTCAATAGTAACTATTCATTACTGTGTAATCTATCGCTTTAGCGTAATTTATTCTTGTGCCATGTTGCGAACTCATTCGGACACTGATGAAAACATTATTTTTTTAATAGAAACGGGATGAAAGACGAAAATGTTGAACGTGAACCATGAAGCGGGATAACGTACGGTTTAAACACGTTGATCACAAATTAGAAGCAGGATACTGATGAAAATGTTGATTTAAAGTAAAGTTTTAAACGATGAAGTTCATTACTGAAACTAAAATTACTAAATTAGTAATTATTAACAGAGTATTTGTTAGATGTCAAAACTAGTGTCAAAACTAGTGAAATCTTTCCTATTCTGCTTTATAGGCATCTGAAAACCCGACATGCGGAGCTATATACTGAGTACCGTCGGCATGTCCAATCATTGTGACATTATTATTTATTATTATTTGTCTAGCCCTGTTCCTGGCCCTTGGGGTCAGGTCCTTGTCCTGGTCCTGGTCCTTGGGGTCAGGTCCTTGTCCTGGTCCTTGGGGGTCAGGTCCTTGTCCTGGTCCTGGTCCTTGGGAGTCAAGTCCTTGTCCTGGTCCTGGTCCTTGGGGGTCAGGTCCTTGTCCTGGTCCTGGTCCTTGGGGGTCAGGTCCTTGTTAACATCCCTGGTGTTTTGCAGCTGCTACAGTCTATAGATTTGGTCAATTCGATTAGACATTTAAACCGAATGCGATAGAAAGAATAAGAAGTGAGACTGATTTGAAACATGCATCAAAATCTCGGCCAGTATTCGTGCTTGTGTCTGACTATAATTATTAGGCCTAGGGGTCACGTGTTAGAAGCGCCTTTTAGGAATTATCAGCGTGACTTGTTGAAACGTGCGATTAGTCATTATCGAGTTTTTCTTCAATCCCTCCTCCCACATATACATGTATTCTATGCTTATAATCAGCGGTCCACACGTACATGTATGGGTCTGTAATGTTTTCGTTTCCCCTATCAATACGCAAACCAACCAACTCTGCCAAACCAACAAACTTATTCGAAGAAACCAGTTAAAGAGTTCGGTGAACAGACTGGAATTAAGGAAAACCCTTGGACGAATTTTTAACAGCTTTGACGTATAGATTACGGTGCATATAATAGCCTACGCCTTAGATAGCATGAAATTCGAAATCGTAAAGCAGACGATAATTTATTACATTGGCGTCGACATACACAGGATAATGAAACTTTATATATACATGTATGTTCAGCCCACGACAAAATGCTCATCGGATGTGGGTGTTGAATCACAGACTCCGCCACTGCACGTTCTCCGAAACTGAAACAAAAGTACTGTTGAATCAAAAACTCCGACACTGATTGCACTGTGTCAATGCCATTTCCAAGAACGATGAAGGAGGAGGGCAATGCTAATGATCTTTGTTATCACACAGTTCATTTGAACTGACACTATCACATATAGTGCCTACGTTTAACGGTTTAGCCCACGCGCAGTGGCGCGCTGCATGCCAACAGGCCTGTTTTACTTTCGACCTGCTTTCTGACCTCCCAAAAATTGTTTGGAATTTTTAATAGCCTATGTACATCTAATTTCTTCGACCTGCTGAATGACTCCCATGACCCTGACGCGACCTTCTGAAACTGCATAGCCTACAGCTGGCACCGTCAATGCTGAAACTCGTTGTTGACGAATCTTCGGTTTAAACTTTTTAAAGACCTTGAGAACTGAACTTTTCACCTCTGCGTGTATATAATATGCGCACTCACAGATAGACCAAGTGACTCTTGTTTCTTCGAAATGGGTGTTTACTACTCGACCCCCACCACCTTCCTTTGGTCCTTGAACTGACGTCCCTTGTCAGTTCAAGGACCAAAGGAAGGAAACAGGAGGACAGAACGCCTTCGCCAATACAAGGGATAGGCTACTCGAACGTTGACCTATGATATTGGGCTAATTCGGGACTTTTACTGCAGACCTGTTCAACGCAGGGTGCGCCTTCATAAATATCAGATTGAAGTTACAAATATTGCAACTGGAGTTACAAACAGTTACAGTTGTGACTATATAGATTACGGTTTGAAAATTTAAAATAGGACACCTTCGTTTGGCAATACAGGACCCGTTATATTTAGTTGACGTCAAACTGTTTGTAACTAAAACCAATCAAATCATGCAAAGCAATGTAAATATAATCGTATCAGCAAATGCTTAAAGCGTTATTAAGAAGCCATATGCAGGGCACCAGCTTATCGACGAGCGTGGCATCATCATCAGCAAGGCCGTAGACAGAGGGGTGTTTTGGGTGTTTGAACACCTCCCGAAATGGAAAATGCAGAAAAATGTATTGCATTTTTTAGTTCGTGATGCAAAAAGCATGAAACAAAGCCATGAAAACACCCCCCGAAATGATATAATAGATTAAATTACGATCTGAAAAATTGAAGTGACTTTAAAAAAGGTCGTCAGAAAATTTGACATATTTCGACCGAATGACTAAAAAAAAGAAAGGTCGTCAGAAAATTTTGACGATAAAAATGGAAACTGAAATCCTGGCACCGCCACTGAAAACACCCCCCGAAATAAAATCCTGGCTACGGCCTTGATCATCAGCACCATCATCAGCAGCACCATCATCATCATCATCATCATCATCATCATCATCATCATCATCATCATCATCATCATCATCATCATCATCATCATCATCATCATCAACATCAACATCAACATCATCACCACCATCGCCATCAAAACCACCGCCACCACCACTACCATCATCATCACCATCACCATCGTCATCACCACCACCATCGTCATCACCACCACCACCACCACCACCACCATCATCATCATCATCATCATCATCATCACAACACCACAATCGCCACCAAAATCACCACCACCACCGTCGTCATCGCCGTCATCGTCATCGTCATCGTCATTATTACATTATTATTGTATTATTTTTTTAATGTCCATAATTATACGGCGGCTTCGAGAATCGAACTCAGTTCCGCTGATCTCCATGCCAGTGTGCAATCCAATGGGCCACCGCTGACCGATTTCCCCTCCCCCCACAGTATTCTAAGCTTGAATCTGATACGCTCGTCTATAAATATTTCTAGCCACTGAATCTGGTCTTGGATAGCAGTTGAAATGTGGTCGAACTGTTCTAATCGCAAGACCAGAGCAGCAGCATTGATGATCGCCTGAAACAGCAGGATAATGAATTGATGATGATGCTGCATGCGGCGCTGTTGCAAACCAGCCAAGACAACGTTGCAGTATTTGCGTCGGCTTCGGGTCAATCCTTGCTGGGCTTCATTTTATCTAAGAGAATTACATGTATTTTGTGTGTGTGTGTGTGTGTGTGTGTGTGTGTGTGTGTGTGTGTGTGTGTGTGTGTGTGTGTGTGTGTGTGTGTGTGTGTGTGTGTGTGTGTGTGTGTGTGTGTGTGTGTGTGTGTGTGTGTGTGTGTGTGTGTGTGTGTGTGGTTTCATCTATGCCCGGGTGTAGCCTACTCGATGGATTGACCTTCTTGTTCCATTGGTCTGAACTTCTGTGGTTCAGCATGAGAGCTTCCCTCACACTTCTTTGCGTGACTGTGTTACGGTGTGTACATGTATTAATCTATGCATTCAGGCGATATACACTCATTAAAGGAATACATTTCAAGACTTTTAGGACAAACTGAAGCTAGGCCTATATTATATAATAAACCAAAGTCTGAGACATATATATTGAGATCTACGGCCGAGTTTTTTTGACACCATGCAGGCTAATCGTCGTCGTCGGCTAGCCTACTACCGCTTTCAGGCAAAAGAAATGTCAGATGATAATTCGGTTGAACGAGTTGGAAATGCCCCAGCAATACCCAGCAATCCCGGTCAAAATTCAGGAAGACAGAGTATAGGCCTACTGTAACTGGTTGCGGTGTGTCAACTTGATTATATTGATTAAACGAAATTACTTACTTATCACGGAACCCTGCCGACAAAATTATTGACAAGAATAACACGAGACTCGCATGAAACCTTTTTCTTCCTGTTCTAAAAGATCTCAGTCACAATTCAATGATTCAAAACCATCGTATGAGTCGTGATTGGACGGCACAACGACGCCGTAGAACTCTGTCTTAAGATGAACAAAATAAAAATCATTACTCACTCAAGTCCAGGGCTGAAAGTGAGACGGGTCTCTCCGTGTCTGAGACCCGGCATTTATTTTTTGGCACTTGAATAAATATTGATATCTAACACTCTCTGGACCCAAAGAGAACCGGCAATTTTTTCAAACCACTTTCGGCCCTGCTCAAATTCTTTATTTCAATCATTTAATTTATTAAAGTTTCACCAAATATTGACTTTCCAGACATGGGTCTTTATGTATCGGTTCACCCATGATCTTCTACCCCTTGGGTTTACAGGGTACTTCGAACAAGAATCTGATATACACAACTACTTTACTAGGAACTCCTCTCACTATCGTGCCATATACACTCGATTAAACTCAAGAAGATTTCATATTAAATACACTGGACCAGGTGTATGAAACTCAATTCCTAATCATATTCAGCAGGCATCAAATTTACTAAGGGATATAAGACACTGCTAATATTTTGCGTATTTTATGAATCCACGAATCCATTAACAACAAATTACTGATGAACTTGCTCATTATTTTATTGCGTTCTTTCCGTCATTCTTTACAAGCAAGGGCGGATACAGAAACTTTGAACGGGGGGGGGGGGCAAAACATTCTAGGCCTTGGGTCTGGGGGAAAAAATTTCGTGTTATCTGCCAAAGTTTTCGAGAAAATCCTACCATTTCATCCGCCCAAAAAGTTGATGATCTTTTTTTTAGTCAACTGCCAAAATTTTCGGGAAAATCATACCATTTCATCCGCCAAAAAAGTTGATGACTTTTTTAGCCCTCAGGTTTTAACTCCTGCAAAAACATGCCATTTCCAAATGGGGGGGGGGGGCACAATGCATAGCCATTTCTTATTACAAGGGGGCCAAAATGTGCAATATATACATTGTTCCACAGCATGTTCGATCCAAATGGGGGGAGGGGGCACGATACATGGGCATTCCTAAATGGGGGGGGCCATGGCCGGATAAGCCCCCTGGA
>OX243816.1:6611122-6653622 GCA_945859605.1 Lumbricus rubellus
GAGTTCTTCCCTATCAAGCCGCTATTCACACTACCTACTATAAAAGTCACTTTGAGATCCTACCGGAAAATGGCCTCCACATCACAAAACCCACAGTACAATTTTTTACAAGCATAATCCTACGTACATTAGGACTACGACACACTGGACCCTTCCGTGAAAGATAAAAGTGCGGCTTTATAGTGATCTTGAGTTTTAAGCTACTTGTTCTCAGTCGCATTGTGCTATTATAGAGCTTGTACTATAGCCTAATGTCGCTTGTTCTAAGGAGTGTCCTGTATAGTATATAGGCCTATACATGAATCCTATCATTGTCCACGTTCAGCCATTCAAGTTCAGAGATTTATGATGAAAACGTTTTTGTACAGTCGTATAATAATTATGTGTTATATATAGTAGACCTATAATATTATACTGTATGTGTGTGGAATTGTAGCTATGTTAAATTTCGCCATCAGTTCATGCGATTTTGCCAGTAACGTTACATATCATGTGAAGAATACATTGTTCTTAATTTATAACAAATGTACTTTCGTAAGTTAGTAGGTTAGTTGCTATTTTCTTTACACAATAAACTTTTGAAAAACTACGTATTGGCTTACTTTTTATAGGCCTACAATTATACGCTTAGGCCTATAGGCTATAGATTAGTATCCGACTCCATGACAACCAGTCTTATATTCTGAGATATGAAAAGTTGCCAAATAAATCCCCTACTTCTATTACAAGGGCGGATACAGAAACTTTGGACGGGGGGGGGCCAAAAATTCTTGGTCTTGGGTCCGGGAAAAAATTTAGGCCTTCGGAAAATTTTTCTTTCTCGTATCCGCCACAAAAGTTGATGACCTTTTTTTTAGTCATTCAGCCAAATTTTCGGAGGGCCGCAATGCATGGGTATTTCTTAATCATCATCATCATCAATAACCTTGGGCTCAATGCCCGCAGGAGTCCGACGCCACTCTCTGTTTGAGTCTGTCTCGCGTCATGCTGCCCAGCTTCAACCGGTCCGGTCAGCAGGTCTGCTCCATACCATAAACATCTTGGAGCACCTAGACCACCTTGTCCGATTGAAGAGAATCGTGAAAAAGAGGCATGAAGGACAACGTGGGTCAATGCCCGTTGTGTCCCATGCTTTCTCCCCGACTCTCTCCATCGGTCTGTCCTGACCGACCTGTGCATGTCTGCTTCACATCATGACACCTTGAAGCATCTGGGTAGCTATGTCACTTGTGTCGTGGTTTTGGCGGATTACAATCGTCTTGGTTTTTCACTGCCAGCGTATCGCCACCCATCTGGCAAACCTTCCTCCTTTTGTCCGGGCTTAGGACCGGCACAGGAACTTTGTTGGTTCCCTGTGGCAGAGGATGGATGCAGTTTAACGTCGTGCCCAGGGGCGAAGTGGGGGGTATAAAATTTCTTAATAGGGGGGGGGCAAATTGTACAATATGTACATTGTTCCACAGCATGTTCAATCCAAATGGGGGGCACGATACATGGCAATTCTAAATGGGGGGCCATGGCCGGATAAGCCCCCCCCCCTGGATCCGCCCCTGTTCTATTACACTACTAAGTACGCAAGTATATAGGCTAAGTAGATATATTCTTTATTACTCCACTTGCAAATGCTTAATGGGAGTATGGAACACGTACAAAAATCGTTTTAGCCTATAATACTTCGAAGTAATAAATGGTAAAAAAAGATGTAAATGTAATCAGAAGTTGAACGAAATGTCGGAAATAGGCTATAAGGTTAGTGTATGGGTAAATTAAGGAAATATTAGTGTAGGCCTAACTCCCTTTCCAATTAACGAATCTTCTTCTTTTCCTTTAGGCTTGAATTAATCTCTCTCTATGGAGGGGTCAGCCACTCGGATCCTCCTCTTCCACTTTCCTCTGTCTTTGGTGTCTTCATTTTTCAGTTTGAGTTATTTCATGTCCTCCCGTATCGCATCCCCCCATCTCTTCTTTTGTCGTCCCCTCATCCAAAACAGAGTACATTCAAGTTTCAAGTTTCAAGTTTTTTTTATTGATCCATCAACATACACGATATTATGATCACATAATATGATAGAAAAAGTGCATGTCAGCATGGCTTACACAGTAATGCAGTGCAGGAATTTAATAAGAAATTCAAATGTCAGCCAGCAAATATATCAAGCTAAAAGCAATCATGGCAGAGGATGTCACAAAGTGTTTAGGAACAACAGGCCCACCAAAGGGACAAAGTCCCGCTAGGAGGGGGCCTATTTAGCTAGGTAGAAATAAGAAGATTTAAGATGACAGCTTACAGGACGATAGGTCTAGGAAACACAAGATATAGTAACAGCAATAGCTATGCTGTAGGAAACCAAAAAAAATGAAAACAAACTTAACTAACTTAACTAACAATTTATAATACAAGCTCATTTATAGGCTACAATTATACACATATTATGTCTCGTATGGATATGCAAGATATAATTATATACAGTTAATGATAATGTCATGACATTGTGTAAGTGTCATTAGGCCACGATGGCATGAATTTTTCTTTCGTTTGCCGTAAAGTGGCGCCGCGAGGCGAATAAGATAGAAGCTTTACTTCTGAGCTCCGGCAGTTTGCTTTTTCTACCTCTGTTCGCGACCTTAGCGTCATCCTTGATCAGGAGCGTATACCTTTGCACATACAGCCCATTCACCAGCTCTGTCGTAACTGATACTATCAGTTCGCCAGCTCAGTGTTGTCTCTCGCTCTCTTACCCCTAATGCTACCACTAGGCTACTCTTATCGATTCCTTTGTTTTCACCCGTCTTGACTACTGTAACAAGCCTGTACTAAGCCTTCTGTGATTATAGCCTGACCTCTTGCACAAAGGACATGAAACGTAGAATAGGTCTGCTTCTCACTCCCTCCAAATTGCCGTGTAAAGCCGCAGCTGTGTTAGTCTTCTTGATACATGTCCAAACCACCGTTTAACCACGTGAGTCTTCCCTTCTTGATCGTATCCACTATTGTTTTTCTCTGGTCTTCTCATTTCTGATCCTGTCCCTTCTACGTCTGTCCAATATTCCCCGCAGCCAATTAACTCATTTTGGCCACCCACGGTCTCCTAGTTTTCATCCTCTTTGCGCAAGCACCAGCACTCCGACCCATAAAGCAGTACTGGCACTGCCAGGTCATACAATTTCATCTTGATTCCTGCATGCATAGCCTACCGTTTGATTTTCATTTTCCACACCTTGCTAAGGCGACCGAACATCTCACACGCCAGCCTTATTCTACGTTTTAGGCCTATGTCCTATGTGCAACGACCATACTCTATTAGGCTAACATTCACCTAGGCTTACTGTGGTGATTTATTATTTTAGGCTATGCCGGCGTGGCAAATTGAACACTAGGCTATAGGCCTAATCGAACTCTATAGGCCTAAATCGCAATTAACAGCATAACCTACCTAGCTGCTAGGCTAAAAACAACTTTGCACATAATGTGACCAACTGTAATTGTATTGAGATTGACTTTATCATCTTTCGAAATGAAGAGCCGTTAATAAATGTTTTTAAAAGGTGATAATATTGGTGTCCTGTTCAATTTTCCACATGCTTGTCATTATTCATCGTGCGTCTGATTTTCCTTTGTCGCAGCTGCCAATATTTTATTCAACGAGTCGCAGCTCTAGTTAATCTGTGCTTCGAAATGCTTGTTCTAAGTTCTATACAAACTAGGATTAAAAACAAGATGATCGTCAACAGGGATGCCACTCATAGCTTTTTCCACCCAGATCTAGGTTTTCGGGCTTTTCTAAGTTTCTAGGTTTTTGTTTGTCAGTAAGTAAGTAAGTAAGTAAGTAAGTAAGTAAGTAAGTAAGTAAGTAAGTAAGGATCTACATTTTTAGGTGAAAATGCACAAAAAACGGGAAGGGGAAGAAGTCGCAAAATTTATGATTTTAGAGCGAAAAACTATAAAGAATAAATGGTTATGAGAAATTGTATCGGAGAAAAAGGAGAAAATTTTGGTCAAATGAATATAGGTTTGTGCACGGGAAACTAAATTGCGTGGCGTCCATTCAAACGGGCGAGCGGTAGCCTAGTAAAGGATCTCAACCGATCAAATTAATTGAAAAATGAACAGCATCGAGGAAATATACGGCCGCTATATAAATCCGACTACATTTAACATCCAACTAAAAAGTCATTTTATTATTTCAAGTCGGAAAAATTCATATATTTCTCAGAGAAATTAAGAATCTAGCTTATTAGCCTTTTTTCTTTTAAAATTCAGTGTGACACCCCTGATTGTAAACGTCTTGTATTATCGCTAATTCTAACCCGAATATAAGTAAAATAGATTAAAATGCCGTTTTTGCTTGGGCGAGGCGGTGTATCCAGAACACTAAAGCATCTGCAAGAAGGTCAAATTCTACTAAACAGAAACATCAAAATCATGATGTTTGCTTTTAATATGGAGGATGAACGAACTGGTCGAAAGTTTCCGAACCACCAAGGTCTTTAGTAAGTATGATTTGAGAAGTCCTTGGCGTGGTTTTAGTATTAATCCTGAAGCATCATTATTGGTATAGGAAGCAGCACGATTCCCCACTGCTTTAGTAGGCCTAATTACAGAGTCTTTTGTAATGCCGATTAGCTCTGTAATATAAAAATATCCACTGTTACATCGGGTCGACTTGACCTCCCCAGACTCTGACCTGGCACTGGAAAGGACCTAGTCTGTTATATAGAGAACTTAATTTTATTTAGCATCAGTGAATAAACTGGTCTCCCTGACATGGCTTTTGTGTGGGGTGGGGATGCCGAGATATTCAATAGGATGTATAATTTTCACTTACCTCTTCACTTTGTTTGCGTTCTTTGGCTATCTCAGCTTCTTCACTTATTACCTAGCATCTAATTCACCAGGCTGTCACGGGGCAGTTATGCCATTTAATTTTGTGATGACACTTTTAACTGAAATTGATTGTCATCCATGTACATGTATATTTTATTTTGTCTTCAGCAACTTTGTTTTCTGGCATCTTCCGCAGCTTCAGTACAAAAACCCGTACGTGCAGATGATAACGCTGAACAAATTAACACCAACGCCTTGGATCAGAGCATACTTTGGTAAAATATTTAACTGCTTACTGTTTAAGTTAATTTGGTGCATTTTATGTCAGGGCATCACAACCTTAAATGGCTATCATTCTCATGGTATTACCGCCGAGGGGGAGGCCCACCTATCAGGTTTGTAAGACCCCCCTCCTGGGTCCCCAGTGCAACTGAATGTTGACTATTACAACCTTAGATTTCATGCATACTGCTTTATTATATTTGTAGACGTTTTGTTTTTGTTGATTTTTCATTGGTTTGTTGTAAATAAATTCTTAAAATTTTTATTTATCTTAGTTTTTGTTGTAAAACTGCAGCTTAGTTTTGGTGTAAACCATATCTTAGTTTTGGTGTAAAACCGTTAATTGGTGTATGTTGTGACTTTCAGAGGACGATACTAAGATGCTTGTTGACTGTGACAATCGAACAAGAGAAGAAATTCACGAACACGTGAAGAAAGTTTTTGGAAGACGAGAGTCAGTGTTTAACATAAATTATAATATTTATATCATGCTATATTATATATATAGCATCTTTAGGTTTGTCTTCACACACGCTCATGCATACACTCAAAATGGGGAAGGCGCTCTGTTGATAATCATCGCTAAATAATGACTGTATGCATAAGTACTGCTTAGCAAAAAAATTTAAAATGCATGAAGCATGGTAAGAGCATTGGTAAACTTCGTGAAATAACTGGTAAAGGTTCCTGAAAATGGTTGATGATGACTTCGGTGACTATAAGCTTGTAATTTGAATAACCACCATTATTCAGTGGAAAAAGAACAAAAAGGAGAACTTTAATCAAGTGGGTCAAATAAATAATGGCCCTTCTGGACATTGTTCTTTTGACACAGTCTTATTTTTGTAGTCTGTTTTATTAATATTATATAGTTTGGACACAGTTTGTAATTCTTCTACTTTTGCCGTAATTTCTCTCTTAGAATCTTTTCGGCCGACAACATCGAAGATATCGAAAAGGAGCCGAATCCAGCCAACTTTGGCACCAAGTTTGCTCGGCAATGCATCTGCGAAGTTCCGGGTCATGTTCCGTGCCCCGCGTGGCAGCCCCTGCCCCTCGATATGACAGGCAAGGGTAGGAAGATCCTGAAAGAGCAAGCAGCCGAGGCAGCAGCTGCAACAGAAAGCTAGAACTTTCTCGTCACGAACAATTTCTCGGTACTCTTTGGATAATGTTGATAATTATCAGCGCTGTTTTAGTTTCTTCAAAGTATTAAATTATGTGTACCATTTCACAAGTACCATTCGACGATATTGTAGAATGCAGAACTGATCAATAACTGTACCACACTTTTACAAAGCCAATAGTGTACCAAAGTACCAGAGTTGCTGCTTTAGACCGCTGGATGACAGCTAGGCTTGTCTGTAATACTTTTAGGCAGATTGAAATGTGCTGTTTGAGTGTGTTGTATTGTATCTATAAATTTGTCTATGTGACCTCATTCGTCTACCGACGTCAGTCATTTCTCTTCGCCCTGCGAGCTTGGACTGTTATGGCTAAAATGTGAGCCTTTGATTAGTGTGCAGTGCATGAGGCATTATACAGGGTGGGCCACAAAATTGATCTAACTTTTGTTCTGTTTGAAATATTTTGATGAAATCTGGCCATCATGTGTAAATATGAATTGTCTTTAAGCCTGTAAAATTTCATTTAGAAATTCTTACTTCTGGCCAAGATATTGGCGAAAAACCTAGAGGGTGGGTATTTTTTTGGCCCACCCTGTATATATTTATAGATACAATAAGTGTCTAGATGACTTAGCAATTATACATACTCCATTAAGTTTTCAGGGTCATGAGAGCACATTTATTATGCTTCTCGAATATGTGGAGATTATGTAAGAGAAGTAAAGTCGCTGAACAAAGTACTGCTTATAAATGATTGTTAACCACCATTTGGTCAATGCATTCGTTAATTAAAACGATTGACAAGTCCGTGATGACCCCGGCTCATACAGCAAACAATTGTAAATAGTGAAATATAAACATGAATTATGTCGACTCCTGGTATGTATATGCCATTCTGCTTACAGTGAAGTGGCGTCATGTCCCCCCAGTATTTAACTTAACATGCATATTTTAAAAAGAACTTCAGTGTACAACTAAGCTAATCATTACATCCTTTAAACATTACATCCTTTTTACAGCGTGATGTAAGCCTGGCTTACGCGCACTGTATCGTAAAAAGATCTTCCCAACAACCTTTCTCATCAGCGATTCCAAAACTGTAATAATAAAAAGGCAGTGTTTGTACTTATCTGTGTTAAAACAACCATATCATGCTTTCATGAAGCGAGCAACCTGTGGCTGTCAGACCAAAAAGCTGCAACTTCCAGTCAGCTTAATGTTGAGCCACATCATGGAAAATACTATCCATGCTTCAACCTCACATCAATTGAACTAAAAAGTCTTTGTAAACTGGCACGATTCATCTTTCACATTTACAACTAACACAGCTTTGCAGTGTTCATAAATAATATTCAAAGTCAGTAAAACGACGGTTTTGATGTTGAAAAACGAGGAAAAAATCCAAACGAAACTGTACACGCACCGACGAAAAAATTCAGAAATGACCTAAGTGCACATGCTAGGAACAGCTAAAAATTGCTGAATGTAACTGTACACGAGTGCCATTAATATGCAAACACTAGAACTGCTACAAAAACTGTACGAAATGTTTAGTGCAAAAATGGAAGTAAAATGGACAATGAAAGCCCATGTACTACAGGTTTCAATACTGAATATATATATTCAGTATATGTATATAATATATTATATATATTATATACACAATACATACATATACACACATGCATGAACTGTGTCGCATAATGTAGTATATGTATTGTCAGATTTCATGTACCGTGCAATACAGCATTTAACTTATTAGGCGTCTACGTTAAAATACAAGCATATAATTTTATATATATAAACCGAAACCACTTCATGATGATGCTCCATTGGGATTCAACATTAATAATTAGTAATGAATTGCAATATGATCATCCTGTAATGTAAAACACCAGTAGTACTGTGCAAACTATGCAATAAACACCAAATATTTACATGCCTTCAAAAACCTTAGACTTCTGCAAATGCTACCCTGCTGTGCACCGGCACTTCGTCAAGGCAACTCAGGAGCTATATAAGTCTTATCATCATCGTCAGATAAGCACAAAGATACTAAGCAACATTTCCAGCAAAGACTCTGTAACTAGGAGACTGGTTACTCGTGGAAATAAATTATTAGAAGACTGGGTACTCGTGAAAATATTATGCACGGCATTTCAATCATAGATATTGCCCCACTTCAAATTCTGTTCCTAAAAACACTGAAGACGATATTTTGAATGACCAAAAGGCAAGTGTTTACTTTGCAAATATAATTATTCATCAATCTGCCTTCATAATGTAATTGATTGAATGCTTTTCCTAAGTAAACCAGATGTGAAATACTCCGGAACCACAATTATTGCCCCAAAACTACGAACACAACTTTGTGTGTTGAGCTTCCAGTGCTGTGTATAAAGTTTATAAAGTGGTCCATGATTTTCCAGCAAGCACGCTTTCACATTTTTATGAGATTGATGTAGAATTTGGGGTTACATAGCGACCAGGGCTGTGCACGAGGGTATACAGCGTATACTCACCTCCTGGTAAAAACGGCATTGTATACTCACCTCCCGAAAACCAGGGTATACCGTATACGCTTGTAAAAGGCAGGATACATACATTACATAGGTACATGCTAGTAAATCATGGGTGCATGCACCTATTCCCAGGAAACTGAAATTCATCTGTTGCTAATGAATTTGGCTCCTATTATTTGATTACTATTATTATATCTTTCTTACTATTTCACTATTATTATTATTATTATTGTTTCTTTGGGAATTTCATGATTCGTGCAAGCTGTCAGAATGTCATATGTCTGCAGTGCTTTAGTTGTTGGGAAGGGTTAAACCCAGCAGTTCCTATCCTAACTCTTCAGTGAGCAATGTGTTTCCTGTTTTTCACTTCTTTCATTAAAGTGCGGAAGAACCAACCCATAGTCTCCAGTATAAATCTAAAGTGTTTTGGTGTGTGTTTAAGAAGGAATTTTTTACATCATCAGGTTTTAATGTTTTCAACATGTGCATGATCAATGAAAACGTGGCTGGTAACAGTGGTAAGGTCCGTGCAGCACGTGCAGCAGAAGGCAACAATGAAGCTAGAGCTATTGTTACGAAAAGGCCATTGATAGGTTCTCAAGTGTATCATCGTCTGGCAAAGAACATTCAGAACATCAGCAGAACGCTGCTTTTGCAATCCCATCTTCTCTCCACTTTTGCATTTCTCACAGCGTTCACTTCCATTGGTTCCATTTTTACATTGCTTTCAATACAAATGCAATCACGGGCCAAGAGGGGACACTTGCCCCCTCCCTGGAAAACTGACAACTTTTTTAAACAACCACTTTCAGTTTTAAAAAATTTCTCTTCGCTAAAGCACTACTGATATACACAGTGAAACTGATAAATTTACATAAAGAAAACGGTTATGAAAAAAGCCATGATCTCAAGTTCCTGCTTTGCATTTGCACCTGCAAAAAATTCAACGAGACCATTGAGTTTATCCCCTCCTGCAAAATATCAATGCAACTATAGCCTTTAAAAGACAGACAAGTATTATGCCTTTCCTTCGCTAACTAATTATACACCCTGTTAACCCTTTAACCATTTGCCCCGAGAATATCTGCTGAAAACACGGGCTTAACCCGTTTTGGACCATCGTTCGTTTTACGAACATATTTTTTGAAGATGTTAATTTGGGTGACGCCATGATTTTAATCTTCTGTCCAGGTGTTTTTATGTCAGAAGGAAGACAGATTTGTCAGATAGAATGAAAAAATTGTTGTTTTTAAAGTTTTGAACTTGTTTTGCATCATGCCAAAAAACTGCAAAACCATGACAGATCGCCGTCTTTTGTTTGCAAAGATGTTATTTTAGTCTCATAGGTGATAACGATCAAACTGATATGCATTTTAAAACTGCACATATTTGTCACAAAACACATGGCATTTGCATAATTTCCTGTAAAAAACGGAGTTGTAAAAAATTCATATCTGCGTCATGTTCGTTTTACGAACATTGGTCCAATAGGCTACTGATGCGTCATGTCAAGTCAACGTTGATTTACAGACGAATACATTTGTATCTAAGCCTGAGCTACTAAGTCTTGCATAAACCAACTGAAATTGTAGGCCTATGCATGTATGCATGCACGCATGTATGCATATGCATATGTGCACTTATGCGTGCATGTATGTATGTATGCATACAAGAATGTACGTATGCATGCATACACGCATGTATTGATAAATTGATGCTTGTGCGTATGTCTGTACTGTATGTATGTATGTATATATGCATGCATGTAGGTATGCATGTATGTGTGTATGCATATAGGTATGTATATATGTATGTATGTAATCATAATAACTATGTTTCCATGCATGGATGTATGCACACAAGTATGCATATGTTATAATAGATGCACGTATTGGTGTATGTGCATGCATTCATGTCTGTATGTATATATGTATACATGCATGTAGGCTTGTTTGCATGTGCACTTGTTATAGCGCCCCTTCAAGCTCTCGCTGCTCAGAGGCGCTCCCAAATGCAGATCGAACACTGTATCAAAGCGCTGAGCAATTGCGAGTGAAGGACTTGCCCAAGTTCCTTACGCGACATGGTGAATTCGAATCTCGAACCTTCCGGGTCCAAGGCAACGACGGCACCACTACACCACCACGCTCCACATATGCATAGATGCATACACATATGCAGACATACATGTATGTATGCATGTGTATAATGCCTGTAATCCCTCTATGTAAACTTTGTATGTAATATGTATGTATGCATGCATGCATGCATGCATGCATGCATGCATGCATGTATGCATGTATGCATGTATGTATGTATGTATGTATGTGGTGTGATATCGTTTCGTGCAGGATCGATATGCCGCATGTTGTCAGTAGCCTATTAGCCCAATGTTCGTAAAACGAACATATGCGTTTTGCATATGTTATTTGAGATTTGTCCAAAAACACAATGCATACGTTCAAACAATATTTTTATGGTCCAAAATATCATCGCAGTTGATAAAAAATTTGCTTAATAAAGTTTTGGTCCAAAACGGGTTAACGGGAAAAATGAACGGGTAAAGGGTTAAATAATAATATCTAATATTCCACATATTCAAATCCGTCATGCATGATGCATCAAGATACCTTCAACATCTAAAAACTAAAAGTCGGAGACATGCCTTCAAAAATTAAATTAATTTCATCATATGGCATGACTTTCTCCGACATCTGAACAGCGCTAACCACATTATTTCAACTATAATCTCAGTTTCTGTAACGGCGAGATTTTTCAAATCATCATCGCTACTACAAACTTCGGTTTGCAAGAATTGTCGCGCACCGGAGCAGTCAACGAATCGAAACTAAACAACAGCAAAAATATCTAAACGTGCTGAGTATTCGTGCTAAACATCGTCGTAGCCATAAGCAGCAAGTTGTGCAGCTAAGATTGCTCGGCTTACACATAAACTAGAAAGAAATTGCTTCAAAAGGTCAAATACCGTTCCTTCGCTACAGTACAGAGAAGAAGTAGTAAGTAATGAAACTGTCAAAGCCCATCATGTTTAACCCTTTACCCGTTTGCCCCGAGAATATCCGCTGAAAACACGGGCTTAACAGGAAAAATGAGCGGGTAAAGGGTTAATAGAAAAGGCTACACAGACAATGAAAGTAACCAGGTTATGCCATCTAGGATTGTGGCGGCGGCCATCTTGACATTCTGCTAAAAGATCCTTTGCCACGACAACCACGAGGCGCTTCAATTGTACAGTCAAATAAACAAATGTTACTCTAAATGCTTTTGTGTACTTTCTGTACTTGCCAAAAGCAACCCTGTTTACCTGTCAGCCACTGTTTGTGACTGTAACACCAAGCAGCATGATCTAAAATTCGGCATTGGCAGTGCAATATGAAATGTGCAACAGTCCCACAATACACTGCGTGAGCGCATAAGCCAGAATTTGCGCCTCCTGTTCAGTAGGACTTGCAAGCAATTTCACCTTCATCATTTTCTAGTGAAGCCTTTAGCAACCATATGCACACACACACACACACACACACACACACACCCACCCACACACACAATGTGCAGTCAACTTGACAGGGATCAGAATTCATAAACAAGGCAATAAACATCATCAGCCTTGGAAATTTGAAGTTCAACAAAGAATCGCTCTAGACTACAAAAGTTCTACTACAGTTTTGCAAACATGATATAAGGTCCATAATTTCTTGTCGAAGAACCTCAAGAAAACGTCTGCAGCTAGAAAGAACTAGAGACAAAAGTTTAAAGAATCGTACAAAATCATAACACTCTCCATTTAACGCCCATCCCGTTATCCATCTAAAACTGATTCGACATCAGTTTAGAACGTCTGGTTTTCTGACAGAAGCCCAACAATGCTGCAAACATGACCTGAGGTTAATTTCTTGTCCAAGAAATCACCACATGATGCACCCAGACACTCAGCCTTCCCATTCTCATTCGACAACACTGCAGCGTGAGTGCCCACGTAAATACATGTAGGAGAGACACAACTTGAAACTTGAGATGTGTTATCCTGGTCTTGTGTGTGAGACGACAGTACTATTCACATGTGATATGCAGATGAGGTAGACACCCCATTCTCCTCATATAAGCAGGCACACATGCACTGACGCACATACACACATGCACTGACGCACATACACATTGTTGGTTGTTGGAACGAGGGAAAGGATTACTATGCAAAGTGACATTGAAACATTGGTGTTGAACTACAGTAACTGTTCACAGCTATATATATATACATATATATATATATATATATATATATATATATTATGGCCAGAATAGAAGCAGTATTATAGTTTGAACAGACATGGTACAGCAGCGTCAGATCGCAAGTCGTTCAGTAATACAACAATTATGCTGAACAATGAACATGGGTTGAACACACATCTGAACCTAGATGAACCATTTCAGATGAAGAACCAATATGGACTGAGCCATGTACGCTGGACCAAGAAGTGGTCAGATCTTCAGATTTAACACGTTGACCACCTACTACGAGTTAACTCGTAGTACAGCCAGTCATTTAACATGGCGTGTAGGCGGCCAATGTGTTAAAGAGTCTAGGGCTAACAAGAGAGTGGGCATAGACTTTGCGGCCAAATCACGACGCAGACAGATAGATGGTAGGTACATCTCGATAATAATCACTACAGCCACGAGTTGAAAAACTGAAGCCGCCGAATAAGGCCACGGGGGACAAACCTCATCAAAGCCATATAAGGCCACAAGCATTTATGCCGAGGCCAAATAAAACCACAGACACAGCATGCCAAGGCCAAACAGGGTCTTCTTAAGTTATAGCTCTACATTTCCATGGACAACTGCGACCGTGACAGGGGAAGGGGGTGGGTGGGGGAAGGAGGGACGGACAACATACAAGCACGTTTGCGCCAGAATTCTTCAGGAATGCACCACCTGGTCTCGGCCGAACGAATTTTGCTTGGAACGCGCACGGGCCGCGGTGGCGCCTACGTGACGGGAAGGTACCAAATGTACTTGTGGACCATGTAGGACCCGTCGCTGTTGGTGCTGTTCGAAAACGACGTCGTGACGAGCTGCCACCCGGCGCCCTGCAGGTGGTGAATGATCGCCATCTTGGGACAGCTAGCGCTGCTCAGATTCACAGTCCGGTAGACGGCGTCGCCCGTCTGCAGGTCCTTGAGGGTCTTCTCGGGGAGCGGGAGCGTCAGCAGTGCCTGCTTCGACCCGGAGATGACCAACCCGCTGTTCTTCAGCTCCGTGTTGATGCCGCGTGGCGGGTCCGAGTAGAACCGGTAGAAGTACGCCGTCTCCTCGAAGTCGAGGATCTCGACGTAGAAGCCCTGGCGGTGGCGCGCGGCGGCGGCGAACGACCGCTGCCGAACGGACTTGATGGCACAGATGAGAGACGGGATCTGGTAGAAGTCCGCCTCCGCCTCGAGCAGATCGAAGTCCTTGAATCCCTGAGGTAGGCAGAGCTGTCCGGACCGGAGGAAGTTGAGGACGTGTCGGAACATGAAACCGTCGCGGTCGATGAAGTAGTTACCCTGTTGGTCGAACGCCGTCGGGACGTAGTGACCGCTGAACATCGTGCCGATCATCGAGTCCGTGTACTTCGTGAGCGTGGCGCGCGTCGTCGTGTAGAGCATGCCACCGACGTTCAGCGTGACCACCTCGTCAGACATCGTTCGGGCGGACACACTCTTCTCGACACAAGATGCGAATTCTAGAACTGAAACGTCAAGGGACAGATTCTGTTTAAGAACGAAAAAAACATGTGAAATGGTAATTAACAGAATGTCATATCACAATAATATTACACAACAATATTACACACTACAACACAAAATATTTCAACACAGAACAATGCAACAATATACAATATTATTACGATACAGAGCAATACAGTAATATTTACACAATATTACGAAGTACAGAACAATATACAATATTATGATACACAAATATAGAACATTACAGAACAATATACAATGCTAAACAATACACAGCATTACAATACAGAACAATACACAACATTACAATGCAGAACAATTGGTACAACAATACACAGCATCGCAATACAGTACAATAACCCAGTGAATCCAACAGAGTACCAATATACGATACAAAATTGAATTACAACTCAATGACACGATACAGCTTGATTGAATCCTTTACTACAAACCAGCATAGAGTACAACACCAATCACATATATTTAAAGCGTGTCAGGTCAAGGTCAATAATTGAACATTGAGGGCCAGGGCATCAACAACATGTGAAACAGATGATAAAAACACTACATGAAAGACAATGTGCCTTTTTAAAATACTTCTATTCATAAGCTACCAGGATCATTCTTTACTAAACTTAAAACTGTTATTTTTAGGCGCGCTGGAGTCGGGAGTGCCTCTGAGTAGTTTTTTTTTACTTGAAGGAGCACTATATAAATGTCCAAATGAATGAATGAATGAATAAGCTGCTCTACTAAAATCACAAAATCTACACAAAATCTAAATCACACCACATAGACCGACCGGCTCAAAAGTAGGTTAGAAGGACAAGACCTCCTATTTTATTTTTAAAAATCCAGAGGTTCTTGGTTAGAAATAATATCTCCATGTATTATTCTACACAGTCGATCACAGCATTCCCCTTCCATCCATTACTGGAGGAGACAGATAAAGTGAACGGTTGTGGTGGCAGACGATAAACACACGCTGGACACAAAATCTAAATCTACCAGAGCAGAAGCTAAATCCTTTGGTTTGATAAAAACTCATAAATTGTCAAGGAGAACGAATGCCGCCACACCAGACCAGCCCTGAACAGTCCTACTAGGACCAGTTGGACCGACCGACGGACGGGCAGGCGGCAGCTTGACGCGCGGCAGGAGAGAGGGGCGCTGGGGCGGCCGGAGAGAGAGAGAGAGAGAGTCGCCAGGCCTTAGAACCAATTACAGCCAAGTCCCAGACGAACCACTAATGACACAATCTCGCTGACGCTGGCAAGGATCCAACGCCGCCGCAGCCGACGAAATCTCAACGGCCTAGGAACACTTGCGCCATCTGGTTATCGGGTCCGACCCCTACCGCCGACGCGGTAAATCTCCCATTAGCTGGTAGACCGTAGTAGACGTACAGAGGAAATATACCAGTCGCAGGCAAGTCACACACACACGCATGCACGCAAACACACAGAAAGACACACACAGTCACAGACACGTGCAAGCATACACAAGGCTGATACAGACATAGGAAGACTCTGACAAACATACATCCAACTGGCACTGGAATAAGTCGGACTGACAGTGCAGACTGGAAAGAACATAAACTTTTTCTTCTATTACGTTTTATTACATTACAATCGACTAGATAATATTGACTTCAGTGGCAACTTAAGACAGAGAGATGTATCAGCAGATGAATTATTGACCCAGCTTGCCCTCCTACTTCCCCAACTGAAACCCCAAAGTGCAAATAAGGACTACTTACTAACTTACATGCTTGCTTACTTGCTGTAGCCTAGGCTGGCTTAATCCAACCCAACAACTTCTATAATGCCATTCTCATAACACACAAAGTTCTGTGAAACTGTAATCAAAATCATAACGCACTCAAGAAACATTGCCTGAGGAAGAACAAAACTACAGCACGGTTAACCAGAAGACCTATACGGGATCAAAGAGGAGACCTAAGACCGCCCAGGAGACCTATAGGACCAAGACCTATGACCAACCAAAAGACTGAAGACCAATCAGGAGACCAGTCAGAAGACCTATAAGACCAGTTGGAAGACCTACAAGACCAGCCAGGAGACCTATAGGACCAGCCAGAAGACCCAAGACAGGTCATGATAGGACCAGCGAGGAAACCCAAGACTAATCAGTAGACCTAAGACCAACTATGACACCTAGGACCAACCAGCCGGAGACTAAGACATCCCTTTGCAAAGACAGGCAAACAGAAATGATCCAGCACATGACTCAGCACAAAACTTTCACATCAGAAACAGCGTGCACAAAAAAGCAACAGGAAAAACTTAATTAACTTGATCTACCTCTCGTCTGGAGCCGTTGATTCAGAGGGAGGAGAAGTCTAACATTGAGCACGCGGTCAAAGTTCACAACACAAAGAAAGTGCAAACATATAAAGCGAAGATACAGTGAAACCTCCTTGCAGCGTTGCCATACATCATGTACACAAAAATCGCATTCTTGCCGATTTCTCGACCCCTCCCCTGTTACACTTACACTTCGTACAATTTGTGGAACCCCTATGCATGCATACAACCAAGCTTCTCTAGCCCCCCTCCCCACAAAGTTATTTAGGCATAAAGTCATGTATAAAATACTTATTTTAAAAACATAAAATTTAGTAGCTGTTATTGTTTACTGCACCTGTAATCTAATAATAAAAATGTCATCAAATGCCATCAGACGACGCTATGCAAAGTCATAAATAGGTTATTATGGAGTCATAATAATAAATTCATTTCGTGTACGTACATCTTTTTTCGAGAACCCCTCCCCACTGTACGCATACGTAGGAAAAATCACCTAAATTAAATCAACGCTCCCTGCATAATCGATACACACCTCTTGAACTTAGCCAACAAACAGGAAAAGAATTTGCAGACACAAAACACCTGCAGCAAAGTTCTGCATCCCCGCTGCAAAACAGAAGTCCCAGAGCTTTTCCCGATCCATGATTCCCTCATTGTCCCAACAGACAGACGTGATGGATGCCAGCACCAACTCCACCGAGCAGACAAAGGAAGGTGAAGCAATCACCATGGCAACAAATAAGCACAAGAGATTCCATTACAACTTCTATGTTAACCCTTTAATGCTGGAGGGTATAGGATTTCCCATACCATTTACTACCATCTCAGCATTAAAGGGTTAAGCAACAGCACTGCTACAGCAGCCTTTGGTGCAACTACTTCATCAAACCAGTACAGGATTTAATACCATGTACAGAGAGCTCCAGAAAGCATAATTATATTAAATATTTATATATTTACTGATACGTGCATCTCTCCACATGTATGAATAACGTGATTGCATGTATGTAAACACAATGTACATAGTACTGTTTTACATATCATACAGGCACAATTTAGATAAGCAGATAGATACATACACACATTTACTAATAATATACCAATCTATATTAATAATTAATAACAAGTAACAATATTAATTAGCAATAACAATAATAACAATAACCATGATGACGATAATGAAAATATACCAAACGCCCAAGAAAATCTTGAAAGTTGAACTTTTAAATCTGAAAAGTTGCAATTTTAACAATTTTAAATGCGTATAAATTTGCTGTTAACATTTTAACAAATGTTGATCCATTAGGTATTGTAACACTGCAGAATATTTTTCATCAACATTGTGGAATAACTAACTTAACATTGTTCATATGATGTAAAATTGTTGAATCAGTCTTATTAAACAAGTTTATTTTGTATTGAAACAGAACTTGAATATATAGTGAAAAGCAGCATAGACTTTTCTAACCAATCCTTTCAGATTTCTATGATTAATTTAAACTAACAGAACTCATAACTCAAGAACTTTCTGGTTTTGCCTGAAATATTTAAAGCGAGTTTTTGGGAAAAGAATCCATAATGTTTGTCAATATGTCCAGCTTTCCGACACACAGAAACGCTGGTGATTCATGCGAATGTGATTACTGTAATCGTCATCCAATAAAACTCGTGTCCACTGTCCAATAACGCACATTAATTAAAGTGCTGGAAGCTGGTGATTCATTCACTCATTTATTCAAGTATTTAGCATCTCTTCAAGGAAACTACCCAGAGGTGCTCCTGACTCAAGCAAGGACAAAAAGAACAGTTTTCCAGTGCCTATAGAATGTGTCAGTGAATGTGTCCTCAGCTCCTGAGGAAGACCATTCCATATCGCCGGATCAAACACAGAAACAGCACGGCCTTGCATGATGGAAATATGCGCAAACGGTACTGGAAGCACTCTTCTTCTTCCCACTGAGCATAGGAATTGAAACAGTTGCAAGTTGTATGCATCTATCATACAGTTTACAGCATCTTCTACTGTCTCACATTGAGGTTTTATACTGAGGAAAATCTGCATCGAGTGATAGTTAAGTACTATTTAGGGCAAGTACTTAGCGAATCCGAAATCACCGAACAGATGCTAGGCGTACGGCCAAATCGCAGAAACTGGTTTTTTAAAAAAAAGGACATATCAAATGTTTGGTAGAAAACTGCCTTTAGTGAATCGGCTTGTCCTGCATTCTATTCACTGTCAGGATTAGGCGATTCAGCTAAACATATATATTTCTTTTATTGAAAAACATTAAGTTGAGTAACGCAACATATTGCATGCTGTGATGTCTGGTAGACTAGACAAGAGGAAAATAGAGTGTTCACCGGAAAGCACACACACACACACACGTTTGGCAGCCATTTACGCCGTCGCAATGTTCAGATAATTTTAGTCACATTGAACGATTGGATATAAAACTGCTTTTCGTTATTCGGATCGTACTGCAGTTTAATCGCTACCACGATATGCCTATACACCGGTTCGTGTTACTTTATCTATCAGCAAGTCTTTCACTCAAACTGAAAAACTTTTTAAAATCCAGCTCCGATACATCCAATAGTCCATCGCCGTTTCGACCCATCTTAGCCGTCTGTTTGTTTGCATAACACGTTGACTTTTGATCCCTCTGTATCAATTCTGCTCTGATTAAGCGCCTGTGACTAAGATGGTTCCATCGACCTCGCTTTCTGGCGCTGTAAAAATTAATAGAATACACTGTACATGGCCAATGCGTCTCAGATAACTCTAGACAATGGTGCGTGCTAGTATAAGCTTGCTAGTAAAACCCGTCCTTCGATGCAACAATCCAACTAAGAACTGTTTGGGTTTATGATTTAAGGACAAACCTGAATCAATAATCGGCGATCTTTCACATATGAATTTTTATTTTACAGAGATAAAACGTTCATATCTATCACAACTTATAAACCACAAACTATGTATTTCACGGTAAAGTCCACGTGGCTCAAGCGCTATATAGCATGGCGCAACCTAGCGGTCTTCAACGCGAAGTATTTATATTTCGCAATTTGCGAAAACTTGCCGAAAAGTCCCTTCAAGCTGACTATTCAGAGGTGCTCCCGATTACAGAGCGGACACTGCATAGGAGTTTCACGCCGAAGCGCACGAGCAATTGCGATTGAAGGATTTGCACAGGTCCCTACGCGGCGGCTTGAGGTGCAGGCCTAGGCCTACTGCGCCCCCATAAGTTCTAATGTAAAGACTAATGCGCAAATAATTATTTTACAATCAATCAATTTTCGTTTGATCAACACTTTAGGCTGGCAGAACGCAACATGTCAAAAGAAAGAAATTGCAAAAAGTCTAGCGGTGTCCAGTGATACCGCTCCAAAATTTAAGAAAAACCAAGATCGGGTCATAAAAAAGCCAAGGAAAGCCAAGTTAATAATTATGGACTATTATAATTATGTCACCTATTTTATTTCAACAGAAGCTATTTTACCCTATAAATTGTGATGTTTATGAAATTATGTATAATTAATCCTGAAATTAATGTATGTTAAATTGTTAATATTTGGCTACGTTCACTGATTTTCTTACATACTAAAAACATTTTGGAATATAGTGCGCTAGTTTTGAGAAATAAACGTCATCATCACTTTAGGCTATAGTTGTTGTTTTCTTGAATTCAGAATTTTTTGTGCTTTTGTGTGATCTTGTGAGCCAGCAAATCAGTTAAGCAGACTTATTTGAATTTCTAAGATTAATGTCTATTGTCATTAATAATATAAGTATCTGTGATCAACTTATCATGTTTCTTTATCAAGTTATTTGCGATTTTGCGTGGAGTCTCGCGAAATTGCACGTGACGTCACCTATAACTAATATGCAGAGAGCAAAGAGTTCAGAGAATAATAATAAGTCGGATAAATCCTAGTCAGTAGATGGAGCCATAGTTATATTATTGCTAAAATTATTGTTATTTAGTGGATTATTGCTAAGATTATTGTTATTTAGTGGGCAGAAAAAATGCCAAGTAAAAAAGCCAAGATCCTTTGAAACAAAGCCAATATCCCAAGATACGATTAAAAAAGCCAAGATCTTGGGGGAAAAAAGCCAAGGAGCGGTATCACTGGCGGTGTCCAACTTGATTTTATAATATGTCGTCAAGCCTTTCCATGTACTTTTATATAGCGCCTATTTACACCCACTTAGAAATTCCCAGTCTAGCCACGACTAAATAAAACAGACTTTCATGCATGCATGTATGATATGCATAAGGCTAGACAGTCTGCTTGTCTGTATTGCATTAATTGTAGGCCCTATTTTCATATATAGCCTAGGCTACTTCGATGTGTAGGCTTGATAACGTATTGAGCTAGACACCGCTAGACTTTTTGCAATTTATTTCTTTTGTAAGCTTTCAGGTGATAGCATAAGCAAAGATATCTTTGGCATAAGTATGTACCTGGCGTAGGCTATTTGTTATATAGCAGTTAGGCCTATAATGTTTTTATTAGACGATTTTATTTGGGGAGATGTAGGCTCTTATGTCCTCTATTTCTATCAGCAATATCTCGATCTGTTTGTTAATTGCTGCGCGTTTTAACAGCGACTAGCCAACAAACGAAAATACAGACATCTAGCGACTGTTTTCACGATAGACAATAGGGCCACCTAGCGAATAACTGAACACTTTTATGGTGCATGTGCAATATACACGTGATTTTTTTAAAAAACAAAGAAAAAATGTTTTTCATATATCTCTAATGTCTGAGGCATGTAAGTTAAATAGTATTTCTCTCTTAAGAGTTTTTCATCAAGAATGGGCGGGACATTGTAGCACTTTCACATGCTGAGAACGAGAATTGAAGTCCAATAAAGATTACTTAATTATAGGGTCCTAAGAAAGACTGAGGGTCGAGGGGGTTGAAATCCCAACCTCTCTGGCAATCCTCATCTTCGATATAAACAACAGAGACCTTTACTGCGCTTTATAATCCCTCAATGGCAATGAAATGTAGGCTAAATGCAAATATAACATGTAAGCTCACACGTGTTCATAAATTATAGCAACCGCATAGGCCTAAATGGCTTCCAATCATTCTGCTCATTAGGCCTAAACACTCATTCTGCTCATTTGAGTTTAAAAAAATTCGCGATGCATTATTGATCGAGAGTCGGATCCTTCACCTGTTTCCAGTTGATCGCTTGTTTCAACACTCGGGTCAATTTCTTCTTAAAATTCTGACGACCAAACGGTCGTCAAAATCTTTGCCACAAAGTTGGAAACGGACTTTGCTATACATGCCATCTCCGTAGCAAATATTCTCTCTGCAATTTCTTCTCTCGAGCACTGCGGGGAGGGGTTGTTCGAAATGCTATAGCTGAGATAATAGCTCTTAGCACATGTTCTATCGTTCGCTCCAGTAGCCAGCTGGCATGAACTGATACAGTAAATCGTTTATGAGACATCCATCCATCTCAGCATTGAAGAGGAATTACTGGGGTGGGTTTAGATTATCATCCACGTGGTGTTGGGGTGTATAAAAAAAAGACCTAAATATACGGTACCCTACGAAAATGGAACCTTTACAAAAAGTTTCGTGCGTTGAAACCCCAAACTCCTCAGGCAATTATTCTCATGCTGATACTTGATACATGTATCTCCGCCGTCTGATCATTGTAATAATTATTATTACGTCAAATCAACTCAATTCCTTTCAACAAATGAAAGCATACTAAAAAATAAGCAAATCTACGCTATATCGTATAGGATGCTCTCGCTCGCTCAGTCGATCAATCGTTCACTCCGCATCCAGTTGGAATAGAATGGAAGGGAGGAGAAGAGTGTGGAAGGGAAGGAAAGGGTGTGGAAGGGAATCCCAGACCCGCCGTCACTTGTCCATCATCGACGGTGATAGATTAATCGGGGAGCATCAAAGGGACCGCTAATTTCGTCGTCAGTCGTCGGTCGTTCAACAAGAGTCTCTTTATCGTCGAATGATACCCGACCAGAGCCAGGACGGACCAGGCAGAGTCAAGGAGAGAACGTTTGCTTCCGATTTGCCACGTCTAGACAGGCGATGAGAGATGCCGAGGATGAGGAGGGTGGAGCAGGAGGGGGAGGAGGAAGGAGGAGGAGGAAAGGAGGAAGGAGGAGGAGGATGGAAACGAGGGAAAGGGAAAGATGCTACTGACAAATGGAACAGAAAGGCAGCCAAACATGCAGATACAGATAGAGAGGGGAGAGAGAGAGACAGACACAGACAGACAGACAGACAGACAGACAGACAGACAGACAGACAGACAGACAGACAGACAGACAGATAGACAGACAGACAGACAGACAGACAGAGATAGATGATAGATAGATGATAGATAGATAGATAGATAGATAGATAGATAGATAGATGGATGGATGGATGGATGGATGGATGGATGGATGGATGGATGGATGGATGGATGGATGGATGGATGGATGGATGGATGGATGGATGGATGGATGGATAGATAGATAGATAGATATATATATATATATATATATAGATAGATAGATAGATAGATAGATAGATAGATAGATAGATAGATAGATAGATAGATAGATAGATAGATAGATAGATAGATAGATAGATAGATAGATAGATAGATAGATAGATAGATAGATAGATAGATAGATAGATAGATAGATAGATAGATAGATAGATAGATAGATAGATAGATAGATAGATAGATAGATAGATAGATAGATAGATAGATAGATAGATAGATAGATAGATAGATAGATAGATAGATAGATAGATAGATAGATAGATAGATAGATAGATAGATAGATAGATAGATAGATAGATAGACAGAGAGACAGAGAGACAGAGAGACAGAGAGACAGAGAGACAGAGCCAGTAAATGCAATGCTAAGTTACTTCCTTCGATGTAATGCGAATAATAAGTGAGTGTTCTGCGTTCTCTCGTCAACGTGCGTAACATTGTGACTTGCTTTCTGTTGTTTCTTGCTGCTGTTCTTTATAGCCTACTGCCTTTTTATGTTTTAACTGTTTCTGTAAACAAAAGAAGTGTGTTCGTCGTTCATTTGAATGGTCCAATGAACAAGTTGCTACATTGATTAGAGTGTCCGACCTATAGATACATGTCGTGACAGGCAGTGTAAGAATAATTATTGTGAAAAAATAACTGGGTGGGTTGGACCATTATTCACTTGGAATTGAGTGTTTGAAAAATAGACTTTACTGTGAGGCTCTAAGAAAGACTGGGGGTTGAAATCCCTCAATCCCCCGAAAATTCTCACCCTGGTGACAAGCCTATAAGCCTCTATATAGCCTATGTAAGAAGAGAGCGTGCACATCGGGATTCGTTACTCGATGATGGCTTATTTCAGAGACTCGACTCTCTGCAGTGTAGAGCGGTCCCTATTATACACTGGAACCCTAAATGGCGCAACGCCCACTCAAACGGGCAGCGATGGTGAAGGATTTCACTCGATCGTACGGTCGATAACTGAGAGGATGGGGTGGATGGGGAGGAACAGAGGCGTGTATATACGGTTGGAGTAGAAGAACGTGTACTATACACTGACTCCTTCCTAGTTTTCATCACCTCTCATTTCAACCTCATCACTGAAACGAATTGAAAGAAGGAATTGACGTCGTCGTTCCAAATCATCCTCTTCCCCAACTGGCACAGCGCTCCTCCTCCTCCTCCCATCATCCCAATGATCCCATGCCTCCTCGCATCACCATGGCAACCCTTTGATCTTGCCGACTCCATTGATTTACACCAACGCGGTGCGGTGCATCAAAGAGAATGGCAGCGGCGGCGCTTCTGACTCTTCTGAGCGATGCAAATTATATTATCAACGCTGCTGATAAGAAGAAGGAAGATATTGCTTCTGTTGCTTCTTCTCTCGTCGTTGACTTTGAGAGACTGGAGAATGGAAAGGATGAAGTGACGAAGGATCCGAACCGGAAGTTGTCCTACTCCGATCATCTGGAAGGGTTGCTCTATGACGACAGAAGACGTCATAAGTGCCACTCCCCGCTTCCTATACCAGTACTCCGCCGAGACAGAGAGCGATGCGCTGGTAAGGTACGGATATATAGAGGGAATAAAGAGGAGCAGGAAGTGAAAGAGTGGATGATGATGATGGTGATGATGATGATGATGATGATGATGATGATGATGATGATGATGATGATGATGATGATGATGATGATGATGATGATGATGATGATGATGATGATGATGATGATGATGATGATGATGATGATGTTGATGATCTTTACTCTATACCTGTGCCTTACATCTGCGCTATCTTTACCCTTGCTTTATCTTATTCTCGTCTCCAAACCCTTCATCTCACCTTCGCTACATCTACTTTTATATCTTTACAATTATATCTTTACCTCATCTTCACGCTACTTAGCTTGACTAGCGGAACAATCGTCTCTTAACTCAACCATATTACTTTGCAAGACCTTACTGAATTTTCACATCATCCTATAAAATCATCGAAACGTGACGGTAATTGACTTGTAGAACCACCAACGAAACACATGTCTTTACCTAAAGTTTAGTCTTTATATTTACATTATGATTTATCCACCTTAACTTTACCTATATACATTCTCTTGACAAACCTTACATCACATGACTGATGTTACAAAAATCACCGAAACGTGACGCGTACAGTGGCGTACTGCCATGCACCAGTGAAACAGATGTCTTCAGCTGCAGCAGCATTGGTCGGATGCATGTAGACGGAGATACATGTATGTCGTTCTTTGCCATTTTCTAATCGTTGCATGTCATTCGTAAACACAATCATAAATTAACTGTTCTGTTGATCGCATGCTACGTTTCAACTGCCAATGATTTCCTCTTTGATGTTGTCTCGCATCAATTCCCTCCGCTCTGCTCGAAAGAAATCGGACGATTTTACTCTCAACGACATTTGCCACCGAATGACAATCGATGTGAAACATAGGTATGATAAATGGGAAGTTTCACGTACATACAACGAATTGGGAAACAGTCACTCACACGATGACTCGTTCCACAACACAAACTACAAATAATAATGTAACTGATCGATCGATTGAAATAATTTGATAAATGGAAAATCTAACTGAAACTTATAAACTTACTAGTCTATAGCACGCAAAATATTTATCTGCATGCTTGGTGAAATATTATGTTCTTTCTGGGAGAGAGAGCATGCACCATAATTTTATTCAGGTCTCCATCGCCACTAAAACTTCTTTATCGTCATATTATAAGAGAGAATGCGCCGTGGTCATTGGCCGTCGTTGGCGAGAAATACAAATGGGTTGTGGGCAATGTATTTTTTATAGTCACCTACAGTATGTTTGGAAACAACAGACGTAAAGGGCCTACGGATATTGTTAGTAGTTTCATGGTTATCAAAAACACATCGTGTGTCCTGTATATCCAGACAGTTTTGTTATAATTGTTATCACTATAGGCCTACTACTAGTAGTAGCAGTGACAGTATCATAGATATACTAAGCGCCACTCTCTAATTAATGATCAAGGATCAATGATCGTTTTGCCCTTTAATACACCTGCTGTGGATGTATGTGTGTGTATGCACGCGTTTGTGCGCGCACACACATACACATATGCATATAATATATATATATATATATATATATATATATATATATATATATATATATATATAGCTTACTCGTCTGATGGTTGTGCATTTATCACTTCGCATGTTTTTCTCGTCGACAGGCGTTCAATAATTGACACTCAGTCTGACTGCAGAGACTGAAATACTCCTCCGACTGACGATATGGCAATCGTTGTTGATATATCGCTTGCTTTCTCTCAGTAGCATAATATATACATATATATGCATATATATGTGTGTATATATATATATATATATATGAGCACACGCAAGAGAAAGACATGTGTTTTAGTTTTGCAAAACTTTGCAGATCCAATGATCCATCACCTTTTCACGAGCAATTTAACCACTGCACGAATCCTATAGCGTAAAGTTATATTCAAAGTCTTACAAACCAACACGTGGAATGCATAGGCCTATCTATGTGCATCCTGGCGCTTGCAGGTGTTTTCTGAGGAGGTGCAAAACTCAATCCATGGCCACGATAAAATTATTTAGCTTGAAAATGCAGCTCTGAAAATTAGGAACATCTGTGACTGTGAGCATTTATAGTCTCAGAGGTTTCTAGATGTAAACTTCTCCCTTGTGCATCATTTGTGACTCCGTGGGAAGAAATTTGTTAAAAACCAAAAGGTAATGGTTATAAATACTGTCAATTTTCCAGGGACAAGTGCCCAACCTTCTTGCCTCTATGCGCAGGCGCCCGCAGGAATGCAGCGCCTTTTCATTTAGCTTACTATGTAGAATGTACCACAGCAAATTAAGCTTGAGCAACAGTTTCCTTTTAATAATAACCCAACAAATTCTCCACTAAATATTGCAAGAACAGAGTATTTTAAAATCGACCTGATTGCCATAATTAGGCCTACACCATATTATGATATTACATAAGAATAGTCTTTTGTACGAGTTCAATGGTCACGTGGTCTAGCTTCCAGTGATGGACGTCTCCAGGCGCCGACAGCAAGGCGAATAGAGCATCGGAAGATGGAGACAGTTATCAGGAAGACACCCCAGACATTTATCGCGTAGAGGAGTCGATCTTTCAGACCCTTGACATATGACTGTAGATAGAGCGGCGGCGGATTTGTAGGGATGATACCGAGTCGATGTTTCGAAGCAGCGCAAGGGTTGCAGAGGGTCTTTTGGACTGGCTGCGGATAAACTCTGAAGACGATTCCACCAGAAGAAATCTGGAAGAGAGAACCCCGTCACCTTCGGAGGATGTGGTCCAGTCGAGTTGATCCCCACTGAAGATGAGGTCTTGCCTGCGACGGACAGCAAGGAGTGGCATCGAAGGTGGTCCATGAGGTCTTCCTTCGTCTGGAACAGCTTTCCGCAGAGCGTGGCGTCCGTCTGAGCCCAGTTGCAGCTGAAGAGTCTCAACGTCGGCGGTTCGAAGCTCAATGGAAATGGATTTGCCTTTGAAGTGTCATGCAACGAACGCCAGTGCATGTTACGAATCTGAGATGTGGCTTTGGTTGGACCCCGCATCAATTCGGTTATTCCTGGTAGAGCTCCAGAGCTGCTCGAGGTGGTGCCACCGATGGTCTTCTCAATGAGCTGCTGACACTGCTCGCAGCCCACAGCAGCAGCAGCATCTGCAGTGTGCAGCAACTGAAGATGCGGAGGAGCATCCTGATGAGCTAGAAGACAGAAGATGCAGTTGCAGGACGCAACGCTTCGTCGTTGTGCTCCTTTATTATTGTCGTTCATAGGACTGCAGCATGTTTTGCGATAACTGAACGGAGATGTTTTATCGTCGATTCCGGATGTTGCTGATGATGATGAAAGTGATGAAGATGCTGATGCTGTGGAGACTGGAAGAAACGCCCCGAAGCCACCACCACCACTTCCCTGATGGGAAACGTCCTTCGAGAACGCGGCGGCTGTGTTGCGAAGGTGTCCAGCCGTGGAGGCAAGGCAATCACCGAGGGGCAACAATCCAGGGAGCGGCCATCCGACGAGGGAGCAACGCAGAGGTTTCACTCCTCTGAGTGGACTGGAGGCTGAGAAGTGGTGGTGGTAGTCCATCCTATCCTGACCATGGTGGTTCGGAGACGTATCCATGCGACTGGTCATTGCCTTGAGCGTGGTGGAAGAGGAGGGCATTGGTCGGGGGTATAATTGGGGTAGGAGGAGGTTGGCGGACGCAAGGTCAGTGAAGTCCAACCGCGACTTGTTGTTGTGGTTTTCCATTGGAGGTGGAAACCACGTCGTCCCAGACGAAGGGCGACGTCTGTTTGATGACGATGTTTTCTTCGATGGAGGAACTCCATGCCCGACCACTCCATCTCCACCACCATGATAGTGCTTTCTTGGAGAAGCCGAGGAATCGTTAGTGAGACTCCCCGGTTGAAGTCCCACCATCAATGTCACTCCCAAGGTCATCGTCGTTCCCGCCGGAACTTCCTGTTTCTTGTCTGGGGTTTCTTTACCATGCACATGCGGAGGAGTCGATCCCAGTCTGGTCAGGTGGTAGTTCTTTCCGCCTGCAGATGGTGACCTTGACTCCGTGTTGTCACGGAGGATGGATGGAAAATCTCGTCCAATGTTGTCGCATGCTCGAGTCAGCATCTCCAAAGGACTCGTCCTCGCATCTCTCTGCTGCTGCAACAGGTGAACATAAGACAATCAAATATATACATTGTTGTCCTCAACTACAGAACGGTACACTAGCGAGATCATGTTGTCACATTGTTGTGCTGTATAATGTTACTATATAATTATACTATTATAGTGTAGCGAAGTGACGTTTGGTAGGCTATATAGTTCAACTTTTACCCGGTAGTTTGGTGTAATACTGTGTAACAGTTAAGTATAGTTTAAATTAATGTAGAGTAAGCAATGTAACGTAGTGAGTTGTAGCCTAATGTGCTTTACTGTACCGCAGTGTACTTTAAGACAAAAGTGCACGATACAAATAACTTGAATATCGAAAAGCAAGGCAAAACAAGCAATTACGCGACTTATAAGGAATGAAACTTAATCCACGCCATGCAAAGTCGACTTGGAAATTTACCTCAGAACATTATGTGATATTAAAACAAAAGTATCGCATTACTATTCGACTTACCGCTTCACTGTCCGGTTGAAGGTACTTGTCCGTATTCTGAGAGGACGGAGGAGAAGGTCTCATGATCTGTCCTTCTCTATATTTTAATTCGCAGACGAGTAGACCTACATATAGAGTATTATAGACCACCACCTCAAGGTGACGCAGGCAAATACCAATCGTCGCCAAACAACTGAGCACCATAAAAGTCTCTGTAAATTAAAAGCTATATAATCGACAAAACGCGGATCGTTGAATCCGGTAAAGTTAAAACTTCGCTGATCGCATTTCTGGTTTGTGCCAGTCGGACATTATCTTGTACGATAGGCTATCTTAGTCCAAACTAGCGTCTAAAGCTGTTCAACCAGATTTGGCGGAACACGAAATTGCCGCAAAGCTAAAAAATTGCTGAGGTAATCAGAGAAACTTGTCTGAAACACGATGCATTTAATCGATTGCTACAACGAAAGAGGCTTTTATTATAAATGACGGCTTTTCTGCTGTCCTTTAACTGATACATGTAGATCTCCTATAGTTCAGATGTCGGTTCTCAGTTTTGCCATTTACAGACATCAGATCTGACCGAAAGTAACCGAAAGTAACCACTCGTCAAAGGCTATGATGATAGACTGAAGTTAATCCTGAAAAGTTACGTATACTTCTAAGTCAATTCATTGGCAGCAGCCGTATATACGGTAACCGTAGACTGAAGAAGATTCTATCCACTCATGAGCCCTTCGAGATCATCATCGTCCATCAACAGATAATCACCCACAACAAGACTCTAATAACATCTGTACAGTACGGTATGTATGTAGCATATAATATTACGAGATCATTCATCCATCCCTTCACAACGACTTCACCGACAACTTACACGGTGCATGTAATTGCGCAATGTTGCAGGTGCTGGTGATTTTCGCGCACGGAAACGATGCTTAGAGGAGGCAGGTGCGATGGGAAATTGCCGCCTCGCACCTGTCTTGCCGACGGCGATCATTGGCGAACTCATCTTGCTGTGGGCCGTACTAACAACAGTGTCTGGCGTATACTACTCATGGTCTCTGGCTTTTTAGAGACGTTGGAACCTGGCGAATCGGCGTTGGCTTAAAAAAACGACGCTATAAGTATGGCTATAAGGCAAATGCATGTAATGCATGCAGGAAATGTGATGTAATGTGAAGTGGTTGGTATTATCAATTAGATGCAATGTAATGACATCATTTTTGGTAATGTTGCGATTTATGCAGCTACCTGAACTTACATACTAACTCACCTTTTAAAATGCATGATTTATGTAATACAGGCAATGTGATGTTTTGTAAAGTGATATGTAGTAATGTGATGCAATGTGAAGTGATATGTAGCAATGAGATGCAATGTGAAGTGATATGTAGCAATGACATGCAATGTAATGACATTATTAATTTTTCTGATGTGCTGTGATTTCTGCAGCAACTTAAACTTACTTACTAACTCACCTTTTACGTCGACTCGATTTATACAACGGATATGCCAGGCTTTGACAACCGTGTCCGTTGCACTTGAAGCAACCATCGATTGCTGGTAAGCTAAAGGCTCTAAAGGAAAGCATTTAAATCGCTTTGATTACAAATTTACAATGGAATTCGATTAATTGGAATAATGGACAAGATACGATTGAATAGATCTAATATAGAGAGCGACAGAATTGACGAGATATGGAAGGATCGAATAAGATTTAATAGGAAAATGAGAGAATAAGATGGAATAGGATATGAGCTTGAACAGAATATGATTGAACTACATGATTAATGTGAAGGAATGATACAGAAATAAAGAGATAATGAGAGAGTCGCAGATATGGCTTGTTAAGATGTAATTATTTATTATTATGTTTATTGGCATAATTATGTACGTGAAAATCAAATCGGCTTCACATTATCAAACAAGCGTTCATTTATTACAAAAAGGTCAAGTGGGTGCTGACATATAGGACATATACATAGACCTATAATAGATCTGATCAGCTTCTAACTGTGAGTCCAATTTGTTCTTTGTTTGTATACGTGCATTTGTTATAATTATGGTGCTGGTGGCACTGGTGCACTCGTGCAACGACCTTACGTAAACGCATGGAGGTCTTTCTTGCGTATACATTATAGGAACGTATACCATCCGATACAATAGAAAAAACGATGCGGTACAATTCCATCAATAGTACACGCCAATCAAAATCGTAAACGCAGTATTTCTATAGCGCTTTATATTCTAAAGCTATAGCGCTGCATGAACATAAATCTATCACTATATAAAAGCGATGGATAATATCTTTGTCATGGGCAACGCTGGATTAACCCTCGGGCTACCAAGGGGGGGGGTGGTATCCACCCCCCCCCTAGGTTTTTCCCAAATAAAACTTTTTCGTTAGGAATAAAATTTTGACGTTTTAGGTGGCTGTAGAGGATTCATTTGCACACATTTTGAGCTAAAATGTGTGATGATATACCATACCATTCAAAAGTTACACCCGATATACCCGAGGCACCAGGGGGGGGTGGATACCACCCCCCCCTTAGATTATCGGCTGTATCTTATCCGTCCTTTGACATGAAGAGACACCAATTACACCATTCTGTAGAGGGAATGTGGGGCTACATTGTGGTGGTCACGGAGTTGTCATTTGACAACCGGAAGTGCTCAAAATAAATTAAAATATATAAAAAGGTGTTTTATTTTCATAAAATTTTTATGTTGTTTCTATTAAAAATTATTCATAATTTATTTTTTAAGAGAAATAAATTATGTCATTCTATAGAGGGCAATTAGGGCTATTTAGTGATACCAAATAATTTGACATTTGATGACCGGAAGTGCTTAAAATAAATTTAAATGTGTGAAAATGTTGGGTTTTTTTACAACGCAAACCGATAAGTCTGCGTAAACGTTTTTCAGCATGTTTTACGTGTTTTTTCTCTTTTTATTGTAACTAAAACTAACTTATTACTAGTTTTTATAGTTGAATATTGGACTTTATTATATGTAACCTATTTTAAATTAAATAAATTATGTTAAAAACACACAGAATCTAATATTTTGCTTGTGCGAAAGTATACATTTTGTGGAATCGACGGGTGCCTACGGTAAAAAATTCATAACTTTGGGGTGCTTTCATATATTTTAAACCTAAATATACCATTTTGTGCAGAAATGAATGCTGAATCCATAGGTGTATTACAAGTTATGATATCTCAAACCAAACCCAAAATCCAGGGGGGGGGGGTGGTAACCACCTCCCCCTTGGTAGTCAGTGTTACAAAAAAAGCTTGGTAGCCTGAGGGTTAAACATTTCTCTGCATGCAAGTAACTTTTGTGAGACTGTAAGTGCGTGCGCAATGCGCATGAATGTGCTCCGATGCAATTTAGCACACACAAAGTAAGCACGTATACTATATTACATTACAATATATGTACAAAGCAAGCTCAGTATAAATGGCAACCTTTTAATATCACCGTGGTTGGACTGAGAGCGCCTCTCAGCGGGGCTTTTTTTAAAGCGCTATATAAATTCTCCAAATGAATGGAAAATGGTTTACTTAATATTGCAGCACAATTCATTTCACTGCAATGTAACGGGATTAAATGCAAGTGCATTAGCAATGGACCTTTGAATACATACACGGTCACATTAACCCTATATTGACTTAACATATAAAACTCGCTGAGCCCAATGCACAATGCATAATAGTGAATAGGCCTATGGCGTATGCGCCATCTTTGTATATAGCTAGGCCTAACGTAAATTCCAATATAAAGGCTATATACAGAAGGAGCAGATTTTTTTATCAGATCCAGCATATAATAAGCGGAAAATACTGTACAAAAATCAGAAGAATGTTCCCGACTACATGACACATGAATATTTAAATTAGCACATCTTAGTATTCATGATTACCTCGAACTGATCGTCACTGACTAATCGTTCACTCGAAAAAGTCCAAGAGCTATAATACTTAAAAGCAAATCGGATGGCGGCATGGTAGGCCTACCAGTCCGATCACCCGCGCTGATTACAATTGCACTTCCTTAATAATATATAATAAATAAAGTTGTATAAACGCATGGACGCCCTCAGATATTTCAGCAGGAGGGGCAAAAACCCAAAAAATTATTGTTCCTTGTAAATTTTTCGCAACAGCTTTAAAAAATGTAAAAATTGTAGGCCTATACTGCAGGAAATTGAGAATTAGGCCTATGGGTATCTTTCACAGAGACGTCTAAATGTAAACTTTCCGTCAGTTTCACTTTGTGTAGACTATAATTAGTTCTTTAGTGCATTAAAAAACGAAAAGTAGCATTCCAAAAATAGCTGTAAAAATTATCCCTCAGAGGCAAGTGTTCCTTCCTGCCCCGATGCGTGGGCGCCCATGCACGGAAGTTTGTTTTGGAGGTCGACTGAGATTTCTTCATAATAGAATGATGTCGTTTCAGCATGACGTCGTCAAGGCTGGGGTAAGCCGCCATCGGTGACGTCATCAGTATCAGTGGTAGGCGGAGGGATAGCGTCGTAACGAGTCGGATTGTCGGAGTTGAACGAGGAAAGGAGACGACTCTACAGATTTGGGTTGCATTGAGCCTGCAAAGAAAGCGCTGAGCATTAACCACCTCTTTTGCATAATTATAGCCTAAAAATTTTATTACGTATGAAATCAACGAATTTCAATTTGAAAATTATTAACGTTTTGCGTGTACGAAGAATCACGACAAAAATTACAACCATAACTTAGCATAGCTTCATAGGCCTACGACAACAAATACAACAATAGTTACGACGATAGTTACGAAAATAATTACGACAATAATTCCGACAATATAGTTCCGACAATAGTTCCGACAATAGCTGACAAAGGCTGAAAGGCTTTTACTGAGAAAAGCGAAACAGGTCAGACTGGGTTGAGGTCAAGTTTGATAAAAAAAAAGGACTCTTGTCAATTTCTTTGCTGGCTGATCGAAATGATTAATTATCAATGCTGATGATTCGTTTAGAGTGAATTTGATAAGAGTGAATTTGACTACAGAGTACAGAGTGATTGAGAATGTTGGCTATTGTCCGAGTTACATATTATTCAAAATTGATTTGGTAAGAATGGATCAGAGATTAACGTCTAACCTCCACATTTATTTTCCACAATTCTCATACTGGAATGGATATAAGATAATAGAGTGTAATGGAATGGATCTTATATTATGATTATTATTATATTACCAGTTTCCACTGAATCATGTGCATCCAGTCCTGTAATTCCTGTTCCGTGTCGCAGACAAAGAAGAACGTTCTATATGGCATCACCAATCTACATGCAAGACAAAAGAAACAACGTTATCGAAGAAATAACCAGAAGATATCAGAATTATGATCGGAGGCTTATACTACATTACATTTGGGTTGTCCAATAATTTCTATAGCTTTCAAACAGCACTAGGTTAGTGCATTAATATTATTTAGGCTATTACTATTATTATTATTATTATTATTGTCATTATTTTTATTGCTATCGCAAAAATACTACCATAGGCCTACTACTACTACTGCTGCTGCTGCTGCTGCTGCTGCTGCTACTACTTAGTCTACTACTATACCATTATTACTATTATTACTATTATTATTATCATTATCATTATCATTATTTTTGAAGTTATGAACTGATTAGGTCAGATGAAATTAACATTGAATCGGCGCATCAACAGTTTACCAGTATTATTATAGGCCTTACGAGACCCAGCTAGAGTCAAACCGCATTTCATTGCATGACCAAATTGCGCTTTATAAATGATGACACTCTAGCAAGTCAGAAGCATGGAGCCAGCGTATATCATAATCAACAGCATGGAACCATGATCCACAAAAACTTATTGGACACACACACACACACAACACACTACGAAGACTGTCCGAGATATCACAGCAACCGTGCAGTTCAAAGCTCAGTATAGATTATTATCGGCCCTATTATTATTATCCGGAGGCACTGCGATATGGGTGATCGTATTCCATCGAGAAATTTTACATTTATATTTCGTCACATTTTAATTATTATTTATGAACTGAAATGCTCACGAGTCATAACAAATATAATATACATGAATAATGTATAATTAGTTTCAATTATGGAGCATAATTGTACTTCTGCATTCCGACAGACACAATACAAGTCAGTGACACAGACAGACAAACAGCGAGGCAGGCGATAAGACAGACAGACAGAAGGATAGACGGACAAACAGACAGAAAACTTAAGCGCACTGATGGAAGCAAATATATGCACTGTCGAAAGTGGTCTATTTATCAGCATGCAGAACCAAGAAGAGAAATGCGCTTAAATAAACTATACACATGGACAAACGAACGGACGAAGGCAGACAGAGACACAGACATACTGACAGACAGACAGAGACAGACAGACAGACAGACAAACAAACAGACATACAGGTAGACGGGTGAGTTCTGTTCACGCAGTAAATTTCCCTGCAGAAGGTTGAGTTTACGCTGTAGCCAATATCCGCGTATATCATTGAGTACAGCCTTGCATGCTAAGCATGCAGTCACACATGCAAGTACACACTACTACACAGCCATAGGTGCAATCACGTCTTAAAAGTTGGGGGACCATAATGAATCACGTCCTAAATGTTGGGGGGACCATAATAATAAAGTTAGGGGACCACTCAAAAGTTGGGGGGACGCATCCCGTGGGTCCCATAGGGTGGTTGCGCCTATGTACACAGCAGAGTACCTTGTCTCTAAAGGGCGCTACTAACAATGCGCTACACTGCAGTGGAAGGTTCACTAGTCACTACTATTATCAGGCTATTAATATCAAACGGTCTCTCTCCCTCCAAACTTGACCTGACCTAAACTCGGATCTTAACCAGACACAGAAAACTAGCCCACAATTATTTTATCTATCCATAAATTATAATTATTTATGGAGTCATTCAGATGAAATATAATACAGCGAAAGGCAAGTCAATGGCCTGGATTCTATGATGCAGGTTTCACGTGAGGAAATAAGAGTGGATAAAAATCTCTTAGATTTCCGTTACATTCCAACGGCGGAGGAAGCGATAAGAAGAACGAACCGGAAGCAGTTCGGTCTGTTCTGTGTGTTGTCGACTTCGCACTCTTTGCATTTGCGGAGGTCGATCGAACGAATCGGGATGTGATCACCCTGCGTACGAAAGTAGCTCAGCTCATTGCGCTTCAGTACAAACCATCGATGTTTCCAATTCTATACATGCAAAGAACACACATGACATAACTTAGAAGTCTTATAGACTTAGACGCTTACACATAGACACAAGCACACACGCACACACACACAGACGCACACGCACACACTAAGTAACACACACAAATATATATGCATATATGTAATGTATAAAATAATATATAAATGCTATAAATATAATAATCTGGGTTTTTAGGCCCATTATTATATGCAATGATTACGCATGGCTTTTTGTGTTATCAAACGCAGACGACATAGTGATATCAAGGCACATGTAATGTGATACCAGTTTGACCCAACCACACATATGGAATCACGTGCAACTCACACAGCACACGGAAGCACACACGCACACAATAGAATAAGTATATATATATATCATTGTAAGCGCTCTTTTATGTTGCGCCTATTCAATAGAGCTTAACATACACATTAGCATGTACATGACATTGTAGACCTATACTGAGGTTGGTTGTTTAGCTGCTGCATAACGACTCTGGGATCGTAAAAATATGATAATGGTCGCCCCCCCTCCGTTGTACAAGCTATGGACTGGCCACATCGACTTTTTCATGGGAGTATTACCAATTTGACTGTGTGTATCGAATTACATAAATCAGCAGATCACAAGAAAATCACATGTTGATGCAATGCGGACATAATGCACAGGAAGAGAGGCAGACAGAACAACATACACAGACAGGCAGACAGAGAGACAGGCAGACAGACATATACAGGATGGCAGATAGACAGACAGAAAGACAGGCAGAATGACAGACAGGCATGCAGGTAATGTAATGCAATGACTCCAATTTCTATGGTGCTATAACACAGCCACGCTGCTACAAGGGCGACTCAACAAAGACAAGTCTAACACATTCAGAGACATGCGACGGCCGTAGCTAGCCAGACAGACAGACAGACAGGTAGGCAGACACAGACAGACACAGACAGACATATACCCGTACATGATGGCAGGTAGACAGACAGAAATACATGCAAAATGACAGACAGGTAGGTAGCCAGACAGACAGACAGACAGACAGACAGGCAGACAGGCAGGCAGGCAGGTAGACGCAGACAGACAGACACGTAGGCAGGCAATCAGACAGACCTGCAGAAAGACAGACCAAGACGCCGACGGGCAGGCAAACAAACAGACGAAAAGAGAGAAATACAGACAGAAGGACAGACAGACGGACAGAAAGACAGATTGGCATATGCAGGCAGATAGAAACATAATGGAATTGAGTTAGATGCAAACGGCTCTTACTTTAATTATTGCACCGAGTTTTGTCATGAAACCTTCCTTCGAACCAATCTTGAAGAACACAACAGCGAAAATAAATATTACAGTCAATTAAAGTTAAATTAAATTAATTTTTAAAATCAAAATGAATAGAGTTGATCTTAGACATCTTCATCATCATTTTGGTCGCCATCGTCGTCGTAGTCGTAGTCGTCATCGTCATCATCATCATCATCATCACCGTCGTCGTCATCATCATCATCATCATCATCATCATCATCATAGTCATCATCATCATCGTCGTCGTCGTCATTACCATCTTTGTCATCGTCGTCGTCGCCATCATCATCGAAGTAATCATCATTATCATTATCATCATCGTCGTCGTCGTCGTCGCCATCATCATCACAGCCCTCATCATCATCATCATCATCATGATCATCCTCATCATCATAAGTATTGTCATCGTCGTCATCACCGTCGTCATCATAATCATCATAATCATCATAATCATAATATTATTCATCATCATCAGCATCGCCGTCATCACCATCATCCATGCAGTTGTTGACTCCACTGCTGTCTGACATTGTCTCCTTGGTTAAATCAGCAAATATAGGTTGAATAATAAAACATTAAATTTCAGTTAAGAATTTGATTAGTTTCAATTCAACAGTAAAATTGAAAGAACTTGTGTCTGTGATATAAATTTTGAGTCTACACAAAAATGCAAGCAGTATTATTATACGTAGCCCACTATAATTATTGTTATCATTAATATACATAATTATTCACATTATTACTTTTAATATTTAATATTATTAATTATTGATATTATTATTATTATTCTATTAATATATTAATATTAGTAGTAATAAAAAACAATTATCATGAGTAACTAATCTTTAATCATAATAGTATAATACAAAGGAACTGACCGCCCATTGTGGTGGACACTTGCTCGTTCTGTCCGGGCCGTACTGCGCATGTATTCGAACGACGTCGTAGACAGCAGGTTCGCTGACCTGTCTTGGGTAGGGATGACGTAACCAGGTTATGACCCCTAGAAAAAACATCACGTGCACCATCAGTCCATCAGTAAGCCTATTGTAGTCAATACACGTCACGCATGACGATGATGAAGTCAGGCGGTCTAATACAGATCTTTATAATATAATATATTATATATAGATTTTATATATATATTATATTTAATTTAAAAGCATGAGATATTTGGGTCACATGGAAATTTCTATATAAGACCGCCTGACTTTATCATCGTCATGCGTGACGTGTATTACATATACATGTATTATATGTAATAATGTATATTCGTTGCTATCATTTGTGCATGTGTAATTGTGTGTGCGTGCGTGCGTGTGTGTGTGTGTGTGTGTGTGTATGTATGTGTGCGCGTGCATGAATGCCACGCGCCATCTTCCTCTTTCTCTTTCTCCTTATTATCATCATCCTTTCTGTTCTTTCTCTTTTTTCTAAATAATGCTGCTTTTCCCCATCGCTATCATTTAACTATCGCTATCACCGCCACTACCATCACCACCATCACCACAACAATACCGAGACCATCATCACCAATAGCCTACCATATACTGACCACAACAACACCAATACTACCACCACCACCAACAACAACAACACCCACAACACAACCACCACCGCAATAACAACACCAATAACACCAAAACCATCACCACCAACTCCACCGTCACTACCGTCACCACCACAACAACCACTACCATCATCATCACCAAAGCACCAACACCATCACCATCACCACCACCGCCGCCGCCACTAACACTACGACTACAAACAACAACTCAATGTCATCATTATCGTCATCATAATCATCATCATCATCATTATTATTATTATCGTCGTCGTCGTCATCATCATCACCACGACACTATCTCCACCGACATCAATAATAAATATTATATTAATATAATCCTGGCTATACCTGATTCTCCGGCTATGAAAGGTTGTTTCTGAAAGTGAGAAATGAATTCTTCCGTCGTTTTAAACGTCGCAAGACCAAACGAATAGCAGTCGCCGTTCCACGTCACTTTGTAATGCTTCACGGAATCCTTACATCTGATCGAAAACACAACACAACAGAAGATTGCATGACACAATACAACATACAATACAGAATAGTGCCGACCTCTGCTAAGTAGTCACATGCCAATATCTGTACTAGAATCGCAGCAAATTAATCAGAAATGTTAACTATAGATACGATGGTTTCTGCAAGTCTCCACCTCTTCCCTCTTCCCCTCTCCTCCACCTCCACCTCCACCTCCAACTCCCCTTTTCCTTTGCCCTCCCCCTTCCCTTCCACTCCCCTCGTCCTCCCACTCTTTTATAGTCTTCCTCCTCCTCCTCCTCCTCCTCCTCCTCCTCTTCCTCTTCCTCCTTCTTCTCCTACCTGATGCAGATGGCCATTTCCCTGTTTCCACTCGGTCGCATCAGGTAGCTGCCATCTTCTCCGTTCTGCATCAGTAAACTCTCGGCCACGTGGCGGGAAGCGCTCGGATGATACCACCTGCAGCAGCAAAACCATCCTCAAGTTCAAATTTATAGCAGCAATAGCAACAATGGCATCATCCTTACATATACCAGTACTGTTACACACGCACACTATTACACACACGAACACACAATTTCAAATTTTTGTGTGCATGTGTGTGTTTGTGTGTTCGTGTGTTTGTGTGTTTGTGTGTTTGTGTATTTGCGTGCGTGCATGCGTGTGTGTGTGTGTGTGGCACATTATGTGTATATAATAATTGTGGGGTGCAATGATAACTTTGCAAATACGGAAAACAATATTGTGCAACATTTTCACTTTTTCTTTCATTATCCGGCAAAGAGAGAAGAGGAACCATTGGTGAACGATTGACGTGGGATATATTTTGACTCGTTTAATTTCCACCCTCTCCACCCTCCATCCATCCACACCCCCATCTCCCTCGCTGGAAGAATATAGTCACGACTTGATGTCACGAGGACAGAGGATCAGACGAAAGAGAAATTCATCCAATACAATAATATTATCGACGCCTGTTTCGTGTGGTTACTTCATCGTAATTATTGTAGTGGTAGAAAAAGAGAAGTCTCCAAAGCGTATACATGAAAGCTAAGCCATGCATGTGTGTGTACTGGTGCAGGTCTCTAATGATTCCACCCCACATGTGCAGGACAGTCTGTAGTCGACACTGACCTCCAACGGCTATTATGGGGAAAACTATTTTAATGTTCAAGATAATCGATCAGTGTGAGAATTGTGGAAAAATAAATGTGGAAGGGTTGGACCATGATACACTTGGAATTGGGGTATGGAAAACAGACTTTACTATGGGCTCTAAGAAAGAGTCCAGGGCTGAAAGTGAGCCGGGTCTGGCCGGGTCTCAGACCCGGCATTCATTCTTTGGCACTTCAATAAATACTGATAAAAAAACAGCCTGCAGCCTTTGGCCTAAAGAGAACCGGCAATTTTTTCAAACCACTTTCAGCTCTGAGAAAGACTGCGGTTGAACCCCCCCCCGCAATTCTCACCCTGGAATTGACGAATGAGTTGGTTTGGCACGAGAAGAAAAGTTGATAATTATTTATTAGGACAGTTTTCGTTTCGCATTTTCGGGAAATTAAAATGCATCATAATAATAGGCATGTGAATATTCATAATAAATGCCTTTCTACTGCTTACTGTCAAACTCAGTCACGTTAGCATGCATAGTCAACTAACTCTAAAATCTTACCAGCGGTTTAAACTGAATAAACTGCTGTGAATACATGCTACTCACGCATTCTCATGATTCATGGGTGTGGGGTGCAGTGGTGTAGTGGTGGGTTCGGTGGCTTGGAACCAGAGGGTTTCAGGTTCAAATCCATGGACATCAACTTCATCAAACCGCCGCGCACAAACCTTGAGCAAATCCTTCACTCATAAATATTGATTGGGCGCATCGGCTTGAAACTCCGATGCAGTGTCCGCGCTGTTACAGTCGTGAGCGCCGTTGAGTAGCTAGGCCTATTAGCTTGCAGGGGCAACATAGCAAATGTGTGAAGTTAACAAAATTGACCCATAAGCTTATATATAGGATCTATAATGGAGTATATCCTTATCACAGTTCAAACATGTGTATACAATGTCTATCATTCCCATCGCCATCATAATCAGCCGGCACCATGCACTACAATGTTTTCACCATGACCGCCACCGCCACCCCAACCACCACCATCATCATCATGAACAAGCGAATGTGCCTTTTAATATGTGTGCCTTGTGTTTATAACCTATTAGTTAGTTTTTCTATATAATTTCTCACTGTTTTAATAGAACTGTCCTATTCGACTGGGGCTGGACTGGGAACGCTCCTGAGTTGACAACCGTGAAGACACTG